>JACATO010000649.1:0-600000 GCA_018389105.1 Nautilus pompilius | reverse complement strand
GCTAATGTAGTGCTTCGGTTTAAGGGGGGGGGGGATGGGTGGGGTAATAATTTATTTCGTGGCCATGACTCTTCTTCCACTATCATCATCTCAACCAGTTATGTCAACGAAATAATCCACTTGGTACTGCACCAGACGGCACAGACTTTAGCCCGCGGCGAAGGCGACCAGCTGAAGGAATCCTGCTTCTCCTTCGAAAATATTGTTGCAGACTGATCGCCGCAGTTCCTTCCCCAGGATCTCTTCTGCAGTGCTGGTTCTTTGTGGCAGTGGCACAGACTTGGTACCGGAAAAAGGTTCGTTCAACTGTAACTTTTTCGGTGGGGCAGCCACTGCGACTTTAGCCAGCCCGTACAGTTCAGGTCGATCGTTCCTTTGCTGATGCCGGTGTTTCTCGCTCAGTCGGGGCTCATGAGTAAAGCCGTTTCTCGACACAAATTCCTGACAAGAAGAGGCTAAAATTCGTCGTCTTCCAGCCAGGCGTTCATCGCCCTTCTTTGATGGTTGCCAGCTGCTGACGACTCAGCGGACATCTCACCGCTGGTGCATGGCCTGGTGGGATGGGGTGAGCTTCAGCTTTGGTTTTCTTCTTCCTCAAATAACAGCAGCTGGTACTCCGGATCAAGAAAGACTGCGGTGCAAAAGTTGGCCGCCCAGCCAACAGTCAGCCACGCTCCTGACTGGAACTGTTTCATTGCTGTTCTTGCTGATCTGAGGCAAGCAGCTGTTTGTTTAATGGTGGTCCACTCAGCATCCATGGACATGAGGCTGAAAATCTGACATTGCCACATCCTGGCGGAGTTCCTCCTCCTACAAGTATGTCTAAAGTGAGCACCATTCTGCGGAGCAGTCTAAGATGGTGCTGCTCTTAAGTTTTGATTTCTTATGAATAAATAAACAAGCATCTCTGAGTTCTGGTGGGTTTTTTTTTTGGCAGACCAAGCAACCTTTAGTTGCTTTGATCTTTTAGTGCCTCATCAACTGCTAGCTGAAGAGCATGGGCTAAATAGCAAACTTGTTACTGCAACACTGGTATCAGATCCAGCCAGTATTGTTTGTTCCACCCTACGCATTTCACACGAATCTGTTTCTTTGTGATCAACCTTCTCTTCTGCGTCAACAAGAAGTACCCATTCTCCAGTGTCCAAGTTTTCCTCACCTTCCCGTCCATTGTTGTCATCTGTGCGTTAGACACTTTATCGTCTTTACATCGTCATCGCAGTTCCTAAGTACTTCAAGAAGCATGTTACTGTGATGCATGTTCTAAATTTCTTTCATTGCTGTGATATGCGCTGCAACCTCACTGTCCTTTGCCAGATGTTAATACCCTAAACCCAGTACAATCCAAACTTGTTGCACAGTGAGTCTTAAAAGAAAGAAAAACAACATTTTACTTAATCCTTTACAGCATTGGATCAATTATCTTTCCAAATCCACAGTCTGTAGGGTGAAAGGTCTTCCAAGCAGAAATAGTCAAACCACAAACTGGTCATGGTTTTAATTGTCTCCAGTTTGGTTCTCGTGAATTATTTCTTATCCCTCTTATTCATAGAAAAGAAAAATAGTGGTTCAGACCGGTTCAAGCTCCTGGTTAGACTCCCTTAGCCTGTTGCCCATGGGAGAGATTACTTGTGCGAAAACCTCATTGATGAGCAGTTAAATTTTGAATGGTTATTACATTAAATCTCTTAATACTTTTAAGACCTGCATGGGCATCACTCTTCTGTCAAGATGGCCAATGGTCTCTGTTTGCATCTTAGTTGTGGTTAGTGTTGTATGGTGTTTGAATGGGCTGTTAATAGAAGTAGGAGGTCATGAGAAATGCATTCCCAGAGTTTACAGATTTTGCCAATGGAAGACAGGAGGGGGCACTTGCTGTAAGATATCATTCCTGTACAGCTGTTAGACTTGTCAGCTTGCCTGCGTTTGAGTAGTTTCTTTCCAAAATCATAACAATTGCGAAGTTTTTCTATAATAGTGAATGTTAATTAGGGGTGGATTTATCACCTTACATCATCAGTATTCGTTGAGGCTCATATAGTTCAAAGTTCTTGTATGATCTCGTCCAGGTGCCTACCCGCACCTGTGGAAATTGTTGTAGAAATTCAACAAGTGCTTTGAGAAATTAGAATAATAATCTCCATGGAGACTGCAGGATCTGTCAAGGGCACCCAGTTTACCTATGCAAACAAACTGCTTGGAAGATGATGGACAAGGAAACATGTATGTTACGATTTGGAAATTATAAGCAACCTATCAACTCCAGGAAGTAACTTTATGATCACCTGATTTTATATGTCTGTGTAGATATACACACACACACACTTTTATTGAACAGTTATCAGTTGCTATCATAAGCCAAGCATGTAAATATGCTTAACACAATTCCAGAATGTATAGTTTTGTAACTGATTACCTCCCTTCCCAAAAATATAATTTAAACAAAAATATACAGTGAGAATAGAGAAAATCAAACTAATTCAATACATTGGTGTTTACCATGGTAACTAAATGTACATTGGGGCAGAAGAACAGGAGTACAGGGTTGAAGTATTATTCATTATCTTTTTTCATTTTTAAAAAACATTTGAATTTTAAGCGATAGTTGTGGTTCCAGGCCCTTTCATGCATCTGATTCCTGCTGCTCACTGACAGCAGATGAAAAGATGGTTTTCACTTGTTGTACCTCAGCTTTTCAGGAAGTACCATGTTCACTAGCTCTGGATCCCTTTCCTCTTCCTTCCTGGCTTAACCGAACAAGCTGGCTCTTTCCCACAAATTAGAATCTGTGTGAGGGATTTTGGCAGGGTGTTTAGTGGGGAAAGGGTAAATGCTTTTTTTTTTTTAATAGATTGTTGCCGTGGCAAGGGTGAAGGTTAAGATACCACCTGTCACAGGACTTCTTTTTGGGGGGGTTCCCTCCATTTGCACATAGCCCCATCTTGACCCCTGATGGTGGAGTTAATTGGGTGGAGGAAAGCTACGTTTGTCAGATGCCCTTACTGTGTGTGTGTGTGTGTGTAATTATTAGCTTGAGTGCAAAAAAAATGCGAGAAAACTCTATCTGAACAAAATACGTTTTTCCCTTTGCACTCTCCGATAAGTGATTGCAGAGACGGCTGACTTTTTCATTAGGGAAACACACCTCTCGTCGGTTGCCTGCTGAATCAATACACAACTTTCATATGGGCACTGCACCGCCCCACGTAATGTTGCTTTTTGATGTAATAATCTTGGCTAACTCTGCTTACAGACGTCGACTTTTGACCCCCCTTTCTCTTCTTGCCCATTTTATTATTATATTATTATTATTATTATTATTATTATTATTATTATTATTATTATTATTATTATTATTATTTTCTTTTAAAGTCTAGCGATTTCTTCGTGTGAACTTATCTGGTGTCTCTCTCTCTCTCTCTCTCTCTCTGCATGGGATTATTACTTCCTGGCGAAAATGCCACAAAAATTTGCCTTGTAATCTGTCCACCAAGGCTTAGCAGTTTGCATCGCAAACGCCAAATTGCTCCTGACCAGCCAGTAGCCTGAGTGTGTCAGGGGTGGGTGGATGAGGAATTTGATAGCGTGATCTGAGCTGTCTGATCGAAAAGGGGCAGCCCCTGCCCTTAATTAAAAGCTAAACAAATTCATGCTAAAGTTGTAACTTTATGTTTCACGCAGTGGCGTAGCTGGCCTATTCGGCGCCCGAGGCCGGATTCTGAAATGTGCCCCCCCTCCCAGTTCTTTTGCCAGAGAAGCGGTTGTCATTGCTGAAACCTCTGAGCATTTCAGCACCTCCATTCTCTGGCACCCGGGGACCAGAGCCCCCCATTAGCTACGCCTCTGGTTTCTCGCATGATTAAAAATTGCAGATTTTGTCTTCACTATTATACTGAAATATAAGTTGCCTCCTTTTTTCCTTTTATGTCAAATGATGTTTTTTTTTTTTTGCTCAACTGTCCACAGCATTTGACTGAATGCATGGAAACGGACAATTCATTCATTCCTGAACAAAATCAAACAAGTCTTCCCACGATGCAACTTGAGCAACAACAACAACAACAACAAAAGAGGCAAGCTGTGATGATCCGTTTCATCATATTTCATAAATATGTTTCTTTCCTGTGAATCCCCAGGTTAACATTTTCCATCTTCGTTTATTCGCATTTTTGAAGATTTCACTATCGTCACTTGCTTTCTCTGCCCGCCGGGTCAAAAAAGGGGAGGCTTTTCAGGGCTAGTCAGTCAGCATTGCTTACCAGACATGGAGTTTCTCTCAGCAGATATCACCGCAGACACTCTGTTTTACTTATATCTTCCATACATATGATTATATCACCTTAAAAAAAATATCCTGGTCAGAATACATTGACAGCCAGTGTCTTTGCATGTTACCATATTATTTTTAAAAAAAAAAATTGATATTGGAGCTGCAGGGCACAGAATAGCTCATCATGGTGGAATAGTTATGATGGCTGCCACCAGTAGATAAGTTCTTTTCTTTAAACCTCTAATGAATTCCCTGACTTTCTCCATTAATGGACGTGAGAAGTTTGAGACTCTCTTTGTTACATTTGCGCCTTGTTTGCTGCTCAAGTAACTCCCATGTTGTTGTTGGTTATATTTATAATTTGGGTCTCCGATCACACGAGTGGCCATTTCAAACGACTCCTTCCCATAGTTCAACAGTTCCCGATCTTTTTTTCTCAGTGTGTCCCCTAAACATCCAGTTCCATTAGCGCAAACTGCATACACATCCAGCTGTGGGGGTTTTGGGGGAAATGTGCACCAAGAATATTTTGAAAAAGAAAACGGTGATTCTTATGTTCTAGGTTATGGAAGAATTGCATCTTGAGGTGTAAGGCTGGGAAGTTGGTGATGTGCAGCCAGAGGAGGGTGTGGGAAATTCATTGATATGGATTATACATATATTTGTATTGATCTGGTATTGGAAGTAATTATGGAAACAAATATACACATGAATAATGAGTAATTAAAACTAAGCTATATGTATATATAATATATACACAATGCATTATTACAGAAAATATATATAAACAAAATGAATACATTGTACAGTGCATTAGTATTTGGTATGAGAGCCCTTTTTTATATAGAGTATGACACCTTGTTTCCATGCTGCCATACAGGTTACCAGTGTATGACAGTGGAAGGTTGTTCTAAATATTGTGTAATACTTCCCACAATTCATCAAAGGTGCATGGCTGACATTTGACTTTCTCATAGCCATATGATCCCATATGGCTGAGCCGCTGTATTAAAAATACAAAACAAAAACCAATATATGCAAATTACGGGAACCCACCATCAACCCAATGATGTTCGTATCAGGACTTTGTGCAGGCCGAGGAATCTTCTGTGAGTCTTCCATCAGCCTCCTCTTTACATTCCAAATAGTTTTTCTTCACATTGGCTGTGCTTGTGGGTAATTTGTAACATTGGAAGATGGATTGGCCCCAATGAGATGCCGTTCCAAGGGAATGGCGTGAGAGATGAGAACATGCCTGCCTGTACCTGTTAGTAGTCAGTATACCTTCAATTTGATGCAAATCCCTGGCAGCTAACTGACTGATATGCAGTCCCACATCTGTATTGACCGTCCCCCCCTCCATGCTTCACAGTAGCTATGGTACACTGACTATTATACTACATCCTGGTCTGCCTTTGAACAAACTGCCATTGAATATTTCCAAACAGTTCAAACTTGGCCTCATCTGTAGAGAGCACCTCTCACCTCCTTCCAGGTTTTGTCATCCTACTGTTTAATTTCTGTTGCCCATTTCAACCTTGCCGCCATCTGATTGCCTCTCTCCCCAGCTACACTTGGCTGAGACCACTTCAAATTAACAGGCATCTTAACTTTTCTCAAAGGAATCGTTACACCTTTACTTGCAGCTAGGTCGTTTGCAAGGTCTTTACTGTCTCATTGTCCATCAAACAGAGGACATACCCAGCACTTTGGAGGAGTTTGAAATTTCTTCTTCAACCACAACTATTGTCCACAACACCAGTTTTGTCAGTTTCACATAACCTCAGAGTCTTGCATACAGCTCTTACTGAAACATGAAGTCAGGCTGCATTCTGCCACTTAGAGTAGCCTTCTCACTAGCTAAGACTGAATTTATTTGCTTGTCATGTTGTACTTACTTTTTAGGAGCCATAGTATTTGCCATGTATTCACCACACCACCATGATTTTGATGTCTGCACTTTTATGGTCCTCCTACAAGTGTGGCATCTCCTGATTGCTTGTGTGACAACCAATCTCAGGGTACTATGCCATAAAGTATTTCTTTCTTGCACATGAGATGTCATTCTATCACATGATATTTGAATTTTATAACCAGCCTTTCTTTTGTTTCCATAATTAGTTCAAATACTGTCAGCAGCAGCAGTCAAAAGATTAAATGTCACATGAAATTAATCACGATACTGGTTGGGTTCACAACCTCCATCCCTTCTTGTTGTGATCCCCATTTGGGAAACTGCTGGCCTAGGCTATTCAATCAGCAGAGTCCACAGTTATGGACAGAGATGAATTTTTTTTGTTGCGAGGAATTATGGGAAATGTGCAAAATTCAGAAAGTCAGCTGTGGTTTACTTGGCATTAAAAGTTGTTTAGCAGAATGGCTGACATCAGAAGTTATGGCGGCTCCTCATTGTAACCATAAATGTATGCTGACAATTTCAAATTCAGCATTATGTCCCTTTCCAGGTGTTAAACAAGTGACATAAATTAGCAACAAGAAGGGTGGACAGATGGTTTTGTACTGGTTAGAGATGGACCACGGAAAGAATCAGTAGATAACCAACTATTGGAGACTTTTTTAAAAATTTTTTTATAGGGGGCAGGTAAAGGAATCAAGGTGTTACAGCTAATTTTAGACCTTCCTACCTGTCAGCTTCAGAAAATCTTATTCCGCTGCATCATCAAGGCCAAATGGGGACTTCAGTTTTTCGACAGCCAGCCACCATATCCAGTGTATCGTTCTTTATATATTCTGGCCAACCTTTTTTTGATATTTTTTAGTCTTCCATTGCATTTTGACAGTAAGAGAGCTACGACTACCCACCACCACTTGTACTTTTTTAAAAATTGCATTCATTCTGTGGTTTACCTGGAAAGTAATGCCAATGTCATTTTTGTTTTTACCATATTTCATTACAAAATTCCTGTTTTATATTACATATCATGCAAGTATTCTACAATCAAATGCATTAAGCATTGGAAATGGATGCAAAAAAAAAAGTAGCTTTCATGTCGGTTCCAGTTACATCATTCTTCCTGAGACTCACTTTTCCATTCCTGTCAACTTGGTGAGTGCGCTTTTGATGTCATTTTTTTAAGGTGGTAATGAGCCATCGGGTTTCTCTTTCTCTTTTAAAGCAGCATGCCAGTAAATAAGCCTTGTTCTCTTTGCCATCGGTAGGTCCACTTCTCTGCTCACTCATCACTCATCACTTTGTGGGAAGTCCAGCATTTGTTTTTACTCTATGCTAATCTGATTCTGTTGGCGAGCACTGATCCCACCTCGACTATTTCTTTGTTGCTTGGTAATCCGCTGAAATAACCCACGGACGGCCTGAACCCACTCCACCATTGTCCTTGCTGCATTCTCCTTGTTTGTTTGTGGACCAAGGCTTTTATTTCAAAGCTCAGTTAACTGTATTGATCGGAACAGGTGCTTCGTGAGTAATTTGGCTCTGCAGCAGAGTAGATCAGGTTGAGAGCATGCATGGATACAGACCTCTCTCTCTCTCTCTCTTCCTGATGAAAATTTCTGAATTTTCTTTCACGTTGAGACATTCTGGAGCAGAAAGCTGATTATGGGTCAGTATGTAGGATGGATGTAAAGAGCATAGGATACTAAATAAATATGGAAAAAATCCATGTTTTGAGAGACCTTGTTGTTTTTTTTACAATGTTTTCCAAAAATGATTCATGCTTTACTTTACTAAATAAACAGCTTTTGAGTTGTCTGTCCTAAGTCAACCATTACTGAATTTTGTTTTTTTCCTCCCCTTTTTTTAACTGCAAAACTAGTTGTTGTTTGAGTTTGATTCCTGCAGGGGACTTGGCTACATACCACCTCTCTGGAATGGTTTTCTTCTCACTCATCTTTACTGGCTGGCCACATAGGTTTCCTCCCACATCATCAAACAACAAGTTCTTTTAGAGGTTTTCCCATCAAAATCGGAAGTGCCAGTTCCCAAAACAGAGGCGGGGACACCCTCTCAGAGCAGGATTGGCAACCCTTTCTCGCGAACAACAAGCGGTGGTGGATTGTCTCCCTTGTAGATACGGTGTATTACTCAACAAGAATGACCTTCTGTCACATCTGATCCATAGTCAGTGATGAAGTAAAATGAGAGGAATTCGATGGCTGGGAAAAACAAAAGAAGAAAAGTTTAAGTTTAGGTTTATTGGGTAAGTTATTCCAAGTTTTGCCTTAATGTACTGGGATGTGAAAATAAGTGAGAATGAAGACCAATCAGATATAATAATTAGGCTACTGGACATAAGGACCGAATTTCTAAAGTTTATCCCCTACTGTTACGATTCAGTTTCATTCTTATCAAATGCATATAAGAAATAACTCATGGTCTTCTGGACAGGAATGTTCTGTCATCGAGACAAATAACAAAAGCTCCGGTTTACCAAAACTACCCTGAGATAATTATTGATGTGGATAACCTGATAACAGAAATTGCTTTTAGATAGGAATGGAATTAATTCTGTATACTAACAGATTTCATGGCTCCTCTAAAACATTTCTACTCCGGTGTTATTTAACTTAAGGTTGTACCGTCTTCAGCAACGTCCTACACGTCAAAAAAAAAATAAACAAATAGGTAACAAATTTAATATTGAGAGAGTGTCAAAACCCCAGATTCATTATTTCTGTTTCCACCTCAATTTAAAATGGAAAAATGACTTTAAAAAAAAAATAATAATAATAATTAAAGCTGATTGGCTTCTGTCAGACTGCATGATTTTTTGTCTGGGTTTGGTTGGGGGCTAAGTGACAAAATATTGAGTATGGGGAATGTGCCTAGAGATGAATGCATACTAATGTCAAAAAAATAAAAAGATACTAGTTTTTTTTTTCTTATCAAAGATATTTGATTTTTATCAATAATTTTTTTTTTACTTAGAAATATTTCTTTTGATTCATTTAGAATTTTTCAAAAATTTAATTAATTTTTTTTTCTGATGCTAGTACGCTTTGTCTGCTGTTGTGTTACTCCATCAGAGCTCCTTTTTATTTAATACAAATTGTAAACATCTTTGGTCTTCTCCATCTTTATCCATTAGTTATTGAATAAGTTTGTTCTTTGTTATCTGTAACTTTTGTTCTATGAACACACATCATCATACAGAGTCCAGACAGACACACTGATCATCTGCCATGTTTTCACCTTTCTCATTGTGCTAAATGGCCTTTTCTCCCCGTTGCAGGTTGTTTTGGTAATGTTAGAGCAACATGAATTGCCCCATGAAGGGAGGGGAATAGATCGGTAAACCCTAACAACTCGTTGAGTCCATTTTTTAATATGGCAACACATTGTTCCCCCTTTTCAGACCACATCTCAAACCAGGTGATAGCTCCAGCTTCCAAGTTTTTAATTCTGTACACTTTATTTTTACAAATTGGTTTTTGGATTCTTCATGTCCAACGTGTACCCTTTGTACAGGATGAAGGCAATATGGACAGAAATTTTGTTTTATTTTCTGCAGAAAACTGGATCTAGTGATGAAATGATTGAGTCCAAATATGGTATAAACAAATGTTTCATGACAATATTCCTCCACACTTGAGCCGCCAACATTAGATCAATATGTTTGCGGTCTGCATCATCTGGGAACAGATAATTCAATATTCAATTTCTTTGACAACTGTTGAACTTTAGCGTAAAGTTTGTCATATTCTGCTTTTGTCGTTGTTTACGAAACACATGTATAAGCTCCTGAACAAGGTCATACACCTTTATGATATCAGGTTCAACAGCTTGGAGAGCTTGTTACAGATTCAGGCATTGCCAAATAGCTATAAATTACAGTTACAGTCAGACAAAAAATAAATGTCATTGTGCTTGAAGCAGAATCTAATTAGTGTGCCTCTCATCATGTTTTACCTGAAGCTGTAGTGGCCAGTATGCTTAAATGATCAAAAATGCATTCAAATTTGTCAGAAAAAATTCTAATACTTTTTTGTTTTGCAGTCCACTGTGATTCAGATGGTAGCAGCACATTTGGGAAAAGACATCTCTTTAGACTCACGTGAAAACATTTTATGATGGCTTTGATTGTACCAATTGTATTGCATATCTCACATATACAGCCAAGTCATTCACAAACAGACTGAGTTTATGAGCAGCACAATGGACAAACAGCTTCTGAGAGACCCCTTTCCTTCCATCATAGAGCACTCGTCATATCCTTGGCCATATAGTGTTTCTAGATTCAAGCCAAACTTTGTACACTGATCAATGGCAGTATTGGCAATAGAGGTAGTATCCATTTTATATAGTCTTGTGAATCCAAGAATTTCTCTCAATATTTTCAGCAATCGTTGTGTTGACAAAACGTACACCAAGTGACAATTGCTCCTTTCCAAGTGTCGGCACTTTCATCAGCAATTATTGAAAATCCAGTAGAATTATTTGCCGAAGAAACTATTTCTTCCCAGATAGTTTCTTCTCACAGACTGATTAGTTCATTTTCTACATGGATAGACGTATAGCTAACATTAGCTAGAGCATTTTCCAAATGATTTCGTAGTGTTTCCATTTCCTGATTCAATACAAAAATTGAATAGGCTTTGAACATTTCTAGTTTTGCTTCCTTTGCCATGTAAAGCAATGTCATGTGTACAACAAAATAGACCGGTCAACAATACTGGGTATAATACTTTCTGGTTCTGTTCGACATCCCACTTCGCAGCACTGTCCAGTTGGCACACAATGTTCATTTCTTGTTGTTTTTTTTCCTGATGGCCAAAAAGTTAGTTGCATCTACCTGCACATTTATGTGCCAAGCAATACGAATATGACTTCTTTCACTTCCATGAAAATCTTTATACCTTGTGAAAGGTGCCATATCAAAGGCTTGGTTCATGTTACATGATGAACTGGCTTTTGGAAAATGGTACAATATTTACAAATTGCTCTTTTTAGGTGAAGGGAATAACCAAGTCATTGTTTGTGACTGTTGATAGAGGAACACAGACACACACACAATGGACAGTCTGTGCTCCTTTTTGAAATCATAATTCTCAAGAAACAAGTCACTTTTTTGCAAATGAATTTGTGTTTAAGATTTTCCATTAGTTTTATAGCTGAATTTACATGCAATCCAATATCATCAGGATTGCCATCAGAATGATTGAGGTGATCACATTTAAATACTTTTGTCAAATCTGGTCCAGACATAGTACAGCTTCATTCATAAGTTCATGGCTTCTTTGTCATTTCTAATTTCCGCTTTGCTAAAAACTTTCTGATGCCCATTTTCTGAAGATGTGGATTAACAAAACATCCAAAGCAAATACAAATGTAAACTGGACTTGAATCGACTGGGTCACTCTGGCTATTTGGAGATTTCTTTGCCAATTTTTACAGCCTAGTGGGTCTGAAAGTAGCTCCTAGCACTTAATTCAATTAACCAATTAGAAGCGCTGCTACTGTGGTCGTTAAGTAATCAAAAGACAGTAGTTATACTATTTGGCGAACCCCCTCATTTCTTAATAAACCTATCAACTTGTTTCTTAAAACTAGACAGTGAGACAGATGTTATGCGTGCTCTATCAGTGCCTTATATTCTATTTTTCTGTGTTGCTACTCTCTTCCTGGCTTTTGACCTTTTGGCCCTCAGCCCCAGTGCAGTCAGACTTGTTATTCCTTGTCCAGTTCACCACACACCAGTGAGCATGGTGAATCAGGCAAAAAATAATGCTAGCATTACTCTTCACCACCAACTTTACATGGAGGAGATGGTTTCTCACTCTTTCGCTTCCCTTGTCCATGCCCATGGGAGCGCACGCAACCAGTCCCAGTTTGTTATGAACTGGCCTTTGACCATTTGCAATGGAGAATAACATTCTGTATTTAGTCGAAACAATAACGAAAACGGTTTGTACTCAAACCTGAATTAACATTTTTAAGTCAGATTTTTTTTACTTTCTGAAACTTAAGGAAAAACACAGATATATTGGCCTTCAGAACTTAAAATCCAGCTGCTTTTCTTTCTACGTTGGGCAGCTAAATTCTAACGTTCATTTTTCTATATTTTATGTTTAACGACTTTATTTTTCCAAGCACATCTCATCAAACGAAAAATATCTCTATTTTTAATTGTTAATTTAATTTTTTTATTGTTTTATTTCATTTTTATTTAATTTTGAAGATTTTAATACAATTTTATATCATTCTATTGTATAATTTATTTATATTTTTTAATTTACTTAATTCAAATTTAACTCCATTATTTTTACTGTATTTCATTTTAATTAAATAACAATTTTTAAAAAAAATATTTTTCTTTTTAACTTTAATATAATTTATTTATTGGTTTAGCTTTTTTCCTCTATGTTCCATTTTCCAGTTGATTTCTCAATTTCATTTTTAGCCATGCTACGTAGGTTCTTACCTCTACTCAGTTTCTTTTCTTTGGTTGCGCCCCTTTAATTTCCCCTCTCTTAACACTTTCAGCTTTGTGACCAGACTTCTCTATGTTCAAGACCAGAAGTTGATCATCTCTGGATCTGGCGTGAGTATTCTCTTCCTTTTACACACAGCAATTCCTGTTACTAGATGCTTCATTTCTACATCATACTTCAGTTTGCATCTTTCTTTTTTTTTTTTTGTAGCTGCCATCTTGGATTAACTACACTACCTTTTAAAAGTTTTGCAACCAAGGCATACTTACTGGGAATACTAAAGTTGACTGATTTTAAAATTTATTATGACAGGAATTAACAATTTACATTTTTGGGCAACTTAAAAAAACTAATATGAATTACCTGTTATTCATCACGGTGTTTATTAGCCATTCAACTTGTTGGAGAATGTTCAGCAAACTTCATATTTGGACACGCCACGAGATTAAATTAAGTAAAATTTTGTAAATCCATATTTCTTTCTTATAAATGAGTCTAATAGATACTTTATACTTACATTCAAGACTTAAAAGAAATATTTATTTTTAAAGTATATGGATATGAACAGAACTTGTTTTATTATAGCAAATCTTACTGTCTAGCCATATGACTGAAAAAGAGGTAATTTTTTACATACAGGAAATAATTTCATGAATAATCTAACATTTTTCTTTAATATTTTTTTTTAAATATTTACTCATACATGAAGGAATTCTTCCATGTACTGTCTTTGAATCCATTCATGTCCCCAGAGGTTATCTCCCCTATGAATGACAACGTGTAGATTATCCTCAAATTTTGGTAAAAATTACAAGTCAGATGAAATGTTTTATCTTTTAATCTTTGCCGTAAAATTTCTGCTTACTTTTTTTTAAATGCAGATTCTTCTGCAGTATTAGCCTTCTGATTTTATTCAGGTGTGTTGTATTAGCCACCCTAGCTTATAGAGGGAATAGTTTATTAGACTTAGATCTGGTTTCATGGCTAAATTTAGTAATCATAAATAATTAAATATTCTCATAGTGCAAAAATTATTGGCATTAGAATGCATGCAAACACCACACAATAGGCCGCCATATTGCACAGTTATGACAAAGTTGTTTGTGGGTCTTCCTGACAGGAGAGCTATGAGAATGCCAATACGTGTTGAAAAGTATTGAAAGATTAAACATTGAAGGTCTCTTGAAGCTAACGAAGTAAGTTATTTTACCAAAAATGTTTTTATTTATGGAGAAATTAAGTGTCTGTTAGCAGAATCTTAGTGATGCTAATGGTTTCTGTTTGTTCACAAATTACAAGCGGGCACCTGCGCACACGAGTTTGTTAATAGTGTAGGAGCTGCCACCTGACAGTGAGCTGTGTAACCTGGTGTCAAGGAGCAGCCAAAAGGAGCAGACAACTTACCGCCTACAAGTACCTGAAAAAACCTACCAGAACTCTTCGATTTTAGATGAGAATAGAAAAATCTAATGTTGCTTTAACAAATGTATTTATTTAAACATCAAGCCATGGCAACAAATCTAGCCAGGTGGGAAAGAAAAGTGATTCATACAAGAACACAGTTTACAATGACAATTTTAATTAGCAGTTTCTTTTTTTTATTTTAAGCTCCCAACTGTTACTGGGATGAAATTAATATGTGGCTATTTCTAGGCAACCATTTAGTGTATATATATAATATATATATATATCCTTGTTTTCTCCTGATTCCCTGGTAATCTTCCAGTTATAATTCTTCAGCTCGGTTGATACCTTAAATGCCATAATTTAAAAAGAAAAGGCAAAGTGGGGATTACATAGGGAAGTCTTTTCAGAATGCTGTTACTGGCTCTTTACTTCCTGTTTATACCCAAAAAGGTATTGCTCCCCTTTATGGCAAACCTACCGTTTCTTTTGACAATTCACCCCCCCCCCAGTGTATTTGTTGTATACTGGACAAATGCTTTCCAACTTCATCGACAAACTAAACAGATTCACGAACAAACCAGCTTGGTTTCCGGCATGACGTTACTTACATATCACAAGCTTTTTAATTTACTTTTGATATGCAGCTGTGTTGGCGGTTTTGGTATGGAAAGTTACCTTAATTTCAGAAAATTTATTCTTGCCTCTCCCTCCTCCACCCACCATTTTTTTGTTTTCCATCAGTCATTGATTGCGATATGACATTTAGACAACTTGATTTGGATCTGTTGTTGATCCGGGAAGGAACGGGATTGGTGAGTTGCCCAACCACTGGCAAAGGGAGGTGTGTCGCACCACCCTTTTCTGAATTCCTTATTTGCAGGAATCTCCGCCATTGCTCTTAGAATAGAAGCCAACAACACCGAACAGAGGCTCTGCAAACATTCTGTTTCAGTCAGCCAGACCCCCCCACGTTTAATTAGCCATCGCAGGGTTGGCGTCGTCTCTGTGATTCAGACCTTCGCTCGGGTGTTTTTGGTGCACAGCGTTCGTTTCTGATGGAAGGGAAAAAAAATCAACATATTATAAAAAATAATGACGATGTTTAAACAAACAAAAGAAAAAAAAGGGGCCAGCAGAATTGGCAGTAGGCCGTTTTGTTTAGGGATTACTTTGGTCTGGCTTTATCACATCACAGTCTTTCGGGGCCTTTGTTCAGATTTCATCCAGAGTTGTTATCAAAAAGAAGAATTGAGTTTCTTATAATAATTCAATTTTTTAAAAATCTTTGCAACCAAGTTTTGGGATTTGGAGCTTTAATTAAAATTACCCTTTAAAGGGAAAAAAAAAGGGGGGGAAGAGGGAGAGAGAGAGAAAGAAAAGAAAACAATTAAGGAAAGAAAAGGAAGATTACTGGCACTTTCATATACAGGAAGGAGGAGATCAAAGCTGAATGAGTAATGAATCTTTTATGGTCGCTGACATTTATGAGGGAAAAAACAACAACATATCGTCTCAAATTTTTATCGTGGTTTCAGTGGCAACAATGTCAGATGTCATCGACAGCTCGTTGCAGACTGACAGCACAACATAAGCTACACAAATGATTAAAGGGAATCCAATTAAAGCTGAATGGCCCCGACATTGCAGTACTCTTTGTGATGGTGCAAGCCACACTGGAGAGTGGTCAGCTCTCTTCCACACTCGCTCACTTCTCAATTTATCATCCCAATTTAGTTTTTCACCCCCTTTATTTATTTATTTTTTTTTTAAACTGTTTATATCACATGTTCACTGGCAGTATGCATTCATATCATTTGTTCCATTCTGCCACCTCATCTAATTATCTAACCTTAAATGCCATCATTCACCTTTATATGGATTCGCGGTTTATCCTATTATACACACACACACATACACAGCTTGTTACCTACGTATAATGACTTATCTTTATATAAAGCGCTTTTTTAAAATTGAAAGTACAAATTTTTTAAAAGCAAACAGGATGTTTAAAAAACGGCGGAGAACGACATTAACATAAGAGTTTTTTAAAGAAGCAAGAAGAGCTGCTAAGAGATTGTCAACGATCCTATGCTTCGAGAGGCCTGGCAGCATTTAGTGAAATCTCTACCAGAGATCTTCATTTTTAAATGTCCAAGGAAATCCACAAATGCAGTTATCGTGAGAAGAATCACCGGACCATCACAGAGTGCTATTGGACATCCCACCTAGTCTCTTCCACTCCAAACCCTGTAATCTTTATTCTTAAAATTTTTGCCAAGCCATAATTATCGGTTTACTTTATATTTTGATTTCAGGTTTTCATAAGTTAGTATTGTTTCACTTCTCTTTTTTGTTGTTGATATTCGTAATCTTACAGAAGGTAATATGTAAATACACTACTGTGCAAAATTCTTGGGAAAATCTACATTTTTATTCATAAATTTAATTGTAGAAGGAAACAAATTAACGAAACATGCAGTTTAATAAATGAATATTTTACAGTACTGAATACTGTAGTAGTAGTAGCATGGTGGATAGAAATCTGCTTGCATCTGTCTACATGCATATTTCCTTCTATTTTTACTAAATCTCCAACACTCATGACCAAGGTACACCTCCAAATCTGAATACAATTTCTACCATCACTTATATAGGCGCCACGGGCACATTTCCCTATGCCCTTTTTTTACGTCCCACCCTCTCTTAGACCCAAAAATTCCAAACGATTTATTTGACTGAAGGACTTTGTTCCATTGATCTCGAGTCCACTTTTAGTGTTGCACGGGTTTGTTCCCTTTATGTAAAAAGGGTTTCTTGGCTGCCACCCATTTTCTAAGTCCACTTCATCCCGAGGATCTTTTTTGCTGCAGAATGATGGACCTAAAACCCTGGAGATTTTGCCAGGTCTTGCTTTATCTCCTTGCTGGATTGTTTTCTGTTTTTTTTTTAAATCTTTCAGAAAAATTATCTTCGGATTACTGTTAACCTTTTCAAAGTTCCCTGTGTCTTTCACACCTTTTCTTATCAGAAACCGAATTTGTCTTTTGGTTTCTTGAACCTTGCATCTTTAGATTCTGGTCATACCAACTGTTTTATGTTGGGTTTTAACTTTCATGGAGAAATACTATTTTATGTTTGTTACCAATTAATATCTTCATTCGGAATTTGTTCTGAAAGGAAGCAAAACAAGCACCGGTGTTTTTTGGAAGGTTGCCTAAGACTTTTACACAGCACTGTATATGAACAAATCTTTAATTTAAACAAAAAGAGAAAAACAAATATAAATATAATATTTCAGAATAACGTTGGTCCATTGACAACCAAACAAACAGCCTACAATAAGTAAAGAATAAAGTTGGTAAGTAGGTGCCGTGGAAAAGGAAACTCTTTCTTTTTGAATATACAGATTAAATATAGAGATAAAGAGGCACTGACTTTATTTTCCAGTAAAGAGATGGTTGATGAAGAGAGATTCTCAGATTTGAAATTTGAATTCCAAATAAGATGTTGCCAGTATCTTTATGTCATTCAGAGCAAATTTAGGATTATAATTCAAAGCAATGTGATTTATCAGGATTGAATTCCCTTTGTCTGACAGATGCGATGCATACCTCTCTCTTGAATGCGCCAGATGTTCTTTCAGGTGGTCTTTCACGACTATGAGGCAGGAAGCCATTATGGTTTATGCAAGCACCAGACATCAATACAATTCACTGATTGATTAACATTATCCCTATTAACTACACTTGTCAGTAATTTATTCTCATCATTAACAATTCCTTTATTAAAAAGATATTTCCTGATGTCTAATCATTGCCGGAATTTGAGCTAATTTGTAATTATGACCCCTAGTATTGATAATTTGATTTGTCGTGGTTACCTTGTTCCAACTGGCAGAAAAGAAAAACATTTATGATTTCTGTTCATCAATTGAAATCATGACACAATATATATATATATATATATGGAGACAAAGGACAACTTATAACCAATATTACCAGAGGATTTCTTTGGTTTTGCATCAAGTGGGACTGTCTCACGTGTGATTGTCTCACGTGTGATTGTAGCATCCTTTCATAAAAATTCAGATCAGCTTAACAGTGCTATTTTTTGTTAGAATTAATTAAAATGGGGATTTTTGTGTGCGTTTGTATCAATTTAAGGGCAGGATACCTGACCCTGTTGGATCTCTCGAGTCATGTATAAATCTAGTGCGATACCAGTAATTGCAAGGAGGGCTACCCATCGTACAGTGGTACACTTTCAGGAACACATCTTTGGAATCCATATAACTCAGCATTATTAAACCCCAATAAATCTTTACAAAAGGGACATGATTCTCTTTCATTAGATCTCTTAATTCCTCCAAATCTTTTTTAATAAACAAATTTTTGACTTTAACACATTTTAAACTTTCAGCTCACAGTGGACAATCCATGTTTCTATGCCCCGCCCCATGGAGAGTCCATTTTCAGCTCTATGTTTAATATACCATAATTTAGACGTTTGCTTGGGTTTCCTTCCCTCCGCCAGGGTCATAAGGCTCTTGTCTGTTTTTTTTTTTACTTTTTCCCCCTTTCTGTTGGGACCCCCCCCCCTTTTTTTCTCCCCAATTTTACTTTACGCTCCGTCTCGCCGACCCCCGTTAGCTCACAGATAGATACGGCATTTCGAGATAAATTTTCTCTTTACCTGCCCCGCAGTTTAACCCTCCCCCCCCACCCCACACACTGGCTCATGGTATATTGATGACCTTCATTGGAGGGAGGAAGAGGGGCAAAAAAAGACAAAGATTTCCAAACACGTATTAGTTCTTCTGGAGCCTTCCGTAAACAAAGAGGTTTTTTTTCTTAATATGTCTGCTTCTCAGGACGATGGTTTCCTCCTCCACCCACTGCCAAAAAACAACAATAAAACAACAACAATGTAAGAGTAATTCTTGTGTGTCCGTTAAATTAATAATAGCCACTCATTAGCAATCCTAATTCGGCGTCTGGTTATTTCCCTTATCACTGCACCGGTCCTATTATGACCATTTTCGCCTCGCACTCCCTTGTCATGCCAGGGTAAGTTTTTAATCTGTTTGCATCGCCGTCTCCTCTTCCCTGTGACATGTGACAGGATAATTTTGAGCGGAGACCAGGCCGAGTTTTTATTTCGTGCACAATGAAGCTGACAACTTCAGATATCAGCCGCGTTCTCCTGCAGCCGCAAAGGTTAACTAACGGATCAATATATCGGCTCGTTGATATCAGGTGGGGGGGGAGAGGGTGTGTGTGTGTACAATGGAATCTTCAGCACCAATAACTCCATCCAGACAAACCGTGTTAGACAGATACCCTGTTATCACTTGGAAAATTGCATCAAATCTGTCTGCTTTCATCAGCCTGTGTTTTGTCTGCTGCCATGGTAAGGGAAGGCTATGAAAATCGGCTGGGCTTTCAGAACAGCTGTCAAAACAGCATTGAGGAAATCCACTCAAGGGGACAAACCCCCCCCCCCTCTGAATTTGTGTTAAACAGAACTGTCCGAACAGTTTCTGAATGAACTTTACAGTCGGTACAGCCAAATCACGTTATCCGCTTGTCGTCGTCGTCAGTCTCCTCTCTTGGTTTTGTTGTTCTTTTCTCTCCCCCCCTTTTTTTTTAACTCTTCAGCATTTTTACTGCCAGTTGTATTTCCCAGCACTTGACTGGCATCCTAAACGATGGTTTATCCCCCGCCCCCCTGTATAGAACGTGGTAAATCCCCCCCCCCAACCCCCGTTGTTTTTTGTGTTTTTACGGCTTGGAACATGACTTCCGAGAGCGAACCTGTCCGACAAAAGGAGGAGGGGGGGGAAAAAAGTACCAGACTCTCGAGTTTATTGTCGACAAATTCCATTAACAGCCAGGGCTTGTTCGGCATCACCGCACACCGTCTCTTACTCTCGGTGACCGGTCACGCATGACCGAACCCTTCTCCGTGCGCCGCCCTTTTTTTTGGAACTGAGTGGCCAAAATAACAGCACCTCGGTCGTTTCTGTTTCTCTCCTTTCTGAAGTCTCCACCATTACCAACACACGCCCTGGTGTCAATCATCCATAAACTGAAGCTAAAAAAAATAGCAGAAGCCTTCACTGAACGTCTCTGTAATTTCGCATCGCTTTCTTTCAGTAATAAAAAAGAAAAGGGTAATTCTTGTTCCAGGGATTTATTGTAAAATGTCACTTGGAGCATTGACTCTTTGGCCACCAGATTGTTCGAGGAGAAATAGCTCAGCAATCCATTAACAGTGTGTATTCAAGGCTCTGCAGAAAAACCCGAGAACTGCCAACTGCCATAGTTTGTCCCATGTACCTTTTAACCCTGACCCATTTGAAGTAGATTAAAAAGATATCTGATAAAGAGCACATTAATTTAGGTTTTAAGTTATTATTTATTGGCAAGGCCTCGGTATGGAATATTAAAATGTAGCAGCAGTCCCACCGTGAAATGTTTTTTTTTTTGCTTTTCTGACTTTGGCAGGATTATCCTCTTGCAATTTCTGGAAGGGTCAATGATTTTGCGTAGTTCTGAATCCGTTTGCTCAGTTCGCGTTAAATTCTCTTCAGCAACTATTTCTGACCATGCACTTTGCTGGAGTTAGCTTTCATTTTTGTTTTTTTTTACGCTGACCTTATAAATAAAGCAAATAACATGAAACTGCTTGGTGACAGTGATCGTGCCACTTGATTATGCCTTATTTGAAAAATTCAGTGACTGATATGTAGACAGAAACACTGGACTTCAATAAGTTGGCAATTACATGGGTTTAAGAATACATGAATAATATTATACAAGTACTAGGGACAATCAGACGACACCCAGCTGAAATAACCCTAGTACTAATTTTGAAAATGATTGGATATATATAAACTATTGAGGCTGATTTGAGATCCTTTTATTCATACATTAACGCAAAAGGGAAAGCGACAGATGTAAAACTGGACCTAAGTTGGTGTTCTGAATAGTTATTGTTTTAGTATTTATAGTATAGACTAGAAGTGGAGAGAATGCATTAATTGGAAATCAGATGGGGCTGTAAGTTCTTGATAATAGTTTTCCTAGAATTCTTAAAGAAACTGCACAGTTCACGTGTAAACCTTTGTTAGCTATTTTGTTTGATCCATCAGCACAGAAGATCAAGATGACGTTTGTAGCAGGGATCAGAAAAAGAAGCAAAAGCACACACCTTTAAGATTTAAAAACCTTATGGTGGAATCGCTCAGTTGGACTTACCCTATACCTCTATGGATGGATATTCCACAGAAGCAAGAACTGGAACAACTACACGGTAGCCCAGTGATCAGAGAACTAATAAAGTGGATTATATGATGTACCATTTCCACTACCCATGTTGGCAGAATCAGAAGTTTTCAGAAAAGCAGCTGACAGAAAAATGGCATTTCTTTCAGATGGTTTGATCTCAACCCTTTCCAATTCAGAAAATGCAATGCTGCGGTTTGTCACCAGACACAACTGTGCATGTTCTGAATACCTTCAAATACTCCCACTCAAAGGAAACATCACCAGCCAAGGAGAGAGTCTCTACAGGAGCTGTAGGCAACACCGTATGAAGAGAGAGAGCTTCCCAAAAAAATGGAAATGGTGCAGGTTTTAAACTCTCTCTTTCTTTTTTTTTAAGAAAAAAGAACGATAAAAGCAATTATATTAATTATTGGCCTGTTACTTTATTCTTGATAATATACAGGATTTAAGAATCCTTTATTGGAGACAAGTTTACGAATCATAATTTAAGAGATTCTAGATTCTTGGCATTGGTTTCAAAGCTAAATATCCTGCCTAAAAAAAAAAAATCTAGGATTTTTGGAATCATTGGCCAAAATCAAGCTGGTTTTGCTTATTTAAAATTCTTCATAAAAGATTAAGAGTTAGAGTTATGGGAATAGGTGTGTGTATGGCAGAGACCTTTTTTACTGTAGATTGAGAACTTGGAAAAGCAACTGACAATATGTAGCGCCATTGTCATATCAACAGGTCACTGGGTTCGGTTTAGGTGTCCCCCTCTTGATTTTGATTTACATAAATGATACTGAAAGGAAGAAGACATTAAGTGAAAGATGTAAGGTTACCTGAACAGGCAATCAAGGAAACTATGGTTATCATCATAAAGGAGACGTTAAATTGTTTGAATCTAGGGATAAATGCTAACCAAAATCTTAGATAACAGCAAACAGAACGTTATAAGGGATTAACCTGGCAGTATCAAATTTAAAAGTTCCTTATATAAATATAAATCATCGGTTTGTCAACAGTTGAAGGGGGAGGGATTTTTTTTGGCTATCTACAATTACTAATTTTGCGCTCATAATTGCAAAATCAGCTAACGTTCCAGCCTGGTATGATATCAGGAAGTACACATTTCTTTGTAGTAGAATTGTTAATGAGTAGAACAGTATTGGCATGTGATGACATTAATCAATTTTAAAATCATACATAGCCCTTCTCTCTTTTTTTTTTTTTGGGGGGGGAAGGTTCTTTGTATAGGTTATGATGGCTTTTGCCTACTGGTGATTACTGAAGTAAACTTTGCTTAATTCTACTTGAGAGTCCCCAGTTAAGGTTGTCGGCATGTGTACAGCCTTTTCACCGCACAAAACCAGTCAGAGTGGTCTGGTTTAGGTATCTCATCTGCCTCCCCTGTAAAAAAAAGGACCAAATACCTCAGTGGGAAGAGAACCGACTCCCCAACTAAAACTTTTCCAGTTAAGCAGTGGCTAGGGAGGAGGAGGATTGGGGGGGGGACAGAATGTCCCAAGGAAACCCTAGTTGACTGAAGCTGGCTCAGAAAACTCTGTAGTTTGCTAAGCAGTGAACTTCTTGGCCAAGAACTACTGGAGACTATCACTACCTCAGAGAGCTCCCCCCCCCTCCCAAAAAAGGAAGCTATTTCTCCTTGTCTGAAAATCCCTACTTCACCAGTCCTTTTAGTAATGTGAAAAATGAAACTAATGTTTCCAAGTAATCTGGGGATTTACTTAAACTTTTGCAGGGGTTGTGTAATAGATATATATATATACATTTTTTTACAATTACCAATCCACTCCTAGCTCATTCACAGCCTAATGATGTCTTCAGCCTTACACAAACCATAGAATACCAGCTTTACCTATAACCTATAATATAAGATAAACGATGAAGCATAACAGGCTCTCTTTTGATTTCTTTTTCTGAAATTTCCTCTTTAATGCCTATAATTGGAACATGAGCTATTTGTTAGTACATTCGGGAGTCTGCTCCCCCACCTGCCTACTACTACACTACATTCACAGGAAACATGGCGGATCTATCAACATCACCATGGAAACTCTCTTGTATAATTTAACTTAGATGTAATGAGTGAGCAGGAAGCCATTGTCATTTCTTTGGAGAATTTGGGATTAGACAATGGTCCGTTGATGGGAATGTTTTTAAAAACTGGACCACTATTTATTTATTATTGCTTGTTAGAAAAATATTTCTTGATACCAAGCCATGCAGATGGTTTAGCCCCCCCCCACCACTCCCCTCTTGCGATTATGCAGTCTCAAAGCAATTCCTGTCAACAGGTGACAAAATTCACTAACACCTGTATTGCAGAAATTCTTCAGACTAAGAAATGTTTTGTTTTGGAAAGGGGGAGGGTTAGGAGTTGGAGAAGACTTGTGGAAATGCTTTCTGCTTACTATGCAACAAAGATGATGAGGGTTCATTCCTCGAGCTGAGCACACAGTAAGAGAGAAGGGTGTTGCAGACTCTTTAAAGGGTTAATAAATTCGAAGCAGTAGCTCTTTAGTCTGACTTATTTCATGTCATTCCATGCTGAATTTTTTGGAAAAAGATAAAATTTCATCTATTAAATTATTAACTTTAGCATAAATATTTTTTTCCTCTCTCTCTCCCTTTTTTTTCCCCCCTAAGGATGGCACAATTCGAGTTTGGTCTTTAGAAACCAAGCTGCTGCACACCGTGAATAGTGAGAATGATGCGCAGGGAGAGGGCGCCACCGGGCACCATTCAGCCGATCCAGCAGCTGTGAGAAGCCTGACATTCGACCCACTCCACCGAGTGTTAGCTGTCATTTCTGACAGGTAAACTATTGTGTAGCTCACAGATTCCTCCCTCCCCTCCCGCCGCACATTAAAACAAAATAAGAAGAAAAAAAAACAAACAACAACTTCCTCCAACTTCCTCCGCCCCCTAGCAAACCAACTCGGTTTCCGGCGAGGCGAGCGATCGTCGACATCTTCCCCCCCCCACGGGCGGAGGGCTCTCATATGGATGACAAAAACTTCCGATAACTGGAGCCAATCCTGTGGGCGCTGGCGGGGAGGGGGGGGAGATCTGATGATGTTTGGCTCTCTCCGTAAGAAGAGCGTCCATCATCCCGCCAGAAGGTGGGTTGCTGCAGCGGTTTTGATTTCTGTGCCGGTTTAGAAAGAAATTATAAAAAAAACTCTTTCACCAATGCAAAGCTTGAATTAACCCCTTCCCAACCAAAAACAAACATAAGCAAGCAAAACTTTTTGTTGTTGATGCTGCTGCTGCTGCTGGCGATTGGACCCGAACTCTGGATAACTACCTCGTCTTTCCGTATCCTCTGATGAGATCTTATTTTAAAATTTTTAATTTAATTTTTATTAGATGTTATCCAATTGGATAACGAGTAGATTCGTGTAGTGGTGGTGGTGGTGGGGTGGGATTAGTGTTTAAGGTTTCTATTTTTTACCACCTGACCAGCAGCACATCACAGCTCCAACTTCCTTTCAGTTTGGAGAGTTCGTAAAGTAACCGGCCAGCCGCTGCAGGGGATGCCCCAAGTTCAGTCCTCCTCCTCTGGAGACTGGCTGGCTGTTTGACAACCCCCCCCCCAATAGTGCGGTTTCTTCTCTCCAAAGATGATGATTGCATTTTAACTTTCAGTTGTTGTTGTTGTTGTTTTTTGCAGTGCTGTTTTATCATTTTTGAAATTTTTGGCAGGGGAGGTAATCAAACTTCATGGCATCCAAGGAAAGACGTTGCCATTTTGCAGCTCTCTTTCATTAAAAAGAAAACTTTGGCCAAAGTCCTACAGTTTTTGTAGTACTTTTGATTCATAGGTTTTCAGGATTTTGGACGAAGGAAATAGCCATATTTTATCATCTTTTATTTCTCTTTCTCTTATCAGAGGGCAGTCAGCTTACTTTTCAGTTCTGAGGTTTAACTGGATCTAGGACTGCATCTTATTCCTGATGGTGTGAAACAAGAAGAAAGACCTACTGCAAGATGTGCATCAGAAAGGAAGTCCTTGCATGGTTATCCCCTGACTAGCTGTACCTAAACAGGATGGGAAGATTTCTTAGCATAAAAGGCATTAACTCACAAGGTCTGATACAAGTCAGTCGAAGAAAGATGAGGTGGATGGATTGATTTCCATTAAAATTGAGGCCAACTTCTGAATCAGCATCTCCTTAATTCTTTCTGCCCTCGCCTAAGGAAGTTTACTTGCACCACTTTAGACTTAACAGCTTTCCAAGTACCCTCAACTCATTTTTTTTAACCACCCCCTCCCCTCCCTAACCCTTCCACTTTCCTCAAATGGCCCCCCACTGATGCCGATTCCCAAAGGTGGTGACAATGAACTTGTCCTCTCCCAGAATGAAAGCAAGTTCGGTCCCAGGCGGTCTTGCAGTGATGCGCAAAGTTCCCTCCAGGCACGTCGTTTTTTTTTGTTTTTAAAACCATGCACAGTGGCATCTTCAGACTTATCATTAGCACGGCATCGCAATTACTAACCCTGACCACATGCAGTTAGCGCATTGCAGTTCTTACTCGGTCGTGGTGTCCGGGAGCGAGGAAGAATGCTTGTGTTCCACTTTGTCCTGAACTCCCTACTGTGTGACATGGCGGATGCTAACCGTTTAGCGCAGTGACTTCACTACCCGCGTGTAGACTGAATAAATGCAGAAGGTTCTCTGTGTTTAGGGTGTCTTCTGCCCCTTGGCACACTATAACCTTCATACGTCTGTGCCGGCATCGAATGTTCCCTTCACATTGGCAGTCAGCCAAATGGTCGTTGCATTCCTGTTGCCTTTTGTTTTTTTTCTCTCCACTGAACAGGGCAACTTTTGATTTGAAAGTTTCTGTACAGTTAAACCAATTATCTGCCATGATGGGCAGCTATCAAAGTGAACTAGGCAAGAACACTAGGCTGCCTCCAGTCAGGAACGGTCATCCTTCACTGATGACCAACCGATGCTACCCAGTTACTTTACAAAGTGACGCCTTTACATGGTGATGAATATGAAACAATACCCTAAATTTACTTATTGTTTGTAAAAAAAAA
The DNA here is from genome assembly GCA_018389105.1 of Nautilus pompilius. Lineage (NCBI taxonomy): Eukaryota > Metazoa > Mollusca > Cephalopoda > Nautilida > Nautilidae > Nautilus > Nautilus pompilius. The sequence continues at coordinate 573,569 of JACATO010000649.1, read as the reverse complement.
AAAAAACAAAAATAGCATGCCTCAGAACTGAATAGATGACGTATATCCTGAGTGATGGGGAGAAACACGTATTCCATGGTGCTGTGTCTTTTTTTTTCCTGCCTGATTTTGAAAACAGATGTAATCATATTTTGTAGCATCTTTCCTTCCAGCCCTAAATTCATATTATTTTTATTATTTTTAAAGCGAGGGGGGAGGGGGGACGAAACAGAAAAATATTTTTACGTAATCTTATTATCCAGCTCTGAATTATAGGATCTGAGCGTGCACGTTGTTTCTGTGATGCACACCGATGCTCAGAAATTGTGGTGGGAGGGGTTTGTGACAGTTTTAACACTTCTATATCTTTCCTCTAATGTAAACTACACCACCACCCGTACCCGTCTTCAAGCATTTTTGTTCTCTTCCTGGTTTGTCATTCATGTATTTTTTTTTTTTTTTTAAAAAAGAAAACGACAATATTCCTTAAGTGTTTATTTACTGCTGTATTATTCTTCAGTTGCTTCTTGATAAGAAATTACTATTATGAAGCCCTGTAAATGTCATAGTTAGCTTTATTAACATTTGTAAAACAAAGGTAGTAAGGAGTTGACCTTTCAGGTTCCTTGTTTGGATATAACCCTCGTTTGCAGAATGGAAATTTTGCCTCCCCCCCCCCCAAATAAGGTGATGCAATAGTTTTGGCCACTGGTGCATTTATGCAAGGATGCTTCATAAATTTAAAAAAAAAAAAATGTGACCAGGTATCGTTTGTTGGACTGCATCACTTCTCTGCAGCCTCCCTGTTTGGCAAGATGTAGTCCAGTGATACACAAGTTTCTCGATACCATTTCGGGTAGAAACTTTTTGGTCGCTGTGGGAGTCCAAAGAGGGGCAGAAAGGGATGATCTGGACCGTGTAGCAGAAGTTCAAAGTATCAGTGGTTGCCCTCAAGTGCTGTTTGGTCTCCCATTATCATGCTGCGATAGAACACCTTGTGATGCATTTCTTTTGTTTGAATACCTGTTTCAGGTGGTTCTCTAGCATTGGCAATTGTGACTCTACACTTTGTGTACCAAACAAGGATTGGTGCCTGGGAGTCCCAAAGCAAAGGCACAAAGGATGGTTTGTCAAAAGTAAACTGATCTCTTGTAAGTGCAAGCAATGTGGGAGGGTGGAGATAGAATTCCTCCTAATTAGTGCAGAACCTGAAGACTTCCAGCAGATTAGGGATAACTCGGTATTTTGTTTAAAAGCAAGGTTTTTTTCATTAAAAAAAAAAAGAGGACGACCAAATTCATATCAGTCTTAAACGTTTCCTGGCCTTCTGACTTTCTTCCACAGCTGTACCATATTGTAAGGAGGAAGACTTTCAATAATGGACTGTGCAGTAAACATCCTGATAACCTTAACACTAAACTCTTCCAGATCGCACAGAGTGCACCTGTTCCGGCTGACGACAGATGCTGGAGTCAAGCTGTCACCGTGCCAGACATTACACATGGAGGCAGAACTGTGCGATGCTTGCTTCGATGAGGAAAGCATTCTCTGGGTGCTACAATTGGCAGAGGGAGCCAATCTGGCCATGTACATGTTTCCTGAAGGCCAGGTAAGGACTTCACATGCCTCATCATCCAGATACAATGATAAGGATAGTTTTGAAACTGTTCTAAACTCGAATTAGTTTTTTTTTTTAAATGAAATGGGGAAACATCTCATCTGCACGCTGGTTTTTTGTGTCAGACTTCATGCATCAGTGGCCAAATATGTAAATATTCAAACGATGAACATGAACAGGGGAGGAAGGGGACTGCTATGCAACACACATAGCCCTGGGATCTTTAGTTGTGCGTTTGTGGCCTTTTTAAATTCAGCAAGGAAACACATAACAGGATACCACATTCTCTTATTCTTTCAAGTAATAATATACCTTTTTTTTTTTTAATTCAGCCAAACCACTAAAGTTTCTTATAAAGTTAATTGTTCTAATGGCTTCATCTCTTCACACTGAATGTGGCTAGTTTACTAACCTCTTCTACACAACACACTACTGGATTGGTTGCCTGAAACATATTCCAGCCAATGAAACTCTTTAAACAACAACAGAAAGCTTGAAGAGAGAAATCAAGATGCCAGTACATAAATTCACACAGAATCTGTATGATGACTAATTGGCTCCAAATACTTTTCAAGGTGGCTATTCATCAATTAATAGTTGAATCATGACATCAAAATAAACCAGAAATTTAATAAGATGGCTAGTGCTGCTTCCACTAATAATGTTGTTTTAACTTATATATGGCAATGAATTAATGAAGAATTTAGTTGGACATCAGATGATGTTAGGTGTTTTTTTTTTCCATAGTCACAGTTAGTGGAAGTTCCTGCTGGAGTCCATTACAACATCAGAAAAACAATTAATGATGACTGGAGATTTTTTAAAGGTAAGATTCATGTTTTTTTAACAAAGCTTAAACCTTCCCTGATTGATTGGAGAAAGAGATTGAGAATGGAGAGACAGGGGGAGAGGGTATAGGTAGGTAGGTACATACAGGAGTATTAGTTTAGTGCTACTTAGTACAGAGACTCCCTGACTTATGTAAGAGTTACATTCCTGAGACCCTTATGGAAGTCGGATTTCATACAGTACTGTATACCTGCATAACATATGCAGATTAAAGAAGGGACTTGGAGCAGACCCAGCAGGAGAAACAAATTCATGGACAGGCATTAAATTTTCTCGAGGTGGGGGGGGGCACAATGATTTTTCAACGTAACATAATAAAAATCATAATAGAAAGCCATTGTCTCCCATGGCAGGCACTCCCAGTTGCATCACAGGCCCTCCTCCGACAATACATGCTGGCGACGGGGGCTGGAACTCGAACTGTTATCGCAGTAGGATTGACGTAATCAAGCCACACTCCCATTGGTGCTAGCGGCTAAAAGACTCTGACCACGATGCCTGTGGTCAGAGGATGCAACAAGGACTGGACAGTGACTTGGGCCGGACACATACTAACCACTTTGGCACCAACAAATTGGTGCAGGGGGCTATATGCCCAATGAGAGATTTACAAAGATGGGCTAGGCTGCTTTGCATAAAATGAGGGGGTTGTTACATTGAGGGTTTGCCCGGACCCACAATGCCTGCCCATACCGCCAGAACTGACTTGGAGGCTGAAGAGACATTGCCTCCATTATATTGGAATGATGGAAGGGGTGGATTTCAAGCTCTTCCATAGGGTTGTTGGGTTCAGTTATGTGACCTTGTGACTGGCAGAGGCAGAGGCTGATGCTTCATATCCTGCTAACTTTACCATTCTCGGATCCATCTCCTCAGGAGCAGCCAGTCCAGCATCAAAGAACCTCAAGGTTTCAGATAAACCCCTTTCGTCATAAACTTATTTCAACGTTATTCGTTGGCAGGGTCTTCTTCATGGCCAACCTTCTCAGCCTCCAACTTCATCAGCTCTTCATTTGAAAGCTCCCATGAATGGCTCTCGAGTAACGTTGCCAGCCTCCATCTCTAGCTGGAGTTGATGAACCATGTCAACGACCCTTTTTGGACACTTCATCGACAGTGTCTGTAAAGCTCTTGAAGTCATGAATGAACTGAGGGCAGAGTTTCATCCAGACACCATTTGTGTTTGTTGCCTTGATCTCATCCCACACTGCCAGCATCGTCTTCCTCTCCTCATCGGCAGAGGCAGTAGGGCCTTAAAGGTTCATAGGCTGCAAAATGGAAGTGGTGTTTGCCATCATGTGCACCAGCTTGGATGTCCAGATGGTAATCGTTGAGGGTTGGTGGATCGCCAGGGGCATTATCGAGAGGACGAGCAATATCTTGAAGGGTATGTTCTTTTCCCTGCATTATTCCCGGAACCACTCAAAAGTGTGCCTTTTCACCCAAGCACTGCTGTTGGACTTCCAAATCCTTGAGTGGGCCGCAGATACTCGTCATGGCATGCTAGCAGAGGCTTGAAGATCCCCTTCCGCATCACACCCAAGCATCATCAACATTAATCACTTATTCAGGTATATACCCTCCCTGATCAATAATCTCAGCCAACATGATAGGAAATTCTTTGGCCGCATCTTCAATCAGCACCTTTCATGTTACCTGTATGCTTGCTCATGATTCAACGGCAACTTTACGCAAAAAAACGGATGCTTACGGATCACCAACACTCAAGATGCAGATATTTGGGCACGGGAGGGGGAGCTGCATAGCATGCAAATATATCTGCAAGTAAAGAATTTACATGTAAGAAAACTATCTCAACACCCCATTTATCTGGAAGATCATCTCACAGAGTAGTTTCCTGATATCCATGAGTCCAGATGTGATGGCCAAACTTTTAACTCCATCATAACACTAAGGTTGATCCAGCCTTGTCTCATGTAGAAATCCATTTACCACATCCAAATAAAGAAGAAAAAATTTAGAAGCATAGTCACCCTGCAGCAAAGGTAACAGCACAACTTTCAGAACAAAGAAAGGAAGGCGGAAAACTGAATGTTACCCTTTTCTCTTCCAATTTCAAATGTGATGTAGACTCTCTTCTATGTCTGATTCCTATGGATGATTTTAAAGACTTTCAACCAAGTAAGTATTTAGATCAGCATGGTGACAATGATAATAATAATCAAATGATTACTCATATTTTCTAAATTTCCAAACAATGGGATAGTCTTGATGCTTCACTGCTTCCTTGTGTCACCTGAAGTAAAACTCAAAACAGAAAAGCACATTTTCTTTGATAGGTACATGGTCAAGATTCAGTTTCTAATCTCAGGTATCAGATACAGGAATGCCTGCTTGATCATTGACATTAAATATTTGGAATTCCAGCCTGATGAAGTTGTATTTGTTTTTCATTGTTGTTTCCTGCAGATTCCAGAAATGCCTCCAGTCTTCATGGTACTCTTACAAAAGCAAAGATTGACAATATGGCTGACTACTTGGAAAAGAAGAAGAAGAAGATGATGCTGCTTGACAAGAAAGCTACTGAAGATGTACAGCACAGCAAGAGACCAAGGTTGAAAGAACCCAGCTCTGAGTCCCCATAATGTAAAACCAAAATTGCCTGATTTTATGTTGAATAAATAAATTTTCCAACTGTTGCATTCTCTGCAATGAAAGAGGTTAATTAACAGTTTCTTTTCAAAAGGCAATAAAATCTAGAATTCTTTTGTAACAACCATTAATAATTATTCCCAAACAACAGGTGAGCTGTCATCATCTGATTTTACTTTCTGTAATGGACAAACTCTCTTGGCAAATTCCCTTAATGAAAAGTTAAACATTATCTAAAAAACCTTACAACTAAGCCAAGCCAATGGGCAGAGTACTAGTATAAAAATCTAACCAAAAAGTTTTATTGCTTCCTCCATCCCCATCAGAACATTCAAGAAAGGTGGTGGTAATACAAGGACTCTCTCTGACATCCACAAACGTTAAGTCTGCCTACATATTTCCTCAGAGTGGACTACGGCAAAAGATGGTAGCCAAGTCAGTTTATACTATCTATCTATCTTTCACTACTTATAGGTGTTGGGTACTGTTTAAAGTGGAAGGTGTAACAAGCCACTGAGTGTGCAGTAGTCCTATCAGAGACTTGGGCTGCTGTACAGATGCCACTGCAGATTAAAGGCCATCACCTGGCCTGGATTAACATGCATGCTGGCAAGCCTCCAAATTCTTCATAAGTAAACATCCTCTGCACACAGGTCCAGAGAGGTTGGCAAGGCTTTTGACCCATTGTGGTTATAACCAGCTGTCACTCCATCATGGAGGATTTGGACTAAAGATGTAGGCAAAAATTTGATATGGAAGTAAACTAGCTCAATGCATTCATTGATTAAGTCTGAATATTCCACCAGTTACATGTTATTTCTCTTTCCTGCCACCACCTTGTTGCTTTTTGCCTCCTAATTCCTGTTTGCTCCCTCTCTCCTTGCTTTTCCTTCTCTCTCCCACAACTATCACCTTTTGACCTTCTCACTCTCCAATTTTCTTCCCTTCTCTGCCCATAGATATATATATATTTCCAACACTGGACTTATCAAGAATACTTATATTGTTTTTAAAGTCTGGGTGCCACTCAGTTATATCAGTTGGTTCGCTTTAAAGACCTATTCGCCTCCATACCGTCAGGCTATTGCAAAGAGGCAGCATGCCATCACAGCTCGAACTGTCAGTCAGTCGTTTTCATCATAGAACTGGTCGTGCTATAGACGCTGTGCGAGTTTACATACTGGCCCCTCTACCTGTCTGATCGTCTCCTCCATCAACCTTTCCTCTGCAGAGGTAATTTTCAAGTTCGCTTTTTGTTACGTAAAGTTTCACTGGCTGGAACGTGTCTCAGGCGGCCGATCCAATAGTGCGCTGTTGTAGAAGAGATGATCAGCGAACTAGCCAACTGCTTGCTCCATTCACGCAAATCATTGTGAAGAGATGAAGCCATTGGGCAATTAACTTCATAAGAAACTTTAATGGTTCAGCCAGTTTCAAAAGGTTAAAAAAAAAACAAAAACATTACTGCAGAAGAATGAGAATAAGGTATCCCATTATCTGATCTCTGATGAATTTGAAAAGGCTACAGACAATTTACAGAAACCTACCTAGAGATCCTTGCCATTATAATTCGAATATCAATCTCCTTTCCAAAAAGAGAGAGTTCATCAATCAGTTTATTTATATATCCAACCATTGTCACAGCCATAAAGGGGCTGGTGATGCATATACAGACTCGTTGATGAAGTCTGATGCTAAAAGCCGATGTGTAGATGAGATATTTTCCCATTTTCTCAGATCTGGCTAATTAGCTCACCTGAGGTTGGTTGGTCGGTGCATGCACGCATGCATGTTGTCTGTCCACAGGTGTTTTTGAATGGAACGAGTTGTCAGGGGAAGAAAGTGAAACCACAGATGTCCAGTGAGATCTCCACAGCAAGGATTCTGACAAGCGATCTGTCACCCAGTCCCATAATACCATGGTTGTGATAAGAAGCACCTTAGATCTCAGTGGCGGCATAACCTTTAATACCAAGCACCGCTGTTTCTCGGTCTCTTTGGCTGAATGAAAAATACATTCCCTTTTGTTTTCCTTCAGCTGATCCTAACAACAAATTTTTTTTTTAAATGTGGGAGGAAACCAAAGTGCCTGGAAGTAATGTATGCAGCTGGGTGGGTAAGGAAGAAGTGAGAATAGATCTTGCCAGGAAGGTACTCCAAAAACAGAACTGCTTCCTCCTGTGAGCCTCAACCTCAGCAGTCCAAACCACTGGACTACTTGCTGGCAGGACAGTGGCCAACCATGGACATTACCATGACAGAAATCCTCACAGAAGAGGGGTACGGGGCCCTAACAACAGCCATGGGGTACTGCAGAATGTGTACAGTGAGTCTAGCACCACTGTGCGTGCCACGAGAAAAAGCTGCTCTCGGGACTCTTGTATTACTGCTGCCAGCCGGTGGAAAACTCCAACAGAACCTGCCCTTTAACGGGTCTCTCGCCCAACGGCAACAACGGTGGAAATAAAGACGTGCAGAAGAAAATTAAGAAAGGGTTTTCTTAAACTAGGGTGTTCCTGGTCAGGGTTAAGCTAATTTAGTTTCATCAATGCACATCATCTTCAGCTACAATCAAACCACCATCACTCCACACCCTCACGCCGTTCTTTTACAGACCTTTCATTTAGATTATGCAGTGGATCATCCAGCACGTTCAATACTAACATAAAACAGACAACACTTAAAGCTGAGTTATCGCACTCAAATATCTGCGCGCGGACGAATTTTTTTTAAAGAAGGGAAGAAAAATGGACCATCAGGTTCTTCCAAAGTTCATTATTTCCTTACACAAAAGAAAAACTCCAGAATTTTCCTGCCATTTCTCCCCACCCACTACACCACACCACACCACACCACACCACACACAATATCATCTGCTGAACACCACTTCTGCTTCAGTGACTGATAACCAAACTCATCTGATTTGCATAGGTGATGAAGACTTGTGCATCTCCAAAGCAACATAATTATACAACCCTGACTCACAGTGATTGGTGTGGACAAAGAAAACGAGATTCCAATGTTGGAATATTCAAGTTAGAGAGCAGCTAGAGTGCTCTCAAGGTGATATTTACGGATTCGTTATCATGCTCCACGAGTTCGGCAGAATACCTTTTTTTCTCTCTCTCTCTCTCTCTCTCTTTTTAACAGCGATCTTCTCACTGTTATTCTACGCTATAATTTAACATCTCTCCTCTTCACATGGATTCTCATCTTTTCTTTTGTATCTTCGACTATCATAAAAAATAAGTGGACAAATAAATAAATGGACAAGACTATTATTACTGCGATTTTTTTTTTCCTTTTTGTTAGGGAAAAAAAAGAAGAAAAGTTCAATCAAACCTGGCGTTGTGAAAGGCGAGATGAAAAGTTATTGATCATTTATTAAATGTGGGCAAATCTGGTATAATAAAAAAAAACAGTCTCTGGCATGCAGGTTTACAGAAAAAAAATTAATTTGTAATTTTTAAAAAAATATTATTATTATTATTGATTAGGTCGGTAAGGAGATACTTTTAACTGTTAAGACCGTAAAAACTTTACATTACTTCTAGTTTCATTAACAGTGCTCCATTCTCTGATTGAAATTTTCCCCCTTTTTTTTTCCAGACAGTAAAATATTACCCTTCTTTCCGCCACCTGCCCCCCCCCTTTCAGCTTTCTAAATATTTTCTCCAATATTTTTATTGCTTTCTGCTTATTGTATGCACATTAGGCAATGCAAGTTAATAAAATATGTTAGAGAGAAGGTATCTTTTTCTATCCCACCTCCGTCTATTCAAACTGTCACTTAGGCTGTCTTAAATGGTTTTCTCCTCCCTTTAACAAAGACAAAGTATCCCTGTCACAGCACCTTTGCCTTCGTTAAGCATCACTATCATAGCATGTATGCCTCCTTTCATCAACTCATATCCTTGGTCCAGCAGTTGAATCATTCTCCTCTAGCCCCTATGCATCCATCAACCGTGCTCCTCTATAATCCATGTACATTTCTATTGTAGTAGCTGTATCTTCCCACTAGTTTCTAGGTATCTCTTCCTTAACATTTATAAGTCCCCTTCTCTAGGTCTACATCCCTGTACCTCCCTTGTCTAGTTCCTGTCTCTTCACCCTATACATTTATATGTCCACTCCCAATTATTTATCCCTTACCTCCTTTCACTAGCTTCTATGTATTTCTGCTGTTTCATCCACAGAGCCTTGGCATAAGTAAATGGATCCTAAGACTCAAATATATAATTTCATTCACATGATAATCAAATAATCAAGCTATAAGAACAGGTAGAGACTAGGGATAGCCTTATTCTGCGGCCACCATGCAATGAACAAAAGGTTTACATGAATTGATGGACTTCAAGAGATGATGCAGAGATGGGCAATGAGACATTGATTTCCAGTAGGAAATCTCTAAGGAACTGAATATTCCACTGCCAGTTGTTAACAAGGTGGCTATCTAGTTCAGGCAGCTTGGCCAATCACTGGATGTAAGGCCTATGGAGCCATCCTTGACCAGTCTCATCCACACAATTTGTCAGCACATTGCTGCTATGCCTAAGGCTAAAGGACTACATTCCAAAGAATGTCACCCAGCTCATATGTAGGGCTCTTTCAAACCTGGGTATCTATTTACTTATGTGAAGCCTGTGTATTCCACTTCTTTATGCCTGTAGCGGATGAGGATTTAGATGTCATGGTAGCAAATAGCTTAAAAATTGTGCAAGCATCATAATTTCAGATAAAGTTCAGAGGTTTACCAGGATGACGTACAATCTCCACTATGAAGAAAGACTTTAATAAAAGTTCCAGTTACACAGTTTAGCCCAATAAATGCTTTTTGAGGTATTAAAATTCTTTACTGGTAAGGACCATGTAAACTTAAACGAGTCTGTTGATATCAGTGGCAGGCTTTATATATATATATATATATATATATATATACTGGGTCATGAATGCAAATAAAAGCACTCTCCATCAGATATTTAAAAATGATTTTTTTTGTCAGTAATTGCAGTATCTACCTGGAGTGATTCTTTACCAAGTCAGGCAGTCAATGCGGATAGCGAAATATATATGTATATATACAGTGCTGGACAAAAGAGTTGGGACACTTGCTGTGAAATTGATATTTGAGCTCCCTCATTTTAACAAACGCATTTAAATACCCATCACATTGTTTATTATATGCACAAAACATGCCTTTACAATGTATAAAAGCAACACATGCTATATGTTTACATATTCTCTGGAAAAAATATTTGAATCGGCAATGTCCGATTTGTACCACAACAAAAGAGTTGGGACAGTGAACAGAACCATAAATAAATATTTTTCAACATTCCAAATTACAATCGAACAAATGCATGGAAATGATCAACTGACTAGTAGTGGGTGGCGTATCCATGGTTTTCGAACACTCCACGACAATGACAGGGCATGGATTCGACCAAACGAAGGCAGTCAGAATTGGCCATTTCCTGCAAGCTTTTCTCGACAGCCTGCCAGAATTGGTCTTGGTTGAGATTCTTGTGTTTGGCCACCTTGGCCTTCAGCTGCTTCCAGGCATTTTCGATTGGGTTGAGATCCGGACTTTGGGGCGGCCAGCACATGACATCCATTCCTAGTTGGGTGGTGAGGGAAGTGTCGACTCTGGTGGTGTGAATCAGGGCATTGTCGTGCTGGAAGATGGCGGTGACTGGCATGTTCTCGTCGATGTTGTCGACGACAACATCCATCAGTAAATTGCAGGTGGTCTGGGCGGTCGCTCTGCCCCTGATCAGCTTGAAAGGGCCTAGTCCCGCCGTGCTCATATACCAACAGACCATCAACGATCCTCCTCCGGCCTGTACCATCGGCCGGGTGCACTCTATATTGTATTTTTCGCCATGGTAACGTCGAACATATATTTGGCCAACACTGTGAATGTGCATGATCATCATTTCGTCGGAAAAGGGAACTCTGGCCCATTGAACTTTGGTCCAGTTTTTGTGCACTTTAGCCCATGCTATGCAGATGAGCCTGTTCTTGTTACTGATCAATGGCTTTTTCTGGGCGATTCGTCCAAAGAGATTCCCCTCGCATAGACGACGTTGAATATTGTGACTGGAGATGTTCACTCCACTCAGGGAGGCTCGAATGGCCATCGATGTCAGGAAATGATTGGCCCTGGATTTGCGACAAATGAGTCTATCCATTTTGTTGTCACATTTTCGCGGTCTTCCGATTCGCATTTTTGGTTTCGTGTTTCCAGCCTCCTCGTACTGTTTCAGAATGCAGTTTACAGTGCTTTTCAGGCAATTGACTCGATCAGCTATCTCCCGACAAGGCAGATTTTCTTGGTGGTGCTAAACTATCAAGTCTCTGATTTCAGACGACGTTGTCTTGCCAGGCATGGTGCGAAAATGATCTTAAATGGTCTTAGTTGATGTGATTCTATTCATTTGATCCTTTAAAAATGAATATATTGAGGGGAATAAATGTATGCACAAATTTTTTCCCTGTCCCAACTCTTTTGTCGCAGTACAAATTTGACTATGCTAATTCAAATATTTTATCCAGACAATAGATACACACATGACATTCGTTGTTTTTACACATTGTAAAGACATGTTTTATACAACTTATGGACAATAGGATGGCTATCTGTATGCAAATGTAAAAACAAGAGAACTCAAATATCAATTTCACAGCAAGTGTCCCAACTCTTTTGTCCGGCACTATGTATATATATATATTTTTTTTTTTTAATTAGCTCGATCCTTGGCAAATGGGTAGGGGATATCCATTTTAAAACCTATCCTAAAAACTGTTCTACATAATCAAGCAAATACTGAAAATGGGAGTAAAATATCATGGAAAATTTAATTCGTGATAATTTAAGAATGGAAATAATTAATATTTATTTTTCCCCCCCTATCTTTTGACTAGAGCAGAACAAGATCGAGAGAGAACTTGTCCTGCCAAGGGGGTGGAGTTTCCTCCTCTTTAAACAGAAGCAGACATGCCGTTTGCTGATCAGAAGCACTATGATGGAGTACAGGAGAATTCCTGTAGACATTGCCATGCTTTTTACTTCCATGTCGCTCCAAGAATTCGACAGAGAGTTAATTACTATCCTTCTAGCCCCCTGCCCCATGGGTCAGAATGGGAGTGCCTGAGCCATGTTGGTATAAATAAATAAGATGTGATCGAAGTGGTTTTGGGGTTTCTTTTTCTGCCAACAGTTACGATCCCATTTTTTTTTGCATTACCATCGTAAGTCCCACAAGCTGTTGCAGAGAGCACGGGGAGAGACAAGAGACTGGCTGGGAAAAGAACTTTTTCTTTTTTTTTTTTTTCCTAGCTACAAATGCTGAGAATCTAAACAGCCTCTAGTAAAACACCCTGGATGAACTAAATGACCTGTGATTAACAGGATTCTCATCAGAAAGATCTGGGCCCTTTCCCATTTATCTGAAATAAACAGAAACAGCTGAAGGACTGCAGGGGGGGGTGGAGAAGTTTGCTTAGAAAACAAAGCAGGGTATCAGATCCTACAGCTTTATTGGACGTGGGCTGTGTTCACCGCCACGCCATTGGTCTATTTCAGTACTATGAGCTGTGTTCACCGCCACGCCATTGGTCTATTTCAGTACTATGAGCTGTGTTCACCGCCACGCCATTGGTCTATTTCAGTACTATGAGCTGTGTTCACCGCCACGCCATTGGTCTATTTCAGTACTATGAGCTGTGTTCACCGCCACGCCATTGGTCTATTTCAGTACTATGAGCTGTGTTCACCGCCACGCCATTGGTCTATTTCAGTACTATGGGCTGTGTTCACCGCCACGCCATTGGTCTATTTCAGTACTATGGGCTGTGTTCACCGCCATGCCATTGGTCTATTTCAGTACTATGGGCTGTGTTCACCGCCACGCCATTGGTCTATTTCAGTACTATAAGTGAAGGCTTTGGAGAAGAAAATAACAAATTTATTTACTTAGATTCTCTGCTCAATAATGAATTTTTGAACACATCATTTAAACTCCGTACGGTCACCTTAAATTTGGTGTCCTTGACACATGCTGCTGTTACTTCTGAATCACAATGTGTACCAAGTCTCAGGGAAATGTGGTTGCTGTTACCAAGTGATTCTAAGACTTCTAACCTGTTTGCATGGGACAGTGCTTAAACGAGAAATGGCGGCTCTAGCATCATTGCATTTCCACTCATTGGACTGGGACACTTACTGAAATCGCAATCTGTTATAATGAAGTTCACAAAATCCCTCTATCTCTTATGTACTGAATGATTCTTCCCCACATCTCATCTTAATTTAGCAGGAGTTTGCCAAAGTTTACCAGGTAGAGACGTGTGTGGGAGAGTGAGTGGGGGAGTCTGGACCTCTTCACACTAAACCGGCCCCTTAAACTTTACCAGCAGACATTTGGAGCGAAACTCAAAATTAGCAATAGAATAATTAAAAACATCAGACCTACCAAGTTTGAATATTACTCTTTTATGAGGCCACAGAGAATTTTTCAAAATAATTAGGAGATTCCAATGTATCTGGAAGGGGGGGGGGGAGTCAAATGTTTCTGGTTATTTAACTAATATTAGGGGTCATGATCACAAATTAGCTAAGATTCTGGCATTAAGGATATCAAGAATATATATGTATATTTTTTTGTGATGAAATTGTTAATGGGTGGAATAAATTATTGTCAGATGTAGCTGAAAGTCATGGTATAAAATCAATTTAAGATCATAGTGATGGCCATTTCACCTCCCTAAAGGATGGGTGGGTTGGGGGGGGGGCCTTGGCTTCTTACCACCTTGTGACCGCTGGTATCTTCTGTGTTCCCCAAAGATCCAGATGCCAATTAAAATCATATTAAACTAGTATTTTTCAGACCTTTTCCAACCCCCAGACTCCTGTAAGTTCACCTCTTTGATTGCCCAGTCTACCTTGGACAACCTGACTGACAAAAAATCTCATTAGTTTTAGTCAAACTATTTTTTTTTTACTCATCCAGTTTTTTTTTCTGAGAGAGGGATTCTTTCTGATCCTTCATCCTGGCACCTGGCCTATGGACATCTTTCAATCTCAGGAATTCCATCATCCAAGACATTTCACCATACAAGATGTCTTGTACTTTTGGAAAAGGGTTCTCCCCTACTCTCCCAATGCATGTATTATATTGAGGGCATCCAAGACATAGTAATCACTGCCATATCAAGGAAAGCATGGGATATCTTGAGTGCAATAAGGGTAGATCAGGGTATTCCCACTCTCCTGGAATGGCACGTGATATCCGTGAGTGAGGCAACACGCCTGCACCCTAACCCCGACAGTCGAGCCGGGTTCCAATTACGACGTCTACTTTTTAAGGAAGCGTAGGGTGGGTGGGTGGGTGCTGGGTTAGGGGTTGTATGAACCACGACCACAGAAAAGCTCCAGCCAATCTCCTGGCGACTCGACTTGATTAGCCAGTACCATCTGCCCACCCAAACCAACGAAAATAGACGAGGACAAAATTTCCATTCACAGGGTTAAGAATTTCCCGACATTCCTCTGCGTGACTGAGCAAACGGTGCATCTCGAGTTGCCGACAAAATGCGAGAGACGGCGAAAAGCGCAGATGTGATAAAGCCTTTTCAACACCGACAACTGTACCCCTTCCTACGGAAGGTCCAAACACTAAACCAGGCGCTTCCGAGTGAGACACGGCAACTCTCTCTCTCTCACTTGCTGCTTCGTCTCACTCCATGCGTGAAGAAGCTGATGACAAAAAAAAGTCAAACAGGCGGTTGCCCCAAAGTCAAACAGGTGGACGTCCAAATGGGAAAACTGTGCGCTGTACAATTCATCAACAGCTCAACTGTTACACTTTTACTAGTTTAACAGAAGCCAGTCAACAAGATGGGGGGATTTTGATAAATATTGGTCAATCAAACAACTAATAATTAAAATAATTCCATAAGTACATGTTTAGGATACATATTTACCTAGCATTTCTTCTTTTTGCTTGCACATCAGTATGTTAAACCAGCTTGTATGAGAGAGAGATCAATAGTCTACTAATCATGCTAACTGGAAAACTCAATATGCAGGTATAAGGGGGGGCATGTTTTACAGTGATTAATTCTCTCTCTCACATTCTGGCTTCTTATAGATTCAGAGTTCAAAGAAACCTTGTGGAAACTATATAGTTAAACAAACACATACAGATATTTTAACTTGGAAAGCAAAACTGTTCCTTGGCAATTAATTTTAACCTAGTG
The DNA here is from genome assembly GCA_018389105.1 of Nautilus pompilius. Classification (NCBI taxonomy): domain Eukaryota; kingdom Metazoa; phylum Mollusca; class Cephalopoda; order Nautilida; family Nautilidae; genus Nautilus; species Nautilus pompilius. Next base: position 558,250 of record JACATO010000649.1, on the reverse strand, counting down.
TCAGACAAATTGCTGGTTGTGTATTAATTCTGTTGTTGTTTTAACTGACATTATTTTAGAAGAGCCCCGTCTGGTTTATAAAATGAGATATTTTGAAATGCATTGGTCACACAACACACGTTTACCATGTTCGTTAGAGATGCATGCGTGACATGTTCATTAAAGTTGAATAATAAACATAACAACACATTCAGTGAAGCTGCACACAATATCACCTTTCGGCGTTTACTGAAACGGAAAATTAAATTCTGCCGGCCAGGGAGTTCCATCCAAAAGGAAAATTATGAAGAATTATGATTTAATATTGGACAAAAAGCACACCTTTGATGTATCACTAAATATTGTGTAAAGTCTGTTTTTATCAAGAAATGGAAACGTAAGGATGGACTTTACCTGGCTTTGATGATACAGAATGAGAGATTTTTTGCCTATAACTAAAACCGGATGGGAGCAGAATGGTTGATAAAGCTTCTCAGTGCTCAGTTTGGGATTGTTGTTGTTGTTGTTTTTTTTTCCATACAGTATTGTATTGTTTTTTTTTTTTTTTTTGAGATGCATTGTTTTGTTAAGAAATGCACAGGTGCTGCTCATGTGAATGAGAGTAAGAGAAACATTTTGCAAACAGAGATTACGCCAAAAAAAAAACTATAGGATTGTTTCTCCCGGTATTTGGCTATTGCAGTACCAACAAAAGTATAGTGGGAGATGGCATCAAGGGAGATAAGAAATAAATACTAGTCATCTGCATGCAAATTCTCTGTACACTCTATGACTAAACAAGAGCTAATTGGGGGGGTGGAGAGAGAAAGACTTTACCAGACTTCAAACCCTGCTTTGAGAAAAGTATCGATGTCACAGAGGTCCCCAAATCAAATACTGAGAAAAGAATGGGAAGAATAAAGGGCATCAATTTTATAAGTGACAATTGCCATCTACAGTGTGGGGAGATGATAGTTAGACAACTAAGGGTACATTGAGGGAAAGATGAGATGAGAGTTTATAAGGGGGAACACAATCAGACTTTCTCCCCCCCCCCCTCTGTTATTTTCATACCTCACTAAGTTAGGTACTTTGTTGTTTGGTTTAGCGAGAGAAGAAGTTGGGAGGGGAGGGGAGTTAGACCTTATTATCTGTGACATGAGAGGAGATCATCATTACGTTTACTCCATTGGCCATAGACTGCTTCACTGAGACCACAGGTGCAGGGGGGGGTGGGGGAAATCAGGATAGAGAATGGGTGTGGCTGCTTTATTGTTGAAGTAAATGGTGACAAACCATGGAAATAAAACCGTGTTAAGAATTAAACTTGCGCTGGAAGAGACTCCTTTTTCAAAATCCCTTTTTTCTTTCATGATTCTACTGCTCCCTCCATCATTGTCTGATGCAGGGTGGGGCCTGCTTCTGTGGACTGTCCATCCACTTCAATAACGCAGTTAAATGGCAGCAGCAGCAAAAAAAAGGTAGGGTCCAGGCACCGCTTCCCCCATCTTTGCAGTAAAAGGGAATTGCCACAGCCTCTCCCAGTCAAGAACATTCATGGTGGCCATCCAAGCTTTTCTTCGGCAAAAACAAATTTGAGAGTCTGCACGCCAAAGGAAACCTAACTTACCAGGGGGGGGGTGCCTGCGGCTGCCTAGCAACACCAGACCCTTAACGGAGCTGTGGCATTAGGGTGACAAAAGCAGCATTTCAAAACAAGCTGAGTGACGGGGACAGTTCTCACTTTGACTGTGGACAAAGTCACAACGTGTCTGTAAAATCGAGATGAGCATGGGTCACCTTCATTAGCCGTCCTGGGGGTGGGGGAAGGAAGAGAGAAAATATTCGTTAGATGCCATATAAGACTTTTGCTGAGTGAACAGCAGATTTTATCGATTAAAAGCGAAACCAAATTGGACTTTTTAACTAAAGAAAAAAATAAAACAAACAATTTAATGAAATAAAAAAGAGGAGGGTGAAATCAGTTTTGTTTGTATTTTTACCACATGGGATGTGTGTGTGTGGGTGGGGGGATGGCTCCTAATACAGCGAGAACTCGACAACAAGCATCCACAAAACCAGGCTTAACTCTTTTCCATCTCGAGGAGGGAATAAACCGACAATCAAGACGAGGCTGCCCGTGCGTAGGCGAAGAAAGCCGTACTTTAACAAAACATGGGGTTTCTTCTTCTTCTTTATGTGGCTTGTCATCAATTGGTTACAGCAAAGAACCTGGCAGCGTCGTCTAAACCGGAGCCAAGTTCACAAAGTGCAAGATGCACAACAACTATACGACGACCAGCAATAACAGGGGGGTGGCGCACCACGTGCAGAAGTTGCGGGAACAACCTGTTGCGGCCGGAAATGGCTTTTCTGGTTTCTGCACCAGGTGGGCTAGCCACTTGGAAACCCAATTACCGTTGGTGGTCGTGTCGCGATCAGGCCAAGCTGCAGTGGTTAAGCATTCCAGAAGCAACTGCTGGCGCTACACTATTGCTCCTTCTCGCCCAACCCTTGCACACTTTTTTTTTTTTTTGGCAATATCCTTGTTCTTTGCCAACACCAGTCTCTAACAGAGGCAGGAGGGGGTTTTAAACTCACCGCCGTATCAGGATCATTGCTTCAGGGGCTGCACGTGTGTGTGGGAAGTGATGATTCTCCACACCCTTTCCATTACTGGTGGATATAGTGATTACCATCACAGCTATCAGCCATCCAGACTGGAAGAATTGAAAGCACAATGCTTGCATGTGTTTATTCCCATGAGCATCAGGTGATGTATATTCTTTGTGGAGAAATAAATTTTACAGAACAGATGTCTTGTAACTTCTTGGGATCTTGAAGCAGCATACATTTGCAGTGAAACATGTTTCATCTAATAGGTTGATCCGCATGGTACCCAATACATAATAAAGAGAAATTGTCATAGCTGCTGTTCATAAAAGTTTTTATACCTTCACAGCATCATCTTGTGTTAATTCACATTTTTCCTGCCTATGATTAATACTAAACGCTGTATTTGCGAACAGGTATACAGCCATGAATTCAGTATTACAAATCAAGAATCTCTGAGGACAAAAGAATGACGAGCACCATAATTCCTTAACTATTTCATGCTGTGACTGACCGACCATCACCAGGAATTTATTTCATTTGTTATAAATGCTACTTTAGAAAGGTAAAATTGTCTTCTTGTCATCAAGCCATGTGGTGACAACATTAGTTACAATATATAAGACTAGTATTGGTAACTGTGCGTTAATGAATTTGTTACTCTTCACATAGTTTTTTTTTTTTTTTTTAAAAAAAGACATTTCTGTATGAGATGGCTGCTGGGTAACAAACAAAACAAAGAATGGAAGGTTTGGGGCATCAATATCTGATGTCAACGCATTGTCACATCATCACCACATCACCATGTGATATTGCAATAAGGTCTTTGAGATTCCCCACAACAAAAATTTTTAGTGATCTGTTATTTATAGAAACAAGACGGCTACCTTGGGGTTTTTCTACCACTTTAGAATTATTATTAATACAATTAGCTAATGAACCTACATTTCAATATTGTTCCACCTCCTGAATGGACAACTGCTCTTGGCACAAATACCCCGGGATTCTGTGTACAGCTGGTATTTCTACAAAAGCAGGAGCTGGTCTAAAATCTGCAATTTGCTGTTACCAACTTGATATCTTGATACGCACTGACCTACACAAAACCAGCACTAGTACTGGCTCTCCTTGGCACTAATCCTGAAGATAGCAACAGAGAAAGGCCTCCAAAACATCAATCTGATCTGACTAGTAAACACAGCATGGAAAGCCCATAATAACCCTTTTATTTCTATAAACAAGACATTGTACAGAGAACTTTTGGTAGTGGTGTGTGAGTGAACTTGTAAAGTGTAGATGAGATTTTCTAACTTACTGCATCTTCATGCAGACAATGTGAACATTTAGGGGTATAATTCACAAGGCCAGTAACAAATTCTGAGTGCCATCTAAATCCACAGCTGTCAGAACAGAGAAGGTCGATAGCCATGATTTCAAGGGCGCAGATGCTGCGGTCATTACAAGTGAAGAGTCGACTAATTGGAGAGCAGGCATTGTTGCGTCTGAAGACAGATCTATAGAAGCGCCTGATCATCAACTAAGCTTTCAATCAGTTTCACTGGATACATGGAGCTAAGCACAGAAAACAAATCATGATGGTAATTTTGCCTTGCCTGATGAACGTTCATTTGTGTCTCCACTCTTTTTCCCCCACACACGCTCATTATTTTGAGACTGTATCATTTTTTAAATGATTTATCGTAATATGTATATCTACTGCTTTTAGGACAGATTTTAAGAGCATATTTCATGAAAAAACAAAACCAAAAGTCAAAACAATGGTTATAAAATTAACTGGCACAATTCAGCAAGAACAGAGATTAAAACATCCATTGTCTGAAAGGCTCTGTTGATTACTCTGACCATGGTTACGAACTGGCACAACATTTTTATGAGAGAAGCCATAGCATAGAAGTGTACTATGCGGCAAACAAAAGGTAACTCACTATGGTTGGGAATCCACACACACGTTTTCACACACGATTTAATAAAAAAAATGGCTCTGGCTAGACACTTTACATCAGAAGATACAGCAGAGAAATATGCTGACCAAAACAAAAGAAAATTACCATGGATGATTCTAATGATAGAAATGTGAACAGTCAACTGATGGGGGTTTACAAATAATGACAAATTGTCAGAAACGTACAAAAACATTCAGCTACAGGGCAAAGGGTGTATGTAAAACTATATAAGAAATACTATAGGTAGAAGAAAACTATGGATGGATGTGTCTTCAGTCAGGCTTCATCCATCAACAGAATCTTCATGTGAAAATAACAACCTTTAATTTGTATTATTTTTAGTGATTACATCTTTTTTGTTGGTTTCTGACAGATGAATACACGAAGATACATTGACCAAAACATCCTTTTAGTTTCAAGATGGTGAACATCTTCAACCAAATTGGTTAAATTCTTTATTTTTTTTCCTCGTGGTGAAAAAAACTAGCAAATAATTTCAAATATCTATCTATTGGATTTCTTAGTTTGCCAAAATACATCATCTTCAAATAACTGGACTTGAGCTTTATATATAATTCAATCTTTTTTTTCTTTAAAAGAGACTCTTAAAAAATTGCTTGGCAAAGATACCACACATGCAGATACATCACTCACTTCCATTCATTCATGCATCCTTATTATCATTATTGCTTAAAGAGATCAATCTCTAGGGGCCGTGAATTAGAATCAGTTATTATATTAACAAGAATTTTTCTGCTGTATAAAGGGCAATCAATAGCTGTTGTTTTAAGAGTTTGCATGGGTAAGACATTTAATTCATTGATGCAAGTTCTTTCTTCCAGTATAGTGTGCGCACACGGGAGATGCATTCTCAACTGTTTCATTTATCTTTTTTTTTTGTTTTCCTACTTCTCTTATTATTATTACTATTATTGCCAGAAAGTTCTAACCCTCTCCATAGCCAAATGTACAAGAAAAAGCAGCATTCTTTACTTCTTTGTATCTGTACAAATAACGAAATTAGCCACCTTGATTACATTTGATAAATCTTTAAATATATATATATAAATTACCTTTTTTTTCCTTTCACTGACAAAGCCATGTTGTGACAACTGGTATTAAAATCATTTACCACCCAGGAGCTGGAGAAGGGAAATTGATGCATATTGTATTTCATATACATTGATGTATTTTAATGAGTTTTCCATCATGTACACAGCATGTGGGTGTTCTGAATATCACAGTGGGGCAGAAAGGGTTAAAGGTCTCTATTTTTATCAGAAGCAAGCAAACAAGAAGTACAAGAGAGTATATATATATGATGCAGTTAGGACAAACGAGGCACATCATACACTCACCGGCCTTGCAGTTCAATGAGAAAAACTGGCCAGAGATCTGGCTGGCTACGGCAAAACTGTGGTGTGTGGAATTATAAGAAATGTAGTAAATTCTGAAAATCAGCGGCAAAGTAAAGTGATGCTAAAACCATAGACGCGGTAGTTTGTTGGTTAGACTTCCAGACTGCTAACCCTAAGGGCCTGAGTTCGAATGCCAGTCAACAAAGGCTCGGCATGGTTTCTGCTCTATTCCAATCACACGGGTTTTCTCCCGCAACTAAAAATGGAGAGTACTGGTAAGGTTTGATACCCTCTCTCTCTCTCTCTTTATCTGGATTAGGTCCTGTGAAAGAGCCTTTCTCTATCCCTTTCTAATTCCATTTCTGATTAGAAAGAAAGCTTTACTCCAGCAGTGGATTCTGCTGGCCATGATCATGGAAACCACAGATTTGCAAAATCAAAGCAAATTGTAGATTATTTTGACAAATTAAAAAGTTTTTTTTTTTTTAATCATCTTTGAAAAATATTTTTGTCTGTTTTCACCTTTTTGAGAGACCACCAAAGAGGAGAGAGAGTGACTTACGCAGCAGGAGTTGGTTGTTCATCAATTAATTTTCCTAGAAAACTGATGGTATGCTTAGAAAAAATGTATAGCTATACAGAAAGATGAAGCGTTTAAACAGACATCACCTGAGAATCAAAAAAAGAGAAAATCATTCCACCCACATGACTGCGAGCTACAAACAGGTACAGGCCAGAAACAGTTAACTGTTAACAAGTGATGCCAGACTGTCCATTTCAAGAGAAGCCCGTAAGACAACCATCCATGTGCATCCTGGACATCCAAAACCAACAGGATGGATGCAAGTGTCGTAAAGTGTGGAAACTGAACGGAAAACTGGCAGCAAACGTGGCAGTGTGTGTGTGCAGACATCCGCAAGAACTTTTCGTGTTGTCTTAAGGATCTGGGTACAACGGAAGAGCAGCTTGTTACTCTATGCAATGTCATTTGTCATCAAATTCAATGGACCTACCTATCTTGCCATTATTTCCCAGCAGGTTCAGGTTTTTCGGTTCTCGGTCAGTGGCTCTGTCCAGCAATGGGAACTTTTAATGCACCATTTGCAAATCACAACAAAATATGGCAATTGTGTTTGTCCATGGTACAGGGTGCAATTTTGGCCATCAGGCCATCACAGCTGGTGGCCTACAAAGGAACTAAAACTTCTGCCCAAGACATCAACTCTCTCCAAGAGAACCATGTAGTCCAGAGGAGGAAGCATTTTTATGGAAGATAGTGTCCAAGCACAAACACACACGCGGGCGTGCGCGCACCATGCATGCAACAAAGTTGAAAGGTCAGGGTATTGCAAACCCAACATATAACCTGGCCAATCACTGGTACCTTTGAACATGTCCCCATAAACCAATTTTCGCAGTCTCCCTAATACAAATTCCGCCATCAGGAAAGGGCTGCAGTATCATCACCACTCTCATATTTTGCCAGTACTATGTACGATTCCAAAATATAAAAAGGGAGTTCTCTTCCAAACTTGGACTTCTGTTTACTTAAGCTGAGTCTGCGTGTGTGCGTGTGTGTGTGTGTGTGTGTGTGTGTGTGTGTGTGTGTAGATTAGTTTACACTAAAGAAGCCAAACGCATCTTTTCTGTTACCATTGTGTGTCCACCCTGTTAACTTTGTTTCACATTTTTTTTTTTTTTTTTTAATATAAAACTAAAAATTAGTCAGTGAAACTTTAATTAATTCGCAGTAAGTGAATAAAGTAACAATGAGTTAACCAATCAATATAAGAAAAAGTACTGCTATTTTCTTTGGTAATACGGAGAAACAAAAACCTGGACTTATTGGTGGTAGAGGGGTTAGTGGGAGGGGAACAAAAACGGCATCTTACTGAAAGATTTCCTTACAAAGAAACTGAAAAGTAAAGTTCAGCTTTAACATTCCCGTCTTTCATGATTTCAATTGAATCTGGAGGATGGTGTGGTAAAAAAGGGGGGGGCGATGGTTTTCTCTATAAATTACAGTGAGACACACACACACAATCACTTAATTCTGCTTTGCCTAAATTTCCCCCGTGTTATTTATTGCCTGCTTTATAAAAACCAACAGTTTTTCGGTAGGAAGAAAAAATATTATGCAATTAAATGCTCGACAGAAAAGGTGAAGTTTCCACGTGTTTACGGTTATTTGCCTCTTTTCATTTTGTTCGCTTAGGGAGCTCTTCCACAAAGGAAACGATAAATGGTCAATTCATCTTGAGCTCGCCGATCAATAATGGAGAACTGATGAAGAACCAACCTCTGGCCTTTCCACGCTCAGCTGGGTGCGGGAAAGACTTCCTTTGTCTTTTATCGCGGAAATAAGCAAGGAATGAAGACGACTCAAAAGTGAAATTCCAGCACACACACACAGAAGTGCCCAGAAATTGTAATTGTTAATTAAAAAACAACAAATAAAACGTCTTTAAAAAGTGCAGAGGACAAAAAAGAAAGATAATAGCTTAATAAGTTAATAAGAATAGAAAGAAAAAATTAATTAGCAGTATTAAGAATTTTAACAATTAATAAAGTAGCATGATTTTAAAAATTAAAAAGCAAATGAAAATTATGCATTTAATTTATTTTGGGGGATCTTATAATCTTCCCAGGGTTCTTCCACTTTCATTAAATTTTGAGCTCTCGCTGTTCCTTCCATCCCCACTAAGTCTCTATCCCCATCTGCTCTCTTTATATCTTGCTGTTCCTTCTCTCACTGTTCCTTCCTCATCCACACTCTTTATATCTGTTCCTTCCTCTCTCTCACTGTTTCTGTCCCCATCCACACTCTTTATATCTGTTCCTTCCTCTCTCACTGTTTCTGTCCCCATCCACTCTCTTTATATCTGTTCCTTCCTCTCTCACTGTTTCTGTCCCCATCCACTCTCTTTATATCTGTTCCTTCCTCTCTCACTGTTTCTGTCCCCATCCACACTCTTTAGATCTCACTGTTCCTTCCTCATCCACTACCTTTATATCTGTTCCTTCCTCTCTCTTTCACTGTTTCTGTCCCCATCCACACTCTTTATATCCTTCTGCTCCTTTCTCCCTCACCATATCTCTGTCCTCCTCTATCTATCTACTCTTTTGTATCTATGTTATTTATTTTTTCTTTCTTTTTCCCTCCCCATAATTGGATGCAGAAGGTATGTTGCTGCTTTGCCATGATTGTGGAAGACTAAGTCTGAGAAAAGCAGCAGAACACTGATTAATATCCAAAATTCTGGGAATCTACTGAACTCAGCATAAAAAGCCACCAGTGTTAAAAGGGTTACAAAATGGCTGTTGACTTACACTTACTGGTATCTGTAATTCGCAAAAACAGACAAAGCTAAGCTAAATTTTTTCTTTTAAATATCAAAACTACCGGTAGTAATGGAAAGAAGATATAAAACAACATGGCAATATATATTTTGGGGGGTCTGTTTAGACCCTCATGCTTTCCTCCTCAACGTCTCCACTTTCTTTAGCTGTCAGTACTCCTCGCCCACACCCTGTCTGCATCACTGACCAGCAACAGTGGTCAGAACACTGTGCGATTTGCTCCCCCCCCCATGATCCCATTACTGTAAAATCCCTGCCCGCCTTACTACACGGTGCTCACCTGAGTGAACCGTGTTACGTTAAATCTATTTATCTTTCTTTTAATAATTTTACACCTTAATGGAAGGGGAGCTTACTGTAATCCACTTAACCAAAAGCAAACCTCAACCTGATGGAGACAAACGGGAGTTGCTTACCTACGAGGAATCTAATCTCCCCCCAACCACAGCAGCTACAACTGCTGCAGATGCGGGCCTTTGTGTTCCATCACGTGTTGCCGCTCAACCGTGTCCCACCACGGCTTTTTTTATTTTCTCCCTGTGATGATCACATCTTGGTAATTCTACCTTTCGAGCTGGGCCGCCACGCCACATGAGCTTTTAATTAGAGAACAAGCATCAAAAATAAATAAATAAAGTAAAACAAAATCCTGCTGGAGGAGGAGGAGGAGGAGAGAGGCTGGGAGGGGGTTAGGGAGGTGAGGCTGGGAGGGTTGGGGCTGTTGTCTGGTTCCTTTGACATTCTGCAAAAGGCCGGATGCTGGAAACAATGCAGCACCACCTCGTGGAATTTTTTTTTTTTTTAAAATCCCCGGAATTGCTGGTTGTCTCACTCGCGTGCACACGTGCTGTCTTGCCTAACTAATCCTTCCGTCTTCAGGAAGGGGTCTTTTGTCTGGATGAGGTGAGGGGAGTTGGGGGGGGAACCTTTAATTTCGAATAAAGCTCCGTGTCAAATCCCGATATAAAAACGTTTTTGTTTTTTTCCATTTTAAATTTTCCATTCCTCCTTTTGTTCATCCAGGAGGGAAGCAGCAAAACCCAGACTGCTGATGGAGAGTGGAGTGCAACATAATCCGTTAGGGTCTGAAGACAAGAGAGAGAGACGGACGGAGATGGAGAGATGGAGAGAGAGAGAGAGAGAGGAGAGAGAGAAGATGAGAGAGGGAAGACGAGAGAGGGAAGAGGAGAGAGAGAGAGAGAGAAGATGAGAGAGGGAAGACGAGAGAGGGAAGAGGAGAGAGAGAGAGAGAGAAGATGAGAGAGGGAAGAGGAGAAGAGAGAGAAGAGGAGAGAGATTCAAGTTTCTCTCCTCATATTTTCCCAATACCAGATCTCCGATATCAGGAGAGGGAAAGGGGTTGGGTCGGTCCTTTTGTTTTTATAAACAAAAGACAAAAAGAAAGAGGAAATAATACTGTATTGTTGTAGACAATTCACATCCCTTCGCTTCTTTCTCAAGCACTTTTCAGCAAACTTCTTCAAACCGTCATTCACAAAACTGGGCAACTGGGTACATACTCCACCCTCCTCAGGGGTAAACAGGTGGAAAGTAACCGCTGCCTCACATGGAATCCGACCAGTCACCGGGATCATCCTCTACAGCTTGGACTGTGCGAATACTGCCATTATTTTTAAAACTAGATTTCCAAAACAGATGAAAACTTTACTTACAGGATATTATTTTACCTTCTGCAAATCTTTATAATAATAATAATAATATAATAATAATAATAATAATAGCATAACTACCATTTTAACCCTTCATACACCATGTCAATCCCTACTTCCCCGATACCACCCCTATCCTAAAAGTGCTAACTCGTGCATGTCGAACTGGCTGTACGTACATCCAGCCAATGCACTCATAATGCAAAACATGTCGAGTTGGAAGGGCGGTAACACATCCCACAGTGGCAGCCAAAAGTCACCGCACCCCTACCCCCCCCAAACCAAATTGTTGGTATTTTTCATTTCTTGTTCAATCGCAATTACCCCATGAATAACACAGCGTTTGCACGGCTGGTGTCTGGGTCTTCTGACATAATTTACTTCTTCTGCCAAAACAATATTCGCGGTGTGGGTGCGCTCTCACCGACATCCGCTACTCGGTGCTACAAAAGCAGCCTACGACTGTCGAGGCGCTTGTCTCGCCATGTGAGATGTGCACGTCTGCACGATGAGAGATAAGCATCGAGTCTTCCTCACCATGAACAACGTTCCAGCGATTAACACACCAGATACTTATGCACCGTGGTAGAGCATGGTACAATGCACCCTTAACAATGCTTAAGGAAACACTAAAGCCCTGGCATAAATTTCTGCCGTTATAAATTGTTCTTAATGGCAGCTAATCGCCCAATTATTGAATTCATGTAAGAGACACGTTCAAGTGAGTATTTCCAGAGGTTGCGGGCATCTTGTGGTTTTAAGCTCTTTTGATGTAGGGGTACATACATTATATATATATATATATATATACATACAAACACCAGACAGCTTCATATATATATATATATATAACTATTATATGGTACAGCATGTTATTGATATTTAATACATAATGAACATATGGTAAAGCATGCTGTTGATACAACTAGTGTAACAGATGGCATAGAATGTCACTGACAATGATAGCGTGTGTAACATACGTTGAGGCAAAGTCTAGAAAGACATACGTACCCACTGGTATAGAACAATGTCGCAGTACACTAAATGTCGTATATTACAACAGAACTTTTTTGTGTTGTGATACAGTAACACATTGAAAAATTTGGAGACAAGTGCACAAAACCTCAAATTTCACTTTTTAGCAGCAACAGTTACCCTTTATTCCAAAATTGCAGGACATTCGCAGCCTATGTCATGAAAGTACCCAGATTTGACCCTGACAGAATGAGGAGGACAACTAACAGTAACCAGAATAGCAGACTTCTGGTGAAGCCAGAGTTGCCACAGTTTTAAGATTCTAATTAATTAGATGATTTGGTTTCTCTAGCTGTTTGCTTGAAGATACCTCTGCTTATGTTATAGACATCCTCTAACATGGCTAAAGTTATGCCAAGAGTTCAAGATTATGGGACCCTCCCCCCCTGTGGGGTGAAGACTTTAGATGGGGACCAGTGCCTGTATTTGGATGGAGGCTCACTAATACATCCCAGGTCTCCCTTGTAACATAACTGATAAACAATTTTATTACAGTCCTACCCTCGGCTCTCCTCATCTTTATTCTTCCCTTTTTTTTTCCCCTCACCACTCTCCCATCTCTCTCACATCCACCCTAACCCCCACCTCCCCTCTCCCCGGTCCTTTTCTCCCATTAGATTTCAATCCAAGCCAGGTAACTAAAAAAGCCCAAAACACTGCTGTGAAAGCCTAGATGCAAGCAAACACGGTTAAATAAGCCAGTGTATTGCCCACCACCGGTTTATCGATCTACCCTATGCAACGTCGAGTCGTCGTCATCAGCGTTTTTTTGTTTACCATGGAAACAAGCCGATGGAAAAGTACGACAAACTTTCAGGTTATCTCCTCCCCTATTCACTGGGAAAACAAACACACACACATATACACATACTTTTTCTAGAGTCCCTTACTTAGCTTATCTCACACAACATTCAAACCCCTTAAGGGCTTTTAATATGGTGGTTCCGGCTTCAATAGAGATTCTGGGCTGCAAAGAAATTATTTCCATCAACTGAACTTGATGCAAGCCCTTCCACCACCCTCCCTGCAGCCATGCTAAATTGTTTAGCACTGAACTAGTGAAAAAACAGGAGAACACCTTACTGGCTACAACAATCTCATCTGCAGTCCCTCCCCCCCCCACCCAACACAACCAACCCTTTTTTTATCCACATTTAATAACACATTGCTATCAAAATAGATCAGGTTTGCCAAAATGTTGTTTTCCTTTTTTAAAAAAAAAAATGCAACATTTGCGAAAGTAATTCTCCTTTTTATTTATTTCCTATTGTTTATTCCACATTCTTATGTTAAAAATAAAATCTATTTTGATGTTAATTAAAGGACTGAGGTAAAAGAACTGTGTACTTAAAGAGAGCCGGTGGTACCTTTACTGAAGATGATGGAGTTGAGGGGTGGATATTCAATATACAGGACTGGTATTTTGTTGAAGGTGTGACTGGCCCCTTAAGAGTAGCTGGGAATTTCTCACACCGTGGTAGGTAGGAGGGGGCGGGAAGGTTTAGCTCAGTGAACTAGAGAGAGATGGCGTCAGTATAGAGAGAGAGAGATGAGGAGGGATAGAGAGAGAGATTTGGAGTGAGGAAGAGAGAGATGAGGAGGAGGGATAGAGAGAGAGATGATGAGGAGGGATAGAGAAAGAGATGATGAGGAGGGATAGAGAGAGAGATTATGAATGATAGAGAGAGATTTAGAGAGAGAGAGATGGTGTCAGTATATACAGAGATATGGCGTCAGTATAGAGAGAGAGAGATGGCATCAGTATATATATATAGAGAGAGATGGCATCAGTATATATAGAGAGAGAGATGGCATCAGTATATATATAGAGAGAGAGATGAGGAGGGAGAGAGAGAGATTTGGAGTGAGGAAGAGAGAGATTCTGAATGATAGAGAGATTATGAGGGATAGAGAGAAGTGATGAGGGATAGAGAGAGAGAGAGATGGCATCAGTATAGAGAGAGAGAGATGAGGAGGGATAGAGAGACAGAGAGGAGGGATAGAGAGAGAGATATGAGGAGGGAGATGACATCAGTATAGAGAGAGAGAGATGAGGGGGGATAGAGAGAGAGATGAGGAGGGGGGATAGAGAGAGATTATGAGTGATAGAGAAAGAGAGATGATGAGGAGGGATAGAGAGAGAGATATGGAGTGATGAGAGAGAGAGATGAGGAGGGAGAGAGAGAGAGAGATGGTGTCAGTATATACAGAGATATGGCGTCAGTATAGAGAGATGAGGAGGGATAGAGAGAGAGATTATGAGGGATAGAGAGAGAGATTTGGAGTGAGGAAGAGAGAGATGAGGAGGGAGAGAGAGAGAGAGAGAGACTGTATCCAAGGATGAATGGGAGAGAAGCAGCTGCTGTTATACTCCGAAGAAACAGCAGAAATAAGAATCCTCAACGAAGACCAACTGATCCAAATTCTTGTTTATGTGTAAATAGTTTCGGGTGATCGGTTCGATTTCCATAAATACACGTGCCGTATGAACTCCATCCACACATCTCATGAGAATGGCCAGGTAGGGCATCAGAACAAAATAATTTTAGCAGAAATTCAGAAGAATCTGGATAAAGATGTATCTGTGGATGCATTTCTTTTAAAAAAAAAAAAACAATAATAATTTCTGAGTGTCACTGTTTCCAACTAATGACAGTAAATAAATTAAATCACTCAAGCAGTGACAGTTCTATTCTATTCTATATCTTAACATCAAAACCTTGCAGACTTGTAAGTACGTCCTCCTAAATTCTTATTCCCTGGTAATTATGAAGAATTATTTTATGCCCACTGGTTCTTACAACACACAGCAGATCAGGTCTCACGTGCCCATCATCTAACTCGGCACGTTTCGAATCCTGCTGAAGGGACGGAACTGGTTTTATATTTCACTTACCTCTATCTACAGTGAAAATATCCATCAAGTCTAAGATCCTGCCGCCATATGCAGGGATACCAACCCTAACCATGATGTACCAGGAATGGCACCAGTCTACAGAAGTAGAAAGGCGACCAGAAAGATAAGGACTGGGCTTTAATTTCTATTTCAAAAAAACTTTGACTAGAAGCAGCACAGAAGACAGGACAAAACTGACAGATTCGCCCATGGATGGATCTGTTCCTTTTCTGCTTCAAATCACCTGATAATCATCCTCTCACTAACTGCACCGCGCACGCCATCATTGCCGCCATGAAGTCAGGAGGAAGCAATCTGTACTTCCGAACTGCCCTCTGGTGTTTCCGGTTGAGAGATGGGCACCAAGCCCCCACCTTAATCTCTCTCCGGTAGTAGACCAACAGTCAAACTGATGGTCCGGAACGTCCAGGTCCCGCTGCCTCTCTATGCTACCGTCGGTGGCAGTAGAAAATGAATAATGTTTTCTTCTCCCCCCCCCCCCTGGGGCAGTTGCTGATCCTACCATGGTCTGTACTGGAATCCCACATAGCAAAGCGCACGCCAATGACCTGGATTTTCGACTTTCGTTCCGATATCTTTCCAAAAGGGGAAAGTAAACAGAAATCAAAACGTTTCGAGTGGAGCTGAACGGTTGCAGACACTCAAAATAACTACGGTACCAGCCGCTTCGTCATCCCACTTCACTCACAGCGTTACACCAACACCAGCCCCACAGAACGAGAGAGAGAGTCAGAATTTAATGTAACATCTGCCACACCCACCAAAGAACAGCAAGGTCCCCCCCCCCCCCCCACAACTCCCTCCCCAAAAGAAGTTTGTTTCCAATAGCCACAGGATTAACCAAAACCACCCTAGTTGAGTGAGGATGGCCTGCTAAAACAGAGACCAAACTAACCGAAGAGGACAGCCCCCACCCAGACATGGCTTTATCACCCTAGAAACAGCCATGCTGCGATCAGGGGCTCGTTTGGAAATCCTTATGAAGTTTCGTCTTTGAGGAATTACCAACAGCAGCAGCTCAGCGGCTACGTTAATTGTATGGCGAACTATTGATACAGAAAACAATGTACAGGGGGGTCAGGGGATTGGGAGGGGGGTGGTTGATTTTTTTTAAAAAAAAATCTGTTTTCCCTGTTTTTAACCAACACACATCTCTTGGCTGCAGAGATCAATAAGTTATCCATCTTCATCTTCATCTTAATATTTTCCTTTGAGAGCGGGTGAGGCCGTCCCTCGGCATGCAGAGCAGGGGATTGAAGAACCAGATTTAAAGACTCTCCATCATCCTATGCCCCCCCTTTTTTTAAAAAGTGTATATAATAATAAATAACAAAACCCTTTCAGATATCAGAAAGAAAAAAACAGTTTGTTTGTTGTTTGTTTGTTTTAACCTGGTTTTCAGACATTTCCTGATAGTAGTGAAAGCAGCTGTTGTCATTCATACAAGGGGTGGGGTGGGAGAAGCAACAATTCCTTATGTAACTGGAACGTCCTGTTTTTACAATACTCCTTATTTAGTATCTCAGCAGTAGCTTAAGTGTGCCCCCCCCCACTGGCAGGTTAATGGACTTCCCAGGGGTTCAAATCCCGGTCGGAACCCGGCTCGGTTTTTCACGTACCTTGCTGGCACAGTTTCTTCCCCAACCCCGGGGACGGTCGGGGGGGGGGGGTGGCAGATTTTTCCTCCAGGATATACCTGTCTCCTCCCACATCTAAAACATGAGAGAGTTCCAGCAGAGTTTTCTGGGTACTTGGGGGTGGGTGGGGGAGGGTGGGTGCAGCCTCTTCAGATATTCCCGGACATCAGTTTACCCAACATCAGAAACCCACCCACAAACCCAGGTGCGTGTAACTTGTAACCAACCATTTTCAGGTAAAAAAAAGGGGGGGTTTGGTGACTGTTATTATCGTGTAAAACGGCACAAGTGTAGAATCTAAGGATGTTCGTGTTTATCGCCCCTATAGATTCTTGGAAAAACCGTATTGCCATCACACTGCACAGAAGGAAAATGCAGCCTTATTTTACGTTGCTTGGACAACTACACTATAAACCCCTGAAGTAGGGGGCATCTCAGAACTCCCGAGAGACAAAAAACGATTTGGGTTGGTATTCAAAGCAATTTTCTTGCACTCCCTGTTTCAAGAGTCAGAAATAATGCTGGAGCAATTGAGGGGGGGGTCTCCCCCCTCCACCCCGGCTTTCCTCATAAAACACTTCACACACACACACATCTTGCCTTCAATTCCAGTGGGAGCCATCTCCTGGTGGGAACTGGTTCCTGACTGCAATAGCCCCGGCAATACATCAGTTTGATTTATTCAATGACAACAGCAGTGTTTGTTGCATGCAGAACCCCCACCCAAACCCCTGGCCATTGATTTCCAAAAAAAAAACCCAACTGGGCAATGAAAGTCAGGGTTGTTCCCCATCACGAGGAAGGGGACAGTTGCACGTGCGCTCTGTTATCTCCCTTCATATGCAGATGACAAAATGTGGTGCTACCCTCTCACCTTTATTAAAACAGAGAAACAAGTTATATCACCAGAGTAGATTTGCGACAACCTGGCAATATAAGCAAGGCAGCTTTGTACGGCGAAGCAAATCAGGGGTCCCCCCTTGCTTTGAATGCATACTTTTAAAAACTAAATATTTAATGCGGTGCTTTGTCGTTGCAATTCTTCTACCAGTAATTTACAGCTACCCCCACAGGTCCTTCAGAAACGTCCGCACAGTGAGGCGTGAAACCAACTCAGTGGCTGTTGGTGCAGAGGAGCAGAGAGTCAGATCTTTAAACAGAGCTAAGTAGGTTTTACTGGGATGCGAGATGCAGAAATGAAAGCACATAATGGACACAGCTTACTTGGGTACTGGCTATATGATGTCTGGATGCTAAAGGCGCTCTCCCCCCCCCCTCAGTAGTATCTCAAAGAGGATTACCGATGGTTACAATAAGAATGCCAAAAAATAAACCAAGTATTATCACAAACGAATACAGGTAAAGCTCCTATCGTTTGCCTACAAAGCAATTGTTATTAGTGAAAGCTGCCTTTAGTGCCACGTGTGGAAATTTTAATTAGGAAAAAATAGTCTTTCAAAGAGACAGAATTTACCAAAGAGTATCATATCCATCAAACCCTAGTTTATGGTTATTGATGGCCGGCCCACTGTGTGCTGCTACATATTATAGGGGCATGTGCAAAAATACCAGCTGGCTGCGCTTTAAAAAAGAAACTAATAAAGTGACTGTCTAGTAGCTATTGAACATAGACAAGGTACTGTCGTGTCTGCTGGCAAATTGTGAAGTTATGAATATTTTAAAATGCAACTAGCATGTCTGTTATTGTCTTAAACCTAAGAAAGCCTGGAAAACTGTCATAGCATATATATTTATATATATATTTTTATTTTTTTTAAATTGTAAGTTTATATTAAGCACAAATGTCAAAAGGTCCACACATTCAGTGTGCAAGTTACATGCTAAAGATGGAACTGATACAAACCATATAAAACACACACACACAAACATCTGCATTGTAAGAAAGCAAGAAGAGAACCTATTTAAGACTAAATGAACTACTATCTCTATAACATTCTAACATTTTCATATGCATTTTCATTGCTAAGCATTTATAATTTCAGGTTAACATGTGCAATTTTTATCCTTTTAATATCATCTGCAACTTATTTCTAGTTGTAGAATTGCTTTTCTGAAAGAAACTTCAAAATAGACTCATCCTCATAGAAACATCAAATACTCACTTACCTGTATTGGCTAACCTAGCAACATTCAGATGTCAAATGCTGATGAATATCTACCTGCAATCAAGATGAAAATCATCATTCTAAAACATTCACGATTCTTAATAAATTGTATGGTTTATACATATATCTTGAAGCTTTATTGCTACATATGATACCTGTGAAGGTTGTCATCGTTAGGCATGCATTCACACAATTATCTCTTAGATGCAGAATGGATATTCCGATATAAGCTAATACTTCAGTTTGCTGCAGCACCAGTAACCCGATATCTTTCTATACAAGTTACAGATATTTCACTTCACATGTGGAATGTTCCAAAATGAGATCAAACGTTCAGCTCACCGTGGCTTCAGATAATCAATGATACATTCTATCTTCCTTTCTGCATCAGGATGAGATCATGGGAATTATATGAATATTTCACTTAGATTTTCTAATCAATGATCCGCATCTTGATCACTTATCAAGCTGTCTGTACACCGGTTTCTGGACAAAAACTTCAGATGTCTACTCCAGATGCTGCTGTCATTTCCTACCTAGATATTAAGAGTAAAGAATTAAAAAAAAAAAACACTAAACTTTTTGTGGGCATCAGTTTTTTTTTTTTTCCTAAAGGGCAGAGAGTTATTTTAAAAACCTTTTCCCTTTAAGTAGACAACATTCGTACCTTAAACACAGCCAGGTTGTACAACTGCTTTTGTCACTAACTGTAGTATTGGACATACAGACTGGAAGAAAACCAGTTACATTAAGCGTTTTTCATTAAACTGGAACTGAAGAGGAAGATGAATAAGCATCTCTAAGATGTGGCTCTGGCTTGGTTACCTGCCAGTGTGTGTGTTCAAGTTCCCAGTATAATTTAAAGTCCGTCTATGGCTGACTCAGTAGACAGATTTCGTCCACCGGGGTTTTACTCATCCCCAGCTTAATGATGGGTCCCAACCAGCTTTATTGTTATCCGACCTTAATTGGGATGGGGCTGATCGGGTACCTGGGCGGTCTTTCCTCAAACAGGTGTAGCTCCCTCCAACAGCTTTCCTTTTCCTTGCTTGGGACCCTACTGTTGTTAGCATCATTGGTCGGCATATTGTGAGGATTACAGCTGTCACCACCGATAGAAGGGGAGAATACAGCCGGCCATCAAGCAAAAAAGGTGTAATGGACGGTTACCACTTGACCAGAAGAGATCTGAGCATGCGCGGACAACGGACTTAGCCCACCCCACCCCCTGGTGGCCGTCATGTAAACTACAAAGATCAAGTAGTCGGAAGTCAACCGATCTCGGTCGGGCAAATGGTCGCAACAAAAAAAAAAAAAACGAGAATATTTTAGTTTTAAATATATGAAATAAGGGGAAGGGGGACGTCTAAGATTTCTTAGGAATCTAAGACCTGCTATTTTATCAAAATTAATCTTCTCTGGAACGGTAAATGAAGTGAACCATCCTTTGGTTGCCCCCAGACTTTCAATGTTGTCTTTTAAGTTTTATCTTTGATGGCGGGGAAAGGTTTTTGACGGTATTCAAGCTTTGCCCGTGTGATTGTCTGTGGAGGGGTAAATAATAAAGACGTAGGTACACGAAGTTTTACAGAACCATCTCCCCCGTGTTAGTAATTCCTCATCCTCATCTTCCATGAATTATCTAATTCGACGACTTCATCACTACTCTTCGTAATATATCTGGATGATTCTTTACGGATTTTATCTATATTAACCGTAATAACTAAGAAGGTTTGTTACACACACACACATACACACAACACAATCACACACAATCACACACACACCCATACACACACACAATCACACACAATCACACATACACACAATCACACATACACACAATCACACACCCACACATACACAATCACCCACACACACACCATACACACACACACACTCAAATCACACACACACACACACCACACATCACACACATCACACACACACACACACAATCACACACACCACACATCACACACACACCACCACACCACACACACTCACAATCACACACAATCACACACACCACACACAACATACACAATCACACACACTCACACAATCACACACAATCACACACACACACACACACATACACAATCACACACACACTCACATCACACACAATCACACAATCACACACACACACCCCCCCCACATCACACAATCACACACACACACCACACACACACAACACACACTCCCAATCACACACAATCACACACACACACACACACATTACACAATCACACACCACTCACAATCACACCACCAATCACACATACACACATCACACACACAACACACACAATCACTCACACACACACACACACACCACACACACACATACACAATCACACACACACACACAATCACACACACACTCACAATCACACACAATCACACACACCCACACACAATCACTCACACACACACACGCACATATATATATTCTTAATATTTCTTTTTACCTGATTTTGCCTTGAGGGTAACAAGCGGAGACTGGGGATACAGAAACAACCTGGAAACAGGAAAGTCGATCCGTAGCGAGGTAATTAGTCCGTTAATCGGCTTAATGTCGAAATTCCCATAATAGATAATTACTGCGTATACCTTTTAGTAACAGAATGATAAAGCAGGTGATTTATAGAAAGCAGTGGCATTGATGAAGGGATAATTAGCCGACCAAACTGATGCGATACGACTGCGAGACGCTCTGAATTTCCACCGATTTTACTTTCAGGAGATGGAGAAAACTGATGGTGGAAAAGGATGGTATTAAAAACCACTATCAGCACCACCAAACAACATCATTAATAATAATAATAATAATAATAATAATATAATAATAATCATATAATAATAATAATATAATAAATAATAATAAATAAAAAAAAAATATATAATAATAATAAAATAATAATAATACATAATAATCCTAATAATAATAATAATTAATAATAATAATATAATACAAGAAGAAAAAGTAAAAACAAAAAAAGCTTTGGTAAGCCATTCGAAAGTAAGTCGGTATTTATTGAAATATGTGGGATCAGGAATGAGACAGGTCTGTCGGTTTCACAACTTCGTCCAGTTCTACTCAGGCGACCTTGAACAGTGATCAAGGAAATCCTTTTATTCACGATCCCTCTCCACACCATGCTGTTTCTGCCGCCATAACCATATACTCGCCATACACATAACCCACCGTCAGAGAAGTCCATAATACTAACCACCCTCTCTCTTCTCTCTCTCTCTCTCTCTCTCTCTCTCTCTCACTCACTCACACACACACACCACACACACAGCCCACACCACCACCTCAAACAAAAACAATAGGCATCTGATATTTAATCTTACACGAAGTCAGTTTCACAAGTTCCCCCTAGACATCAGAATATTCGCGAATACCTCTCTCCCTCATCGTCTCCTCAAACGAAAGCGAACCATGATTATGACATGATCATCATCATCATCATCTCTCCCCCTGCCCTCAGATATTATCAGCAAAAGTACTATCAGAACTGTTTCCTAACCTAACGAGCTCTATGAAGAAATGCTAACTGGTTAAATCACGAAAACAGGTCATCACCACACACGCACACACCACACACACACACACACACACAAAGGGGTTATGGAAGAAATACCGTTACACAATTCCAAATTTCTTCAAGGTCGAACTTCATTTCAAATCCTCGTATCCAACAGTGTTAAAAAATAACAAAATTGAATTTATTTAATCATTTATTTTAAAATACGAGTTTTTTTTTTGTTCATGTTTTTCTGGACCCGGTGTAGGCCGGGGTAGAGTGTCAATGGCGTTGGCTTTAAAGATTCACAACAGTGTGCTTTCCACGTGGTCCGTTGTCAACCACAGAACCGTGGATGCCGTGGTGAGACACCGGTCTACAAACCGGGGCCGAAACAATTCCCATTTTAAACTGCCTTCTCCAGACCGGAAATCCCTGGGCCGCTCCCCCCCCTTCCGGTTCCGCACCGTCCGAACGTTAAAGTGGACGTCACCGTGTCGCTCTCGGCGCTCAACCAGCGACGGACATCTCTCACGGACCGCCTGGCGCGAGGCACGGACGTGTCTCCCTTCTTGGGGCCCGGATTTCACGGGCTATTTCGGGGTCGGTAGCGTTGGCGGAACATCTGGCGTCGTGGGTGCAAGATCGAAGGGAAATTGGCGACAGGGTCGGGTCGTCCTGTATTTGACAACCGGTTGACAAACAATATAGCAAGAGTCTGGTCCTGTCAGGCCGGACCAGGAGAATTGCTGAGATACTTGAGAAGGGAGACCGGTAAAAAAAAAAAAAAAAGATCTCCACACGCATGCGCGTGCACCGCCACGTAAGCCTGACGCAGGAATCCGCCCCGGGGCGTGACAATACGATCACGTGATTTAAGTATTTCGGACAAACTCGTGTATTGAACAAGTCGTTATTTTGTTTTTGTTGTTGTTGCATTTTTTGCAACGTCATAAAACCACGGATTAACTGTTTAACAGATTTTACACTTCCGGGTCTTTAATGATAAACCGTTTCTGCACGAAATGTTTTATTTAAAGCGGGTCCATCAAATAAGGCAGGTAGAGTGCCTTCCCTTCCATCACAATGCTAGCATCTAAATAAAATATACAAATGTAGCATATACTTGCTTGATTAGCGTTCTGTCAAAAAATAGATTAAGATTAAATTAAATCGCATTGGCACCGTGTTTCTGCGCTTTGCGAGTGTGGCTGACTGTTGTGGCTTTACGACTTAGCGACCTGCTTCGCCAGGAACCATCAGACAGGAGCACCGTCTTTGCTCCTCAGTGACGCTTGCTAATATAATAATTAAAAAGAAAATTGAAAGTATTATTTTAAAAGAAAGTGTATTACCTGTAAATCGTGGTCAACCACTAATAAGAAGCAAAAAAAAAAATTAATAATAATGAAAATTAAAGTAAAATATTCAATTATGTCTAAACTATTTTTTTTTAAAGATGAAATATCGGTTGCTTTTATTTAATTTTTTTAATTGTTTATTTTTAAAACCAAAAATTTTGGCTCTATACGTGAGATTTTAATTTTTGTTTACGATTTTTTAAAAAAAAAAAGATATCTATAATATTAACGATTATTGATCTTGTTTTTCAATTACTTTGGCGCCTTTTGCTCGTGACAAAGTAAACACCGGCTCCACTCGAAAACCGGTTCCCGATTACGCATTTGTTTGACTTTCGGTGTCACTTGAAAACACGTTCCGCGTTTTCCCCGCATCGATTTTAATCCCGCTCCTCCACCGCTGAAGAGTTCCAGGTAACAAGTAACGCTGGCTGCCCAATAGATTAATCATGTCTTCTTCTCCATTTCTTCTTTTTTTTAAAAAAAAATTAATTTAATCATTATTTTTTGTAGATTTTAGTAAAGTTTTTCTTCTTTTTTTAAAAAAAAAACGATTTAATTTATTTCATTTGGTTCGATATAAAATAATTAACGCAGACAGCCATTTTTTTTTTTTTTAAAAAAGAGAAAAAGAAAATGCAACGGACGCCGGTCAGGTGACGTAACCATTTCCGGTCAACCATTTCCGGTCGTCACCTGACCGGCGTCGTCCTCACCCGACGTTTCCAAAAGCGCTTCCAAGGAAGTTCTGGACAGGCGTTGGTAAAGAGTAGCCGACACGCACCCTTTTATCCCGGTAGTGTCGAGCGATTTCGTGTCTGGGAATGGATAGGATCTCTGGGTCTTCGGAAATATTACAGAATTCGCCGATGATGGTACTAAAAGGACAAAATGGCAGGGCTGCCGAGACCGGTGACGGTATCAGGCATAAAGAACGACGACGGTTCATATATTTGTTTGGGTGGCTTTAAAAAAAAAAAAAAAAAAATTATACTAAGTTTAACCGTCTTCCGACTGCTTCCTCCACGCGCAGTATCGCCGAGGGCCCTGGGATGGAGCGAAAACGGTTTTCCTGATATTCCTCGTCCGCCAGGGCTACCGCGAGAGAGAGAGAGAGAGACGACGACGACGCGACGATGCCAACAACACCCCTCCCCCAACCAGCTGAGTACCTCTGCCCCATCTCTACAGTGACGAGATCCGCGCTGCCACGAAGTGAAGCCTCGGTCCATTGTGGATGCAAAGACGGTTTATATTTGGAAAAAATATTTTGATCGTGCGATGATTTCCTCACCGTTCCAAGCAGCTGATGAGACGTCGAACGTCTATCTGTGGTCATCCCTGCCTCTCGTCCATTCGGTATAGGGTTCCTTGTTCACGCGCACGCTTTTCATCCCCAAAACATTCTAAGGTGGGGCTTTGAAACCGGGGTTCGTAAAAGGTTAGTTGCACAAAAGGCTTAATTGCATTCCCCTCCCCCGGAGACATTCCACTGCTGCAGGTGCGCGGTGATGGGCTGGCGTTGTTTGGAAGCAAGGGGGTGTTATGTCGGACTTGATTTAATAAATCCGCTTTCGTCGAAAATGGATATTTCCAGCGACGTCTCTCTCTTCTTTTTGGGGGGAGGGGCGGGGGGGGATTTCTCGGTATATCCAAGGGGAGACAAATAAAAAGCAGCATGTAAATGAATTATTTCTCTCCATCTCAAAATGAGTGGCTGCTAAGCGAGATCCATGAAGAGTGTGGCTAATCAATCCGAAAACAAAGAAAAGTGTCGGGTCCTGACCTTACCTGGTTATCGTAATTTCCTAATTTTTTTGCGAATAATGCTTCATTCCCAATTTATGCTTTTTAAAATATTTTAGTGTGATTCGATAATAATAATAATTATTTATTTAAAATGTATTGATTTTCCACTGAGGCGAACCCGTTATTAACATTTATGGTTCGGTCGCAGCGTTGACGTTACTAGTGTCGGATTATAAAAGTTGCGCAGGAACTGGTGAATTAAACGGTACTTCCGATATCGCCGCCACCTTCTGTTTGTTTGGCTCTCCGGAACTGAGAATAGAAAACGTGGTGAGTGACGTCAGAAGCCATACAATAAATCTGCAAGCACCGTGACATCGTCTTGCGCGACTAGCCTCGCGCGCACGCGCAGAAATTTTGTGATCTTTTTTGGCAAAAGAGCTCTTGCTTGTCCCGCACAAATTTGAAAAGCCCGGGATCTTTCGATTTACTTACATTTCCTCCCATCTCTCCCCTCCCGCGCCCTCTTACACTTTGAACCGAGCCGGAACCTTCCAGCCAACCTTACATTTCCTGTGAGTGGGGGAATTCATCGTAGGGTCAGTCGGCACCGCCACCTGCCGGGACTTTTTTTTTTTTTTAAATTCTAAATTAAATCGCAGGAATTTTAAAGAAATCTCGGCAGGGGACCTTATCACAAAAACGCACGTGTTTCGTTCGCGCGATCGATTTGGGAGGGAGGGGAAGGGCCATCGCTTTTTCCTCTCCGCCCCACCCACCACATCTATCCCTCCCTTACAGCGGTCGGTCTTTCGCACGGGTCCGCTAGCCGGAAGTTCGCAGACTGGCATTTACCAGCCACTTAGGCTGATCGGGTCGAGCGCTGGCGTGTCGTCCTCACCAGCCGGCCAACAAAAGGTCGCCAGAGGTAGGAGAGGGAGGGGGCGGTGTTTCTTTGTTTGTTTGATCTCTTTCTCCTCCTGCTCATCCTCTGTCTCCACCACCCCACCCCCACCCCCCGCAGACAAAGCAGACAAAAACCGTCGAAAATCGGGAACTTTCACCGAAACAAACAAAAGGTTCGTTTATTTTAGAAATTGTCGAATCAAGGCTTATTTTATTTTTTTTTTTAAATCCTGCTAACCATCCTAAAAAATAACCCTTATATCACGTATGCCAATAATCAGGTGCTCGTCTCTAAATGTTCTGTATAACCGAGCTTCTTAGCGGAAGTCAGGGTTATCTCCCTTGTAGTTATTAATGTCTGACGCAACAGTTGTTCTTGTTGCAATAGGACCGTCTTAAATCTACAATCTCAAAAGGCTTTATCCGTCCAAATATTCCACTTTCTTGCTTCATAGATGTTTAAAACCCCATCGTCGTCGTCAATTGGGATACGAGGAGATTGGAATGTTTTTACAACTCTTCTGGGAAAGAGAAGTAGAGGGGATTAAATCGCAGACTGGTTTTGCCGTAGCTGTCGTTATTACCAGCTGGAATGGTTCCAGAGGAGGCAGAACGCACGGGGAACACATTCTCGATGGTGCAATTGGCGGAGATGATTAGTTCACGACGTGGAAATGATGGACGAGCAAGACAGCTGCTAGAAAGAGATCTACAGGTATAGCAGCTCAAAAGACAATTTAAAAAAAAAAAAAAAACGTAAAAGAGAAAGTCGGCAACAAGAGACGAGAGAACAGTTGTTAGACACTTGTACAAAGCTTCATTTCCAAGATGGTCATCAAAGGAGCGTGTGGCAGACAGCCTGGCTCGACTGTTCGTCCCTTCCTCTAGGACCTGGAATGAGAAACAAATGGAAACCTCTCTGGCTTAGACAGAAGAAGAGGGAAAATTGGAAAGAGAGAGAGAGAGAGAGAGAGAGAGAGAGAGAGAGAGAGAGAGAGAGAGAGAGATGCAGCGAGAATTGTCAGATGTGTCCAGGTAATCACGGAAGAGGAGGAATAATAGATCAAAGATGATGGAATTCGCTCAAAGGGAAAGCGCGCGGTTTGTCTTCTCAAAAGATCGAATACCAAAAAATACACACACACACAAAAAAAAAAGGGGGACATTTTGAAGGGGGAAAAAAAACCAAAAAAATTGATGGCTCAACTTTGCTGTTGAAACTGCAGCATATTCGGATAAGTCAGCGTTGGTAGTGGGACGGGTAACAAAATAATTCTCAAAATCAAAACATTACATTTTTTAGTGGTTTCTTATTTTTCTTCGAGTCCGCGAATTTTAACAAAACTCATTTTAGGAGGACTGCAAACGCCAGACCAGCCGGGAGTTCAGCAGTTCGATTGCCCAACGATTCACGTTGACACCAACCATTGTTATTTTAAATTGGCTTGTTGTCACGCAGTCACCCAGCAACAGGGAAAGGAGGAGGAGGACAGGCTAATGCGAATTAACGAAGGGTGAAGAATTCTCCGTACAAGTCGCGCCACGTGGTTCGGGGTCGCAAGATAAAAGGCTCGGATGTTGACGGCGGAAACCAGTTTAAAGACGGGACCAGAAGTGACTAATTGCGAGCAATTTGCCTTCCATCTTCCGGTAAAACAGCAAGCTATATATTTCCTACATTTTTTTTTTTTCAATTCGTAAAATCTATTTATTAAAAATACCTCCATTTCCTTTTGATTATCATATAAGGCAGGCAGACGACATTTTTAAATTACCAACTTCTCGGATTTGTCCAAAATTTTTGACAATGCATTTTTCAAATGTACAATATTTTTCTTATATTATTATTAATATTTCTCTTGCTTTCTTAAAACGAAAGAATAGTTTCTACTAATGAGGTGTTGGGAAGAATGGCAGACGAATCTACTAGTTAATGCTTACATTTCTTGGTCCCATTACTTATACGTAAATTTACGTGCAAATATATTTATCTCTGAATTACATATTGAAATAAAACAACACATAGCTGTAGAAACTCTTTCGCCAACTTCTGATTACTTTTAGCTTCTATACATTTTATTTCGTAGATTTCTTCTTGGAAGATCTGTCCTCTCTATCTGTTCTCATTTTCTCTCGGCTTTTACTTCAGTTCCAGTCTAGATAAAATTAAGCATTTTTTAAACATTTCTTTTATTACCATTTTTTAAATACTTCTCCTCCTTACTTCCCTTGTAGAAACTCTTCTCTCTCTCTCTCCATCTCTCTCTCTCTCTCTCTCTCTCTCTCCATCTCTCCATCTCTCTCTCTCTCTCCATCTCTCCTCTCTCTCTCCTCTCTCTCTCTCTCTCTCCATCTCCTCTCTCTCTCCTTCTCTCCATCTCTCTCTCTCTCTCCATCTCTCCATCTCTCTCTAGGACACAATCCTTGCAGCCTAATTTTTTTTTAACTTTAAAATTTTTTATTTTAAACAGTTTTATTTCTATTTAGCTGTCTTCTCGCGCTATACTGCTCCTTTTACATGTTTTGAGGCTCTCGGATTTCTTAATATTTACTTCTTACCATTATTTATAGTTGCCATTTTCCGTGGAGACGGAGTTGACTTTAGTGAATTGACGCAAGATCCCCCACAACCTTTGCAATCGGCACTTCCGCTCTGTCTAGATACAGATAATGTCCGTTTTGAGGCCTTGAATGCAAAAAAATCTACTAATTGCAATATAATAATAATAATACTAATAATAATAATAATAATAATAATAATAATAATAATAATAATATGGAATACTTGTGATTTCATAAACTATCAGGTAAAGTAGTAAATCAAAGCTTTTCTGAGTAGCTAGAAAATGTACTATGCGAAGTCGCCATTTTAACGTCACATTCGTGTGGAAATGATGTTAGATAATAGCAGCCATTGCTACTATACCCTGATAACTACTGCTGTGGTTGTTTGTAACCAAAAAGACTAAAAATATCTTCTTTTCACTAAATGCCCTAAAGAAAAACAACAACAAAAAAACGTTACATGTTATTTATATGGCAATGAATGTACTAAATGTCATGTAAACCATGTAAAGGCGACCTTTTAGCATTGTAAGTAAAACGCAGGTAAAACAGTTAAAAATGACTGCAATTTATTAAATCATTATAACTATATATTGCGTCGCTTACAGCCCTGTAACCTGCAAACTCTTTATTGCCCCCCACAGTTATGTAATTCTAAATAAAACCTGTCTCTTTTAATTAATTAATTAATTAATTTTATTTATTCTCATTTTTGCGTTTCGTTTCACTTTCACTTCCTCCTACGGTTTCGGTTTTCAAAGCCACCGGTATAAAGGGGCAGAAATTCGCCATCTTCGGCGTGAAACCAAAATAAGTCATTTTGAAGAATAAGAGTAGAAAGTCCTGCTGCTTAATTGCATCCGTACTTGGAGGGAGGGAGGGAGGGGCCGGGGAGAGATGGTAGGGAAAACAGCAGACGACTCTGACCGCGGCGAGACAGACAAAGGCGGGAAAGGAATCCATTTGACGACACCAGCCACTCGAAGATGACAAGCTCGCGCTGCTGTCGGCAAACTGATGAAGGGAAGTAACCCTGACCAGACCCCCCCAAGCACCAATTTCCGCTTCCAATAACAGACAATTAAACAGGGCTCGAGGTACGTAAATAATTTATATCGTGTTGTTGTTGTTGTTGTTGTTTTTCGTTCGGGAAGCCATTCCTGGTCGACGACTCCGGTTTTTTTATTATTATTATTATTATTATTTCATTTCTGCGCGCGCCTGTCTTCGGCGAAACTTCAGAGCCGCATCCAGTTGGTTTCCGGCTGTAATTAGGCTTATAAAAAAAAAAAGTACGTACTGAATGCTAATTGGGTTTTAATTAACCCGATCCATTTGGATGTCTTCGTTCTCGCGACTTCAGACCACCGCCGCCGCCGTTCGTTTCGTAAACCTTATCGGCCTCACGTCTTTTTAAAGGTTTGTTTGCTGGGGAATTCTTTTTGATGATGAAAGGAGGAACTGTACCTCGGGCTCGAGTCAGTGGCGAGCAGCCTTAATCGGCAGTCTTGCCTGCAGAGACGTGAAGTAGTGTCGCTTTCTAATTGACAGCGTCACAAAGGGAGACTCCGGGGAGTCTGAACCCGAGCCGGCGGGAGCGTGTTACTGCTATCGTGTCTGTCTGTCTGTCTGTCAAGGGTCCATCCCTCCATTTTGGGGTGGGAGAATTTCCGCCATCCTCATTGAAAAACTCTCTCTTTGAAAAGAACGTAAAGTCTACTCAGTTTACCCAATAACTAAAGGATTTTCCTGGTACCTTCATCACCCAACACCAGAGCTTTCCTGTCAAGAGAAACTACAAACAGTTCGCTGTGCGTCATAGTTGAACTAAATGGCGCGCCATCTGACTTTGATAAGGTTGCCTTTCTATTCTCACTAAACCTTCCCTCACCAAACGAAATTTCGAATTCCAATGTACCGAGATTGGGGATACCGATTAGTTATCTCCTGTATGGATTTGCTAACCGAAAACAGAGTGGTTACAGATGCTAAAACTCCGTAGACTCCAGGATTTCTTTTTCGCCAATTTGCTTCCCTTGAACTGCATATTTCTCTTCCCGTTAGGTAACCAGCTGGACAGCACCTCGAGTTATTTCCCGTTCCCTGTCTAGGTTTGTTCGTTAGAAAGTGTTTATTATTATTTTTTTTGTCGCTGACGCAACGAAAGGTGGAGAATAAGCTAAGCACACACACACACACACTATATATATATATCGATGATTAACCAACCAGAGCGCGGACGAGTTCCGCCAACAGCGTCCATTATCGTCCCACTCCTTATTATCTTTACCGATTTTCTCAACGCAGCATCCGGGCAGAAGCCTCATCTACAGATAGATGCGTTCCCAGTTCTGAATTAGTGTAATTTCCCAACGCAGTAATTAACATTTACGTATCTGGAAAGTCTTTAACGGAACAATCGGGCCGAGTCAGTCATTCGACCGACCTGATCATAAGGTTTCTGGAAAGGATGTTTTCGGCCTGAACAAAACTCTTTCTTCCTAGCTAATGCAAATCACGAAACACCAGTGCTCAGCTATTTGGTTTTTGTTGTTTTTTTTGTTTTTTTTTTTTAAGTAGAGACACCATGAAAGCTCGGTCACAATTTGCTGTGAAAGGAAAACAAAAGGGACGAGAAGCCCGATGGGGACTAATTTGCGTAGCAGTTTTCTATTCTCCGCGAACTTCTCGTCGGTTCCGCCCCGACGGAGCTGTGTATTTTGATGGGGGGGGTTAACTTCAATTTCGAAGACGGCTTCTCTGAAAATTGCCTTTTGTGCCTGTGATTCTCCATTGTGGCCCGGTAAATGAAGTGCGAAATCAAACACATCACACCTGATCCTTAGCTTTCCGATTTGCGTGGTAAAGCCACTAATATGGGCGCTCTTTTGTGATGGCCATCTCCCGCTTACTTATTTTCTATCCAAGCTTATTAATAACCAAATTATCCTTCCGTATCTAATTACTCTGAAAAGAGCTGAAGAGTATTCGGGGAAGAGAGAGAGGGGGGGACTACGTCAGTACGAAGAGAGAGAGAGATGACGTCAGTACTAGAGAGAGAGAGAGTTGACGTCAGTACTAGAGAGAGAGATATGACGTCAGTACTAGAGGGAGAGATAACGTCAGTACTAGAGGGAGATAGAGAGAGAGATAACGTCAGTACTAGAGGGAGAGATGTGACGTCAGTACTAGAGAGAGAGATATGACGTCAGTACTAGAGGGAGAGATAACGTCAGTACTAGAGGGAGAGATGTGACGTCAGTACTAGAGAGAGAGAGAGTTGACGTCTGTACGGAGAGAGAGTTGACGTCAGTACTAGAGAGAGATATGACGTCAGTACTAGAGGGAGAGATAACAGTAGTACTAGAGAGAGATGTGCGTCACGTCTAGAGAGAGAGAGAGAGAAATGACGTCTGTACGGAGAGAGAGTTGACGTCAGTACTAGAGGGAGAGATATGACGTCAGTACTAGAGGGAGAGATAACGTCAGTACTAGAGAGAGAGATATGACGTCAGTACTAGAGGGAGAGATGTGACGTCAGTACTAGAGAGAGAGAGTTGACGTCTGTACGGAGAGAGAGTTGACGTCAGTACTAGAGAGAGAGATATGACGTCAGTACTAGAGGGAGAGATAACGTCAGTACTAGAGAGATGTGACGTCAGTACTAGAGAGAGAGAAATGACGTCTGTACGGAGAGAGAGTTGACGTCAGTACTAGAGGGAGAGATGTGACGCCAGTACTAGAGGGAGGGTGTGGCGTGGTTAGAGTGTTTTCTGT
The DNA here is from genome assembly GCA_018389105.1 of Nautilus pompilius. NCBI lineage: Eukaryota > Metazoa > Mollusca > Cephalopoda > Nautilida > Nautilidae > Nautilus > Nautilus pompilius. The sequence continues at coordinate 525,697 of JACATO010000649.1, read as the reverse complement.
TTGTTTTTTTATCTCTATAAAAATTCATATTTTCCAAATCTGATGGGCTATCAACTGTCCTCTGCGAGAATCAGATCCGGTAACTACGTGATATGTCCTGAGTCCCGCAATTAGAAAAAGGTCTGCCCACGCCAACCACTTGTAGCAACGGGAATCATTCGGCGCGATTCCGCGGCGCCATTTTCTTTTCTTCCGTCGTTCCTGTGGTTCGTATCATTCTGAGCGGGACGATCAATTAAAAAAAAAAACAACAACAACAACAGTCAACGCGCATGAAACCGTACAGTGCTTTAATTATTCTCCGTCTCTAGTTGCTCGCCAGATCCTGCCACCCCACCCACCCACCCACCCAGCTACGTAAACCAAGGTTTCCTTTCGCCGTTAACTCTTTTTAACGACGTAAGCGGCCACGCTTCGCTTGTATTTTTTTAAAAACAAAATACTCTCTCAGTAAAAGTCTCGATCCGACTGACTTCCTTTGTCTGCGCGCGCCCCCTTTGTATTCTAGCCCATTACTAAATATCTTTACTTTGTCTTTTCTTATGTCCATTCCATCTCTTAAATTAAAACGTATTTTTCTTTGTGCTTTATTATTACTATTATTGGTGCACTTCTGCCTGCATCCACGGGCCAAATCCAAGGTTCCAGAATGTATTGCGGGAGTTGCTTTGAGTTTACTGGATGTAGGGAGCTTTTCTTATGAATTGAACTGTTCCCAAAAGCACAATCGTCTATACCCGCCCCTGCCCTTCCTCACAAGTCCTAAACGCACCTACCTGTCACGACAAGGAAGCTGAAAGCCTTTATTTCCCCACACATTATGATTATTTCTATCTCCAGGTCTTTTGGATTTTGGTGACAACTTCATCGACAGGCACAGACTCTATCCCTCTGTTGGTACATTCACGTCCGGCACGTTTTTCATTCTTTGCCTTTCACTACGATTACCTGACCGGTTACCTGTAATCTCTTCATCGGCGTGGACTGGCTAATTCCACGGAAGAGCGATATATCGTTTTTCTTCAATTTGCAGTCTCTGGCTTACGGCTAGTACCACTTCTCCGCTCCTGGTAGGTGATGATGACTGCATATCCTTCGTGGCCAATCCTTGATCTTGCTCCAACATTACTAGTCCTTCTGTCTCAGCTACCAGTGCCACTGAATGTCTTTTTTCCTTAGTCAACAACTGTTTCGTCTATTTAGATTGGATACTGACTATGTTTTGGCTTCCCTCCCATCTTTCCTTTATTTTTCTCTGCTAGTTTTTCTTCATTTAGAGTTTCAGCTCCCCCTCCATCTCTAGCGCCAGTCCTTCCATCCTCTCTCTTGAATTCGATCTTTTTGTGTTTTTTTACCGAGTATTATTTCTTCGCTGTCTCATGTAAGTTCACCAACTTCCAGAACCTGTCATCTTTCTTTTCGTTGATATAAATCAACTCCGGATGCAGTAACTTTGCAGCTTGTCTTTAGCTAGATAAGAAATCCCCATCCTCCCTGGTTTCCTGGTAAATATGTCTCTATACATCTGCCTTTGGATGATGCATTTTAAGCGTTGTCATAAACTTACCGGTTTTTGCGTCTAATTTTTTTAGAATTCCATTAATCTTTCAATTAGTGACGATGAAATATGTAATTGGCTGGGTGTCTATGGCTTATCTTTTATTTGGAGTGTTAAATTCACCTGGTCCGATCCATTCTTACCCTTCGATACTATTCTTTTTTTAAAATCTTTATTTTCCTTCACAGTTGCGTGTTGTATTCCTCCAGCTTTATTGACTGCAAAAGAATCTTCCCGTTTCCGGTTCCTCGATCCTGGTGCTCACATCTAGGTATCTCTCTCCCCCCTGCCTGATGTTGTAACTGGCTTTACCTCTTTTGAAAGTAGCATTTGCTCGTTTGTCCAACCACAGTTGCATCTGGATGCCTTTAGTGAGGTTCTTCATTGTTTGTAATTGGGTTTCCGACTGTTAATCATCTCTAACAAATAGTTTAAGGTCATCGACAAAAAAAGAGGTAACTGATCTCACTTCCGATGTTTTATCTACATTGGGGCTGCATTAAGCATAGTGCACAGAGAGGCTGACGCTAGCCAGGGCAGCAATGGCGACGAGGAGTCTCCTTGAGATATTCTACTTTATTATTATTATTATATTATTATTATTATTATTATTATTATTATTATTATTATTATTATTATTATTATTAGCTTTCTTTGCAGATAAAGCGAGAACCAATCTTACAAAACTTATCATTATCATCATCATCACGCGCGTCAACCCTGAGTCAGGGGTCGACAGTCCTCGATCACCATTCACGATTAACTTCCGGGTCACATGTCACGACGCAAAAGTCTTGGCGTGCCGTCTCTGAGCGCCATAGCAGAATACCAAGGACTTTCCGGTTCTTTGTTTTACTCGACACCGAACATTTTGTTTGTTGTTGGTTTTTTTTTTTTATTTTTTTAAAAAAAAATCTTTTATTTAATTTTATTTATTAACCCTCTGAGTTTTCGACACCAGATTAACCCCTTGGCGCTCTGTCGCCGCAAAGCCCACCACTCTGTGTTCCCATTTCGTCTTTCTCGGCCTCCATGCAGGAAAAAAGAAAGGAAAAATCCAGCCCCCAAACTGAAACAACGCCCGCAAAAGGCCCCCCTTTATCATTCCCTACCCACCCAGCCCAGCTCCATCGATCCCCGTCTCTACCCTGAGTCGGCGTAATTCCTTCCGACAACTTCTCCGCTTTGTCGCGCAACAGCGTCGCATCTCACAAAGGGAAGAGACATGAAAAAGTTCCTTTTCTCTCGCGAAGATCGTCGCACCATTTATCCCTCTTCTTTATCCTCCTTGTTTGCCTCCCTCCTCCTCCTCCTCCTCCCCCCACCTTCGGCTTTGATGTATCGCCGGCAAGAACTGAATCTGGAAAAAGAAAGGGAAAAGTGAATGGATATAGAAATAATCGGCTTTTACGTCGACAAAGCGGAATTCTTTCGTTCTTTATGCAACGATTAGGATGTGAAGATGAAAAGGAGAAGCAAAATAATGCCAGATTTAGCGGTAAGTAATAGCTAAAATGAAAATTCTGTAAGTTAGATAAGTTATAATTAAGAACGAGTTAGTAGACAGTTGTAGAAAATCAGCGAAGCATTCGGAACCACTGAATACGATCTTCCTCTCGCGGTTCAGCTAAAATATTACCTATCTAAAAAAAAAAAACACTCTCTCTCTCGGTATCTGCGCCTTAAAACTTAACATTATTTTTATGCATCACATGAAATCTGATATTAGCCAGATTATTAAATGTGAAGTAAATTCCAATTAAACGATTTTGTTGTTGATGGTGTTGTTTGCTTGTTGGTCGTTGTTATAGACGTATATGGGATTCTTCTTGAACTCAACATTACACGAAGTTCTAGAGTCGCTAAAAAAACAACTTCCGGTGATTGATTGACTCTCTCTCTCTCTCTCTCTCTCTCTCTCTCTCAAAATCTAGGCCGGTGTCGTGCGAAACACATGCTCTTTTAAAATAATTCCTCTTCTCCTGCTTCATTAACTACGAGCAAAACGAAGCGATTAATTAAACGTTAGTAAAAATTGGTATCCTTTGGAATTTCAGACATGAATGTTATTTGAATAAAACGCCAGCTCACGGTAAGTACACCGACAACTTATTTCCCAACCCGCTTTGAAGAACCTCCCTGTAAATCGACACATTTCTTTGTGAACCGTGAGCTAACATGCCATCTGTAAGGCAGATATACACCGCCATCTACGTTGCAGCGCCACAAGATATTTCCACAGATTTTAGCGACAGGTTTGTTTCCATTAACCGAGACAGCCATTATAAAACAAACTTATTTACACCGCACACGACGTATGAAGCACGGCACTTAGTTACCATTGTTGCTACTATTAATACTGTTTCATTTGAATGTTTTCGCCTAATATTACATTTTGTTTAAAGTTGTAGCGGTGGGTGAGCCGATTGCCCTTTCCTTCGACTGGAAGTAAATTCCAAGTCTGTGCATCTCTAAACGCCGGCAATTAGTAACTCACAACGACTGGTTGTAAATATTTACTATCATGGTAAATTAGCGTTACCCGACGCATTTAGTGATAGAGATTAAATTTTGCATAACATATACGAGCATTTACTACTGAAGATAAACTTGAGCGGAGTCTCGGAATTGTAGGGGTGGCATCCAGGGGTGTTGATTCAAAACCCAACACCAGTTTTCCAAACCTCCCCCCCTCGGGGACCTTTATAACAGTTTATTTGTTGTCGGGTTGGCCTCCCCTCTTTTTAACGTCTTTAAAATCGACTAAAACTCTTATATCCGTTGTTAGGTCCCCCCCCCCCGTGCGGCAATTATTGGTCGAGTAGGAAGTGGAGCGATTCCTGTTTTTGTCTTGACGCGATTAGCCATTTTTACTGGTTTAAATAAATGGGGTTTTTTTTTTGTTTTTTTGGAGGGTGGGGTGGGGTTTTTTTAAAAAAAACAAATCGTTTTGGAAAGTTGGGTTGTCCTAATCCGCCACACACAGACACACAAGATAAAGTAATGGTCATCAATCGAGGACTACGGGTACTGATCGCCGAAGAGAGTCTTTCCCAAACCCAAGTGTGAAGCCGTGACCAGAATTGGCTGATTAATTAAACTATGATTACAAATGATCCGGACGACGGGCCGTGGATAGTCAACAATTACAGGGTACAATTTTAATTATCTCGAAAGTCAAAACTTCCGCAGTAATTGAAAGGAGAAAGTGGGAGGAGGTCAAAGGAAAGGGGAGGTAATTTTCGAATCGTTGGTTGGTTTTTTTTTTTTTTTTTTAAAGCAACCGATCGATTCATTAGGATTTTTTTTAAAATTTTTTACTGACGGGAAAAACTCGGCCGTTTCTCTCTGGCGTCCCTCCTCCTCCGCCTCCTCTTCTCTATCCTCGGCACGTTTTCAGCATCGTCGGAGTTGTGCCCGAGTTTCCGTGGCATTCCAGGCCACAACGAATAAACATTGAAAAGTTAGACTTTCTTTTAAATGATAACGATTTCATATTTAAACTCGTCTCCCCATCCCGTTTGTTTTTTTCCTTTCCTTCCTTCCTTCCTCCTTCCTTCTTCTTTCCTCGGATGAATGTGATGATCTGGGTGATGTCAGAAATCCCTTCCCGCACGGCAAGAACCCGCCGCTTTTTGGACGGTGTATTTAGATAGTGACGTTGTGCCGGAAGAAACGTAACTCGGACCGGCTTCCTTTCTAGCTGATCGGAAGGCGTGTATTCTACGAGGATGGAGTATCATATTCCTACATTTGGGATGAGGCTCGGAGAAGTGGGAATAAATGCACTTAAACTAGTAAATAAATGATTTTTAAATCAACAAATATACCGACTGGTTGATAAGGAACTTCAGTAAGCTCCCCTTCTTCCATTACCATAGACTGAAATCCCACAATTCTCGGAGATGATGTCATTATTAATTGCTGATTATTATATATTATTATTAATGACGACGATGGTGTCGTACGAGCTAGATTTTTTTTTTAACATCGTTAAAAAAAAAAAATTCTAAATTTCGAATTCTTTTTTTAAAATTTTAAATCAAGTAAAAGGTGCGTTAGCAAAAGGTTTCTTCCGTGAAGCGCTCTCTATAGACGAAAAACAACAACAACAACAAAATGCCGGCTCTTCAAAACGGGCACTAACTCTCTCCTCCCTGCCCACCCCTCCGCGCACGAACATTCGGTTTTCTCCTTTACGCATGCGCGATTGACTAAGCCAAAGCGCCATATTTGTCAATTAACTCCAAGTGCCTACCAAAGAAAAACAGAATTCCGGTACTGAAGAAGCCATCGGATAGGGGGGGGAGGAAAAAAAGAAGAAAGAAATAAAAAGACAGAACATAATGGCTTCAATGATCGGGCCGACATTAGTCCCAACAAAGCCCCTATACGTTTCTAATTGCCTGATTTAGCGGAGGGGACAAGCCCATAAAGCCGGTGTGGGATGGATAAGAGAGGAAAGTAAATAAACATCAGCCAACAGATCGATCTTTGCTTCAATGATGCGGAGAAATTTGCCTTTTTTTGGTTTTTTTTTTTTTTTTTTTGTCTCTCATTTTAGCGATCACCGAGTCGAATGTAAGAAATACATGATGAAACGGCCGAACTTGCAAGCGAACTTTCGACTGGAAAATCCGGTTTCGGGCGTAAACTTGATTTCTACGGGCTAAAGATATGGATGTGTGTTGGGTGGTGGGGGAGGGGAGAGAGAGGACAGGAGAGGATGGAGAGCAAGTTGACTCTATTGAGGATGAAAACACTCAGAAGCGGGAACCCCAATGGGAAATGCTCTGCCTAAACTGTATTCCTTCAAAAACCCCACGTTTACCTTAAATAAACCACGCGAGAGACTCGGAATGGAAGGGGGGGTCTATTGACGGAGAATCTGTTACTTTTCCAAAAATAAGTACATAAATAAATTCAAGACTTTTAGAAATATTCAGCTTTAGAACGAACGATCGCAGTCGGACCGGAAGCTCTAAATCCAGCTGCTGCTTCTTTTTTTTTTTAAACCTTAATTTACCCCTTTTCCCGTTTAACTTAAAATGCTTTTATCCCGACCCCGACGGATAGTTCTAATAGCAGCGTTTAAGACCGTAACCAATTCTCTCTTTAAAAAAAAAGAAAAGGTGAAGCTCTCGCCATCTTTTCTTTCACATTTGTAAAGATATCAAAGTGCGAATCCTGGCAAAATATCGAACTTTTTGAAATCTATTGTTTTTATTTATCTAAGGTACGTAAGTAAACAACAACAACAACAACAAAAAGAAGATGACGCCTCTGTTAACGACGGTTGTCGCCCCCTAGTGTTTTCTATACCGTACTACTGTTCACTTGCTTATAATTTCACTCGATTACCCTTTTCCTGGTCTATCTTGGATCATGAAAGTGACCCAGGATTGTCGAACTCCGTCCCTGCCTCTGGGATGAACACATGCTGCTGCTGTTGCTGTTGCTGATGATGATGACGATTTTATTATTTTCGCACCGTAAAGACAAAAAAAACAAGGGATGGTTGGGTCGGTCATCCATTAGCCTGTTAAATGTATAGTTTGCTCGTGAAAGATGACGCAGCTGTCTGTATATTCAACAGGATTGTAATATACGTAGAAACAAGTCCTAGAACAAGACTGACCGCCAGGTGATGGTGTATCGTCAACATAGTCCTCTGACCAGCAAGAAGCCCCGATACAAGTCCCTTGAGCTCGTCTGTAAAAGTGTTGGTCACCCCGCTTTCGCCCACGTGGCTAGTTCCACAACGAGGCTGTCGAAGATGGGATGCCCGCTCTCGCCCGCGTGGCTAGTTCCACAACGAGGCTGTCGAAGATGGGATGCCCGCTCTCGCCCGTGTTGCTAGTTCCACAACGAGGCTGTCGAAGATGGGATGCCCGCTCTCGCCCGTGTGGCTAGTTCCACAACGAGGCTGTCGAAGATGGGATGCCCGCTCTCGCCCGCGTGGCTAGTTCCACAACGAGGCTGTCGAAGATGGGATGCCCGCTCTCGCCCGTGTTGCTAGTTCCACAACGAGGCTGTCGAAGATGGGATGCCCGCTCTCGCCCGCGTGGCTAGTCCACAACGAGCTGTCGAAGATGGGATGCCCGCTCTCGCCCGTGTTGCTAGTTCCACAACGAGGCTGTCGAAGATGGGATGCCCGCTCTCGCCCGGTGTGGCTAGTTCCACAACGAGGCTGTCGAAGATGGGATGCCCGCTCTCGCCCGCGTGGCTAGTTCCACAACGAGGCTGTCGAAGATGGATGCCCGCTCTCGCCCGTGTGCTAGTTCCACAACGAGGCTGTCGAAGATGGGATGCCCGCTCTCGCCCGCGTGGCTAGTTCCACAACGAGGCTGTCGAAGATGGGATGCCCGCTCTCGCCCGTGTGGCTAGTTCCACAACGAGGCTGTCGAAGATGGGATGCCCGCTCTCGCCCGCGTGGCTAGTTCCACAACGAGGCTGTCGAAGAGGGACGAGACGATGCTCTGGTCGAAGTCTGGACCTCGGAAAACTATTCGAGACAAGACGTCAACTACTCCATTGACTGAATGCGAAGAATGGTAGTTTTCTTTGTTGTTCAGCCAGCTGCGTGTGTTCTATACGGGATAAACCTAGCCTTTCCAGGATTAAAGGCTGTCTGGTAGAATGCATTCGAAGCAGAAGTCGACGTTGCACGTAAATCCCAGCCATACTCGAAATCTACACTAGCTACTACTGCAGTCGTGTATCTGTGATCCTTGCATCTTAAAAATGACGTAATCCGTTTGTATAATACCAGGAATGAAATTCCCACTAACCGTTAAATTCGCTGACATCTAAGACCTTAAACTTTTGTATTCGTCGTTAATATAAATTTTTGTGGCTAAAATTCCGTACATCACCCCAATTCCATGTGTTTTGAAGTACAGGTGAAGTTTATTTAAGTAGCCAGTACAGCGCAAATACTATCTGGGACTTCCAGTCTGGGGCACCCCGGGGGTGGCATAAGTTAGAGTACTTCATTCTACCAGCAGGTTAGACTGCCACGCCACACATCCCGTTGTTCGCTGTTAGTCTTCATTACGACGCCTGTCTCTTTTCTAAAATGATGCTACGTTCATAAAAGCGAAGGATGGATGGCTGGCCGTCGTCTTCTGCCTCAAGTGAAAAAACCAGGTCTAACCAAAACTAAAACGGAACTGTTTGTTCTGAGAAAAATGCAGAAGAGAGAGAGAGAGAGAGAGAGAGAGAGAGAGAGAGAGAGTTGCAATGACTGCAACGATCGGCCTACATTACGACCAACAAAGATTATATCTAACTGTCTGATTTGGCGAAGAGAAGGACGGCGAGGATGCGTAGAGGCATAAAGTAGATAAGCAACAATGCTGTCCCCCCAGCCCTCTCATCCGGATTCTCTCTCTCTCTGTTCCCTCTCCTGTGTAATAACGCCATCCCTCTCTCTTTCTTTGGTACAGACGTCATCTCTCTCTTTCTCTTCCCCTGTACGGACGTCCACTCTCTCTCTCTCTCCTGGCAGACGTCATCTCTTCTCTCTGTGTGTGTCTCTCTCCTGTGTAATACGCATCTCTCTCTCTTTCTCCATCTTCCTCCTGTCATAATCATCTCTCTGTTCGACTCTCTCCTCTCTCCTCGTCTCTCTCATCATCTCGGCTCTCTCTCTCCTTCACCTCTCTCTCTCTCTCTCTCTCTCTCCTCTCTCATCTCGCCTCGCTCTCATGGCTCCTCTCTATCTCTCTCTCTCCCTGTGTCAACTCTCTCTCCCTCTCATAACTCCTCATCTCTCTCTCTCTCTCCTCGTCTCTCTCTCTCTCTCTCCTCTCGTCATCTATCTCGCTCTCCTCTCTCTCTCTCTCTCTCTCTCTCTCTCTCTCGTCGCTCTCCTCTCACTCTGTGTCCTCTCTCCTGTGTAATAACGCCATCTCTCTCTCCTTCCCCATGTACAACGTCATCTCTCTCTCTCTCTCTCCTCTCTCTCTCTCCGCTCCCCTGTACAGTACAGACTCATATCTCTCTCTCTCTCTCTCTCTCTCCTCGCTCTCTCTCGCGATCCTGCTTTTCTCCTACACTCAAAAGACCCGCCAAATGGCAAACGTAACATCTTTCTCTCAATTAAAAGTTTTTTCCTCCTCATGATACGTACACTCCTCACTTCTCATCTTCATCTAATCTCCTCCGTCTAAAATAGATCCGTTTAATCTCCCCCTCCCCTTTTCTCGTAATTTCCATTCTGTTTTAAAGAGAATATTTCAGGATGATTAATGAAACTGGAAAATCAAAAAGAGAAGGGGAAAAAAAAATTTCTCCCCCTCCTCCCCTCGGTTGCAGGCTATCACGCTAATAAGAAAACTATCGGTACCTTAATTGTTCAGTTTCTTAAGCGGTAATCTGTTCGCTTTTCGGCGCGAATCTTTATCGGCGCAGAAATTACGCACAGTCGGCGCTGAATTCCTCAAGCGGCCCCCACGCGCTCGCGGTCCGGGCCTGATATCTGCCATATCACTTGATTTTTCTAGTGATAGGGTAGCGATCGTTTCCAGTGCATTTACGCTAATTCGTCCGTCAAATACCCCGCTGCCTCTTTTAACTGAGTCGCCGGCTCCCTATTAATCTCGCCATCGACCTTCTAATGAACAGTGTCACAATGGCGATCGATCAACGGCGTTCCAAGATGGCCGCCGTCGGAGGCTGTCGGGAAGGTGAGTAGGTGCGACGTGATATCGGAGATCAAATCTTCTCTCCCATTAGCCGGCGAACCAATCATGAAAACAGCGTCAAATAGCGGCTCTTGCCTTTCCATCGATCCTATTTCCCGATTACAAGCCATTGAACAACCGCTAATTTAAAGACAGGATACATATTTTCGACTTAGCCTCGTTTATTATTTTTTTTCCCCTTTCCAAATGGTACAGCCAGATTTGGTTATAGCAATCAAGGAATTACTCGCCGATGGATTTTCAGTTTCAATTCCTATAACCACAAAAGACAGACTTTTGGAAAAGGCTTCCCCCTCCTCCTCCTCCAACTCTCTCTTCTTTTATGTAAAGCGATCTTACAATCAAAAGGTGAGACTGCCACAGTGGAGCGCTCACAATAATTCGGCCGCGTATTGAACGAGGCTTTTCGACGCGAATTCAAAAGTTCCGTATGATCCTGGAAGCATAAAAGCACCTGCTAACTAAGCGATGGTTGGGGGGGGGGGGATAACAGGAGCGGACATTGTGAGTCTTGATGCATTCACTAACTGAAGCAGCTAGTCGATAGAACCTCCTAACAACAGCGGATGGTGATTAGGGCTAATTTCTTTCCCATTAGGTTATTAGATGTGCTTGTTTGACATGACGGTAGAAGGAAAATCGTTAGATCGCTGTGTTTTCTCGGCGTCTAGTTAGCTTACCGCCCGCCCGCCTTTGGTTGGGTGGGGTCGGCTCAGAGAGCCGCCGCAGGCTTGGGTGGGTGGGGGGGGGGCAAAGCCGACACACAATCGATTGCTCTAAAAAAGTAGGGTACAAGTTGTCATTTCCGCAGCATTCATACCCTTTACAATATCCTTGCACATACCGTTAAATCGGATGCTACTGTTGTAGGTGTTAATATAGTTGTTATAACTGTTACTTTTGTTGGTGCTACTATTGTTGTTTTTTGGTGTTAATATTTTGTTATTGTTTTATTACCTTGTTTATGTTAATATTTTGTTGTTTTTACCGTTTTTTATGTTAATATTTTTGTTATCGTTTTATTACCGTTGTTGATGTCAATATTTTTGTTATTGTTTTATTACCGTTGTTTATGTTAATATTTTGTTATTGTTGTTATGTTAATATTTTGTTGTTTTTTACCGTTGTTTATGTTAATATTTTTGTTATTGTTGTTTATGTTAATATTTTTGTTGTTTTATTATCGTTGCTAATATTTTGTTGTTTTATCGTTGTTTATGTTAATATTTTGTTGTTGTTTTATTACCGTTGTTTATGTTAATATTTTGTTATTGTTTTTTATTAATATTTTTGTTGTTCGTTGTTTGATGTCAAATATTTTTGTTATTGGTGTTGTTATTATTAATAATAATAATAATAATAATAATAATAATAATAATAATAATAATAATAATAATAATTTTAGTTGTTTACAAATGTTTTTAGAATTAGAAAATCTATTATCAACTGTGACTGTTTTCATCGTACGTTAAAGCCTCTCGCTAATGTGATTTGGTTTTAAAAAATACCAATTCTTCTGCAAAAGTGTTTAATATTCAAAATGAAAATTGTAAGGTAAAACAAAACGTAACTTTTCACGTTTGTTGGATGACGACGGAATCACTAAAGGCCACACAGTGCTTACCCATGCCACTATTACTTATGATTTAATTTCATTGTTAAAATCTACTAATCAGACTTATCAAATACGACAACAACAAAAAAATCTTTTTTTTCATTCACATGCTTTGAACGCCCATTAAGCTCTTGCAAAATTAAAACAAATAAAATATAATGACGTCAGACAAGGCGCCATCTTGCACAACTATGACGCAGTTTTTGCTTACTGCCCTCTCGTTAGACGTCACCCATTCATGTTTTAAAAACTATCGAAACTCCCCTAGAAATAAACGATATCGATATTTTAAGTTGTTACAAAATATGTTTTTAGTCATCTGTCAAAAGAATGATGAAGATAACAGATCTATCTAGAAATCGTTACTCTGCAGACGGGACGTCGATCCTCCTCGTTATTTATTCGAGATGATGTTACTTTAGACTAAGTTGCTGCTGTGCTTTCTCTGCTCTCGTAGGTCTTGATAAAGTCACAGATATTGCTCTCAATCACCCATCCATTTATTTATTTATTCGCCAGACGAGCCCTTCTCCAGACATTAGGGTAACCCGCGTTTGCAAACGTATGGGTCCCGCCCGGTCCGCCGAGACTGGTTGACGTGCGCACCAAAAGTCTACGAACATCTATTACCGATGAAACAAAAGCCGCGTCAAATTCACGTCGGCGGGTAAACATCGATTCGTTTGCTGGAAATTTCCTTCTCTATGTCCGTCTCCGCAGATTCTTTGATCAATATCGGCGCGTTCAGTTTCCGGCGCTTCTTGTGTGTACGGTTAGCACGATTACTTCGCTACAGGTGTCGAGGAGAACGAGAAGCGGTCTTTTCAGCTGAGCAGAAGGAACTTGGCAGCATCCAGCCTCTCCACGGGCTGTCCGACCAAATCCCGGTCGATGTCCGTCCAGTACATCGCGTCTTCGCAAAGTCTTATTCTCGTGCTCCTCCCAAACCATGAATTTTTATTACCGATTAATAATAAATAATAGTCATTTATCAACGCCCTAAACTTAAATAATGTTACACACTGGTAAGGCACGTGAAAATATATATATATAACAGTCGATGCATCGGCTTTTAATTAAGAACTGAATGCACAACGATGATACGGGTCTTTCACCTCGTCTGCCCCTTATTACTACCTGCGTGCCGATGTCAACACAGGCCATTTACTAGAGGGAATCCCAACAGCAAAGAATCCCTCCAGTAGAACCATTTCTTTCTTTATAGATGTAGGGAGGGGCGAAAAGAGGGAAAATCCAGGAAGAAAACACGCAGGGGAGGCGGTGAAGAGGAGCGAGAAGAAATTGTAACAGAAGGTACGACGTCAACAAAGTCGGGCCCCCCCCTTCTCTAACCACTAGGCTACCGCGCTGCCACCCTTCAGCGCTTTGTTACGTGTACTATACTTTAGTCTGCTTAAAACAAAAGAAAACAAGAAGAAGAAAAAAAGAGGGAGAATAGATTCTCCCGGTGACTTCCTACGAGATTTGGGAGCTGTCCGACCGTTCTGATCCTTAAAACGGTAAGTGTAATGGAAAATCGATGAGCTGTTCCGCTCGACATGGCGAAGTTTGGAAGATACAACACGAAGCCAATTCGCCAAAAGAGGGGTCTTTGGTGAAGCCGAAGCTGTTCGAAACTTGCTCCGTGCGGATAAATTCTCGCAAGTCGACCGGATCACAACTTTCCTTCATTTTTGTCGGCCTGCGCGCGACAACAAATTTAATCTAGTTGAGTTTATACAAGTCTCCCCAGCTTAACAACAACAACAACAAAAAATCAATCAATTCGATTTGCTTAGTGCTTGTAAAGCGGAAGAAATCCGATACAGCTCATATAAAAGCTTCCACAGCAAGGAGGGAGGAAATGTACCGAATTTTTTAAAACATTTTTATCTTAAAACGATAGATACAGTTAACCGTGGACATATATCAATGGTAACAGCTGTTATTAGAGAACTGTTTTCTGAGAGCAGTCCTCGCAGGGGGGGGTCCATCCTCTGGTTCATCCATCTCGTGGCCAGGTATCACAACCTATACAAGCGCCTAGTGGCACGGAATCGAGTTAGGGGAGGAAAATGTTGGGCTACCACGCGGAGACGGGCTTGTGACAGCTCCTCAGGGCGCTGTGATAGAGTCCATTACTTTTTTTTTATCTTGTGGTGCGTGCGAAAGTTCGTGTATGCGTGTGTATCTCCGAGGAGAAGGGAATGGGGGTTGGTGGCCGAAGCCGTGTAGGGGGCGAAGCCCGGTGTGGAGCAAGCTCCCGTTAAGGCCTAAAAGGCCGGGTTGAGGCGCCGAAGCTCCTCGTGTATCTGGCCGCCCCCTCGTTAGAGTGACCGCTTCCCCAGCCAAAAAACTAATCTTGGGGGAAAAGGGCCTCAGCACCGTCAAGTCCGGGAGCCGGTCCCGACGCACCTAACCTTCCCAGCCAGACGGGCAGGCCAGGGCCACCCCTAAACAGAGAGACGTAACGAACTCATCCGTATGAGTTGGGAGAGGAGAGGTTGCAGTCTTCCGTATTGACACCAAACAACGTCGCATCACGATGGAGCTTCCGGACATAAACTGATGATGCATGGCACTTTCTTCAGTAGCCAAGTTCTACCCCCTCCCCCCCCAATAGTAGTTGGCATAGCGGCTTTCTCCTGGCGTACGCTTCTTGATATTCTTCCGGCCATATTTCTGATATCTGGAAAGAGGCTGAATGCCTGCGATACGTAGGGGGGTGGGGCCTGTTAATGATCGGGCGCGTGCTAAGGCTAAGGAGATAGCCGCCGGGGTTCGATTAATGCTCCACACTTTTTTTTTGTTTTTCATATTACATTGGACGGAAAATTTACCGTTAATAACTAAAACAAGAACCCAAGAGATTGTCTTCGCTCAGGATTCACTTGGGATTTACCAGCTTTCAATGGTTAAGGGTACCTACCATAGGTGTCCCCCCATTTGCTGCAGTTATTAAATATGGATTAAAGATAACGATTTTGTCGTGTCATTTTCACCGCTGAATGCGCAGTATGCTAGATGATTCAAAGGCCATTAAAGTTACCAGGGTATGCGACACCATGCCCCCAAAACCATTAAAACTAACAGATGATATGACACCGTTAAAACAATCAGAATGGGTACGATCGCCTCCAAAGCCATCAAAGTTATCGGATTGTGTGACACCATTTCAAACCCATTAAACTTATTGGCGGCGGTGGTGGTTGATGGACAAATCGCCCATCTGAATGTGGCAGTAACTTGTAGCTGCGAGGCTGACCGAACATCGGAGCTGCATACGATCTGGATATCGGCCCCACAGGGGATATCCAGAGAAGAAAGGGTCACTTACAAGCATTCATTAATAGGCGGATGCCAAATTAGAAAACCCGGTTTCAGAAGTGGTGGTCCGAATTCGTATTGGCAAAGATCTCAAATTGTGAACGTCAGGGAGTCCTGCCCCTCCCCCTCTCAGAAAAAGGCCCCTTTGGAAACTCGGGCTTTAAGGAGGCTCCAAGTGACGGAAAGAGAGGATGGTCCGGTCTCTGACCAGTTTCCGTTAGGGGAGACGACATTCTCTTGCGATAACGTTCGCCTGTTTTCGCGTCGTGTCGCCCGCTACCAGTTTCGACAGAAGAGACGGCGTCGATAAGGAAGCGCACCGCCACGATTATCCGCTAGAGTGCGCTCCGAGAAGTAGTCGGGGAAGGCCACACGTGCTCGGATGGTAAGAAAGAAAAAAAGCGAAATTGCCGTGCCAGGGTAGGGCACCCGAAACGAAACCCGGATTCGAACTCACCCGGCCACCCCATACGTCTGGTAGGCTAACCACTCGGGCACCACCGGCCACGGAGCGAATGGTACCCACTTTTTGGTGAATAGCGGCTCTGCCAGAAACATTTAACCCGACCAAAGGGTACGCTTGAGAATAAGAGAAAATCATTTCCGTTTTAAGTCCTTGGTTCGTCCGAATATTGAATACGAATCCGGGACCGAGAGAGAGGTTTCTAAATCCACAGTTGGCAATACTAGAGGCCGTAATAATAAACCGATCAAATTGCCAGATGATAGAAACAACAAAAACGCGTTTGGCAGTAGAACAGACCAAACAATGGACTAAATTTCCAGCGGTAGTTGTGGATAGCGATAGCAACCTCTTTTGAAAAAAGAAAATTTTTAAAAAGTAAAACTGATCAGAGTTTCTTTTTTTTTTTCCTGTGAGAGATTCTCTCCATCTCTCAGCCTACAGAAGAGAGAGGAGAGAGGAGAGAGAGATGGGGAGAGAGAGAGAGGGAGGGGGAGAGAGAGAGGAGATGAGGAGAGAGATGGAGATGGGAGAGAGAGAGGGAGATGGGGAGAGAGATGGAGAGGGAGAGAGAGAGTGAGGAGAGATGGGGGGAGAGGGAGCGATGGGGAGATGGGGAGGGAGAGGGAGGGAGGGGGAGAGATGGGGAGAGGGAGATGGGGAGGAAGAGAGAGAGATGGGAGGGGGGAGATGGGGAGGGGGATGGGCGAAGAGGAGAGATGGGGAGGGGAGATGGGGAGGGGGGATGGGGAGAGGATGGGATGGGAGATGAGATGGGGAGGGGAGGGAGGAGGAGAGAGCGGAGAGAGAGAGGAGATGGGGGAGGGGAGAGAGAGGATGGGGATGGTGAGAGAGGAGAGATGGGATGGAGAGAGAGAGGATGGGGATGGTGAGAGAGAGATGGGGAGGAGAGAGAGAGATGGAGGGAGAGAGAAGAGATGGGGAGAGGAGATGGGGAGGGAGAGAGAGAGATGGGGAGAGAGATGGGGAGAGGGAGATGGGGATGGGTGCGGAGAGAGGGAGGGGAGGAGCGGGGAGGGAGAGGGGAGAGAGATGGGGAGAGAGGGAAGAGAGAGGGAGGGAGGGAGAGAGAGAGAAGAGAGATAGGGGAGAGAGGGAGATAGGGAGAGAGGGATGGGGAGAGAGATAGGGGAGAGGATAGGGGAGAGAGGGATGGGGAGAGAGAGGGAGAGGGAGAGAGAGGAGAGCGGCTGGTGGTGTAGGTTATGCGAAGGACAAACCTCTAAATTGGATCCGAAATTTTTGGAAGATGTTAGATGGGGTTTTCAGCCATTTTTTCTTGCCAATTTTTATTAATAATAATAATATTATTATTATATCAAATTTAAGGATCTTTGATTATAATCATCCGAAAATATGCGATCAGTTTGTTGTATTGTGGCGCCAATAATTAGAACAGCGATTTCGCGGACAATTTAGACGTAATCTTCCATCTTCTGTGTCGATCCCGATTCTTGGAGAAAAGTACAAAAAATAATTTTAAAAAATCGTTTAAACTAATGACATATTTAATTAATAGCCATCGCGCTCTTGTCTACACATTAAAGAGGAAATATTATTATCATCTGCTCTTTTTTCTCTCCTCCTCCTCTTACTTAAAGTTGAATGTGGGGACTCACTCCTGATTAATCTGTTATTACTGGTGGGATTTTTTTCCTCCTCCTCCTCCTCCTTCCTATTACCCGGAAAAAAAAAAAAATATCAAAATTTAATCTTTTTAATTATAATAACTTTTTTGAAACTAGAAATTAATACAGAAACCTTCTCCCCTTCCGCTTCCATATTTTAAAAAATGAGCGCTGTACAATCTGCCTTATTGAATACACTCGAGCTTCTCCAGCTAAGTTCTCCACCGCCAAAAACTTCTATAAAGCATCCCCCCATAGTACTATTATTAATACTATTATTATTATTATTACTACTATTATTTTGTCCTGATTGAGAAGAAAATACTATTCTAAGGCACCCATTCTTTTCAGAACTGTAATTGAAACCTTTAAAAAATACTTTGGATTCGATCGGAATTTGTTTCATCGTCGTTGTTGTTGTTGTTTTTCTTATTTGAGGATTCGGCTGTCAAAGGAAACTTTGTCATGTGAATGCTGCCGAATATTTTGAGACTTCACTTATGATTAATTATTGCGGCGTTCATCATAAACATTTTGTCTTCTGAAGAAGAAAGAAAAAAAAAAAAGAGAAAGAAATTATAACTCTACACCGGCAGCTGATAAATCAGATCTCCTTTTGTTAAAACAAAAAACACAAAACAAAAAAAGCACCACCGCCACCGAGAAAAGGGATGTTTTCCCCTTCAAGATGAATTGCATGAAAACCGCATGGATGGTGTCCGAGTGTAACCATCGGAGACTTGCGATCCGGACCGGAACAAAAGGAACCACGTGCCGGGCAAAGGCCTCGGCGGAAATACTCATGACGCTGGTTCTAAACGAGTTTCGTTACTTCTTACAGGTTGCATTCACTGCAGTTATTATTATTAGTGTCACCGTCGAGTTCTAATGGTTCGCAACTTAATTTTAAAAAAAAAAAAAATGATACGGATAATCAGCCCAAACGTTGCTGCCACCTAACTCCAGATGCTTTTGCTAATAGAATTAACAATTACGAACTTCAAGTGTTCCGTGAGTAGACACCAGTCCCAACCGCGAGTGTTAACTACATTTCCTCTTATGACGTCACGCCACGTGATCCACACGTCACCGGTGCTGCCTTCCTCGTCATCATCAGGTGCTGGTCGTCAGTATTAACCCTTCGTGCTTGCCAAGTTACATTTACCGCGCGTAGCCGCCATCGCTAGAGCAGCTTCAAAAGTTTCCGAATGATTATTATTATTATTATTATTATTATTATTATTATTGTTAAACGATTTTCTTCTATCACTTTCAGCGCGCAAATGACTTTATTTCTTGCCGTGAGCGTCCCCCACCCGTGCGGGGCTGTAAGTGGTTTTTCTGGTCTTTTCCTGTGGACGAAAGTATACTTTTCTGACCCGCAATGGCAGAGGTGGGAGGCGGAGGAGGAGGAGGAGGGAGTTAATGATACATCCATCAAAAACGGAAGAAAAAAAACCGCAGCGAATATGTCGAGTTAGACAAATTAAATACGTCAATTTTACTTTCCACATTAAATATAATTTTCCAACAAAAATATTCCTTTCTCTCTCAACATACATATTTTTTTTTGTTTCCCTTTTTAATAATAAAATTGACCCTTTTGTAAATTATTATCAGTCATTTTCTATCTATTAAAAGCCTTAGTTGCTTAGAGTTCGACTTTCTAAGGGCTAAACTATTGTGGGGGGGGCTGGGACTTTTTAATAAATCGCTTTTTTTTTATTTTTAAAGCCTACAAAAAGAGGGGGGAAGAGAGAGAGAAGAGGGATAATGAGAATAAATGGAAAGCGAAGCCGGGCTCGATGAACTCGGTCCGAGAAGACGCCGGTTCCAGAGCCAGGTGATGATCAGACCGGCTAGGAAATTATTCAGATTAGGCCGATCTCACCGCCCGCGCCGAGGGGGCTGGGACCTCGCTCGAACTGTCTGGAGAAGCGCAGGCTGGGATAATAAGGAAGAGGAGGAGGAGGATGATGGTGATGATGATGAGGAGGAGGAGGAATTGTCTTCCGAGGTAAATAAAAAAGACGGCACGAACGCCGGGGAACAATGAGAAATCGAAAGATGGCCTCTGCTCCCGAGGGTTGCTCACAAAGGGGATCTGACGGAGTCATTACCCATCCCGTTCCGTTTTTCCTATTAAAGTCGGTACCTCGACGCATTATAGAGAAGATGTCCCAGTAAAATTATGGTTTCATATTAGCGAGATTACGATTAAAAAAAACAAAAAAACAAGCCCATTCGAGAGTTCCTTATCGTCATTGGATTCTCTCCCCTGGACCGAGCTCACGCACTTGGCGGGTTCGTATAAGAGGCAAGTTTTCCGCCCCCCCCCAACCCCAACGGGACAGAAATAAACTCGGGGTTAATTATGTTAAATCTCCCTTCTTTTGTAAACTACAAAGTATCGCTATCACTCTCGCAGTCCCTGGGACAGGTAGCCTGAAAGGGACTCATTTCTAACCCCGAGTAGCTTATGGAAATTAAATTAGAATTAGCGGAGAATGCGAGAAAGGAGGAGTGACAGTGCAGAGAGCGATGGATGGCAGCTAGTGTAGTAGTGGTTCGGCGGCAGAGGGAAGACGGATGAGGAAGAAGCGAAACGGCGACAGACTGATGCGGTTTTTCTCTCTCGAAGGATCTGGACTGGAATACACGGCGCAATTAAGAAAAGAAAAAAACAACACAAAAGCTGACCGACGATACTTGATGAGGGAGTTGGTGGTGGATGGATGGATGGATGGATAACGGCTTATCCAGATTTGAGCAACGAGCGAGCGGGCACTTTGTTAAACTGGTCAGGACACAGAGAGGGGGTAAAAGCGGGTATATTCCACGACAAACCCCATCCAGAGAACCACAAAATACTAATTTTACAAGAGAGACCTCTACCGTATGGGGACGGCCAGAGTTGATCCTCACGAGACTAATTAAATATTTGAAAAATTCCCAAACGTTTTAACCACCTAAGGACATTATACATCACCAGCGCACGGAAACTGACCACTTTTTTTTGGTTGTTGTTGTTGTTAATCAAGTTACCTCCCTTTACTCAGATGGCGCTGAACGTACCAAACCTTTCACTCAACGCGGATTAGGGCTGTCGGCGGCACAGGTGCGTGGCTGCGACTGTCGCCCGCCCCAGTCCAGGTTGAGAGCGAGAAAATTCCCCCGTATTCGAGTTGGTTAAGCAAAGGAATCCCTCTTTTTTAAAGTGTTATTGAAAAATATTACAAAACGGCTCTGAGCAAACCGCGAAAAATTACAGGATTTATTTAGGAAAAAAATCCGTTCGCTTTCCGCTGTGTCTGTTTATCTGAGTATTTCCTCTACTCACTGTATAGGAAATAAGAATAGCGGGGATGCTTCGGAGATCTCTCTCTCTCTCTCGTTTTCTACAGAACTGATGAACAAGAATCGCAGAAAATACGCAAATATCTCTTTAATCAATCATTCAGTAACGAGACATCTCTTTAAAAAAAAAAAAAAAACTCACTAAGGCTCAAGTCTTAGGGTTCGTTATAAGATCTCCGGCAATATTCCACCAAATAATAATAATAATAAAGCACACACACACAACAAAACCTTTCCCCCCCAAAGGAATCGAGAAAAGGTGAAGGGGGTGGGGGGGCGGACATGCATTGTTAAAGTTGTCTCCCCTAGATGAACTGAAATTCAGGTACCAAATTACAATCCAAAGACACCCAGTGCTCGCCTGTACACCGTTAACAAGATACTTACTGCACACGACGAAAGGAAACAGGAACAAAGCGACTTCCATTTATACATCCATTACATTATATACAATCCGTACGCATTTATTAAGAAATATTACCGTGTTTCCTTACAAGTGAGCAAAAAAAAAAACATTTTTGACAATCTATTTCAATGATATACAGTTGAGCGGGTTTGCTCTGTAAATCTTATAGACGTAGGATGAATTAAAAAGCAAAACTTAGGAATGGATTTCTTGGTTTCTATTAAAGATATATATATATATATATTACACACAAAAACAAGGGAGATAATTACAAAAAACAAACAAGCATTCGTATATTTAAATTTTCACAACTTTTAGCAGAAACTTTCAGGTTGATATGTAGGAAACAGTTGTTTATATATTTAATAGTAGTAAACAGTCCATGTACCAACCCTTAATTTGTGTGTGCTGTTTCTTTTTCTGTATATAATAATTTTAAAGCATCGTTAACTTGGGGATTTTAAAGTTAGAATCACATTTTGTTATTGTTGCAATTTTTCCTTTTTTTTTAATTAAAAAGAAAAGTAAATTATCAAAACAATTTATTTGATACTCTCTGCAACATTTTAAATTCAACATTAATTTAGAAAGAAAATTAATAATAATAATAATAATAACAAAAAAGTTAGTAAATTACTTTTGAAGTATTGGGAAAATTTTTAAAAATGTACAAAAAAAAAATTTGTTTCATTAAAAAAAAAATTAACACAAAAACAAACGTAGGGAATGTGACACAAAAGACATGCAATTTTTCATACAGAATAGTTATTCTTCTTTACTCTAAATATGGTACCTTTAAAATAAAATTCAGTTCCTTTAAGAATGATGCAAAACAAATGACGAATGCTAGGGTTGCAAGATCATATACTAACTACCTGAACTCACCGCCCAATGCGGATTGAAATGGCAATTGTACAAAACAAAAAAAAATTTTTTAATTAACAAAATGCTCTTAATGAACCACAAAATAGTCTTTACATGACGTTAAATATGAAAGATAGTAAACCTCAGGTAATCTAATAGTTTTGTGTATTTTATTTACTTATCATTCAGGAAAATGGTCTCAAAAGATTTTTTTTCCACAGTTCAGCATTTATATTTATCTCACCCTTTGATGTGTGTGTAATTACTTCTGGTAGATGGCTGTTGATTTATTCCGATGATATGGTTGGTTAATCAGTTCAAATCATCAACATAGAATGCATGTGAATACACAAGACATTCACCCTACACATAATCACCCACAATCTACTTGCTCTTATGAGTAAACAAATTTAGCATTATCTACCTACCAAAATAAAATATACAGGGATAACACACGTATGTAGGCATATCTATAGCATCAACTGGTTTTCAAAAAAAAGTTTCAGAGCCCAGATCTACAATCAAAGAACCTGCTGAATTCTTATAGTTGTGTTAAACACCTGGAAATAGCGAATTAGACTCCAATTCTCAAAAGTCTGTGATCCAGAATATTAGTTTCAAAATTTAAATGGATCTAAAACCTGGACAGGGGTAAACATTAAAAACTTGATGTTTCTGAAATTGATCAAAGAAAAAAAAAAGGGGGGGTAATTGAGGGGGTAATCATGTTTTCCATAAGTACAAAACACTATTTATATATAGTCTCTATAATGTTAAATATTGTGAAAAGCCAAGGAGTTCAGAGGATTCAGTCATTAATCAGTACCAGCCACTAGCTAGATTTACCCAGAATACTAAACTAAAAAAAAAAAAAAAAAAACAAAAAACAAAAAACACCCAACTCTCAAAAGAGCGGGGCGGGGGTGAAAAAGTTAGCTATTACATTTCTTTGCTTGGTTTGAATTTAATTGCTAACATTATCAGTTTTTAAAAATAAAAATTGTGACAAAGTAGGAGAAACATGTCAAAATGCCACAAATCTCTCTCTCTCTCATAATTAGTCCTTTTTTTTCTTTTCCATTAGCCCCTCCACCCACACACGAAGCATATTAATTACAATCAGCAGATAGTTTAAACCAAATACATTCCCAGACTTACAGCCTGAACACATCAACCAAAAAAAAGAAGAGAGAAGTTATAACAGCAGCCTCTAAAACACACACTTGCTCACCAGCAAGATACAGACTTCAAGTATTAATTGCAATTTGGGAAGAACATTTTTATTAAACCATTTGTCATTATAAATAATGAAAAAGAGAAAAGGTTGGCTGCTTTACGCTTTCAATCAGAATCATTGTTTAGAACACCTCGCAGGTGGTTTCCCACCTAACAAAAGAAAGAACACTCGATAGTAAAGTGCCAATTCTGTGATAACGACATTTTTATATACGCACACATATCAGAGAGAGTGGTGGTGGGGGGGGGGGTAGATTTACATAAATACAGTTTTTAAAATAATTAACTGATATCCAGAAAAAAATACAACGTCTTGTATAAATTTCATTGAAAAACTGATTCCAATGCATTATCTGTTTCAGTAACATTACTTGTTGCCATTGTAAGTCTGACTTACAAACAAAAAAAATAAGGGAGCTAATTCCTGAGAACAGACTGTTTCAGTAATAATTGCAGAGAAAAACCCACTATTACACAGTAGGGAAGGTTCTAAAGAAATCAGTCTTTCACACACACACAGAAAACAAATGACATCTAGGAATTGGCCAAGACAGCTGAATTAAAATTTGAAAAATCTCAATTTCACAATCCCAACACATAGACACTCATTGCACATCTTAAACAATAGTTGGATAATAGAACTTAATTTGTAGGATCCCAGTGTTTTCAATGCGTACAAACAAATGAAATACTTCAGGTAGACAATAATAAAAACATTACAAATTCAGTTAAGTGGAAGAAAAAAAAAAAAAAGAGAGGTTGCACTGAAGACATTTCTTGTCAAGCTCAGACTGACCAGTAAAAACGTTAAATACCTACTGATCCTTTTGTTCCTCCAGTAACAATCAAAAGATTTTTGTAAATTTAAATCAGAAACTTGTCTGTCTGTCTGTCTGTCTGTCAGTCAGTCAGCACATCATTATTTTTGTTCTAATTTTCAGCTCTTGGATAAACAAGAAAAACCCACTTCACACACATCACAACAAAAACAAGCACAGACACTTATTAATCACCATTAGTGTATGCTTCTCACACCAACCCCTTACACACCTATCTTTAAATACCACAACAAGACTAATTTAGTCCTTTTTCAGTCGTTGGCTCGTCATTCGGTAAATTACGCTGTCACGGCCAGGGTCCATGTGCCACATGCCAACGGAGACTATGAAAACGACAAAGGCCAGAACAATCATGCCCCATAGGATGATGTTGAAAATCGGTGGGTAGTCCTCATAATAGTCCGAGGCTAAATCAAGATCCAATCTGTCAAACTTTTCCTTTTAAAAACATGAAAAAAAGAAGAAAAAAGTGTACATAAATATATATATATATAAAAATTTAAATGTGCTTAAAAAAATTACCACAAAAACAAAAAGGCAGTTGAAAGAGAGAGAGCTTGTTGGAAAAACCGTTAAGACTTCATCTCTAAGACTAGACAAAGAGGTTAGTAGAATCCAGATCTGCATTATCATGATTGTCTATACTTTGGATCAGTGATCCACCCAAACCTCTTCTCACAAAGCAGAACAATGATCGGCCCAGTACTTTTCACTCTCTAATGGATAACATCGCAAATCACAATGTACATCTTTATTAATTCTCTCTCCTCCCCATCCCCCCTTTCATAAAGCTTTTGTGAAAACAATGTACAAGTTGTTAACTACATTTAAGAATTGCATTTTTTTTTTGGTGAAAAATTCCTCGTGTCATTTTTGGTTACCTTGAAGCATCAATGAGTCAGTCATTATCATAGTCTTTTTTTTTGCTGACGGATCTGAAGCTGAAACTGTATAGAAATTTATAAGGATTCTGTTTTGTTTGTTCATACAACATAAGTATCTAAGTAAAAAAACAAAAAAAAAAACAATCTCACTTATTTTGAATTTCTTAACAGATCTCATATAGATGGATATATGGAGTTGTTTAAAGAAAAACATCATTTCATTCAGAAAGTCTCTTAGAGTCTCTATAGACAATTTTTGTTTCTCAGCTCATTCCACGAACAATATGCCAGTCAATCACTCTGCAGCTGCAATTGTGATAATAAGAATGGCTATATTGTGTCAAAACATTTAAAAGAAACCACCCCCCTTTTTTAAATTTTTTTTTTTTGATGTCTACTAAGTTAATTAAAGTCTTTGTCCCTCCACCAATATACACTGGCAGCCATAAGTACAGACTCCCCAATAAAATATCGCACGATCAAGTTCAGTAGACCACAGCACACGACTGTTGGGAAATAAAATGCAAGATATAACACACACACACATGATAAAGTTAGTTTATGATCAAAAAACTTATTTCAGGATTTTCCAACAAAACATCCCCACCCCCTGGAGATATGCAACAGGCGAGTCCACAGCCATGACTTAAGATGCCATAATATCAATCCTAATATTAAAACAAATCACACCATCGCAGACATGCACAAACCAACTGGACTCAGCAAACAACCACACATAGTTGATCTTAAAGTGAAAGTGATAAAGACCAATTACGAAGAGCATTTGCAGTACTTTTGTCAGGTGTTCTTTGCCACCAGATTCTGATTAAGCAAATTTAAAAAAAAAAATTTTTTTATTTTATTTTTTTTACCAGTGCATGAGAGCCTACGGAAATAAATCTACCCTACAGCTCGTTAGGTAAGTTAGTGAACGCGTGTAGGTGATTTGCAGATTTGTTTCCATCCCTCTGACATAGGCACAGATCATAAGAGATACACACCGCTACACCAACAAACCATTGTCCCATGGCAATGAACAGAGAGAGCTTTAAAATAGGAGGCACCGAGGGAGAGAGAGGAGGGGGTCGTCAGTGGTGCTAGGTGTCTGCAGGGACAGAAACACACCACCGTTCACTGTAAGAATGTAAAAATAAAAAAAAAAAAAGAACATCATTTTGGCTGACGGAAGACCCCTTCAGCTGCCCTACCCACAGACTAGAGGGGCTCTGTCAGAAGCAGGCAAGCAACTCAAAAGCTGTGCGTACTCACTGTTTTTGGAGCACGGGACTGACTTGCCATCAAGCTCCTCGCTTTCCTCACATGGTCCTTCGGAACCGGACTTGTCACAAAGGTTTCTACCAGAACACTATCACGATACACTTTACGGAAATCATCACTAACCTGTCCAAGAAAAAATCGTAATAAAAATCACCAAAACAGAGAATCATTGTTTAAAGCCCCCTCCTTTTAACACCTAGAGCTACCTTTTTTTTTCTATTATAAACCTACAAATTAATGTATCTGAGGAGGTTGCATAGTGACACGGCCACCTTAACAGGTGTTACCAGTCCTGCACCTCATGAACCCTGGTACTTCAGCAGACTAAGTAGGATGCCATGCATATAACTGCATTGTAAGTATTGTACCTAGCGAGCTTGTGGAATTTTCACGAAGTGCGGTTTGATGCTAGGTTAAAAAAATCCTCCCAAAGATAGTACAAACTGCATCACCATTAGAAATCCAGTGTGATAAGAAACAGCAGGCCATGACACCGGATAAAGTGATAACCTTATTTCTTATGGATCTCCTAACCAAAAAGCAATACAACAAAATTCAGCGTAATGAATCTAAAAATGAGCAAATTTATCCAAGTTTTGACATGGAAATATTTACAGGCAACAGCGCTAAGTTCACTCACTCAAGACAATGACTAATTCTGTCGAGTGTCTTCAAGGTACATGCAAAGACGCATCTATGGATTCAGTTCACCACACAGCAAATTCAATTCGTATCAAATGTTTGCTGGTCATCATTTGTTAGAATGTAAGTATGTATGGTCCTTTTGGGATTTTGTTTCTAAACCAAGCACAGTTTAATCCTTGATTAAGACCTCAATCCTATTGTTTTGCGTGCGCACACTCTACTCGAAGCATAACAACCCTGACACCAAATAAGACCAGGAATAGGATGTCATAACAGAGATCAGAGTAATGAGTACTACCATGTACATGATCTACCCTTCCTTTAAGCTTTTGCCAGAAACAATGAACACTCAAAAATAAAGAAGAAATAAATTACTATTTGTTAGTAATAAAAAGTACGTCTGCAAAAATTTAGCCAAACCATTACTTAGAATTATATACACTAGTGTTAAAAATTATGAGCTAACCATATTAAAACAATTATTTGCTTTTTCACTTAGTTATAGTTAACGGAAATTAATTATCTCATTAAAAAAAAACATCATCATCATTAAGGATCTGATAAACCAAGATTGTGATACATTATCACTTCAAGGTTTTTGTATTTCTATACATCTTACATTTTTTTAATACCAAAAGTGTGTCGTTGTCATGTTCATGTGATAATTATTCAAATTAGTTAGAAACTGTCGGATATAAATGCTAAGTAAAAACAAAATTCAATATAAAACAAGACTCTCCATTTATAAAGCTGGTTACTTTTGATGGAAAAATGTGATTGTAAAAAAAGTTGGGGTGGCATGCAACCATTTATTAAAATGAAGTCAAAACAGCTCAGCCAGGAAGGGAGACAGGGGAAGGAGGAGGAGGAGAAGAAACCCCTGGAAAAGGAAGACTGGCTCTGCTGCAAACTTTCAGCAACTCTTCTTGACAGTCAGCCAATTAGCTGACAGTGAAAGGTGGCTGAGAACGGTTGGACAGAACTGACTAAGTAGCAGTTCAGAAGTACAAGGACGGCACCATTTACCAATGGAGGAAACATGAAAGCACGAAGTCATTCTGCCGGTGACCGATAAAGGTAAAAAAAAAAAAAAAAATAAGTAGTGGGATCCTCATGGAAGAGATGCCAAAACAATCTTCGGTGTCATGCAAGTCTATCAGCGGTTTGGTTAAGAGCCGACAGGTTTGCATAGTAACAAGATGTTCTGTAGCAAATAGAAACACCCAATGTCTAGCATAGAAAAGAACCAGAACGTCTTAAAGCCCATGCATGGTCAGACCAACCTTACTTGAAGAGTCAATTTTTTTAACCCTTAGTCCACCACATGGGGTGTGTTTGTATCTTATTACCCCTCCAAATCTCTATTAGTCTGCAAAGGTCGAGCCATAGTGGCTGTAACACAGGGTGGTGCATTTCTTACTGATATAATAAACCTTTGTAACAACAAACTTGTATATCATGCCTACCCCCCCATATGTTTTGCATTACAGGCATATAACTAGTGTTTCCAGGCAGGAAGTAGGGTAAGGGAGGTAAAAAGTGTCAGTACACAAGGGGTTAAATTGCAATTAAAAAAAATTTTTTTTTTTAAAGGTTTAAAAACTAATATTTAAACTCATTTTTCATACAAAATTATTAACTGCAGTGTTTCTTTTCTCTAATTAAAAAAATGCTGCAGTGCTAACAACTTTCAATCAAAAAGCTAATTCACTATAAATTATCATTATGTAGTTAACGCATTAAATTATTTATAACCCAGGGCTGTCATTTCAATTAAAAATGACACTATTCAAAGAACATTAAAAACCAACTAATTTAAGTTATCTAAAAGTAATTTCTATTTGAAATGTTTATATATATATATATCCCCCCAACAATAAAAATATTTCCACAAATTAAAAACACAAATTTACTTTGTTTAAAAATGGAGTTCACAGCTGATGTGGAGTACAGGTTAAATTAACCTGATGACGAGGAAAACAAGAAGTTTGTGTGTGTCAATTCCTT
Organism: Nautilus pompilius; assembly: GCA_018389105.1. NCBI lineage: Eukaryota > Metazoa > Mollusca > Cephalopoda > Nautilida > Nautilidae > Nautilus > Nautilus pompilius. The sequence continues at coordinate 496,861 of JACATO010000649.1, read as the reverse complement.
ATGCTGTCTCAATAGTTACCAGTTCAGAAAGAAATGCAAAGTAACAAACAATAAATTAATAAAATGTTTTAATAATTTTAACAGTATGCAAACACCATATCATTTAAGACTTATGGGCCTTTGACAAGTGTCTGTCTGCTGACTCTACACACATGAAATTTATATATATATATATATATATATTTTTTTTTTTTATTTGAAACGATGAGATTTTCTTGCATACCTGAGTTAGAAAGAGGAAAATACCAGTTCTGGGATATCTATTGGCAACATGATCGTCAGCAGATACATTAAACTTTCAGAGATGAACAATACATAGTATACTAACAAAACCTTAATCTATAATATTAGACTAGTTAGATGGTACTGGGTCTGTGAAATATTCCTATAGATAAGGAAACATTTTTCTAACAGGTAATTAACAGTAAGCTGATATCCATCAGAACAATGGATGGTTTTCTTTTTTTTAATAGGTGGGTCATAGTTTGGCACACCCCGTTTTATATTCAAGTCTACTTTAGCCATAGGAAAGTCGGACTAGTACACAGACTGAGGTCAGTCAGAAAGTTCGCGAAAAATGTTTCCAGCTACAACTCCTCCCACCAAAAAAAAAAAAAAAAGTGTAGGGCTAATTTAAAATAATTTTCTTGCATAATCACTACCACTCCCCACGGTTTGAACTCCTGACATTGTCGTCATCCACCATATCTAGCAATTGTCAAAGCAGCAATGACCATAAACTCTCAGTAACAAACCAGGCACACACTTGGATTTAAGCGGCCACAGGAACTACTCTTTCGATTACATTCAAACCTGTACAACATCTTCCTGCCTCTTGGCTGGGATCAGAAGGCTTTCATCATTTAATTGAACCTGTGCAGTAAGTATTTCAGTGTGTCAACATCTGGTAGTAAGCATATTGTCAAAACAACGCCATCTGCCATACATACTTTACAAATCCAATTTGATGACAATCATGAAGCACTCCAAATAATAAAAAGTGTGTTGCCATACCGCACACCACAGAAAATTAAGGTGCCTTTAGCAACTAAAATTCATAACTTTGCAACTGTTAATTTTACCATTAATTTTATAACTTAACATCTAACATCACACAAAACATTTCTGATCAGCACTCATTCAAGAGAAAAGAAAATCATGTAAAGCAATCAAAGACTGATAGTTATTCTAGATAAACTGCGCATAAAATCCTCTATTAAATTAAACACAATAAAATTAAAGAAAGGACTTCGAAGCATGACATTCGAGTCAATCCTATTATTATGTCAAATTTATCATGTGCTATTTTCTCTGAGCCCTTTCCAGACATCTCAAGTTTCATTACGATTCAGTCTGTCATACAATTAGTTAAATAGTAATTGATGAAATTGCATCATAATTAGAAATTTTTCTCCAGTACATCTGTCATGACTCTTCAGAATAGCATTCCAGTTTAAATAACAGATTTGTTTAAATGTGATACCCCCACCTAACCTCTACGAGAAAGGGCGTAGGTTCCTGCTTGCCTGAAACGAAACAGTTCATGCCTCAACGCACCACTTGTTAGCCTGATAAGTGGCAGGCGAATTTGCAGGCAGAAACCTTAAGATCTGCTCGTTGTGGTTTCATATTAGGCTCTTTGATACTGCAGTGTTAAAGTGAACACTGATCGTTATTCATTATTTGCTGATAGAACTTCCGTTGATTAAGCTGCTGGTATCATTAACCAATGTCTTCATTAACATGCATACCTCAGAGGTCGTCATAATCGAGAATAATTAGCAGTGATCAAGCCTTTGGACTACTGTTTTCTTTTCTCTTTGCTGACAATTTCACTTTCTTTTATAGTGGAGGCAAAGAAAATGCACATTTCCTTCAACCGTTCAGTATTACTTAATGAGAATCTTTTACTTAAGCAAACTTAAGGAAAAAAAAACTTGTCAGTAACAAATGCTTTTCTGAAGCATTAATCTATATACACAAACCAGTCTTGACTTTTCAATAATTGTAAAAACACTTAAGAAAAATAAAATACAGAGTGGAGTGGAGTGGGGGATGCTTGTTGGAAAATCATCCTAAGTGGAGAAAAAACAACAACAACAAAAACCTTGTTTCCAGGCAACAGAACCTCTGAACGAGCTTGGATTTAAGAGTTTTTAAAAAAATATCATGCAATTATGGTTTTGAGAAACTTCATATTCTTACTTCAATTTGCATTAGGTTACCCACCCACACACACACACACTATATGACACTGTGAATAAAAAGAAAGATCTAAGCTATTCTCTTTAATCCTATGGTAATAAAACAAAGCTTGAAAATGGCACTGAACAACAATACTTTACTATTGGCGTTGTATTATTTCATCATACATGTAAAATCCAACAATAGTCAGTTACTGACAAAGGTGAGCAGTGCCTATCATAGGTATAATGTTATAGTAGTTCAATAAGAGAACAAGGGAGCATTTAGTTCTCAATGAAGGGCATGTTCACCATCAACAGTGTGGCATACCTGCAATTATCAAATCATGTATGTTGTTTGGTATCAAAAAAATAAAAAATCTAACCTAACTTTTACATCCATACTAGACCATAAATATAGTTATAGTACATTGTTATTAAAGTGTTTTTGAGAGATTAAATTATCACAATTATATCTCGTACTAGAACCCATTTCCTTCCAGTACAACAACAAAAAAGCAGGGACTTCCTTAAATCTATGGTTATTAGAATTCCCAGTATGTCTCAAATAATCAATTTTTACATTGTTTCACTCTATAAGAATACTTTTAGCCTTCATTAAAATTGTGTTTTGTTTTTTTTTTGTATATTGGAGAAATGCAGTCACCAAGTCTGAGAGCAATGACTGACTGAATCAGTAAAACTAAGTTAGCTCAGCCAAAATTTAATTTTCTTAAACTGGTCCACTACAACAGTATAATATGGTATTCAGTTTCTCGAATATGTAATTGATGGCTGCTGGTAGAAGCTCCCAACAGATTGGTTAAGTCGTTTGAATTTGAAGCAATGCCAGATACTTTCACACCAGCTGTAATTTTTGGTCTCTCACTCACACCTCCCTATCTTCTTCTTCCCTTGGAGTTGTGTTCAGAGTCCTGGCCTATGGGAAGTCAAAGGTGAAAAGGCACACAACTGTCAGTTCTGATGCCTTTGCTAGCATAGAAAAAACAACAACAACAACTGTCACAAAATTATGAACAAGTAAAAAATAATTAAACACAGAGTTGCAAGTGGAGGGGCCTCTGTACGAAAGCAAGGCTGTAGATGCAAACAGCGCGCGTGCGTGTTTAGTTCAGTTGTTTTGACGATCAGTTTTCCCACTTTTATTCCGCAGAATAAATTAGAGGTGGTAGAGATAAAAATCAATCAATTTTCCAACCATGCAGCTGTGCCAAGTTGTCTCTCCATGCGAATTCCTCCAAAACTGACGGAGGTCAGCTTTTAAAGCATTCTAGACGGCAACAGAATGGTTTTGAGCATCCCATGTCAAACATCCAGAACTTTTGGCTTCCTCTGAACAATTCTTACGTCTACAATGCTATGATAAAATCAAGGTTCTTGTCATGGCTTCCACCCCTCCCTTTCCTTAAGATGAGAAAAATCTTCATATTTAATAATGCACTTAGTTTTTCACTTGTGGCAGAACCATTAAAGAGATTCCCCCTCCCCACAAGACTCATTTATCTCCTGCCATAATCTGATACTTCATTTATCTTATAATAAACCTGCTTTCAGCTGATGTCAGTTTCTAACACTATCACAGCACCTGCTAGCAAAAGAATAAATAAAATCAGCAACATTCAAAAAAAGAAAAGCCCTTTCAATTGGCAAACTACAGGAGCTCTATCTGAGCCAGTGAAGGTGAAAACAAGACTAAATACATTCAGGCAAGGATGAGCAACCACAGATAATTTAGAAACTAAACAGATTCATTACTCTGACAATCCAGAAGGCAAAAATAAAGTGCTAACCCAGAGCACCAAAAGTTGTATTGACTTAAAATTTAATGTCAGCAAAAATTTCTCTCTCTCTCATCATCATCACTAAATCTTCATCTCTCTCTCTCTCTCTCTGTTCAGAAGTAATTAAGAAAAAAAAATTAATCAATACAATTTTACAATGGATACACAAATCTCATTCTTTAACCAAATCAGGCATTTACAATTGTCATGCAAAGCTGGCACTTATCATTCACAGTATGTGAGTACCTGGTATGTGTAATGATAAAATGAAATGTCAAGATGTTAATGAGTCAGCGGAATTTTTTTCTTTCCAGGTTTTGTTGAACTAAATGAAAATTTCCAAAATAGTTACATTTGTCCTATTTAAAAAAAAAAAAAAAGCTCTAAATTTCAAACCACCTTTGCACCAGGTCACTTGAGAATCAGAACCAAAAGCATTCTTAAAGAGATGTCATTACAAAACGTCTTGCACCTGCGTTGAATTACAGATGCATCATCTACCCACACTGTTCATTCAGTGATGTCAGCATCACTCTCATTTTTTTTAAGTGAAAAATGAGAAACAGCCAGCCAGCCAATGGGTTAACCGAAACCCGAACATTTAAGACTAAAGAAACATCAACTTGAAATATTTAGTGCATGGCACATCGATGATACCCTAAGAATGATTTCTAAAACCACTGATGATGCTTTCGGAGAGTAAAGATGCACCCTGACCATTTATAGTTATTTCAAAGTTTTTTTTTTTAAAGAAATGTGACAATAATCTAAACTTGCTGTAGCATTGTCATCCATCATTAAGCAATATTAGTCAATACCACTCGAGTTCAGCTGAACTCAACCTGGTCAATAGTGAGAAAAAGCCTGGTTTGTAGTAGTTATTTAGTTACTACTTTGCTGAATTAAATAGTAGAGGGAAACTTCATCTTCCTACATTAGAGTTTTCAGAAACATTATTTTAATAAACACTAATGCTTCAATTAAATGACTTATGCTGTTCCCATTTCTTGTTTCGTCAATAGTCCATTAGCCAAATGCTAATGCACAGCTGAGTAGAGAATGTGTTGATAGAAACAGATAGCTTACTTCTTGATTATGGTAATTACATACATTTGCCTTCATTTACAAAGGTGACTTGATTAGCTGGCAAGAGCTGAAAAGCTCACGTATTCTAAGGACTTTTTGGCCTGGACCTGAAACCTACTTCGTAATTATTATTTCCCCCCCCCTCAAATCTGCCATTAATTGTTCAGCAACAGTGCATTTAAATCCCTATAATCGGAAAGAGAGAGAGAGAGAGAGAGAGAAAAGGAAAAAGAAAGGAGAGATAACTTACACAATCTTTTATTTTCCTGCAAAAAAAAAAAAAAAAATATCAGCAAACAGTTGGCTCAATGAAGTCTTTAAATCGTGTAATCAGCGATCTTGATGACTAATGATCAGTCCTATTGAAACTGAGTTTTTCTTTAGCCATAAGCAATTGAAAGAAATCCCGAACAGCCGTAAAGACAGTGATTACAGAGTACGCATTTCCAAACAAAACTAAAAACTACTGACACAAAGACCAGTCCGTGTGGACAATCTATCAATCTCTGCTAATACCGAGATTAACTGGCCGGTTTTTTTTTCTTTTTGGAATAAATATGAAAATAACAAATATAAAAAGGTGGCTGTTGTAGTTTTGTGAGCAATTATAAATGCTTTATGTGTGATTAAAATCTGGAAATAGCTGTGTTAGTGAATGTGAGTCATTTGTCAGAAAAGAAGAAAGCCAAGCAGGTTACTTGTTCAAGTTAATCAAAATCATAAAATATTGCCAATGCTAAATGTCCATTCTAATCTGCGCTGCTACAAAGTTTTCATTGGGTAAAGAGCAGAGTATAAGCTATGAATTCATCTGGAGATTAGGGTTCAGAAGTTTCTAAATATATATCATAAATTAAAGGATACAATCTCACATTTATTTCAGACCTCAAGACCGTTTTTTTTTGTTTTGTTTACGTAGATAAAAAGAATAATTGAGTTTAATAGAAAGCTGCCTCAAATTATTTTAAGTTCAATGCCACAAGTCTGCAGAATACTGATTAATTATTTGACAGATCGGATTTGTATTTATTTAAGATGTTTTGTGAACTTTCTTGCAAAGTTTTCAGAACTTATTATTATTATTATTATTGAGAATTTTTTGGGGGGGAACAACCTTCGTATGAACCCTTGCTAACCCACTTCGCATCTGAGAAACAAATGCACTGCAGCCTGACAATCTCCCACGACACAACAACTTGTTCGTACAAAAATTACCTGTCGCGGTTTGGATATTCCCACAAAATCTCACACCAGAGGCAATGAATCTGTCATCAGGTCTCAGCTGAACCACCACCCCCACTTTTTTTTTGGCATGCCAGCCACGGTGCCACTTCTTTGAAAAACAGCAGAGAATCTCAGCAAGCAAATAAAAACAAATCTAGCATTTAGGAAACAGAAAATATACGTCCAGCCCCCCCCATCCCTTTTACTTGGGAAACCGGCAGAGAAAGGTAACTAATAATTGTTAAAGCTGAAATCTCTTTTGTGCTAGTGCACACCCAAGAAGTTGGCAGTTAACACTGCCTTTATTATAAATCACAGGATGTCTCTTACGCCTTTCAGGAAATGTAATATTTTACATGCACAAGCATTCAGACAATTTCCAAGATGCCTGCTCAAAATGCACCTACCTAATTAAAATTATTAAAGTCATAGAATGACTTAAATAGCAAAAATGCCTTGGCACACAGTTCAGTAATTCAAATAAAAAGAAATGTGACCAGAAAACAAGAGGAAAAATTTAATTTATAGCGCAGAAAGTAAAAAAAAAAAAAAAAAGTGGAGTAAAAACCAACAATCGTTGTTACAGAAGTGCCAATACTGAATCTCTGCACTGCCAATACTTTTGGCACCAAGTCTGTTGTCCCCGCTCCAATAATCATCAATGGATTGTGAAGAATTATAGTCGTTTACTGCCACAAACACCTTTTTTTTTTTTGTCTTCTCTATGTTGATGCCTGTCCAGGAGCTCTCAGGTTTGCTAGCCTCCCTCTTGGTCTGATTGGCATAGTAATTAGACTCCCCTGAGCCCATGTGGAGGAAGTAATCTTCTGGTATCAGCTAACTGATGAGATGCCAAAGCATGAATGCTCAAGACCTTCACATCACCAGAAGAAAAGGATTCACCAATTCCATCACGGTATCGGACATGGTTCACACTAGCAGCTTCACCAAACCAAAGTTCTGTGGACCAGCATCCTTCTACACATACTTTGTTTAGTATAGACAGAAGGGGGTCATTCAATAAGTCACCAGTACCCCCCCCCTGGCCAGTTTTGGTTGACTTAAATAAAGGATTAGGGCTTGAGAGGTATGCTGAACATTCTGTATTTCTCACAACATTAAGAAATCTATTAATCAGCTGTGCTACACTTTCAAATATTTTTTAAATTGTAAAGCAGGTAAGCATAGCATTTGCTGGTGCACATAACTGTTATTTTGGCAATCATTTGGTTTCAACCTCCAGCAGGGCCAGTGCTGTGGATGACAGACCACTTTAATGTGTAAACGCTGGTGTTCATCTCTTATTTGCATGTGATATTTTCATAGCTGGTCCTCAAACACCTGACCAGTTGGTTGTGTCAATGTTTAACAAAATGTCTAACCTACCGAGTCACCAGAGGAATCAATGAATCCAGAGTTTGCTGCTGTTTTTTTTAAAAAGATATTAAATTCAGGACAGAGGTAGTATGTGTTAAGTCCAGAACCATGTGGGTTGCTTCTTTTGTAGCCACACAAGTCACAACACAATCAGGCATAATCTGCTAATGACTTTCTAGCTGATCTGGACCTGTTCTGTTCTGAATTTGGTGAGACTATCAATTTTTAAAACAAATTTACCAATCACAAAAGCAGACCATCCTGTTAGATTGAGTGTCTTGCTTTGGCACCCAGCTGTGTTAACAGATTTCTTAATATTATTGTCATGGATGACTTTGATGCCAAAATCCTCACAGAGCCAGATCAGGTCTTATGAAATAATCTGTTTTACCTGATAATCTCTATCGCCTCTTTAACAATTGGCACTGCATAACCACAAAGCTGGATAAAAGATGTTGTTCTAGTCTTATTTCTGCAACCTGTCATTCTTTCTGTTCTTGTCAAAGGATTTAGATAATCCTTCCTTTCTCGACCCCTTGGTGGTGGTGTCGAATCAAGTGCAGGAAGCAGCCTTTCTGTATACAATGGTAATCAGAGTCTTCTTTCCTAGAAACCAGAATATCCAGAAAGACAAGTTGTCTACTACTTTCCATCAACAGTGTAAACTCAGTAGATGGTAGAATGTTGCTTAGATGCTCCAGAAACTAACCTCCCTCCACAGCTTATGTCCAGATAAGAAATGCGTGTTACATATCTTATCCTAGCCATCTCTTGGGTTTTATCACAAACCACGAGCAGATAGACAGAAACAGATTGTTAATTTCATGTTGTTTTCAGTATCAGCCTGACTCTTCTTTTCAAGTCAGTATCTATATTCCTTATAGTGGTCAAGAGAGAGAGAGACCTCATCTGTTAGTAGGCAGACTTTTGTCATCAAAGCTGGCTAGCAACATCTCCAGGCTGAACAGTTCAGTTTCTGATGCGATCTACAACTGTTTATTATCTCATGTACAAAACACTAAGCCCTTCTCAGAGATTAATCTATTGGTGGGTGGTGGTGATAGGAGAACAGGTTTATCAGATTAGTATAAAAACAAAAAGGTGCTTGCTGGGGAAACCCTAAAATGAACTCATTTGTATAAGTAAAACATCACCAAAACTTCTAGAAACCAAAACAGCAGCTATTATGACTAAATAGCCTATTATCAATGCTCTTTCAAGCACAGGAAGAAAAAAAAAACAGAACAATCCCCATTTTTTCCCTTTCTTTCTTTGTCAGTCCCTTTCCAACATCTTACTCTTCCTTACATCCATTTTGTTCTTCTGAATTCGCACCAGGTTTGCTATCAGCCATCAGTTTCTCCTCGTGTCCACTCCCCTATTTCATCGCTGCTGGTTTCTCTCTCTGTCTCTGCACCTGATCTTATTAAGGAGATTAGCAGCTCTCAGGATTATAGGCGTCACATTTGCAAGTGCAAAAAACAAAAACAAAAAACATTAAAATACCGCAACTGATAATTGTCATCCGTACAATTTAATATCTGAAACCAATGAGACTTCACCAACCAGTCCTCCCCCAACAAAATAGGTACTTTTCTTTTGTCGTCACCATCTATGATGGTAGACGTGCCCAATTAGGGTTGCTTACCATCATAGTTGCCACTAGCAGGTACCACCAGTCCATTCCTGCACTTTTGAGTGGCCCCTGATACTTTTGTTTTCAACAGAAAATACCCCCCCCCCACCAATCTCAGCAGGTTGGTTGGTACAAGGAAGAGAGAAGAAACTGTGCTATGGGAAGTGTCAAACCAAATCAGTTCCCAAAAGGACTAAAAAAGCCACCCCCCCTTCAGCTTCAGCAAACTGGCACTTTTACAGGTTCGCATTCGGAGCAATATGACCCCTAGCTAGCACAAGATTCCTATCCATAAAAACATTCTTAGCTCTATTTTTTATTTTGTTATTTTAGGCAGCTTCCAGTAGGACAAACAACCTGAAGGGTCCAGCAGCCCATTTTGCTCCATCGGGGTGGTGGTGGTATATTGTTCTTTCTACTTAGAGTCAGAAAAGTTTGGATATCCCGCTTCAGCCAGGCAACCCAACCGGCCTAGGTTACTAATGCCGAATAACCCCATTTATTTAAACGTTAGAGGAAAGCCGTCTGACACGAACACACATGCCGTGTAATTAGCCACATGACAATCCATCACAACCAGCCCACAATGTTTACTTTTCCTGTTTGTTTCTTTTTAGATTCTTTACTAAATGAAATTTGCCAGGAGAACATTCTAAATATCTCTCTACTAAAAAAAAAAAAACCTGAACAGTCGACCAAAGTTAATGACAAATGCAGTCAGACCAACATGCAAATGAGCATTTAAAGCTTTGAAAATGTACAATTACCTTCTCACACAAAGTTATTAGTTATCAAGATAAATTTCTATATACTTAGCTTTCCCTAACAAACCCTAGGGAGTTCAGAAGCACCACATACAGAAGACCAGCACAGGAAATGCAACTGCACATAGACATTTTATCAGGCAACAATATAGACTTACTTGTGTACCCAACAGCAGATCCCCAACACTATTAAATGGTACATTTCTCCCTAACCCCCTCCCCCCCCACCCAGCCCTTCAGCACCCACCCAATTCTTACTCCAGTAATTTCCTTAAAAGGCGAGACTAACCGAACAGCCAGATCAGCAAGCGGGTGGAAAACACTTTCTAACATTCTAGCTACTACTCAGTATGGTGTTCTGGAAAAGTGGGGTGTGGGGAGTCAAGAAAATCTCCTAATCACAATACAGTTTGTGTGGAGACAATCTTAAGATAATATAAACATCTTTTACATTTCGATGCAGCTGGTAAATTGGACTTTTAAAACTGTAGGTAAAAAAAAAAAAAAAAAAAGCAGCAGCTTGTGAGCATTTCTAGTGAAGAATCCATAGCAGCCATTTTCAGATATTCAGAACTGGAACTCATTTTTTTTTTTATCAATGGCAAATAGTTTCAGTTCCCAGTAATGGTAACCATATCAAAGGTCTACAGAACACGCGTACTTATAAGGGTCAATAGAATTCTTTTTCTTGGGGGGGGGGGGCAGGGGAAGAGGGGTAAAGAGCAAGAGAAAGGCTGATCATTTTAACTAGAACTAAGACTTTATATTTACTAGGGTAACAGTTACAAAATGTTTCTTCTTCCACTAATAAACTCTGACAGAGTCAAATCTCATGTGTAAGAATGAATTACTCCATAGTGAGGTCACATGTTCATATAGTACTGTGACTGGTAGTCATGCAAACAAGCAAAGTGCCACACTTGAAAATCCATAAGGGTACAGACAGTTTTATCATCATAATATGGTGAAGGTATGGTAAATACTATGGCTCTTGGAAAGGAAACATCACATAGTTAGTCTTAGCTAGTGAAGGCTACTCCATACAGCCGATTAGAGCCAGATTTCATATTTTAGGAGCTGTGTGCGAGATTAAGAAAGATATGCAAAATTGATAGTGTTAACAATAGACGCAGGCAAGGAAGAAAGCCCAAACTCCCCAAAAGTAATGTTGTGTTCCTCAGGGTATGATACATCGTGCCATTCCTCCAAGACAGCATCTCATTGGGACAGAGTGGTAAATCAACGCTGGTCGGAGTTTAGGGTTAGGTACATCTACCATCAGAATCATTAAGACGACAACAAGGGCTTCTGCACAATCAACCACACCACTGAGTGCAACAAAAACTTCTCGTTTGAGGAATATCTTAGTTGAGAAGGAAAAACAGTTGACTACCTGGGTTGAAGATTACACAGTGTTGTGTGCCCCTATACCAGCTGACAATCCAGAAGGCCAGGAACATCTTCACCTACCTCCAAGAACATGAAGGATTAGCAACAGAAACATTCCAGGCAAAGTACTGCACAAACCTAAACAGTGTGCATGTATCTGGAAAGTCAGCGAGAATTCCCCGCCACTTTCAAGACTATCGTTGACCATGGCAACTACCCTCCAGAACCTGTGTTCAGCATCAGTGAATGACCTCTCTTGGAAGAGAGTGCCATTGCACAGGTTCACTTCACGTGAAGAAAAACATGCACTTGGGTTCAAGGCTGCCAAAGAGAGACTAACACTCCTGTTGGATGGTAATGTTGCCTGAGATTTCAAGACAGAACCCATGCTTAGGAACATTTATCTGTTGTTTGGAAACCAAACAAGGTGGCATGAGTTACAGCTCATCTCTTTCAGCAGTAGTACATGTCAAATTTTTGCCCTGCAATGAAGCGGTATTGTGATAAAAAGAACTTGAACATTGCTACTGATGGACAATGCCAAGTCACAATCAACCTTGAGACTGCACTTCAGTGCCAGTGGTTTATATTCAGTAAAACAACCTCTCTTCTGCAACCAATGGACCAGGGTGTCATTGTTAACTTTGAGACTTAATACCCGAGGTGCACATTCAAGCAACTGGCGGATAAGGCATATGGCCAAGATCAGACAATCCCGAGATTTTTGGAAATCGTTCAATCTAATGCATGCAAATGAAAACATTAGAATGTCCCTCCAGGTGCATGAATGGTGTGTGGAAAAAAGAGTGGCCAGGAGCATGTTACAACTTCCATGGGTTTGGGGATGCAGCACCCAACATTACCCATGACATTGTTAAGCTGGCAAATGAAACCGGGCTGGATGAAGTTGATGCCAACAATGTGGAGCTGCTGCTGATTTGTCATGGAGAGGAGCATATGAACATGGACCTTGAGGAGATTGGAAATCAGCGAGCTGTGGACTAACAGCGAAGCAGCAATAATTTTTTGCCCTTTAATAATGACACAGACAGGAAGGATTCAACCAACTGTTATGAACAGAATGCACTTGTGTACAGATTTAAATTTGAACATTTTCAGCTGTATGTCACCTGAAGCACATCTTACTAGCCTTTAAATTTGTATCATTCAGAACAGGTTGAGCTATAGAGGCTGTGACACCTGGTACCTTGCTCATTAATCGTAACAACAAATCCACACATTGCTTCAACCACATGTTTTGTATTACTAGTGATCTGACTAAGTATACTGCTAGTTCAACACAGATAATTAGTGCTTCTAGGCCAGGCCAGATGCGGTCTAAATAAGATAAAAGCTGACTTGGTATAAAGAGGGTTAAGCAGTCATAGTATTCCACTGAATATCATAATCAGAAAAAACCATATAGTAGTCTTTTTTTTAAAAGAAAAAGGCTAAATAACACATATATATATAGTAAAATTTTATCCTTTTGGTTGCAGTAAACCTTAAAGATGCTCGACCGACTTGTGCAGAGGATTAACAAGACTATTCACAATTACTGACAACCAAACTTCAAATTACTGTAGCAATGTATCAGCAGCATCAATCAGACATGGGTCTCACCTGCCACTCCTAATGTAGTGGGAATAAAATGAAGACCTGATGAAAGAATTGACAATGTAGGTAGTTGGGGGGGAAAAAAAGAAGAAAAAAATCAACCTTTGCTGTGGTCAGATGTTACTTGTCAAGTCTACAGAAAGATTCAAAGGGCTAAATTAGTTCTCAAAGAGCCAAGCTGATCAAGACCTCGGTTGATGCAAAAGCAATAACTTCACTAGCAAGGAGAGAGGAGGGTCTGTGCATCAATCTAAATCAACCCCTCCGCTCCACAGTGACAGGACAAAGGCAGCAGTGGTCTTCTTGCCAGCCTAAAGTAGTCCAATGCTAAACGGAGAGATTGTTTCCACAGCTTTACTTCACTATCCAACACCAGTTGCTGGACGACAGCTTTCTTAGTGTTAGTTCGCAGTGGTAACAATAAACAAACTGCCAAGTAATGACAAGCTTTATGATCTCTAGGAAATAGTAAAACTCTCAGATTTCTGGAAGTCAATAAACAATTCCCTAAAAACGACATTTATCCTTACAATTATTATTCCCCTAACATTTTGGGTAAAATACAAGAAAGGAGAAGTTCTACAAACCCACTGCTAATGCACAGCAAGCTATCGCTTTGGATTCAGCTGCCAAATGAAACAACTGCTTACTTCTTTTGTAATCTGATGGAAACAATACAAAATGACACCAGCACCGTACCATTTGTTTTATCATTAATTTCACTTAATTTTTCACACTTGCAAGTAAAATTCTGGTGTTCAAGAGGAAGTATTTCTTTTCTGCCAAAATCTGACATTTAATAATCAATCAATCATTGGTGGAATATGAGCAATCACTTAAACACAATTTTTTTTTCATAATTGACTAATTTAAACAAGCAATCAGAATAAAAATTAGACAACCCATTGATGTGGTAAGGGGCTCCAGGAATCTTGCAAACTGTGCATGTTTCTAATACTTACCAGCCCAAGACATTGATCTTTGCAACTAAGATCAGTACAATGGCAGAAGTGGCACTGTTGCTGAAAAACTACATACCAGCAAACGTAAAAGGTGGCAGCAGCAAAGAAACAATGCCCAGTTACAACAGGACCCCCTTTTTAGCTCAGATAGTGAGGGATAGCTCTACACAAGATACCACTTTGTTTCATCATTCTAAGATAGACGAATATGGCTACTGATTTACATCTGTTTTTAAAATCTTAAATGGTTTGGAGAAGCAAAAGTGAATGGTCACTTCTTGAAAAACCAACCATTATGATGACCTCATCATCACAAAAATGTTAACCCTATAATTACTATTTATTCCCTGCCAATCAACATCCCCTTAAGCAAAAAAAAAACTTGTGCTATGAGATAATTGAGCACTGATAAAAAGCAAAGCTACAAAACTATGCAATACTTAATGATACTATGGAATCACCTACTAATAGAATAAAACAATACATATTTTAGATAAAGGTCTCTACTTTTGTGTAATCCAATGGCTCATACATGTAAATAATCAAACTTTGATTTCACTTTACATAAGCTCTCATTCAACTTCACAAGATCTGCAGATCAACAGTCATTTGTCTTATTTACTATTTGTTTTTATAGACAAAGCTGCCTTATACATACAGAAGAGTGGCCAAGATTATATCGACAGCAAGTACTTAGGCAAATTAATGACAGCTTATTTCTGTTCAACATGGATACTATTGTGGAAATGATGAAAAATGGGCTTCATGAAATCTGCACACATCACACCATTATCAAAATTTAACAGTTCCCATAATAATGGCAAAGTATATCACTGGCAGAAACATACAAAGGATTTTCATAAAGGTTGGTAAGAGTAGCCTCCCTGAGTCAATAAACATTATCTTGAGTTGGCTCAGCCTGACTGTTTCATTTAGGGAACTAATGTTTTTTGGTAAATTTTAATTCTCTTTATATTTAATGCTCAATTTTAAACTAAATTTTCTTCTGTATGTTTACAAGTACAGAAATATATCATCACTTCAAATACCAATTGCTGCCCTCACATCAAAGCCAGTCAGGGTAGACAACTCTGGTTTCTTACATTTTTCCTTCAATTGTACAGAAATGAATGAACCATAGACAAATCAATGCCTTCAAACAGCTTCAAATTCCATACACAATTCCTGCCTTATTATTAAAGGATCATTAGCCACATATCTTGGAAACTATAGAACAAGAAACTCCCCCCTCACGTAAGCAAACCAAATTCAGTGAAACTCAGCATACTGATTTCCAGAGTTGTGCAAAATCATTTTCCTTCTTTTAGTCAAATTCTTATATTCTACCTTTGAAAAGATCCTTCTAAAATTATCCTCTTTGTTCTAATTTTTCCATGCGGCAACCCGAGAGAAACACCTGAACAAAGATCAAACAGCACTGGGCTAGCACAGCACCAAGATACTAGCTGCAGTTCTATCCACAACATTAAATTTGATAGAGAAAAAATAAATACAGGAAAAGATTAAGGTTCATATGGATCAAGTAAAAAAAAGGACAGAAACAGACAGTTAAAAACCAGAAATCGTTGCTGCTAAGTTAAGGTATTTTGCATGATAGTCTTCGGGAAACTTATTTACTGTATAAACCAACTGAAATAAAAAATATATACATACATACACCCACAGGAATGGAGAATTGCATTAACGTTAAGATGGTGCAAGTTTGACAATAGAAAAATTTTAAACAAGAACATTATTTACTTGAAATAAAACACTTACTCATTGCACATAATAATAAAATATAAAGTCTACTAGTAACAAGTGGGTTTCTGGAAATAGTCTTTAAAAAAAAGAATTTAAAAAGTTGGCACTTTTTTTTTTTCTTCTAAATTAAGTATCTCACAGGGCAGTAACAGGCATCAAATCCACGTATTGAAAAGGGACTGAAACAGTACAAGCGAACACTTTCGTGAGCCAAACGATCACCTCTAATCGCACGTCATTTCCATTGCTTATTTATACCTAAATTTATTAAATGTTGTTCTTGTTGTTCATATTTAACGAGCCTAACTCAGGTAAAAACATTCAAGAAAAAAAAAAATCAAATAACTCACTGTCTGTAAAAATTTCTCCAGAAGCCGCTCAGCTGACCGGCTTTGAATCGATTGGGGTCCATGTCTTCTTGCCACCTCTCTTAGCCCAGTTATGATGAAACTGTAGAGATCAGGAGTCTTTGTTTTCAGCTGATTTGGGTTGTGCTTCAGCTGGAAAAATGTCATAAAAAGAAAAACCAGCTTAAAATTCCTATTATTAAAAACAAAAAAATTAATTTAGTCACTGGGTTGGCTAAGCATGCTATAAAACTCAAGAAATTTATACTAAAGCAAACAGCATAAATATCTCATCTCACAGCTAAACATATTTGAAAAAAATTGAGTTAATACACAAAATCTGTTGTTTTCCCAAGATTTACTTTAAGTTTGCAGTAACTACATTATAACAATACAGTAAAATAACGAGATTTAATTAGACTTGTACAGGTGAATCAAAAAGGAGTCTACAAGCAATATAGCAGCAGCAGCTGCAGACTGTACTGCATGCGTTACTCCTTTCTCACAAACTGACGACTTCCAAAGCAGGTAACATCCATTTTTATTTTTGGGTTCATAGCTCAATACTCACCAACCGTTCCTAACCATTGCTTATGGAAATAACTAACTATACCAAGTTAAAATAGTTGATGTGCCTCTTCCCCCAAAAATTTGCGCATACTCATAGTGAATTACGGTTGTACCTATCAGAAGTTTGTATTAATTTATAAAGAATTTTATTTCCCTTCCTTTCCATGAAAGACAATTTATGTACAGCGAATCATCAAGAAATGTCAAACAAATCATTCTACTTAGTTTTAGCATATATCAGCATCATTTAAATTATACAACTATTTTTATTACTCTCATTCTGTCTCTGTTCGAATTCATAACCAGCAAAACAGAAGAGTTCAGGTCAATGCACAGATGCTCTCTTTCCAGCCTATATAATGGTTGCACTCCATGAGAAAGCACTTCCAATTCTCTTTATAACCGGAACACTCCACACCGGCCCGTAACGCACAGATAAGCTAAAGGGAAATTTATATTTTTAATTTCTGAAAATGATGTTAGAAAAATTAACAATTGTGCCCTTTTAAAAATTTGTTAAAGTAAAAAAACAAAAACAACCCTCTCAATAACTGCACCGATTATCTGGTTGTGCACTATTATGAAATTTTACATCTGAACTCACAAGCATTCCTGACTTTTAACATACTTCATGGTGATTATATATACACATATACAGGATGGAACAGTAAAAAAAAACAGCATACCAGTTTAGAGTTTTAGACCCCTCCCCAATCATTTATCCAGCTCAGGTTGTTGTTAATGCATGGGAGATAATTCATTTTATACCTTAACTCCAAATAAACCAACGTATTTTAAAATATATAACGAGATGAGACTTGAAAGGCAGGATAAGAATTAGTAGAACAAATTTCCACTTTGTTCTTTCTTTACTCAGTTCAAAGAATTTAGTGCTTTTCAAAAACATGGAAGGAATTAAAATTTGTTCTGAAAATATTACATTACAAGCAGGAATGGTTTTGATGAGGGAACTGACCAAACTAGGTGTGTATGGTACCTTTTCAATGATATCCATGACAACCTGGAGCTCTCCAAGCAAGGTGAGGTCAGCCTGTGAACTCATGTTAAGGGAGCCAGTGTCAAACTGGTTCATTATTGAATGTCCGTCCTGGAGCTGATTGAACACCTTGTGTCTTGTCATCTGGAGTTTCTGGAAGATCTTGTGGCCTGACTTGACATCAAAAATCTTTGTTTAAATAAAAAAAACAATAATTTAAATGTATGTATTGAGTAGGTGTGTGTAAAAACTTAAAAAGAAAATTTTAGTTTAAATTCTGACACATAGGCTGCATAGACTGGTCTTCTGCACATGCCACCTGAAGTTTATCAAAATTCTGGAAGGATAAACAAATTGATAAATACTATCTGAGGGAAGAATTTATTTATAAACCATCTTTTTATTGATAATTTCACAGAAGGAATCAAGTAATGGTCTATTTTAAAAGACAAAAAATGCAAAACTCACTTCTAGAATGAAATTTGGTTTGTCTAAGAAAATACAAATCATGGTCATAAGGTATTTCGGATTTTACACTACATGATCAGTTCCTTCTGTTTCTGAATCAGGAGCAAGTCAGTCATTTTCAACTGCCAGTCAGGTTGTATCTAGATAGTGGTGGTGCCAATTCTTATTTTGCTGCTCAGAAAACAATTATCTAAAACCATCTTGAACTTCTTGGAATGTTATTGTAGTAGGCTCCATATAAAACAGTTTTTAATAACTGAAAAACAAAGATAAAAAGCAGTAATATAGAGGAAGTGAACAGCACACTCTGCCCAACATCTAAATTGAATGTAGAGCTCTTACATCATTGTCCATTTCCATGTCCACAATAAGTGGGTCTGATCTAAAGTGGTTTTCCTGCAGACTGTTGGTCACCTGGTTGACATCAATATATGGAATATCCTGGAAAGAAAAATATTTCCAACATAAGCACTTGGCTTTTCATTTATTTTTTAAATATTTAATTTACACTGCAGTATAAATTTTAAAATTACACAGACTAGAATACAACTAACTAGACAACCAAGTTTGAAAGAACACCTGTTTATTCCAATACCTGACATAGCACTGGAAAAATATGAAAGGTTTAGAATTTTGTAATGCAGACCTTTGCCTTATACAAGAGCAACACACTGATGCATTGTGGACAAGATTGGCAATTGTGATCTTCAAGACTGCAGCATGTACTGGCACAGAATCTATTAGGAAGTCCTACAGTGGGTTTATGAGGATACTTTCACATAAACCAAATGAGGATAGTCCGCATGTTCAGTGATATGCAGGCCAGAGCAAAATTGTCTTGACTTACTTTCCTTCTTTAAGTTGCATGAGTGGTGAGATACAGGCATCATCTTTCCTAGAAGTACTGCATTCTTTGGACATATGACCAATGGCATACAGAGACAGAAATCCCTTAGAAAATGTTGATGTATCAAGCAAAGCTAAAGTTTCTTTGCAGACAATGATTGGCTGTGACTGTCTAGTAGCCTAAATTTCCCCCAACACCATGACAGCTAGTCATATTTTGTCATAGTTTGCTAATGGTTTAATGAAAACTTCTTGCAAATGTAAAAACCTGCACCCATGACAAAAGTGTTCCAAAAGGCAGGTCACGATAGCCATTGCAGTCAACTGACATTGTACAGGGTGAGTGGTGTACCTTGCCACTTTCTGTTGTACTCCATGCTGTGCAGATAATGTCCAATAACTCTCATGGACACTGCACACATTCTACCACATTTGCAGCCGATATCAGTTATTTCACCTTCCTACACACAGCATGAAGTTTTTATTCTGTTGGTTTCGGGCATTCAAGATGCACATAAGCAATGGTCTTATAGATTCTCTTAAGCTGGACAATCACCCTGTTAACAGTCAACAGTGGAATATCTGGTGCCATAGATAATTTCCTGCTGGCCTCTACCAATGTCCCATTGTCCAACTACATGCCTCCTTTTAAAGTCAATCAGTCTCTCTCTCTCTTCATAGCATGGGTGTCTAATTGAAGAATCCAACAACCTGTACTTGTTCTTACAGCATGCAATCACAAGTCCATAGAGTGACTGGAATGGCCTATTTAAGTTTCAGGGAGATGTCTATTTACCTAAATCAAGTGTCTACATAAATATATTATCAACAATTAAGAAAAAAATTAAATTAAATTAGTTTGTATGCATAGAAGAAAAATATTTTCTTTTAGAAATTCTTAAGAATAAGGTTGCTAGTGTGCATGTGGCAGTCATCTAATGGATTGAAAAGTCTGTAGGTAAACTACTAAAATGTACTGAAACACTAACCCAGTAAAGCAGCTAAATGTTGACAGTCTCTATAAAATTCCATTTAATATTTTTAATTCCTGCTTAATCCATGCAGAGGAAGTCAATTACAACTGAAATAAGCATATACAAAATTTACCTCTTTTCCTTAGCTATTGATGAGAAATACTCATAACTACAACTACCAGATTTCATGATGTCTGCATTATTCTAGACCAAGTAAAAAAATCTAGTCTGGTAAGGTAATACTTAAGGTAACCATACATAAAACAGAGCATCATTGTTTTTTTCAACTCCTGTTGTAGGTTAATTACAGATGCCATCATTAATGTAAAGAAAAAAATCTTTTTATGGCTTTCACTTGTAAAATCAGCCATCAGTCTACCATCTATAGATAGATAGAGAGAAAGTCACCAAACTGATGGCCAAAACAAGCATCTCATGTAGCTCAGATTTTAGCCAATATAACAGGAATCTATCTAATTACAGAGGGTAAATATGAGTGTGCTGAGGAAGTCTGCCTGACTTCACAATAAATGCAACGCATCAATACTTTACACTGCATCACTAGTATACAAGGCTGTGAAAGAAAGACAGACAGGTATGCAGTTACAAATGGAAGAATCTTGACAGAAAAGACAAACAAGAATCTTTTAAATTATGACATATTGTCAATGGTACCCCCCCCCCAAATAAGCCTAGTTTCTCCTAAGAGAGTTAGCAACACTCCAAGACATTGTTCTACAAGACCTGGGACATCTTACCATCGTACTCAAGAAAAAGCAACAAAATTGTTGTACTTACTTCTATAACTTTATATGTGACAGCTGATGGTATATCTAAGTGTCCATTCTGAATCCCTTCATAACCAAATATAGTTATCAAGACATTTGCCTTTGGTCGCTTAAAAATGGAACCTTCGAGCATGCCATCCCAGTTCATTTCCTGAAGATTTTTTTTTTAAAAAAAATTCAATAATTAAGAAATAAGCATGCAAACAAGCAATAAATTTTTTGGTAAATCTTACAAATAGTGACTGGTCATATATGGCAAGCTGACATCATGCTTCAACATGGTTACGAATGAGTGTTCTGTTATTAATAATACCATTTCTTGGCTACTTTTCTCAAGGTTTTCCAAACGATTTATTGTGCTCATTTTGTTCAAACAATATTTCCATAATAATTATCAGAAAACAAACAGTCCTTGCTTAGGTTTTATACAATTGACCAACCAAAATGCAGAGACATGTTGTAATAAATTAATACAAAAAAAAAAACCTAACAAATTTCAGATCCATACTGGATTATAAACATAATTATAGTACATCATATCTTGTACAAAAGCCCAGTTCATTTCAGTACATGAGTAAGAAATTTAGCAGGATTTCCTAAATGTACAAAGTTTAAATTTGTTTCAGCATGCCCATTATATTTTGTATCAATTAAAATATTTAAGAATCAGACTATAACAATATTTTCAGTCTTCATTACAATTATAACAACTTTATACTGGAAGACTGTAGTCACAAAGTCTGAATGAACAAACTAGCTTTGTCTCTCCTTTAAATTCTCATCCAATAAAACTGAGGTTGGCTGAGTCAACTCTGATTAAAGATGCATTTACCCAGAATGATAAAAATACAACTTTCTTGAACTAGTCTGTTACTTACTGATGCTAATGGCAGTCCTAATGCATGAGTGATGATTTTTGGAATGTCACTGGAATGTACATCTGGAGCTTTGCTCAAAAATTTCATGTAGTTAGGAGCATGGTTTATGTGTAACACCTGACATGTCACAACACTATAGAAGAGAGCTGCAAATAAAAGCAAAAAAAAGAAAGAAAGAATTAATAATAATTTACAAGTAACAGGTCACCTCATCCAATACTTGGATCGTGTAAATCAGCAGTTCTATAGTACAAATAATACAAAATAACAAGAATCATCCTTAGGGTCACCTTGAAAAAATCCAATGTTGTTACCTAAAATTAATTGGGTCAAATTACAAATTAAGAAATGTTATTTATGTAACCATTGAAAATAAAGTAGATTAACGTAGTGGGCAAACCTACTGTTGGTAGTAAAAAATATCCCTCCCTCCCTGATCAAATACACTCAAGGTAGGCTCCTCGGCTGTGTTTGGGCCATCATTCGCAGAACCCACCGTCTATCAGCTTAGGTAGGTGACCCCCCCCAACAATTACGTACGAACTTCTAAGCCATAGCCGTCTTGATCCCCCCAACCCCCCACCTCAATCAAGCATTCTGATGGTTCTTTGCACCAGACAAAATTCCTGGGAAAGTGGACGACGGATCGAAAATGTTATTTAGGAAACAGCAGCTCCCCCCCCCCACCCCACGGGGAAAACCCCAACTAGTAATAGTAGTACCGACATTTTTATCTCTCCTTCTCATCTACAGAGCGAATACAGGACTTGGAAGAAGGGGGAGGAGGGGGGGGGGGAGAGAAAACAACAACAAAAACAAAAAAACTCAGGTGCTAAAATACGACAAAGTTATAAAACAAAAACAAAACCCCAAATAAAACAACTTTCCCCAATTGTAATTATATATATAATGAATATTATTATAATATTTGCAGCTCGAGTCTGAGTAGAGACAGTGTCGTAGCAGAAAACCCCATCAGTAGGTGAGGAGAGGAGAGGAGAGCCCGTTAACAGTGTTTAACGGACAACGGCTTTTCAGCGTCACGGCACAACATCAATCGAAATAAAGGTAAGCGCGTTTAAAAAGGTGCATACAGGTGGGAACCGTTCGCTCAGACCCACCTGTTAGAATGAAATTGTTCAAGCCGCCAAACCTCTGACAGAGTTTCACCGCCGCCATTTTTTGCGAGAGGCGCACGTGATGACCGGAACCGGAAGTATGAAGAGCGTGACACCAAAAAAAAAAAAAATATATATATATAGGTTAGTTTTGTTTATTTATGTTTTTAACAGGATATTTACGTAATTAATTCGTAATAACTTTTATGTTAAAACCAAGTACCAAAAAAAATAAATAAATAAATAAATTTGCATACGTACTGGGTAGCAGTTTGTGGACTTGGTTAGATGATGGCAGTTACTTCCCTTAGAGCTTATTTTCGGTGGTCAGTGTATCCCTGTCCGAATAACGTGTAACAACTAGGAAATAACAGTGAAAAGAAGAAGGGAAAAGAATACAAACAAATACCGGGGGCGATTCTCTGTAATTTAAATCAATAAAACATCGTTATTTATATATATATATACATCTACAGCATTAAAGGGTCAAAGTCTATAGTAAAAATAATTGGACGGCGTTGTAAGAATTCATGGAGCAGAGCTTTAACAGATGGAGAGAAGGGTCGCGTAACCGAGAGGTGGGATGATGTCGGTGAATGCGGCTGTTTCCTCAGGTATTCCGCGGAGGCTTAATGCCCGGATTGCCTGAATCGCTGAACCAAGCGCATCGATGTCGGATGTTTTACTTTAATAATCCACCGACAGGGGGAGTCCGGCGGGGGAGGGGGGGAGGTCTAGGCGGGGGTTCCTAAATAGGTGTTACACCGGTTCGAGGTCTCCGTTGTGCTATTATTATTACTATTAGTACTATTAGTAGGAGATTTGCGGTGTGTGTCCTTCGAGCGATGTCCAGGTCGGGTAGTAGGACAGAGTCGTCGTCTTCACCTTCAGCATCTGCGGCTTCAGCCTGCCACTGGAGTATGGGCCTGGTCGCTTCGATGGGAAATCCCGAGCTCAGGGTTGACGCCGACGAGGAGATGGTGATCATAAGAGACAAGTACCCCAAGGTAGGTTAGAGACGGCAACACGGGTAGCACGCACCTTGCCACCCGGCCGTGGCTTACCCGTGTAGTTGGAGATGAGGGAGGTTCGTACATGCACTAGGCTTGAGCAAGCATCCGTTGTGCGGGTGGCTGGAGGAGACCGGATTAAAGTGTTTAAAGGAATCAAAAGGGATCCGATCCAGAAGATGCACCACGATGTATTTTCGCAGTGGCCAGATAATTCTAGCAGAAGGGGGCTACTTTTCCCACGTTAGTTGGGAGTTGACTGAATGTGTTTTTTTTAAAGTTTCTACTTGATACTAAAGGCGGTTGGTGCCAAAGTAGGATGTGATGTTAATTCCCTTATTTTAAAGAATGCTCTTTGGGACTTTGTATAAGTCAGGCTCTCTGGCCTTTCTCTGCTTTACTATAGATTCCACAGAATGTTGGTGGTATAACTAAGATATCTGATATGTGCATTTTTGAGTAAGTTCCAGTGTTAAGTAACTTTTCTACAATACTGCTTAATTTTTAAAATGTTTTACATATATCATACACTGCATACAACTTTTTTTTAAAAAACATTTTTACAGATATTATGGCTTTGTTTTTTTTTGTTTTTTCAGGCTAAATTCCATTTTCTGATTCTTCCGAAAGAGAATATTCCAAATCTGAAAAGTCTGAAGAAACAGCACGTGAAGCTTTTGAAACACATTCATAAGAAAGGAGAAGAACTTGCAGAAAGGTTTCGACTTTTTCTTTAAAAAAAATTTCCTCTCTCCTCAGTCAGCTGTACTTGAACCTTGCCGTTCTTAGTCGCATCTGTAGCATTATCAGACTGACCTGTGTAGATTTCAGCTCAGAAAGACTGTCACACAGGGGGTGCCATTCCAGTGCAATAAGGGAAAGAAACTCTAGAGTGTGGATGTATCAGCAAGGATATTGTTATAAAGTAATGAATCTTTTCTTACTGAAAGATCTAAAGATACTACAGAAAAGAAAAAAAAATATTTGAAATCCTAAGCTGTCACTAGTAAGTACTAGCTTTATTAAAGAAACACATTCAACTGAAAAAAGATGGAAAGCAAAGATTTCTTTGACAGAGGCTGAACATTCCAGCAAAATCTCAAGCCATTTCGTTTTTTTTATTTCGCCATGTTCATATACTATTTTAGATCTTTTATCTGGTGAATTAGTACCATCATCGCTAAATGTTGACCTGCTTATAAGTCATCCCCACCCCTGGGGGACAGAAAATAGTAGCTTTGGCATTGTACCTGTTACAAGACTAGATCAGAAAATGAGATTTTGAAGAGTTAGGAAAATACTCCTTTATGTTAAACATTATTCAGCTGACTCATTGCTTGCTTTGGAAACAAGCACCATAAAACCTGAAATAACATAAATGTAGTACATTATCCTCTAAACAAACGTGTGTATTATACAGGGGTCACTAAATAATTTAATTAGTTTTTAATTGGATAAATGCATGCTGGCTTGGGTCTCATGGTGTTCAAATGTGAATGGTGATTGGAGAGTAATTGTTATTGAAACAACATGATCTCTTAAGATTTCCTCAGGCACTTTTGTGCCAACAGGTAAAGTACCTACCCTATCACAACAGATACTGTATGTATATTGCAGACATATGTGGAAACATTCCCTGAAATTCAAAATAATAACATATTCTTAGGTGTATTAAGATGCATTTACTATTTGACTAACTTATTATATAATTTTTGACATCAATGGTTATAATTTAAAAAGGAAAACACTGATTGAATGATGATGCTTTCTTAATGTGACAGGCATTAACATGTAAACTCAAACATCGTCTCCCAAAAAAGAATGGTAAATATCGTGGTACCAATTTTCCTTTTTACTGATAAGCTCTCCAGATCTCAAACAATTTTCACTTTATATCTCAGCTATAGGTCAAACCCCCCCTCAATTTTTGAAAAATAAATTTTTCATTAAAAAACTGTCTTATAGATTAAGCATCAACAGTACTGCAAATCTAAGGGGAGGTAACCGGAGTTAAAAAAAAAAAAAGCAATATGGATTTAGATTTAACCCTGTGTTCAGTAATGGTTGGAAGGAAGTGCTAAAATGATCATTTTTTAAAATTATTTAGATGTAGCTGGAGAGTTAAGAGCAGGAAAGTTTTAGTTTTGTTGTATAATGCCTTGGTTTAGCCACCTCTTTGAGGTACTGTACACACATGGGTGGTGGTGCCCTTATTTGAGAAAGGTCATCGATTTATCAGAATGTTTCTCGGTCTTGAGAAACTGGAATACACTGAACCATTTAAAATAATAGATCCACCAAGTTTAAAAGACATCTGAGAGGAGACCTAATGACAATTTTAAAAGTAAATCAAGGATTTTCAGTGTGTGGATAGGATTGGTTCTTTTTTGTACAAACTATATCTTAAATTTTTTTTTTTAAATAGGTTTGATAACAGAAGGCAGTTTAAATTTGGTTATCATGCAATTCCAAGCATGGGGTAAGTAAATGTGCCTGTCAAATTTATTTTATTTACACATTTACCTCCTGTGTCTGCTTATACGAGCAAGCAACTTGTTTAATAGCTTCACTTTTAAGGGAAATGGAAATGATAAATTCATTGTCTTGAGGGTCCCTACGGACAACTTTGGGGGCCATCTTGCAGTAAATATTTTGGATATTCAGAAGGAAAAAAAAAAGCAATGGGAATTTCTTCAGCACTCACAGGTTGTTCATGGTCTGAAATTGTGAATACACCACCTGCCACCTAGAAAAATATTGTAGCAGCAGAGCATCCTCATAATTTTCTCGAGAAGATGAATTTCCGTGTGTTTAGATGTGTGAACAGCATTTATCAGCTCCAATGTTGCGAGTTAGGTGGGGGGGGGGTTTGAAACACCAAGACATTTAAAAAATAAAAAAAAATCCCTTTCTTTCTTCATCCTTTTTTAAAAATTGTAAATATAATTTTAATTCTAGTGCCCAGAGCATGTGTTAGCTACAATATATTTAGCTGAGTTCTAACAGAACTTGTGGCACGGTCTTGTTAATAACCAGCAGATGGAACACTTGGAATTCTACACCTCCATTCCTAACCCCCTTTTCACATTGTGATGATATCCTGCATTTAGAAAAGTACATTAATAAGTACCACATGCTGTACTCATCAACCGTTTTGTGTCATATTAATTCAGTCATCCTACAGAGAGATTTTGTATTGTAATATTCATGAAGTAATAGCTGTTTTTGTTTTATTTGTTGACAAATAAGTCATCTCCACATGCATGTGATCAGTCAAGACTTCGACAGTCCTTGCTTGAAGACAAAGAAGCACTGGAACTCTTTCACATCTGAATACTTTATAGATTCCACAGGTAAGAGACTTTAATAGATTTATAGATTTTCGGTTGATTTCCTTCTCTCTTTTTTATTCACTAAAAACGTGTTACTACTAAGTATCCAAATGTCTTTTTTTTTTTTAAACTTATTTGACTGTTATATGAATAATGCAAAAGTGAAAATAATCTACCACATTTTTTTTTTTATAATAACTTACCTGTAACATTCATCTCAAGAGAATTTCAGTAAACTTCTCTTTGCAAACATACCTGAGCACTGCTGTAGCTCTTCTGACAAGACCTTTCAGTCTTCTGCTCATAGCACTGTATGATGTTTGGTTGTCTGAAATCATGAGTTAACAAAACATTCAATATAAAAAATACTCAAAAGAAAAACAAAACAAAACACAAGTTGGCACTCTTTGAAGGGTTAGTACAATAATATTTGATTAGTTATTTCTTGTCTGTATTTGACAAACTGTGATTAATAATTTTATCATTGCAACCAGATCATAAATATTGGAAATAACTGTTAAGACAATGTGGCTTTAGTGTTCTTTAATTAGTTTACCAATACTTTTTTCTTTCTCAGTGAACATTGCGGCTAAAACTCTTATTTGTTGCTGCAGTTTTTGTGTTTTTTTTTCAAACATCATATGTCTTCATCATATGCTTTAAACACACAGTGATTTTTACAAATATCTCAGTTTATTCATAAAAATGTATATAATAGAGATCACAAGAACCATCTTGGTGTGGAGGAAAATCATACATTAATTCAGAACCATTATGCTTCTCGAATTCTTGAAGCAATAAATGTTATAGCAACTGTTTTTAGTAACCATGATCTCCAGTTTCCATTTACCAGCTTTATTCTATCATTCAACCATTATATGTGCATGTATACATGCATATACAGGGTGGCACAAAAAATGTATACATTGATTTGATTGCAGACACGTGCCAGGTATCTTCAGATGTTATATATGCAATTGTTATATAATTATTCACAAAGGAATATAAAGTCAAAGCGCCTATTCCATCATCATCAGCAGCAGCAGTGTGTTTGATTGGAAGGTCCGTAGCTCATAGCCATACCAGGGAGATGAATGGTTGAAGTGGTTCCCATGTTGCCTCCCTCAATAAATGTGGGTATGTGATGGAGAGCCTACTAGAACTTTATTGCTAGATGTGGGAGGAAACCCATGTGGTTGGTTGGTGAAGAAGAGTGAGAAGGAACCAGGCCATTGAGTTATGCCAGACTGAGCCAACTCCTGATTGATATTCAAACTCAGGCACTCAATCATAGCAGTCCAGGATTACACCCTATCAACCCATGTACTTAATGCATATTTAAATGAATCAATGGTGATATGTGGAACCATTTGCAAAGCAGGCCATTCCATGCATTTACTATAATACGAGGTCTGTCAAAAAAGTATCCGACCTTAGGCTGGGAAAAAAAATTACGTATTTGGTGGGGTTCAATTGCTAATCCGCTTCGAAGTAGGCCCCTTGTGCCTCCACACACACAGCCCAGCGATCCTTCCACTGTTCGAAGCCCGTCTGAAATGCTTCTTCCGGAATGGCTCTCAGCTCCACCGTCGCATTCCGCATGATGTTCTCTCTGCTCTCAAAGCTGGAGCCTTTCAGTGGCATCTTCATTTTTGAGAACAACCAGAAGTCAGAAGGAGCCATGTCTGGAGAGTAGGGAGCCTAGTGAATGAGCGAAATGCCTTTCTTTGCAAAGAAGCCTTGGATCAGCTGTGACAAATGAGCCGGGACATTGTCATGATGCAGCTGCCAGATTTGCGAGGTCCACAGATCTGGTCTCTTGCGCCGAACTGCATCACAAAGACATCGGAGGACTTCCTGATAGTACTCCTTTGTAACTGTTTGTCCTTCTAGTGCGTATTTGTGTTGCACAACGCCTCGATAGTTGAAGAAAACAGTCAGCATCACCTTGATTTTGCTCCGGACCTGATGTGCTTTTTTGGGCCTTGACAACGTTGAGTGCTTCCACTGTGATGACTGAGCTTTGGTTTCCGGGTCGTATCCGTACACCCAGGTCTCATCTCCAGCTATCACTGTATTCTGGAACTCAGGATCCCTGCTGGCAGTATCCAGCAGGTCCCGTGCAACCTCAAGATGAAGTTGTTGTTTCTGAGAAAGCAGTTTGGGCACAAATTTTGCTGCCACTCTGCTCAAGCCCAAATCCTCCTTTAAAACTGCATGTGCAGAATCTTTACTGATCCCAACCTCGTCACCAATTTCCCGCACCATCAAACGACAATCCTCCATTATCAAGGTCTGCACTTTCTCGATAACAACTGCAATGCGGCTTGTTGACGGCCTCCCGGAATGCTGGTCACTCTCCACCGATGTGCAGACATCTTTGAACCTGTTGTGCTGTTCTTTTATTTGGGTAACACCCATGGCATTGTCACCAAAAGCCTGTTGAATTTTGCAAATTGTTTACGCTTGGGTATCTCCAAGCTTTTGGCAAAACTTGATGCAAGATCGTTGCTCCACACATTCCATCATCACAGGCCAAATGAAAATGTGATGAGTAAGTAGTACAGCACCTCACATGCTGGCTGCCTGACAGCGACTGACGCATCTAGCAAGCCCTCCAAAAACCACGCGGCTCCACTATGCACACTTTTGCCTCCCTAACGTCAATACTTCCCACGGGAAAAAATAAAGTCGGATACTTTTTTGACAGACCTCGTACTAAGAAAAACACAAGTGCTCGGTTTATTATGATGTTAATAAAGTTCTAAGTTGTCACTTTTTGTGACTCAGATAATTGTTCTTTTTGCATATCTTTTCAGTTAAGATCTCGATTAAATCTCTTGAAAATCTTTGATTTGCAAGGCCAGGATATTTAATTTTTTCCCAATTTCAAATGACTAGAATCCGAAAGTCATTCTGATAAAGTGTCTTCACAACCTTCCTACCTGTCCACATCTTTAATAAGATGAAGACACCAAACCCAGACTCCATGCCCTAAATGAAGTCTAACCAAAGCTGTAAGCAGATGAACAAGAACACCCAACGTCTTCATTCTAGCATTTATATTTAATAAACCTTAATGTCTCTGTTCTTAGCGCTTGAATGCACTGTTTACCCCAGTTACTTCTACATTTCATCAGTCTTCACTGTTATCAGCAGGACTACCATCTAACCAGCTTTGCAGTGAAGCTATTCAAGAAACTTTCAATAAGGAAGTGGAATTCGACAACCAACAGGATGCAGCATTGCCTCATCATCAGTCGAGAAGTATGCTTCATCTATGGATTACTAAATATCGACTGGGATGATAGGAGATTGGTAGAATTCCATGCACACCCAGCACTGAAGAACCCCAAATTTTTATGTTGGGGGGGATTTTTAAATTGATGTGTTTTGCAAATGACAAATGCTAAGCAGCCATATACCATTAAGATTTGTTTACAAGCATAAGAGACTGAAGACATATCTCTCAAACTATTATGATATATATATATATATCTTTTTTTTGTGTGTGTGTGCCATACCATGGAGATAGATATATTAACTTTCTGCCCAAGATTGTTTTTGACCAATTTTGTAAAACAACCATTTAAAAATATGGAGGAAAACGACGGCACAGTATAAATGGGTGCGTTCTTTTTAAACAGGTATAAATCAATAAGCTATAGAAAGGAAAAGGCTAGGGTTTTTGTCAAAAGCGCTAAAAAAGGATGACAAATTCATAGAGTAGAAAATAGGTGAAGAAACAAAAAAAAAAAAATGAATGAATGAAGTGTAAGAAAGTTGCTTTAGGATCTGTGGAACTTTGTTCTGACACTTGAGTAAATAAACTTTTCGGAAACTAGTTCCACAATTCAGTCTGTAAAGTAAATCTCTCTGCATGAAGTGGGATTTAATAACATCCTGCTTGCTTATATCGATTGGGTCCCCTCATCCCTCTCTCTCTCTCTCTCTCCATCTCTCTCACATCGAGATCATTTTGTACTCCTTTAATATTTTTTTTTCTTTATGCTATTCTACTTATTGCTTTGACAAAGCTGAACACACAGTCAGTAGAAGCTTGATTCCTTTTTTTTTCAATATCTTATAGTATTTTTGCTTGCGACTAGTGGAATTCAAGTGAAACCTGGTTAAAATAGTATCACCATAATGGTATCAGGCTGGGTTTCCTTTGAATGTTTCCAATGATGATGATGATGATGCATTAGGGATGCTCAGATTAAACCCAGCTGAAATGCCATTGCTGTAACAGTATCCAGCTGTTTCATTTGAATGTCCCTAGTACTAGAACTATGCAACACGGAAATGCTCAAAAACTTATTGCATTCAAAATGCTTCATCAGTGGAGCAAAAAAACATTGGATGAATTAACATGGAACAATTTCATATTTAAACTCTGTATTTGTATACATTCAGAAATCATTAAACAACTTGAAGAATCCGGTTGCATCAAAGTCAGTCCAGCTCATTATGAAGAAATCTTGAAACGGAAATTAAGGTATTTGTTTGTAGATATTCAGAAAATAATGTTTGCGGCTTAATATGATGATAATTATCAATATTTGTTTTCTTCTGATTTTTATTGTCACTTGAAAATAAAGGTCTTATCAATGTCTCTACAAAAATATCCCCTTATTTTCACAGTTCCTAGTATGTGTGCATGCACACACACGTGCACACACACCTTTTTCTCTCTCATATATAAATATATATAAAATAAAGGTGAATGAGTAAGTACATATGGATATGAGTTTCATTTTGGAAACTTCAGGATTTTGGCCATGTGTGCTCTATCTATTGAAACCTAATTAAAGGGTAAACATCTTATTCTACTTAAAAAGAATAAATTGTTCATAATCAGATGAGCTGGATTATTCACTTACAGAAGTATCTGCTCACTGTATACATAAGACAATACTTTTCAGTTTAAAGTTTCAGTTCAGTTAAAATTTTTATTTTTGGTTGATGATGAACCCTTTCAGTTTTCTTTTATTTTGCCTTTATTGGCAGTTATCTGTGTTGTTTTGTTTAAATAGATTTTTGAACAGCCGTGTGCCTGTATTTATTTATGAAATATTGGATATTTCATTGCTACTCGAGTCCACGATTATGGTCACCATTTTGTGTGTATGCATGTATGTGTGTCTGTACATCTATAAGCTGAATTTCCTTTTTTTCAATCCTTTTCTATCACTATCTGGAATAAAGTATTAAAAGTCTCAGATTTCAGCTTGGAGAATCTTGTGTTGTTTCTTTTCCTGATTATTCAGTTGGAGAAGTTGTCATCATTGTTGGCTTATCGGACACATTTTTCTGACGACCCATCTTCTCTTTTCTGTAGGTGTCATGTCTGTGAAAGAGAATTCCCAACGATGCCGAAGCTCAAAGCACACACCCTAACCCACTCTTACTCGAAGACGGCTTAACCCAAGCATCATCTGAGCATAAACTTGGTTTACTTAAAATGTCCAGTTATCATTTTTTTCCTCCACACACTTTGGATGGTGAACCTTTTTCTTCCAACCAGAAACAAGAACAGCAGGGCCAAAGGGAAAAAAAAAAAAATAAATTATGGAGAATTTTGCTTTTTGTTCCTTAAATTTTATTTTGAAATTTGCAAATAAATTGTTACTCAGTATTACTAGGCAAGAGTTATACTTTTGCTTAGTGTTTTTTTTAAATATAGAAATATCTTAATCTATTTATAATTAAAAGTTTTGTGTATAGATTCTCCAGAAAATAATTAATATTACTTCAATTACAGTATTTAATTTTAAAAATTTATATGCATCATGCAGCAAAAAAAGAAAAAAAATGTTTTTAAAAAAACTTATAGATTACATACAAAAAAGGGATGAATCCTTTTGTCTGATATTACTTAATTATTGTGTAAGTTATTGTTATGCAATTATGAAAATGCAAAGCACCAGTTGTCATTCCTACAACAAAGATGCAAGGAGTCTAAAGCATGTTTCTCTCTACCATTAAGGAAATATTCGCACAATACAATGCTGCAATGGCTGACCTTAGCTGATCATGAATACAATCATGTTGCTTCTGCCTTTAAAAATTGTTACACTTTCGTGTGTGTAGCATCCATGACCAACCCTTGCAGGATTTTTTCATTAGTTCTCTTCCAGCTGAGTTTTGAGCAGTATTGCATTGTGGGAAGTTTTTTAAAATTTATTGGTAGATAGAAACTTTCCAGTTCACAAAGACCTTATTTTAATTTTAAAAATTAACAGACTGATAAGTGAGGCTTGTTTTTAGAAGGTAGCAATGTTTGACAGCTGGAAGAATGTGTGTGTGTGTATATATATATGTATTATTTTTATGTTCACCAGACTCTACAAGGGGGACTACCCCAGTGAGGGAGTGTAGTTCTGTGACTACCAGCTACGGTGTGTTATCTCTGAGGACCCAACACTGCCAACTTTGGCAGGGAAATCTTGACTAGAGCTCTTCACTTTAAGATGTGGGACAAAGCCCATATGACTGGCTGGTGAAGAGTGAGAAGAAACAATACCAGGGAGGTACGGCCAAACTGTGCCGGTCCTTCAACCTCAACAGTCTCGTAGGCAGGGCCACAAGTCTCCCTGGAGAGTATATTTACTTTGTAATTTAAATGGACTATTTATTGTGGTGAATATATCAAGTTAGACTAAATTCGTGTGAAATTCCCAGTCCTTAATGATTTGCTATGCAATGATAAACTTCCATCAACACAATTTCTCTTTAGTTAATGAGAAAATACTGAGCATGTACAAGAGACTTAACTGAACCAGAACATAAATGAACCTCTGGTTTTTATTAACTTGTGTAATCAAAATTGTATTAATTTTTTTGATCAGCTGCTTAACAGAGTAGAACTTGAGAGATGAAAAAAAAAAAACAACCTTATCTCATTTGGTTTATAGATACAGAGATAGCCAAGGGGGTAGGAGGCTTTTGAAACTGTTGTAAAGCTCAGTTTCCTGAAAAGTGACAATTCAATCTATTTTAAATTATTTAGTATTTTTTCCTTAACTTTCTAACCTAGCAAAGCATTCCTCACAGATACTCTAAACCAAGCTCTCTCTTATATTTGCCAAATGGTTATTTTAAGTTCCAATCTTCTTGGATAGTAGTCCAAGTTATCAGGGGTTACTTGTACCAAGAGAATAGGCTGAGTCCCGATTATTACTTCTTTTTTTTTTTTTTTTTACAAACAATGAGAAGTTGGAGTCATTGCCTGTGGGCTTAATGCTGAATCCTGTTTGGATACATTTCCAGCATGTAGGAGTCAATAGAACAAGCAATAACTTTTAATCTCTCTCTCTCTCTCCCCCTTCATAGTCGATGAAAATCTACATTTTAACAGCTAATTTCATATTTTTCGATGATGTACGGTGTTACTGACACGAAGTGCATACAATTTACCTAAGAAAACTCACATGTAGACTGATTAGCATTTATGGTAAAGGCAAATCAATCCTTGACGACAAGGTATTTATTATGGACTATTCTCGGTATTTCCACGTGTAGTCCTCCATAGGGAATCATCTTTAAAAAAAAAAACAATGTATGCATTATCTCACCTCTAACATTATTGTAAATGCTTTTAGTTTAATTTACCGTTTAGACTTAATTATCCAAATAAAATTTAAGGTAGGGAGGAAGGTATTGGCTGAACGTAAATGAATCCCCCACCCCCCCCGAAGATGCATCGGTTTAAAGGGAGATAAGTCTAAAAAAAAAAAAAACTACTAGGAGGATATTTAATTCAGGTGAAAACTGGCAATAAATTACAGGTGTAACCATCCGGATAACTCCACTGTTTTACTCGACCGGTTTCGGTTTCCCGATCGCTTCAGCCGTCTTCTTGTTGAGGGTCTCTCGTTTGTTCTCGCGTCGCCCTGGATACGGACGGGGCGCGTACCATTCCGCTTTAATATGGCGCGTGACAGGGAAAGGTAACCGTGAAGCCAACGTCCAGCTGTTTTTTTTTGTTTTTTTTTTTTAAAGCTAAATGTGCTGTATTTATGAGTTAATCGGTACACACGCATCCCCTAGCCGCCTTTGGGATGGGAAACTATCTGCAACTCCCAAGCATAATGATGGAACGTACAGGTAAAAAAAATTAAATAGATAAACAGGAAGTTTACATCAAGAGTGGCCTCCCTTGTCTAAATTTAAAAAAAAAAAACAAACAACAACAACAAAAATCATACCTGTAAACCAGGTAACGACAAATAATTTTGTTTCATCGGTTACAGTTTTAACCTGATAATAATAATAATAATAATCAACATCCACCACGAATGCGAGGGATGGAAACTCACGGAAACTGTATGTGTCGCATATTGTCGTGATGATGACTGTCCTAGTAGACGACCGGGAAAGTAATATTACAGGTGCGTGTATATTTATACGTATATGAGAGAGATGGGGGTGGGGGAGGAATCGAGAGACCGAGACTCTTTAAACTCTGAATTTGAAAACTGTTTAAGGATAATACGGTGAAAACGTCCGTGAAACACGAACATGCGAATGAAATAACAACTCTGGGAGGGACTCTCTCGGCACTGTGTTACTAGATTGGAATTTTTCTTCTGGCACAAAAGTCAAAGGACAAATTTAAGTTAAGAAGAAGAAGAAGAAATGCAGTTACATGGAAAGAAAGAGTTAATTGTCGCCGTACTGGCGGCTTGTAAAATCTTGAGCTCTTCTTTTGGAGAGAGATCGGGGAAAGACCGCAGGCCGTGATCACAACGATAGTTGCCTCGATAAGTTGATGGTATCACGGAGTTCGCCTTTTGGTCAAATGCAGCAAACTGTTTTGGAAAAGGATTCTCTGATCATCTTTCAGGGTAGACATGGTGGGCTAATAATTTAACCTGTGTAGGCATGGTGGGCTAATAATTTAACCTGTGTAGACTTGGTGGGCTAATAATTTGACCTATGTTGACTTGGTGGACTAATAATTTAACATGTGTAGACTTGGTGGGCTAATAATTTGACCTATGTAGACTTGGTGGACTAATAATTTGACCTGTGAAGACTTGGTGGGCTAATAATTTAACCTGTGTAGACTTGGTGGGCTAATAATTTGACCTATGTAGACTTGGTGGACTAATAATTTGACCTGTGAAGACTTGGTGGGCTAATAATTTGACCTGTGAAGACTTGGTGGGCTAATAATTTAATCTGTGTAGACTTGGTGGGCTAATAATTTCAGTATCTAAAAGCCTATTCAAATTTACTCTGAATGAAACTTTGGATGTTTGGTTGTTAGAAGAAAGGATATAGGTATGTTGTTGTTTTTTGTGGGGTGGGGATGTGTACCAGAGCGATTTGGTGGCCCAATTGCAATATCAATTTTTGCAAAATTTGAAACCATTCTTGAATGAATCAAGACAATCATTTATTCTAGTATGGTTTCTAAATTTTGTGGCCTGAAGCAAATTTTGAAAGGAAAGAAACAAAATTCTTCTGGATGTTATTTCATATTTTGTGGACAAAAGTTAAGTTTCGTCTGCATTTTCCTGACTGAATGAATAAATTGCATGATATGCCTAGCTCTAACTATTGTGATATCTTTTCAGGTGTGTATTGCTCCCCCTTCCCTTCAGCAGGGAAAAAATATTTATTTGAAATGATAAAAGTATGAAATGTCTTGATAAAATGCTTCATGAGAACTGTGTTCGTCATCGTAGAACTTTCAGTAACATAAAAACTCCAATGGTTTCCTTTCGAAGAACCATGAATAAAACAGTGAACTGTCTGCGATATCTCCCATTAAAGATGAAATGTTTGTTGCTGTTATTTATCATTCTGGGTGGCCTGCTTTGTGCAGGCATCTTCTGGCATCAGTTAAGGAACCGACTGACTGAAGAATCATTTCTTGAAGTGGAAAAGTGTCCAGCATGCTATGGAATAAGTCTCTGTCATGCTCTTTTTGATGGACAAGCACATTTCTATGGATTGTCGCGGATAAGGGCAATGGACACGATTAACGTGAAAAATGTCCATTTTGGGAAATACCAAAACAAGGATATCGTATTAAAGAAACTGAGAAAAAATGAAGACTTACAGAAAATGGATGACCAGATTTGTTTGCTTGGAAACAGAAAAAAAGGCTGTGATGTTGGAAGAGTATCATACTTGACAGACTTCTCAAGAGAAGTTCGAGAAAGCAGACTGGAAGTTCGCCACTTGGAGCATTGGTCTAATATGTTCTATTGTCCATCCTCACGGCTGGTGAATCAAGCAGCCGGGCACTACAAAGAGAAGGCCAAAGCTGATATTGGCCATATGCTATATCGAGACAAAGTACAGTTTTTGGTGACAGCTATGATGAATTCAGAACCTCTGCTTTTGCAGGTAAGTTGGCTGATACTGGCAAGACTTGGCAGTGGAACCTGTCTGTTAAGGACACATTCAGAAATGATCTATGGTATAGAGGTGAGCCTTGCATGATTGTTATTGTGCATAAATGACATGATAAAGATTGTTATATAATTTATCAGAGTAAAAAAGAATCATCAGCTTGGGTATTACTGCCATGGCAATAGCCTTGGACACTAACTTGGTGGACTGATCGTACTAATCAAAAATGATCAGGCGCTGTTGGGCTTTTCTATGGTTGCCAATTGTTCATTTCTCACTTTGAGTGGTTTATTGATAAATTTGAGAGACCTATTGAACAGTGTCTTCTGATCTGAGGTAAGAAAAAAACCAGAGTATGTGGTGGGGGGAGCTGAATGAAGTGAAATGGTAGGGATTCTTCTCCACTTTGAACTCAGGTTTTGCTGATGCATTTTGTTCATTTATGATAAAAAAAAGTGTTCTGTCACAACTCCCAGGTACCATTTCATCGTTACAGAAGCAGACACCCCCCTTTTTTTTTGAAGCCTAGTAACAGCCATGCAAGGAAGAACATGCCAGCCTGCGATATTGCAGCAAGAATACCTTTTAGTTGTTTTTCTTATTATTTAAAAAAAAAAAAAATTTTCCAATTTATATTTGATTTGACATTTGAAAGAAACGAGAACCCCCCCCAGGTATTTGTGCTGCCTTAACTGTATGATTATAGCAGACTGATAAATAATAAATTTCTTTATTTTCCAATAAACCTTGCCAGACATTCCCTGCTTCTGAAGGCTGGCCATTTCCTGAGTACATTGGAGCATGTGGCAGATTCATTGCTGTCAAAAATACTGGAAAACTGCTACAGGAATTCATCAACGCACCATGGGAATTGAGGGTAAGCTACACATCATGATTATTTTTAGAAAGCAAACTTTTTAGTATTGTGTGTAACTCAGCCAAATTGAGATTTGTGCGCACACTCTTTGAGTGGAAATAATGTCCAGGCTTTTCCTATTACTTTAATAATAATAATATAACTGAACCTAAGTATCAGTGATCCAGGTGGACTAATAAAATTACAGCATCCAAAAACTTAGCAGCCAACAGGTCACAGGGTTAAGATTGGGTCCAGCGTCAGGAACTTTGCAAAACATTTGCACCTTGCTAACAAGGTGACGAGCATAACCTAACTTCAGTATATAGTACGTCATCAATGATTTCCTATTTCACGTGGAGAAAGAACATTGCCATATTTAGAAACATTATCTGGTAAAGGTTCAGAGAGCTTCATTCTTGGTGAACCCTAACCCAGACTTTCAAGGTCTGTGGACATCTCATGGTTGGGAGCTAGAGGGTATCAGTCTTGGTGACCAAGCAAGCAGTTACCCAGATGCATTTGGGGGCTCTTGAGCAGTGGTCAAGGTGTAAGCCAGTTGGGAGTTTACCTGTAGAACTCACCCACCATAAGTACCGGGGATTCTTCAATTTTAGATGTGGAAGGAAACTGGGGTGGGGGGGGGAGTTTGCTAAACTGAGCTGGTCCCTTGACCGCATCAGTCCATTAGTTTGTTTAACCACTACTAGACCACTGGCTGCCTATTCCAGAAATGTAGACTGGCGATGCTGTTATTGCACTGGGCAGACATTTGAATTTCCTTCCTCACAGACCAGAGTGTGCATTCAGCTGCATCAAGGCAGCAATTAGGAAAAAACTTGAGAATCGTCATTGCCAACCAGCTCTCAACCAACAATGCCAATGTCTTGATAAACAATGACATAAGATTTATAACAGATTCCTCTAGCAAATTATTGTCCAGTGGGTGAACACCAGCTTTTTTTTTTCTTTCTTTAACTGTTGTCAGTTTAAAAAAAAAAAAGAGAGAGAGAAAAATAGAGATTGTCAAAATCTTTCTGACCAGCATCGCCAGCTTTCCAACAGCCATTTTAAAGTTATAAGTCCTCATCAATGAGGTCAGCGTGCCAACAGTCTTAACATTAACTATGCTACCTTGTAGCCAGTCAACCGTATTTGGTTGGTTCATGCTGTGGTTGACCTGACAAGTAGCTAACCTTGACAGTATGATGCTAACAACTTTTGCTGCCTCACTTCCCACTGTTGCTAATAGCCTAACCTTTTTTTATTTCCAGGCACACCTGGCCTACCAAGTGCTCAACATGGCCAACTTGCTGGTGAATAATGAAGATGGTTTTGCCCTCTACTGGACGAAGCTCAATTTTGATGACTTCACAGTTGACAAAAACAGCCAGGTGATATTCACTGATGTTGAAAACATCATTGTTGTTGACAAAGCAGCTGTGGAGAAAGGTTAATTACAAGTCTTATTTCAATCTTCTAAGCCCCTACCTTTCACCGTTTACTCTTACTGAAAGTAACTGATTTAAGGGTTATATGGACCACTATATGGCTCAAACTACCAAATATGGCTGCCATGCATTCAAATGAAACCTTACTGGGTACTATTTCAGCTGTGTTTCATTTTAATAAATAATACAGCCATACAATGAAAAACTAAAAAAAACTTTACTGCAAGAAAAATCATTTCTTTAAAATATAATACCTCCACCACGAATATTTTTAAAGGCCATCCTTTGTGTATTACGGATTCTTTAAACTTAATTCTAATGTATTAATATGAAACACTTCCAAATTTCAGTTCTTCTTAACCCTTTATCTTTCTCATAGACTGAAGAAGAGAGTAGGTTATATTTAAAGTACAGGTTTTCTTAATCATCATCAAAGAACTGTTTTGGGTTTTGTAGAACATTTTTTCTTGCTAAAGTATGATACTTTACCAACATCACAGTGGAGACTGATTTTTGCTATATATTATTCAGCCAAAGGCATAGCTGGAGGCTTCTAATGGCAGGGATTGGGGGGGGAGGCACATGAAAGACCAGGTGCCACCAGCAAAATGACAAATGTTGCTCTTCGGTTTCCTCCCACACCTGAAAATCTTTAGCTGGAACTTTTGCCTATGGCTTCCTGTGCTGAGTGGTCGTGCAGCCCATTCGTTGACCAGGTAGCGATTAAAGTATTTACAGTTTAGGAAACTGCGGCACCTGGAACAAACTTGTGCAAGAGGTACATTAAAAAAAAAGTGATTTCTAGTCAGTGCCATCTGCTTTGCATCCAAATGATGTAGAGTACCAGATTAATAATATATATATATATATAATGTACATTAAGCAGTATAAAATTATATTATACTGAAATATTGAAAACAATTTTTTTCTCCAGTTTTTTTTTTTTTTTTAACAATGGTTCTTTATTTTTCTTCTACTGTAGCTGCTTCTAAAGGTTGGAATGATCCCTTAGAGACCCCGTTTTTTGAGTGCGACACAAACTGCCCCATTGCCCCAGCCAGCAAGCTGTGCAAGCGCACAAGCAGTGATAACAATCTCTACCTGGCCTGCTACAGAATCCTGTCCCAGTATGTGACGGAGGAGGGGGTTGTAGGTGGGCTGCTCCACGACATGCCCCAGAAGGCTAAAGACATCTGGGACCTCCCTTATCTGCTCAATGAGTGTGTCAGACCAGGCCGGTCACATGGCAGATGGAAGGTGCTGAACAAGTTGCTGCAAGCACTCAGCGAGATGAACAAAAACCCCGATGTCAAAACTTAACTGGTCATCTCAGATGCGAAGTCATTTGACACACCTCTCCTTTTTGACAGAATATCACAGCAGCCAACATGGCAATATTTTTGTATTTTTGAACATTATTTCTTCAGCTGCTGCTAATTTAAACACAGAATGAACTACACATTTTTCATGCATAGAATAGCAGACATTTATAAAAGGTAGATAAGTATTAAGAGCTGCGCTCACAGAGACAATTTAAAACACTGCGGAATTCTTTGTTAAAAAAAAAATTTGTAGGTATTAGCACCAATGTCCCTACATATATATTCTTGAATTTTTCCATCTAAATTTGTGAAATTACTAGCCAACTCATACCTCAGTTCTCTGTAGTCTTTATTAAAGGAAGTATTCACCTGTAGAAACAGGGTACAGAAACAGGATTCTATTTTTAGTTGTTTTTTTTTTAAAGAAATATTTGTCTTTCTCAAACATTAGATTGTTGAACTCTTAACAAACAAAAACAATAAAATATACCTGTCTATCCACATCTGAAATAAAGTTGCTCCATTTTTTTAATCATATGAAAAGAGAATAAGTTTTTTTTTTTTTATAAACTTAAATTCTGCATGATAAGGTAAATAAATAACATGGACAGACCTCAATACGGCTTACACTGGATACGTCACAATGAATCAACACATGATCAAAATTTTTTTTTTTTTCATTTTGTAGAAAAGGTTCTCATTCTTTGGGCATAATTCACTTGTTGCAGCAGTGTATCAATAAAACTGTTTACAACACATCAAGGGAATGTCAAAAGACGATGACAACAGTAGCAAAAGCACAAAAATCACTAAGCTAGGATTTCTCCTTCCAGTTTCTTCCTTCGGAAGGTGATTAGCTTCTGTAGCCAGCGTTCTTTTTTCTCTTCGATGCTGCCAAAAAGCTGCAAGAAATAGATCACCACTTGAATGAATGATAACATTTATAAACTGTCAGCTGAAAATGGTTCTGGAGTTCTAGATCTTTATACAAGGTCTGTCGAAAAAGTATCCAACTTTATTTTTTCCCATGGGAAGTAATGATGTTAGGGAGGCAAAAGTGTGCATAGTGGAGCTGCATGCCTTCTTGCACATGCGTGGTTTTTGGTGGACTTGCTGGATGTGTCATTCGCTGTCAGGCAGCCAGCATGAGAGGTGCTGTACTACTTTCTCATCGCATTTTCTCGCCTGTGATGACAGAACATGTGGAGCAACGATCTTGCATCAAGCTTTGCCAAAAGCTTGGAGATACCCAAGCAGAAACAATTAGCAAAATTCAACAGGCTTTTGGTGACAATGCCATGGGTATTACCCAAATAAAAGAATGGTACAACAGGTTCAAAGATGTCCACACATCGGTGGAGAGTGACCAGCGTTCCGGGAGGCCGTCAACAAGCTGCATTGCAGTTATCGAGAAAGTGCAGACCTTGATAATGGAGGATCGTCATTTGACGGTGCGGGAAATTGGTGACGAGGTTGGGATCAGTAAAGATTCTGCACATGCAATTTTAAGGGAGGATTTGGGTTTGCGCAGAGTGGCAGCAAAATTTGTGCCAAAGCTGCTTTCTCAAGAATAACAACAACTTCATCTTGAGGTTGCACAGGACCTGCTGGATACTGCCAGCAGGGATCCTGAGTTTCAGAATACCATGATAACTGGAGATGAGACGTGGGCGTACAGGTACGACACGGAAACCAAAGCTCAGTCATCATAGTGGAAGCACCCAACGTCGCCAAGGCCCAAAAAAGCATGTCAGGTCCGGAGCAAAATCAAGGTGATGCTGACTGTTTTCTTCGACTACCGAGGTTGTGCATCATAAATATGCACCAGAAGGACAAGCAGTTACAAAGGAGTACTATCAGGAAGTCCTCCGATGTCTTTGTGATGCAGTTCGGCGCAAGAGACCAGATCTGTGGACCTCGCAAAACTGGCAGCTGCATCATGACAACGCCCCGGCTCATTCGTCGCAGCTGATCCAAGGTTTCTTGGCAAAGAAATGCATTTCACTCATTCATCAGGCTCCCTACTCTCCAGACATGGCTCCTTCTGACTTCTGTTTGTTCCCAAAAATGAAGATGCCACTGAAAGGCTCCCGCTTTGAGAGCAGAGAGAACATCATGCGGAATGCGATGGCGGAGCTGAGAGCCATTCCGGAAGAAGCATTTCAGACAGGCTTCGAACAGTGGAAGGATCACTGGGCTGTGTGTGTGGAGGCACAAGGGGCCTACTTTGTAGGGGATTAGCAATTGAACCCCACCAAGTATGTAATTTTTTTTTCCAAGCCTAGCTAGGGTCGGATACTTTTTCGACAGACCTCATACAGGTAAAACCCAAGTACTTAGGTGCCTGAATTAATTTCACTATACAAACTGGGAGTCCATGAATATTATTACTTCCTCTCCTATTTTATTTGGGTCAGTAATTCTTCAAACTTCTGAAAAGTAGCAAAACAGGCAACATAAATGTTTAAAAATCCCTTCAATCACTTTTCTCCATGATTTTTTTTTCTTTCTGCTTAATTATTTCAGTTTGTGTATAATTACCTCCCCATTCCTTTCTCTCTGGTAGATTAGACAATAACAGGAATTCTGCACTTGTCTTTAGGCATTAACACTATTTATTATCTCTCCTTACTTTGAAGGTTTGTTTAAACAAATTTCTCTGAAATTAACAACATTTTTAAGTTGCTATAAAGTATATTTCATTATGGAGAAAACTATGGGAATTTATTGAGAGACTTCAGTATGTATCTTTAGTATTTTACCTTTCTTCTTGGATATACATTTCCATTTATATGAATGTTTTTTCTTAAAATAATAAAGCACCATTTAGCCACAACACTACCCTCATTAAACCCAATGACTCATTGTGTCTTAGTCTTTTCTATCAAGAAATGTGTAACTTACACTGGGGTGAGCATACACGTCCAGCTCTGGGTAAGTGGGATTGACAACACCCTGTTCACATATTTCCTCGACTTTTACATCAGTAATGGATCCAAAGATTGCGTTATCATGACTTTGCTTTTCTTCAGCTGTGCTGGTATCATTGCGCTGCACAGCAAAGAGGATAAGGAGAATGGTTTACTGTATTTTCATTCTTAAAGCCACAGAGGCCAACAGAACTTTATCAGGAGAGGATGCAAGAACTAGTTTTAAAATATTTTGTT
The DNA here is from genome assembly GCA_018389105.1 of Nautilus pompilius. NCBI lineage: Eukaryota > Metazoa > Mollusca > Cephalopoda > Nautilida > Nautilidae > Nautilus > Nautilus pompilius. The sequence goes on along the minus strand of JACATO010000649.1, from coordinate 452,565 downwards.
TTGGAACCTCACTAAGATTATTTTTCCATAATCATACAAAATGCCCAGCAACACAAGAGTAAAAAAAAAGTTTTTAAAACTTCATACAGAGATACTCGATGAAAAGTGTATAGCTACTTTAATTTGTAGTTTCACTTTAGTAAGCCATTCTAGGCAGAAAGGAAACACCTAATGCCAAATTAAGAATAATTTTTATTTGTCATACAATAATCTCTAGTAGTATGTTATTAGTATAATAGGGAGAGAGGTGAGGAGAAACCATGCCACAGAGATTGCTACACAACACTAACATGCCATCCCATAGCAGAATCTATGTTTTTCTCTTTAAAATTAAGTGTAGCTTCCCACTTGAAACCTTGCTATTTTCTGGAGTTTATAGAAGTAATCTTCCCCTCAGAACACTTAACAAGATATCATGTAGATTATTTGATTATAACAAAGGTTAATGTCTTTAATACTTAAAATTCTTCATATCTGAATGATCCGATGGCAAATATAACTTAATCACATCAAAAGATTGTTATATCTATAGCTAAAGAATATCTACTACCATTAGGGATTTTATTCAATTTCTTACTTAATAACATGCTAATAATATTATTGCACTGCAGTTATTTTCCATTTAAGGATAAGAAAGCAGTACAGAAAATACAAATTTACTGGACTTTCTAACTGCACTATTTAGCAAATTGGCACTGCTGCTCATCTGTTTGGGTCAGACCAAAGTGTAGCAAAGTTCTATCCTACTCTCAGACTCTTGTTTTTGCCTTTTACTTGCTGGAAGATCCTTGATTTCTGACATTGGAATTATGGAAACTTCATTGTGATAGACAGGAGCAGTAGTTTTACATTTTAAAACAAAATACTAACTCACTCCTGAGGTGTGGTGGTTAAGGAGGAAGAGCTCATTGTACCATCTCTCAGGGCCACTTTCTTGCCTACTTTTGTTGCATGCAAATGGAATGCTGACAAACACATTCATGTTAAAAAGATAGTTACAGCTGCTCCACAGTACCTGTGTCTTGTCTCCCCGACTCGACCTGAAGTTGGTTTGTTGGAATATCGTACTCTCGATCTCCTCCACTTTCCTGGAGAAGTCCTGCTGATTGATAATGGATCTGGTTTCAGCAGCTGCAGTCTGTTCTTGCTGTATCCTTTTGAGCTGTTCATCAGCTGCAGCTGAAAGAGTGTAGTAGATGGGGTTGTGTATTTTTAGAGTGAATTAGAAAGCTGTTTTATCTCCCAGGTTCACAAAAGCAGAGAATGGAACTAATAACGCTCAAAACTTTCATTCAGTTTGTTCTGGTGTCAGGGTGTCAATTCTCTTTTCTTCTAAATTAAGTAAAATTAACACAATTTTTACACTTAATACTGGTTTAGAGTTAATTAATATCTTTGCTCTACATAATTCTAACAGCTGGAATCTCCCATCAATGCAAGAATAATTACTTCATGCTGAACTTGGTGTGTAAGAAAGTTACAGCTTTAATTTTAAGATTAAAACACTAAGTTTTGAAAAAAAAAAAACAGCTTTCACAGAAATTAAATTCTATTCAGCTTTAGTCAAAGTAAAAAAAAAAGAATTCAAAATAACAGAAAAAAAAGCATAATTTCAGCAAAATTTTAAAACATTTTATCCCAATTTTAAAACTCTTATATGTAACTGTGAAAATGTGTTAAGAAGTTATGAAAACTACGTTCAACTAAAACATCTCTTGTGTATATGCAAAACCTATTTTTTTTAAAAAAAATTAAACAATAAAAGCTAATGCATAAACAAAAACAAAATATCAACCAAAGAGAAAATAGCATGCAGCTAAGACTGTGCAAGTCAATGCATATTCACAGCTTTTGTCTGTTGTACTGCACCTTGGAAATGGATGCTTAATTTTTGCTGACTAGGAATGTCTTTATTTTGTTCTTTCTGACAATCAAATCTCTATGATTAGTTTAATAAAACCTGGTCCAGAAAGAGTTAAGTACTTACCTGCAGCTTTTAAGGCGAGCTTCATTCGGATCTGTGACTGCTCAGCTGGAGTCTACAAAAATCCAGATTGACCCATTACCACCTTATCTGACTGTGGGTGTAATTTGATACATTTCTTGTGTGTGCGCGTGTGTATCAATCTAAAAGGGACAAACGGTATATCTAAGTCAGCCTCAGTATCATAAAAAATAAACCAAAACCCCTTTATATTTATAAACATAACTAGTACAGGAAAAGACAAAATAATTAGCTGCATAAATAAATTGTTTATGATAAACAATGACCTTTTGCCTGGAATAAGAGCTGGTAGACCATTATAAGGTTGTGTCACGAGGGACTGGCAGAAATCTGGTCAAAACCACTTCTTGTTCTGTCCACCTTTTGTGTGGTTAGAATTATCCATGCTGACTAAAGATTTGTGAAAGAGTCTTAACTATCTGCACAGCCAGTACTGCTCTAATTACACACTACTGTTGTCGTACTTTAGGTCATGGCTTAACATGCTTCAGCTGTGTTAACATAGTTTATAACTGATTAATATTAGACTGCAAAGCAAGTAGTACTACACAAGGGATTTGAGTGGCAAATTTTAGCAACGTAATTTTTTTCCATGAAAGAAGAATATTGCAAATGACTTGGATTCTCTAGTTTCACTCTCTCAAATTACCTTCCAATAACTTATTACTGTTAATGTAAGAGAGTGATTTCATTTTATGGAAAGATATAATCAGAAATGAAACTGGGGAATGTTTAAGTGTTAAATTGGGAATTTCCAGTGCTTTTCTTGCTTAAATAAATGCCAGGCGTCAGCTCTGAAAAAAAAGTGGGATACTGGCTTTCTCAAAACAGAGTGAATTGTGGAAAATGGCTTGGAGATGTGCTACAATACTTTGAAAACTGTGGATTTCTGTGGTTCCACTAACTTTTCACATCCTTGTGATGTTAAGAAACACCAACCCAGCCATTTGTTCTTCCTCTTATATTAGCATATTTGTAAAATGTAATGAAGTACTGCACTCAGTACTGCACTCATTCTGTAAAGTACAAATGCAACTCAAAGTAATAAACCTAAATGATTTGAAGGTTTTCACAAGTGTGTGTGTGTGGAAAACCTGGTTTGCCATTCAGCATGATATATCAAGCAGACAGGTTTTTTTTTCTTTTTTTTGCTGAAAAATACTTACCATGCTTGCAAAACCTGGAATACTGGAACATGGATCACTAGAAAGATATGTAAAATAAATAAATAAATAAAATACATGTACAGAGAGACAGGCAGCCATAATTGTGGAGTCACTGAAAATGAAAGGGATATTTGGATGGATGAAGTCTTTCATGATCAAAGTTTGAACACAAACTTATTGCAGAACATTATACATTTATTTAAATAGTTTTACGGTGATAGACATGTGCACTAATAAACTGATAATGGCATACTTCTTTCACGAGCCTCAAATTATAGCTGCCAGTGTATGTAAATACAATACAAAAACTATAAGGATACCATCAGCTATTTATTAGCTTTCATTTATGTGAACACCATCCCTGGTAAAAATTCTGTAGTAATCAGTAATCCATGGTAATGATATCTTGCTACTAAAAAAAAATGGCTGCTGCTAATCACTATGAGATACCCATGATAAATATCAGAATACTGTATGGTACTGAGAAAAAAAATACTGTGGTGTCAAATAATATAAAATTCTATAAGCAAAACAATTTTCTTTTTGAATATTTCAATTTCTGTTTGTTGGACATTATCATCATTTATATTCTTCACCGATTGTGTTATTTTAAAAAATGGCTGTAAAAATCTATGTGAAATACAAACCTAAAAATATTTAAGTATCTATGAAGTTCATACATTTATAAATTAGTGTAGTTGGGTTTGGCATTAACTGCCATGCTAGTTATCTAAGGTGCAATTTTTGTTTTAGAAAACGACACCACCATAGCTCACATGCCACAATGTTCAACATGTTGCCAGATTCTTATAATGTTTTTGTAAGAAATTGTCTAAGAGCTACTGCAAGCAGTTAGGAATGGTTACTGGGGTGTTGTAGAAACAACAAAGAGTACAGAACACTTTCCTCCTATTCATTATAAATTCTATTGCTAAAATAATATTTTTGGATATTTAAATAGTTCCCTAATATTAGAAAGCCAAAAGATTTTTCTGCTGTCCATAACATCAACACACCTAATTATTCTGGAACACTATTAAGTCCCACTTTTAAACGTCAAAAACTCAAGCTTGATAGATCTAAAATTTTAAATCTTTCAGTATATTCCAAATCCTTAAGACAGGGAAAAGATTCAGCTTATCTATGCTGAACTCTAATAAATCAATATTCTCTCAACTTGTCTGCCCCAAAGTTTCCATCAAATAAAATTTGAGGTAAGAATGTACAAGTCTGCCTGCCACTGTAGCAATTTGGTTGCTTCTTGTTGCCTGAAAGAAAGTCTTACCTTGTGATCCTTGAAAGCTCTCAGCACAATTTTATTTTTAGTTGTATGGCAGAGCCACATGAATAACAGATCTAGGTTATATTAGGGCAGCCTGAATAACTAACCAGTATAGTACAACTGCAAGCAAACTAGCATTTTGTGTTTAGCTGTTTTTTTTTTTTTTTGACATATGCTGATGAATTCCAGTGAGGGAGGGTAATGCCAAGTTGTCCACCAGGGTGTGTTGCCGAACCGTCAACATGTGGAGTCCAACACTTCTGACATTGGCTGGGAAATTGTCACTGCAGTTCCTTATTCTTAAATGTGGGAGGGAACCCAAATGACTGGATAGTGAAGAAGAGTAAGAAAAATACTGTGCCAGGGAGGTTTTCTGAGATACCAAGAAATTCCTACAGCCCTCAACCAAAGCACTTCCCAGTCAGCATTTGATGAGAGAGAGAGAGAGAGAGCTTTAACAAGGGGAAACAACTGCGCTGGTTGGCTGTGTATTTTAGATAAAAGATTTTGGTAAAAGTTATTAATAGTAGATGTTTTGCTACAGAACTTACTGAGTTGTTGTCACAAGTATAAAGATGCAGTACAACACATTATCAATGGTATTTCTGCAGGTTTACTGGTAATGTTGACTTATAAATATAAGGGTACTGTACTCTAACAAGAGTCAATATCTTATGGGGCTTTCCGTATAATCTGTGATAAAAAAGCCAACCACCCAGCATGCATGATCAGATCTATGACCATTAAATGTGGGTCATGTGATCATTAGCCAAAGTATGTCAGAAAAACTTAGTACATACAACAAAAAATTACACAGAAACTATTAAACCTGATAACAATGCCTGTTACACGTTTCGCATTTTTACTGCTTCACAGTTAGGTAATGGCTCATGTGGCCCACAAAGTTTGCCCACCCGGGGTTTAGAAGATCATATCATGCAGATAAAATTATTGATGTAGAACAGAGAGAAATGCATGATAAATTTTTTTCTGTACAAATAATCCTACAACTGGGGGCACGATCATGAGATCATCCCCTAAGCTGCTATGGGATGTGTGAGATCTTTCAGGTGACTACCACCAAGCATGTCAGTGGGTTCACAAGCTATACGGATGGCCCAATCAAAGAGTGAGCTTTCAGAATAGAAAGGGATTTAATAATACCTCGTTTCTTTGTCTTCATGTTGCAAATGCAGCAGTCCTTGCAAAGACAAGCTAAATACTGCATGCCAGCAACGACCCTGCCAGAGCTCTTCTGATAAGATGGGAGAGGAACCAAAGGCCCTGGAAGAAACTTGTACCAGTGGTTTCTGGTTGCAAGCAGGATAAATGAATGCACTAAGTACTACACTATCAAATTTAACAACATAAAGAGGAACCAGAATGGATTTCTAGTTTAAATTTACTTTGTTTACTTTGGTTAAAACTCAACAAAATACAGACAAGCCTCCGCCTTACTTACTCCTTCCTGTCTCGAGAATCACTGTATTCACTTCTTGAAGATGGACTTGTTGAGGACTTTGAGTAATCTCTTTCTCGAGATCTGGACCTACAAATTGGCATCAGAAAAAAAAATTATTATTATAAAATAAAATCTTTCAGCATTTCATCAAAACACTAACAGGAAGAATTTGTGAAATAATTTTCAAAATACATTTTAACCTGGCTAAAGATTTTGTTATTATGTACTCAGAATAGAAGTGCTATCCCTGTCCTTCCTATTCCAAGGAAATTCTTTTTAAAAGCCTTACTTTCAGCAGTTAAACAAACACAACTGAAGAATAGTTTGTCGAAATGTCAAAGAGTTAAAACCAATATGGCGGAGATGAAGGATGAAGAGATGAGAGAAACCTTGAGAGCTTTCAATTTTGTGAAGAAAGTAGAAAAGTAATAGGACCTTTTAGATCTTTTTGAGAGATAACACCTGCTGATGCCCAACGAATGTGAGCGACCATGACTTCTCGATCTTCTTTCACGAGACCTAGAGCGCCTTGGTCTTCTTTCTCTACTCCTGGACCTATGTCGCTCATGACTCCTGGATCGGCGTTTTTTTAACTTGCTCCTAGAAGATGACCTGGATCGCCAGCATGCCTTCTCACTGTGCCGGGCATCTGTACGCCTTGATTCGCGATATTTGTGCTTGCTTTTCTTTGGCTTTTTCCGGTGGCCATCACTGCTTCGATCGTCTGGAGATGATGAACTACTGCCTCTTGACCTGAGGAAATAAACATCGAAATCTACTTTCACTTTCTCATATTAAGTGATGATGGCATGTGCGGAAGCTAAATGGCAAAGCCAGTTAGTTAATAAAGCAACTTCCATTTAAATTACCAGTGCAAAACTATTAAAATACTGACTAATCCCATTTTTGTCTCTTCAGGCCCTGGCTGCAACCCTGAAGGAAATGCTTACAACATCAATTAGAATAAACCTCATGTATCATGGATGGCAATGCATTTTTCCTACTGCATGTGGATAACCTGATAGCTTCTCAGAGTTATAAAAGTACGTGGTCCTTGTTTAAGGATTAGAGAAAACTGCTCTCACAGAACTTAAGAGAAAAGATAGACAGGAGTCAGACTAAACGTATATAAACATCTTCAGGGCCGTAAAAAGGTTCAAGGCTGTCTATGCTGTTTTTTAAAAGATAATTTTCATTATGTTACCTAAATCAACAACATCCACGAAGGAACTAAGTGACAGAGCTTACAAAACAAGGTAGGAGTGGAGGCCAGTAAGTTAGCTCCTAAAATTAAAACAGAATTGAGAATAAAACTGAAAAGGATCACTGATCCATCCAATGGGACTGGACGGCTCTAAAATAGGGATCAGGGATCACAAATGATAGAAAGTGGCCCATCTAGCAAGGTAAACTGATATCTAAAATAAAAAATCTTTGTTATGTACTATGAGGTAGGCTGACTCCTAAACCAAAAAAACATCTGTGTTGAATGAGGTTCACTAGCTTCAAGAAAACACTGAGCATGAAATAATAGTTGCTCCTAAAATGAAAGATCAGAGAGTCAATGTCAAATTAAACATTAATTTATTCTGAATTTTTTTCTAATGATATAGACTGGCTCCTAAAAATAACAAAGAATTTGAGTAACTTACTATTCAATATATATATTTATTTATTTATATAATTTCTTACTGAAAATATTATTATTATTATTTAAGCTCTGAGTAATCTAACCTCTTTAAATTCAAAATTCCTACTCAGTGACAGTGCCAACTGATATTTTATATAGAAAATACCTCTTAGTAAACTGACAATGTCAAGTGACTTACAATGTATACTTGATTGGAAGAGAAATAGCTGTGGAATTATGAATTATTTGTTATTAAGAGCCTGATGCCAGGAGTGGTTGGGGAAATAATGAGTGCAACATGCAAATTATCCTTGGAATATGAAGGAATAAACATTGAAATAAATCTGCTTTATTATTTTTTTTCTGCACTACAAAAACTACAAATAGCTTCATGATGTTGAATAAATGTAATAACAGAAGGGAAAGTAACCCCTGATTACTCTGATACTTTCACTAAATCAACATTTTATTCCAGTCCCTTTCAAAGTCAGTTTAGATAGAGTTCACTCCATGTGCATACACACTAGAGATGTTCATATGGAACCTGGCTGAAAACAGAATTGCTGTAACTGCACCTGGCTGAATTTCATTCAAATGTCCTTTCATATACATGTGTGAGTGTGTGAGTATGTGTGGAAGCTGTATATACTTTCTATGTTTACTTTGTTCAAATTTATTGATGCACAAACTTACTAATCAGACATGCCTGGATAAGAGAAATTTAAAACACAGATACTGTATGTATGCATGTGGGCAGTATTGTTTACTATTGAAGAGATATAACTTCACAAACAAATAAAACAGCTGAAAATCATGCCCACAAGAATAACTGCAACAAGACAAAAAAAATTCTATAATGATTCTAACAGAGGCTGTAAGTATAATGGCAAATTCAATAAATTTATTAACTTCACAGCATAAAACACAAGACAATTTCTTTTATTTTTTAGCTTAGTCTCTGGCGTTCACCAAAGGAACTTTGTCTTTGTCAGCACTAGTAGATCTCAGCCTCTATCCCAATTCATGAACTAGCTAGGTTCATTTAAATAATGATGTAAATATGTGAGTGACAGTATTTTATCTACCTCCCTTTGCCCAACCTGTGGAAAAATGATAATTTTTTTTTAAAAAAATGACTTCCATTAAAGATAATACATCACATGAAATATTTTCATTCTATGTACACATTATTTATTATGAAAAAAAGAAAAGAAATTGTGATATTATGTTCTTTTATAAATTAGGAAAGAATAGCATTACATTGAAATCAGTATTTGTAGCTAAGATATGCGTGACAATACTCAGCATTAAGTGAAGAATGACAGTTAATACAGTTTTTAAAACTCAAGGTGTTTAGGATCATTTCTTCTTCAAAAAAGTACCTAAATTCGTTTAAAGTGGAATTTAACAATGATTTCAACTATAGCTATTTTAATTTTCTTTTTTTAAAAAAGCTAACCACATTGTGTAATAAATAGATCGCTCCAAATAATTTGTAGTTTCGTAAGTGTACCTTGATCTTGATCTGTACTTCTTCTTCTTTTTGTGTTTCTTCCTATCGTCATCACTATCTGAATACCTTCCCATTGTGAAAAACCCTAAAATGAATAATTAATAACTATAAAAGCCTTCGAAAATAGTGAGCGCCCTTTTTATCTGCTATTTTCTAAAGATAGCTGATGACTTACTTAATTAGTAAAGCAAGTACAGAGTTTTGTCAAAAATAATCAGATATCCTATTAGTAAAGTGACTGGTGGTCTGTTCTGTAACCATACATAGTATAGATGAAAAACAGCTGAAAACTCAGAGCAATTACTTCCAGAAACTATTCTTACATCACAAGATAAATTTAATTAGATCTATGGAGTGTGCATTTACATGTGAGAAGTCTCTGCATATACCTCGTAGTGAGGAGTGGAAACTATCCCCAGCTTTATACAGAGCAAAGACTAGTTCACTTCTATGAAAGAAGTCCTGAAGACAGGGGTGGGTGGGGTGGGTGGGGTGGGGTCCACAAAGCCCCTACCTCTCTCAGTAAGAACAAAGGCCGGATAATATCAGCCCTTTTTTTTTTTTTTTAAAAAAATTCAAAATAAGAACTTTACGATTCTCGCGTTTAAATCAATGTCGACAAATCGTAAAGAGGTAGGCGAAGAATCCCAGGGGGGTAACGTGAACAGTTATACGTAAGGGAGGGGGAGGTAAATATTTAAGAGAGAGAGAGCGAAAATCCAACGAAAAGAAACTTTGTTTTGTTTTGTTTTTGTTTTGTTTTTTCCTTTGTTTCGTATATACAGAAACCTCAGCAAATTCTGTTTCTTTGCGCCTGTTCCCCGCGAAACCACAAATCGCGGAGGAGTTTGGTTCCTTCCTCTCTTGAGAAATGGTCGGGGGCAGAAGGTCTTTTTGTCGTCGTAATACTAATAGCCCAGCACTGTTTTCTAAATCGCTATGATTGTTAGTTTTGTTGTTGTGGGGGGGGAGGAGGAGGAGGAGGAGGAGGAGGGGGTTAAACCCTCTTTAAAGCACAACGAAAAGAAGCAAGAGTTTCTCGGTGTCGATTCCATTTCCGTTTTAGAATTAGCTTCACTTTCAATTTTACTGGTGGCAGACCAGACCTGCTGCGGACCACCAGAGGACCTCAGCAGGTTAACAAACTCAAAATTATGGGCCCAAATACACTACAGTTAAATATACATAATAAATTTATACCTTAAAGGCTCGTGAAATACCTTATCATCACATATTACCGGGAGTTTTAGTTTACCGAAACTCCATGTAGGCGACAGCGCGGAACCGGTGTTAGGCTATCACTGGTAACCTCTAAAAAAAAGGCAACCGGATATAATATATATAGATATATATAAGGTTACAGATATATATATATAGAGAGAGATATATATACAGCAATAATATCTTTTAAAAATTTTGTAAGTATTGTGGGAGTGGGTTATTTATAATCCTTAATATCCGTTTAGACTAAAAAAACATATATAATTCAGTTTGTATTCATGAAAAAAAAATCAATTAAATAATTGCTTTTTTTTCCAGTAGTAGATATATTACACGAAAATGATTTTAAAATTCAAAAGATAAATTTCCTACAAACAATGAGTATGCAAATATCAGAGCTAAACAAAGAATGTGAAAAATAATAACTTTTTCAAAGTTCTTGATGAATAGGTGATATATATATATAGAACCAGCTTCAAATAAAAATTTTCTTTTTTATTTTATTTTCAGTTTTATTAATAATAACGATAATAATATTTTTTATTATTGTCTCTTTAATAAAAAAACAAAGACAAGAAACATTTGTATCGAGACATGGGGAAAATAGTGAGGGGAAGGGGGGAGGGAGAGAGAGAGATGACATTACGTCAGTACTAGAGGGAGGAGAGAGAGAGAGAGAGAGAGAGAGAGATGACCTCACGTCAGTACTAGAGAGAGATGGAGAAAGCGAGAGAGCGGAGGAGGCGAGAGAGAGAAAGAAAGATGACGTCAGTACTAGAGAGGAGATGGAGAAAGCGAAAGAGAGAGAGATGGGAGAGGACAGAGAGAAAGAAAGATGACTACGTCAGTTACTAGAGAGAGAGAAGAGGAGAGAGAAAGAGAGATGACATTACGTCAGTACTAGGAGGGAGGGGGGAAAGCGAGAAGAGAGGAAGAGAGATGACATTACGTCAGTACTAGAGGGAGGGACGAGAGAGATGAGAGGAGAGAGGAGAGGGAGAGAGAAATGACATTACGTCAGTACTAGAGGGAGGGGGGAGAGAGAAGATGACATTAAGTTCCAGTACTAGAGAGAGAGAAGAGGAGAGAGATGACATTACGTCAGTACTAGAGAGAGAGAGGGAGGGAGAGAGAGAGATGACATTACGTCAGTACTAGAGAGGAGAAGAAGAGAGAGAGGAGAGGAGAGAGATGACATTACGTCAGTATAGAGGAGGGGGAGGAGAGGAGGGGGAAGAGAAAAGTGGGAAAGAGAGAAGAGGAGAGAGATGACATTACGTCAGTACTAGAGAGAGAGAGGGAGGGAGAGAGAGATGAGACATTCCGTCAGTACTAGAGATGAGAGAGAGAGGACTCGAGATGAGACGGCAGGAGAGAGGAGAGATGACATTACGTCAGTACTATCTGAGAGGAGAGAGATGACAAGACGGAGAGAGAGAGGGAGAGAGAGATGACATTACGTCAGTACTAGAGGAGAGAGACGAGGCGAGGAGAGAAGAGAGAGAGATGACATTACGTCAGTACTAGAGAGAGAGAAGAGGACGAGAAGAGAGAGAGAAGAGAGGAGAGGAGAGAGGATGACATTACGTCAGTACTAGAGAGAGAGAAGAGGAGGGAGAGAGAGATGACATTACGTCAGTACTAGGGGGAGGGGGAGGGGGAGGGGGAAAGAGAGAAGAGGAGAGAGATGACATTACGTCAGTACTAGAGGAGAGAGAGAGAGAGAAGGAGGAGGAAGCTACAAAAAATTCGACAGGACCAGACACAACTTCCGTGCCGTTGTTTGGCTGGCCAGGAAGGGGGTGGGCGGCGCGTCACGTGTCCGCGCTCCGCCAATCAGACGGTTTGTTTCACGATTCGTGTTTTTCTGCCATGCTGGTCTCGTAGTGGAGGAATGTAGCGAGCATAAACACTGACCGGTGCGGGTCTTAGCTACGCGAGGAAAAATCGCCAAATTCCGGTTTCCCCCCCCAACCTCCTCCCCGGAAACCGCCGCGGTAAGTCCGCCATCAGATCGTCGGGTCCGCTTTCGGAAGAGCCGGAATCCGGCATGGAGGATGGATTCGGATGATGGCGATATACCCTGCGCTTGTTGTGTGTCGACCTTAAAGTGAAGGTTGAGAGAGGGAGGGGAGAGAACGTTCGTCAGGGAGCTTCATCCTCCCCTCCCACTTCTCGGGACCCCTAGGTTCATTTCGCTTTCAGGTGATCTCTGCTCCATTAGCGCTAATAGTCTGATGAAAAGTTCGTACAAACACCGACCAGTTAGTCTTCTGTCTACTAGTGTCCTCGGTAGTACATACTAATTGTCGTGCTGCTCTAGCTACCTACCCTTTCTCTTTTCTACATTAGTATATATATATATATTTTTGGTGTTCCCATCTTCCTGTACAACATTAATTTTATTGTTATATTGATATTGTAATAGTAATAATAATAGTAGTAAATAGTTACAGTACTATTACCAATACTGTTAAAAATTGTAGTCATTTAGACTGCACTATATTACTAGTATTAGTATTGTTAATATAACTAATACTAGTAAAAGTTGTAGTAGCTAGATTGTACTAAAGTGTACTGTGTTACTGGTATAGTACTATACTAGTATTAGTATTGTTAATATAACTAATACTAGTAAAAGTTGTAGTAGCTAGATTGTACTAAAGTGTACTGTGTTACTGGTATAGTACTATACTAGTATTAGTATTGTTAATATAACTAATACTAGTAAAAGTTGTAGTAGCTAGATTGTACTAAAGTGTACTGTGTTACTGGTATAGTACTATACTAGTATTAGTATTGTTAATATAACTAATACTAGTAAAAGTTGTAGTAGCTAGATTGTACTAAAGTGTACTGTGTTACTGGTATAGTACTATACTAGTATTAGTATTGTTAATATAACTAATACTAGTAAAAGTTGTAGTAGTAGCTAGAATTCTAAAGTGTACTGTGTTACTGGTATAGTACTATACTAGTATTAGTATTGTTAATATAACTAATATTAGTAAAAGTTTTAGTAGGTTAGATTTACTGAAATGTACTGTATTACTGGTATTAGTATTGTTAAAATAATAATACTGGTAATAGTGGTAGTTATTTATATAGGACTACTGAAGTACTATATTACTAGTATTGTTAAAATAGTATAACACTTGTAATAGCTGTAATTCAGGCTACTACTGAAGTACTGTATTACTAGTATTGTTAATGATATACTAATAGTGATATTGTTTATTATTGTTTTCATTGCAGTTAATGTATAAAAAATGAAATTGTAACATTTCAATTAAAAATTATTACCCTTAGCATGTCTGCCTATGGATTGGAATCAAAATGACACTACTCAGGTGTCTTTTACAGTTAATGGTTTAAACTTTAAAAAAAAAAAATAAATAAATAATTCTTCCAAATATATGGCAGTCAAATACCATGCTTTAACATGGAGAAGTTCTGAAAATCTTTTTACAATATTACTAGATACCAGATACTGTATTGTAAGGTTACCCAATCAGTCAGCTCCTATTAATTACCTAGATCTCATATTTAGGAAATGGGAGGCTCTGTTTGGCCAGAAATAATCTTGAAGCTTTTTTTATTCTTCAAATTTGTTTAAATACATGGAATACTCTTTTGATTACTGTAAAGAATATACCTAAAGGTTGCATATAATTTTTAATACTTCAAATTTAAGCTACTTTACCTGTTAACATTGAATTTACAAACATATAATTCAGTTGTTGAATAACTCTTTTCTTTTTTCTTATTGAAAGTACTCTTAGGTTTTACATTAACTTATAATTAACAATTTAGGCTTGGTATATCCTTACCTTCTGGTTACATATATAAGACGCAAGTCTGGTAGAAGCAGTTATCTCCCCTTAATTGGTTTTTACTGCAACCAATTATAAGTGCGCACAGATTCTGTATCTATTTTCATTTTTTTCACTTGTATATAGATTCATCTTCCCATACCTAAAGCTTAAAAATTGATATTGGCATTCCTTCCATTATCATTTTACTCTGCAGTAGATTTTTAAATTCTGGATATTAGACTTGTGGATGTCAGGGGTAAAAGCTAAAATATTTTGCTTGGGAGAAATCTAGCATTAAAAAATGTAAAAGCATGTTCAATATTTTTATTTTTAGCTGTAAAACAAAGGAAGACGAGAATAATAGGCAGTGCACTGTATATTTAAAACAAAGCAACAGTCAACATTTTTTGGCTAGAATACCTTTTGATGTGAAATCTCATTTTTTTTCTTTTGCACATTCCATTTGTGTTAATAACCATAAACAAATATTCTAACTCCTCACTTGGCTGGGTGGGTAGAACTGGTGGTAGGTTGTGGAAGAAGGAAAGATAATAAGCAATTTAAAAAAAAATTATATAGTTATAAATTTTGAAAGTTACATGTGGATAATTTTGGTAAAATTAATATGTCCAGAAAAAAAGGTGGATGCTGATTTTAGCTGAATGCTTTTGTCTATCAAGTCACTTGTCTGTGTGTGTGTGTGTTGCTTCAGTATAACTTCCATCTATCTGCACTCTGATTTCAAAGTACCTGTACAGGTTTAGATAACTAGTACTACTGTGAATTTTTTGTAAGTATATAGCTAGCTAGTAATGATGTGGAGGAGATGGTAGAAAGTCTACATCTTACAAAAATACTTGAAGCATCCATTGAAATAATTACCAGATATTGAATTCAGCAAAGTTTGGAAATTGCTTCATGACTTCTGATCCAAAAGTTTGTAAATATATTCAATTTATGGCTGGTAAGGCTTTATCCAACTCTTACATCCATCTTGATTGTAGTACTAGAAAAGAAAAAAAACATTGTTGGATGAGTAATCTACTTTTAGCTTTCAAAAGGAGGAGAGTGTTTTGAAAATTCTGTATTCGATACAATTTTTGCTAAATTACAAATTTTTGTTTCTTCTAATTGTTACAGGCAACATGAGCAATTCTTCATTTCAAGGTTCCAGTGAGCGATACGTTGAGAAACATGCGGATACCAGTTCTCGTATTTCTGTTGTAACTCGTCCCGCACACATTTTACCTCAACCTTCAGTATGTCAGTCTCATGTGGACATTTTAAAATCGTATCAGGTGAATGAAGTGTTTCACATTTAATAAAGACTTCATAAATTCTTGCTGTAATTACACATTTTTTTCAGTAACCCAAGTTACCTCTCTTTGGTTTTTTTTTTTTTTTTTTGAGAGTTACTGAAAACTTTGTTTTTATTTCTTTATTTTTTAGTTTGGCTTCAGTTCTCTTTGAATCTTTACTGCCATTTTTTAAAACTGAAAGTCAAGCTAACTGTTGCTCCCTACTAATTTTAAGAGGACAGGGTCAAGCAGTTGTAACTGCAAGAAGTTAAGAAATTGTAGACTCGTCACCTTAAGTAAACTGGATCCCTAACTTAAAGATGTCATAAGATCCAAAAATTCCACCTTTAATTTTAACCCAGTCAGTAATTTGAAATGGATTTTTAATTTATTTACATTTTTAAAATAAATTTTAAAATTTTATTTTTTTTACTATTGCTAAGGAATGAACCTTGCTTATCCAAACCTGGGTTAAAATTATGATTAGCCATATAATGAGATGTCCTCTATTCACTGTGTAGTAACACAATTGTCATTTATCAACTATTTTCAGCAGAAAATACCAGTTGGCAGGCAACTAATACCAGCCATTAGCCAGATCCCTACTTCTCATTCATCAACATCTGCTATTCTCACTTCTGGTAAGTTTATGTTTACCAGTTCTTGTGTGTGTGTGCGTGTTAGTAGACATTGTTATCTTTGTTGTTGATTCCAAGAATGTAGATTTTTGGTTTAACACCGAGACAATCATAAATATGCTGTATAATGATTTTATATAAATTATATTTTAGTCTACTGTGAAAATGCTGCTTGGGAATGTTATTTTGATATGAGTGGTATTGATGAACAATGTTTTGTTTTGAATTTTAAAAAGAAAAGGAACAAGAATTTTCATTTTAGCTAATTAAGGGAGATAACTTTGCTTAAATGTTTTTTAGAAAAATGTGGCTACAAAGATAACAATGGTCAACAAAATTAATTGTATTATACTCATTATGAATGCAAACCAACTTTTTTAGACTAATTTTTCATGCTGATTTCAAAATTTCACTCCATTTGTATGCAGCACGTATCAGTTTTTCAGTAGATACATGCAATATTTACATATTTGTATATATGAAATCATTAATGTAATAAATAAGGACATATTATTTTTAGAAAGTAAATGAATTTATTGAGTTAAAAATCATCACTATCATTTTACAAAGAGTGAATACACAAAAAATGGGTCAGACAAAACAGACAAAGTTAGAAAAACAGAGTTAGAAACATTGTGATTTGGATTTCCTGCGGTGTTCCTGATCTGGTTCATCACGGTAAAGTGTCCAGCAGTAGTCAGCCAGCATACTGTCATTCCAGAAGCCTTGGTACCGTTGTCCTGGTGAAATCTTTCACCATGTTCATCAGACACTGCTCCAAGGTTATCTGCGAAGAAATCCAGATGGGAGTCCAAGAAGTGAACTTTCAGTGACATGCGACAACCCATTGCTGAGTAACATTTCAGAAGATTCTTGATGCCATCCTTGTAGTCCATTGCCTTCTTGTTGCCCAAGAAATTCTCACAGATCCAATTGAAAGCATTCCAGGCAGGCAGTTCCAGTTCATCCAGTGTTGTCTTGAAGTTGACATCTTTGAGTACTTCTCTAATTGGGGTCCGACAAAGATACCCTCTTTCAACTTCGCCTGTGTGATTTTGGGAAACTTTTCTACAATATACTCAAACCCTCTGGAATTTCTCTTCCCTAGTGTCTTTACAAACTGTTTCATCAGTCCAAGCTTTATGTGCAAAGGAGGCAATAGGACATTACATTGGATCTACAAAAGGTGTATTCTTGACGCTAGACAATCTTGCTGGTATGATGTTCTTGTCTGCCAGTTTGATTCCGAATAATGTCTGTCAGTTTCCCGACTATCCCATAGACACAAGAAACAACAGTATTTTGTGAAACCTGCCTGCATTCCCATTAACATCAGACCAATTATGACTGGACAATTTGAGATGTTGAAATACCTATTTTATCAGACAAAATTTGATTGGTTAATTTAAGATGATGAAATATTGCATCTGAACTATGCAGCAATGAATAATGTAGTTTATTTTAAAGGTATGTTTCCATGATGTAAATGAAATACTTGCAAACACGTCATTAATTGGAATTTCTATATAATGCATGAGCTAAAACCAAAAACTTTCTCATCTTGAAAACTGTACGTGATGTCAAAAAACTAATTGTATATTTGAAATCAGCATTAAAAACTGCACTAAGTACACCTTGACATATGCTTGATGAAAAATACTTGTTGACCAGTGTAATGTTACTATTCATTAAAATAGAATAATTGATCAATTTACTATTTGTAGGTGCTTTAGACTTTTTTACTCATTCCTCATGTCACAAATATGAAATTTATTTTTTTTCATAAAAGTGTTTTGAATTATTATAAAATAGCTTACAAATATAGTTTTAAAATATTTGAAAACAAGATGAAAGTATTTTAAAATAAATTTTTGTTCAATTGGTTTATTTCATGGTTACACTTGTAAAAAGATACGTTTTGTAAATTAATGGATATTAATGCTTTTTTTTAATAGTAAAATTCTGTCGTCATTGAGTTTTGTTATTAGTGTCTAGAGCAGTTATACTGTGTTTATATGGTTTAATAAATTAGCTAGTTAAAAGTTAAATTCTCTGGATATTTTATGTATAAATAAATATCATGAGAGCTTACTACAGGTAGCTACCGTAAGTAATGCTTAAATAAAATAGTCATAGGACAAATGAACAAATAAAACATCAGGAATTTATTATATGTTAATTGTTGTTGATGTGCTGACATCTTGTTTTAGGTGCTGTAGCTTCTGGTGCAGAAAGCAGTCACACACAGACCACGAGTACTACCACGCTGAGTACATCACATCCAAGCTCCTTGCCAGTCCATCACCCTACATCATTCTCTCAGCCCAATGTGCTGCAGCTTGGAATTCCCAGTGCAGCCACTGGACAGCCACTGGCCTGCCCCCAAATGCCACTAAATGTGAACTCACCTGCTTTTCGTGGATCAATGCAGCCGTCTCCTGCTCATTACACAACCGGCTTTCCACCACATCTACCGAGAGGTAAGTTTGACGCAAGAAAACACACATCTTTAAAGTCTGTCTTTCTGTGTCTGTTTTCACACTGCTGTGCCAGTGTACCATCTACATCTGCAAAAATTTTCTCAGATTTAGTGATGAAACCTTGTCCTTACTTACAGTTTGTTTGCGTTGTCTGCTGAATGCAGAAATAAATCTACCAGATCCTGAAATTAAAATTTTATGTCTTCATTTGTGTATATTTATATGCTGTAACAATACAGATGCAAAACTAGTAAAAGATTTTTGTTTACATACATACAGACCAAAAGCTAGGAAGAAAACAAATTTGGGGAAAATGAAAACAGTGATTGTTATAAGGTAGATATACGAAATGAATAAGTTAGAAAAGAAAAGGTAAACATGATGTATTAAAATTCAAACATGAGTTCCATGAAAAGAGCCAAATTTTGTGTTCTAAAAGCAGTAAGGCATCTAGACCATGGAATTGACCATACAGGAGTTTAAGACAGTTAGCATCACCTGAATGGATAACAAATACAAATGAGCCAATTAGATATTGCCACGTGTCCTAATCCAGAGTAAAAGCTAAAGCAGCCTGTCACAGCTAAAACAAGTGGGCTTACTAGAAGTCTTTATAACCAGGATGGCAGAAAGAAAATAATCTGGAAACACATCTGCTCTCTATACTTAGAAAGATAAAGGCTTAACCAAAAGAGAAATTGCAAAGAAACTTGGCATATCCAACGAAGTTGTTCATTACCAACTGTAAAGAAAACATACTAGTTCAAACCTGGATAGAAAATGAGGCGGACAAAAGAGAGTAATATCTAAGACTGAGGACCAATGTATCAAGTTATTGGGCAAGGCAAAAAAGACCGCTTTCAACCCTTGACATTACAGAACATGAATGCCACCAGAACAAAGCCAGTGTCTTGTACATCAGTAAAAAGGCATCTAAAATCTCTAAAGTTTTGTAGTTGTGATGAAACTGATGAATCAAAGTTTGACTTGTTTGGTTCAAGGTGTAGTTTGATCATTGACAAGTTGGAAAATGTTTAATAAATCAACTGCGTTAATCCTGTAAAGATGTTTTGGAGCTAATTAAGATGGCAGTTTGTACAGAATTAAAGGGACAATGTGCGAGAGGATGTTCATAGTATATAGACATGCATTACCTTCTGTCATTCAACTAACTTAATGATCCTTAATATGCTGCTGATCTGTTTAAAGCAAAGAACAACAAGGTGGCTTCCTAAACATGTATTTGACAGCCTAGTCTTCAGATGTGTCACCTACTGAATGTCTGTAGGATGAATTTAACAGAAAAGCCAGGTAAATGGTGCTGCAAAACGCAACAGCTATGGCAATACTTCAGTACATCTTGGAATTCAGTAACATCAAACTATTTTGACAAATTACTAGAATGCCCAGAATTTGCAAAGCTATAAAGGCAAATAGTAACTGATGAAATCCATTTGTGACTTTGAATTTTTGTTCTGACTGAGTGACTAATTTGGATATATATCATAGTTAACTAATAAATGTAATAGACCAATCATTGTTTTAATTTTTTCCAACTTAGTGCCTTTGCTTTTAAATTTTTGGCATGTAGTGTGTGTGTAAGGTTACCATATTTATAAATATGCATTATCGTTTGCTTGCTTTGTTTTTAGGTGCTGTTGCAGCTTCAGCATTGTCTAATCCCAAACCTGGATCTAGCAT
This sequence comes from Nautilus pompilius, assembly GCA_018389105.1. NCBI lineage: Eukaryota > Metazoa > Mollusca > Cephalopoda > Nautilida > Nautilidae > Nautilus > Nautilus pompilius. The sequence continues at coordinate 432,354 of JACATO010000649.1, read as the reverse complement.
GGCAGCTGCTGCAGCTGTTCTACGTCCCAACCAGCCAGCCACAATCCAACTCCCACCCACCCACAGTCCTGGTGTGCAGCCCCTTCATCCTCAGATCCAACCTCGGTCCTCTCTCATCTCTGTCATCAGGCCAGGCACTCCCCCTGTCACTGGTTGCAGCTCCCCTGCTGTCAATCCACCGGCTCATCACTCGGATCCACACAGGTAAGTTGAGTGAGATCCAGTGCATTTATTGACTAAACTGCTTGCTGCTCTCATAACTGAGCACACCTGTTGATGCTGCTGATGAAGAATCCCCGGAGAAGCTTAGCCACCAGCCAAATCCACTAAAAGTCATCAACACAGATGCAGAGTGTGTATCTCAAGGTTCTACACCTGGTTAGTGCTAGTACACAACCATTATCAATTCCTCAAATCACCTGTAGAGAGAAATCTGCAATTATGTAGATTTGACAAGGAATTTTCCAGGAATTTTTTTTTTTTCCATTTAATTTTCTTTCTTAAATAAAAAAATATGCTTTTCTGTTATCCAGTTAACTTGGTTGAAATGTTGCCAAAATATAGATGAAATGTAGCCGTCAGCATCACTGGATATGCACTGAAAATAGACTGCTGAACAGTTTGAATAAAAACAATATTAAAATAATAAAACATAGATAATAATAATAGAAGTAGTTTTTGGAGCTAACAGAGAGGTTCTGGAAAATTGTATCTGCCTTATAATTGAAATGCTTAGGGTTGATCATAATTTTGAATTAATGTATAATTTACATTCAGTTACAGCCAGCGGGTGCACATCTGTCCAGTATGAGGCATTGGAATGAATGCAGGTCTGTCTTAAGTTACAGCATTATCTCATGAAGACGTCTGTCACTTTACAATAAGTTCCTATAATTTTCTCAAAACAAAACTAAAATAAGAGGCTTGACACTCCAATTAATATATCCACCTATAAAACTGTGTGATTTAAATGTAGTCTGTGTATACATTGTCACAAATGGACAATATTTCCAAAAGGGTTTCAGTCTAAATTTTTGCTTTATATAAATGGCTTTTAATGTTTTATGCAGTGTTTTATTAACAAATAGGTAGGGCAGCTGGTCCAGTGGTAGACTAAGCATACCTTCCTGGAATGGTTTCTTCTTCTTCTTCTTCACCAGCTGGTCATGTGATTTTCTCTTCCACATCTGAAAAAACTAAGAGTTCTAGTAAGGATTTTCCAAATACTCATAGTGGAATTTACATACAGGTAATTCTTGACTGGCTTGCACCTTGACCACTGCCAGGAGCACCAAGGTAACTTGCTTGATATCAGTAAACCTAACTTCCCACACCTTCCCCTTCTAGCTCACTTCTGTGAAATGTCCTCAAACTTGAAGTCAGGACAGGTGTCCATAAAGCAAGCAAAGCAATTTACAGGTGGATGCATGGAACTGAATGTTTTCAGTAAGCATTGAGAATTAGCATCTTTTGTCTCAAATAACAATATACCTTATTTTCAGGGGAACACTTTGATATAGCATGACTCATTGAGTAAATGGACTGGCACTTCAGGTTGTGCTCAAATGCTTACAGTTGCTTTATAAAATGCTGTCATTTTGCATATATCTTAAGCTTATGTCCACATTGGCAAATCCAAATGGCACACTTTTTCATAGACATTTCATTAACTAACTATTATTTTCTAATTTACTAGTCATTTTTGGAAAAAGTTGTTTGAAAACTTTCTGTTTTTCAGTATCATTCACACTCATAATCAGTGCCATAGATTCTTCAACAGCTTTGCATTGGATTCATTTGTCACCAGAGCAATGTCTTTGATTCCAGCTTTCTGATCTTCAGCCACCATCTCTGAATCATCCAGGGTTTCTGTAGAATTGGCATCATTATCGATGTCTAAAATTTTTGCAAAAAGCTGAAAGTTTCTGCATCTGGTTTAGTAAAACATTTTAGACAGATTCCATGATTACAAAATATGTAAAAAATGTGTATTTCTTAATGTCTAATGGAACGTGCTTTTTTATTTATCATGTACTTAAGTACTCAACATCTCTTCAAAAGGGATCTATTAATGATTTATGTGTTGGAGCCAGAATTTTTGGAGATTTATTATTCATATTATGGTTGAGCATGCCCTATGTTACGTACAGTCAACATGTCGTTTTGGATGTGTTCTTTGCTAAGAATATGGTATGTGGATCTGAGTCATTAAAACGATCTCATGAAGTTTTGGATTTCTATGATGTATAGAAGAGAATTCTAACTACTGTTACTACTAGTTAGTTTTTGCTGTTCCAGAGCCAGTATTTCGCTGCATGGCGCTGCACCACCGCCACCTAGTATCCAGATTACACTGCAGCCCCAGAGAACACCAGTGGAGGTTGTTGCCAAGCCTGTGACGTCCCACTGTCAGCCTAAGGCTGTGCACGTGCCAACATCCAAAGTCATCGTGTCTCAGGGCTCACTTGCTCCAGTCGTTCAGCACCCAATTGCAATGACCAAGTCAGGTAAGGGCTGCCCAGTTAATTAATTCTTGGTTAGTTTGTCAAATTCTAGAGTCTAAATTAGAGACCTTCTCTTGTTCGCTCTTTTTGAACTAACACTGTTTGTTTCTCTGTGGCCTTGTTTCTGTTTCTGCTCATTTCGAAAGAGATGCTGTAGTTTTAAAGTATAAAATGCTGCACAGATCCATGCTTATCTGTATTAATAGTGACCATAGCCTGTGCAGATAAATAGAAGTAAAAGCAATAGTTCAGTCTGCTGTACCTTTTGCGATTATAGATAAGCTTCAGGTATGTACAGTATTTTCTTTTTGTTTTGCATGAAGGTTATTTGAATTGTTTTTTTTTTCTTGTCAAAATTTCGATAAATTTTCTTTTTGCTGTCAACTTCATTTTGGTGCAGAAGTTGAAGAAATAATAGTGTGTGCAAAACTTTGATTTGAGGATGAGCAGAATTTTGCTACGTATAATTTATCAGGTGCGGAGAGATTTCAGTTTGAAAAAACATCTCTGTCTGTTATTGCTTGGTTGGACCCTACTAAAACATGTTGATAACAGCAGTTGTGCATCTTTGACAGACTGTTTTCGGGCTGTGCTCCTCTGTAGTTAATCTAATCAATTTCTTGACATGCAGTGCATCAATATACATTTTTTTTCTGCATGTGAAAATACATTAAAACCTGAATCTGGTGGCCCAGTGGTTAGACTTCTGATAGAATACTGGATTGCTGAGGTTAAGAGCCTGGGCTCAACTCTCAGTTGGGGTCTGTTTAATTTTGTGTACCTCCCTGGCATGGCTTCTCATCTCCCATAGGTTAAAATGAAGTGTTCTAGTAGGAATCTCTTCCTGCTGAAGTTGGAAGTTCCAGGCTTCTTGTGGTGCAGGATAGGCAACAGACTCTAATGGATAAGCACACCACCACCACCACCACCTCCCTTCACCAGGGTTGTCTCTGCATGATACAATAAAAACAAATCTTTAATCACCACAGATTTCGTCCGCAGGGGTAATGGGTTTTTTAACCCTGCTAATTAAACCTCGTGTTGTATCGTCTGCATTTGGGTTGTTAAGTTCACTTTCTTGCAGTCATTCTCTGGTTGCTTGCGGGTAACTGATTTTGTGAACAGCAAGAAAGTAACGCCAGACAAAATGCTTTAGACCAGAAAACAACATTTTTATGCTATAAGTTACTTTCCGAGACACTTTTCTGCAAGAAAGGGCGAGAAGAGTGGTGTTAACGGGAACTTATCACGCTGCATCACAACTGCTAACCCCCGAGTAAGGAAGAAGAAAGGAAAAAAAAACAAAATGTGTGAAATTAACAGAATGAATAAATAACTGCAAAAAAAAAAAAAAAAAAAAAAAAGTGGATATTTCAGTTGAATCTGCTGGTCCAAAAACATTCTTCCTTTTTTTCTTTTGCCAAATCACCAAACCAAAATTACGTGCAGCATGTGTACATCAGACAAACGGACAGTGGCCATTATATTGTTGCATGTTCCATCCTTCCTTCCTTCAGGTCCTGGCAAGTGGAATTATGGAACTCATTTTGTAGACTTAACAATGGATGCTGCCAAGCCAGCTCTCGCAGGCAAGATGATTTGCTGTGCAGCTTCTTTGCTTGCTTTTCTATATGCCCCCCTCATCCTCTCCCCCCTACCCATTTTGTTTTAGTTTTTGCGAGTGCATGAGTGCGTGTGTGCGCGTGTGTTTTGATCTTGTGCTCACATTTTTCAGTCAGAGTCTCTTTTTTGATTACTAAAGCCTGCCACCATTACCAGCCTAACATGTACAGTCCTTTAATCATGCTAACCTGTTTGTTTTGCTGGCCGCCCTTGATCTGTGCTCTAGTTTCTGTGCTAACCTAATTTCTATTATGTAACTGACCATGGCTGGGTCTTTTGTTGTTGCTGTTGGTTGTTTTTTTTTAAATCTTTTGTTTCAAATTCACTTTTTTTGTTTTGTTTTTTTTTTTCAAATACGTTATTCATCAGCGACCAGGGGGTTGGGGCCGGGCTAGCTGCTGTCTCCTCCCCCCGCGTCTCTACGGTTTATTCTCATTACACTGCAAGGTGATGTCTCCTGTTTTTGCCGGCAGCAAAATTTTCGCAGGGTGGGAGGAAAAGAAATGGAATTAGAATACAAGTACTGCGTTTCCCTCTTGTTAGTTATCTCTCAAGAATGTGTTTCGGACAGATGCTAGCAGTATAACGAGAATGGACTTAACGTTTAAACAAATGAATGGACCACAACATGGTTATAAGCTTTCTCAAGGTTCGGGGAGATGGGGATAGAGAGGGATCCATGAGATGTGCAACTCAATGACATGCAGACAGTGGGTTGGCTGGAAGCATTCAGAAATATCATAGTGAATTTGTGTGTTACCATGCAGACAGTGGGTTGGCTGGAAGCATTCAGAAATATCATAGTGAATTTGTGTGTTACATGTTTGCATGTAATTGATATTGATCTGGCAGGGAGTTATTAATCTCTCTGGCCTCATGTAAATAAATGTTGCTTTTTTTTTCTCTCTTTTACTGTTTCTGTACTGTTGTTATTGCTTTAGACCCCCGTAAGACAATGAGAAATGTTTAGTGCTACTTGCAATTAATAATATTAACTACAGAGGCTACTTTGTTAAAATAATAACCATGTTCTGGGCAATAGTGGGGCAGTTGTTATCTGGTAAGTTCTGGGTTGTATTTTTTTTCTTTCTTTTAAAAGAGCATTCTGTAAAATGTCTAATTAAATTAGTTGTAATGTTTAAACATAAAAGCCTCCAGCTAGAGATCTAAGATATCTGTGCATCTACACCATAGTGTTTGAATCACCAAAAATACTAGGTATGTAAAGTGAAACCCTGCTGGAATAGCATCGCTGTAATGGTATCCGGCCAGGTTCTATCTGAACATCCCTGGTAGAAGGCATCAAAATATACCATAGTCAGTTATGTCAGCCTGGTTCCTGTCAGTCTAAATGAAGCCATTTCAGTGATATAATGTTAAACTATGACCGGTTAACTGGAACCAACCTGGTTGACTCCTTCAGTGTTGAAACTTTGCTATCCTATGATATTTCTAAGGTGGTAGGAAAGGTATTCCATTAATAAATGTCACCTGTGCTTTAAAAGAAAAGACAAATCCACAACAGAACAGGATGAAATTCTTTTGGCTTTAGCTGACAATGTTCATCGAGCACTGTCTTTTTAATTTGAAAAGGTTTAAAATTTGCTACTGTAAACTAACTGGCACCTCTAGCCAATAGCAGTTACTGGAGATTCTACTGTGTCTGGTATTAAGTTCATTTAAAATCCGGTAAATAATAATAACTAATGCACATTATAAGTTTGCTTGTTTTTCTTAAGTCAAACAAATCAGTTAAGAGTAGTCACTATCAGCCAGAAATACTCTGGTTTATTTGGAGATCAGTTTTGTTTTGTATAAGTTACATTATAATAAAAATTCATCTACCTTCTGTAGGGCTGCAAAATAAAAAATAACTAAAGGCTTTAGCATTATTATTTTCATTGTCACTCATGTTTGAACTTTGTATACAAAAGACTATCAAATGCACTGAAGCCTTTTTATTTTTTAATATAGTTTTATGGCATCTTGCAGACTGTCCTTCCTAAGAATGCCTTGACTACCATTCATGCATTAGGCTGCAGAATTATTTTGTTATAATGATGTCGTGGCAAGCCAAGATGACATCATATGATGAAATGATGTCATGGTGAGCTAAGATGACATCATATGATGAAATGATGTCATGGTGAGCCAAGATGACATTGTATGATGAAATGATGATGTGGCAAGCTAAGATGACATCGTATGATGAAATGATGTCATGGCGAGCCAAGATAACATTGTATGATGAAATGATGTCTTGGTGAGCTAAGATGACATCGTATGATGAAATGATGTCGCGGCGAGCTAAGATGACATCGTATGATGAAATGATGTCGCGGCGAGCTAAGATGACATCGTATGATGAAATGATGTCGTGGCGAGCTAAGATGACATCGTATGATGAAATGATGTCGTCGTATGATGAAATGATGTCGTGGTGAGCTAAGATGACATCGTATGATGAAATGATGTTCACTTTTGTATCATCTATTATTTTCATGTCAGCATAAACTAGATTCCATACTCTTGCAGGATTTTCTGCTAAATTTGACTGAAAAATATTTTATTTTCCACTTGTGAAATTGTAACTTAACTTCAAACTTATTGCTATCTGAAAGATAGAGCTCCCTCTTAGTAAGAGTGTAAACATTTTTTTTTTAAAAAAACTATATTCTGCCTCAAGAGTAAGTGTAGGAGACTCATTTCATGGAAACCCTGCTCTTCTGCATTTTCTTTATTTTTAATTTGCTATTGAATCTTTCCCCTTTTATGGCCCCCTCTCAAACTCTTCATTTGTGCTATTATATAGGCAACCAACATATTTTTTCTTTCTCCAAGTTGTACACATTTTTCACACTAAAGTGTGTAACTTTGTCCATCACCAAATAATGCCAATCAGAAAGTTATTCTTTCACAGTTATTGTTTGCTTGATAGCAGTAGTCTATATTCTCTGTAATCAGCCATTCACAAATTTTAATACTGCCTCTAGCTTGGTATGTCAAAATGTCAGTTTGGTAGATTTAAAAAAAAAAAAATTAATATATTTCTGCTATAAATTATACATATTTCTTTTATTAATGTTATAGTTATGCATAAAGTACATTAAAAATCTTTTTTCTTTCAGATGTGTCAAAAGATGTAATGTTATATACTTCAAGAGAGAGAAGTGGTAAGCTCAAACATTTTAGAAACTGAAATTGAAGGGAAGTAACTCTAGAAATAGCAGTAAATAAATTGTTTATTATCTTTCCTCTGGATTGAATCAACAACTAGCCATTGTTGTCCACATGTTAAAGCCAGCTTATTATATTTCTGAGAAAGATCAAGAACAGTATAACAGCTGGTGAGGTTGTTATTGTTATACTCAAGTACTTTTAAAATGAAACAGTTATGTTAGCTATGGTGAAGATTAGCACAAAACGGGGGTGGAACATTATTTTTTCAGTGTATTTATTAAAATACGTTTAATTTTGAATAGCATTTATGAAAAAAGAAAGCTACTTAATGGAAAGGGTTAATGCATCCTCTAGCACAGACTTGCTTTTGCAAAATATTACTAGTTTGGTTGTTTATTAAGTAATGGAGGAAATGGTTTCTTCTTTGAACCAAATTATTGTACGGTTAATTTTAATACTGCATGGTGCATCTCTTCATGATGATTTAAAAATGGTGATGTGATACAGATTTATTTTCTTTCTTTCTTTCTTTTTTTTTTTTGTCAGTGGCCATTGCTGTACCTACACAAACATCTAACTCCAGTATGTCATCTGTGAGTGTCTCCACAACATCAAAACACTACTCTAACTACAGCCACATCGTCAGCTCCTTCTGCCATTCCTGTTGGTGAGTTCAGCGTTATCATTCCTTGTTTTGCTTATGCTGTAGCTGAAAGCGGCTCAGAGCTTGCACAGGCTCAAATAACTGGTAACTTTTCCGAATCATCGCTCAGATCTAGTGCTTTTGCGTCAGAGAAAGCTTGAAGCAAAGTTAGTCGTCTGCTGTTCTGGCCAGTCAACCCGCAGAGGAAGATCTCTGTGTGACCAGTTTCTTTATATGTAGGCCCTTTACGATCTCACTGGTTCTCCACCTTTTGATTTCATTGCTGTGGCACCCACCACCTCAAAGCATTCATGCGATGATGCAGGTAAGCATTTAAAGAAATGAAGTCCACCTGTTTACTCAAGTGAACATATAATAAATCTCTCAGATGCCTTAAATAAAGGAGTCTTTAAACACACAAAAAGTTGCGACCAACTAGCAAAAATCCAGTTAAGTGGAGAAGTCAGTGATTGATTAGAACGGCTTTTTGTCCTTGCACTTGATTATACTTTTTCATAATCAGCAACAATCTTATTTTATAGAAATAAATAAAATCAGATTGGAATCAGAAACTACCTGTCATCATATTACGGACTCGTGGAAGTCCAATGTCCATGTAGAATCTTTCCCCATTTCTTTTTTTTTTTGCATGTGTTTGACAGATAATCTAACCACATCATTTATTTTTTTTTACCTCTTTTGTCCTTCAAGCTCATAAAACAAAAATAATTAAACTAACAAATAAGTATTTGAAGCTCCTAGGCCTTAATGAAGACGCAACTCTAGTGTTGGCCTTTACGACGGTTTAGGCATGTATGAGATAATGGGGGTAACGGTGCCAATTCTGGTGGGGTTTTGTAAGCGGAAAAATTTAGTTGAGATAATGGTTTACTTCAGATACACTTGCTTTATTTTTCTGGAACAAAACTGTTTCCATTAGACTTTATAGGGGGCTTTACTGAGTACCAGCATTGTCAAATGAAACCTGGTCAGATACCCCTGTAAACTAATATATTAAAAATTATATATGTTCAGAGAGAGAGAGAGAGCAGTAAGTAAATGAATATATTAAAGTTTCTTTTTTCCAGGTTGGTCTTCAGCATCCCTAATAGGATAGTTGAGGGCTAAAGGCGTGTGCGTGCGCACGTGTTGGAGGGGGGGAGTCTGAAATGAGAAAGTCAGACTGGATTGGAATATTAGATGTGACAGATTATCGATTTATTTCTAGGTTTTGAGATGCTTGCTGCCACCTTATTGCTGTCAAATGCAGACAAAAACAAACTAAAGCTTTATTGATCAAGCAGCAGCCCTGTAAATTCTGCTTTTTTTTCTGAAATATTTTCAGATATAAGGTAATCAATCAAATGAAATAAAAAAACAGTGGGCTTGCATCAATGTATGTATGTATGTATGTATACTCACTAGCTTGGGTACCTGGCACTGCAAGGGGAAAAATGGCTTTTATATATAAAAAAAAGAGGTTTCATATCAACTTGAAAAACAGAAATGTTAATTGTTTAAACACACAATCACTGAGAGGACATTGAACTGATGCTAATGATACGTTTCTTAACATTCTACAAGCTGTACACTTAAATTTAACTTCGGTCCATAAGAGCCTCTTTATAGACTGTGTTATCGCCAACTCTTGAACATCCAACATACAGCTGTCCATAGGAAAAGCAGGGACTATCAAAACAGGCCAACAAATTTCAATGATCAGCCCTGTGCTTTATTGATGGTCATAGCAAACTGGATTCTCTTGAATTCAAAGGGGCTTTTTAAATTCCATAATGGTTATGTTTCAGCTGACTTATTTAGAAATCTGAAAGAATGTTGACCAATATGTGGCCAGCTTAAAAGATGACGACAAACCTGTGGCAAACTACTGAATGAATTTTTATTCTTAGTTTTACTGTGTATGATATCAAAACCTGCTGTTGATTGGCCTTCAGACAGCCTTCAAGGCTGACTGTTGATAAATTGAAATCTGTGGTCACTTCTGAGTTGAATGAAGCTGTAGTAACCCTGAACCTTGAAAGGTGGTCTTTGTTGGCCTTTGAGCCAGGCCCTGGTACCTTTGGATCCGGAGGTACCTTCATTATGATTTGAGGCTGCCAGGTTTCCTGTTTTGAATGATAGCTGAGAACTAAGTGCAATCTATAAGGCCTTTAAGAAGCGATCTTTGGTGGCCTCAAAACGGCCTTTAAATAAATCGTGTGGTAGCTTAAAATATTGTCCAGATTCTGAAGGACCTACACAAAATATGGGGCCTCCAGGTGCAATGCTTTGGCAGTGAAAGAGTAAAAAACAAATGCACAAACACTTGTAAATATCAGTTAGATAAAAAAAAAATGTCTTTGCATCAATATATGCATAAATAAAAAGCAATGGACTTGCATCAACATGGCTGAAGATGGAATTACTAATTGTATCTGGCCAGATTTTAGCTGAACAATCTGGAAAGTGTGTGTGTGTCTGTATATATTAAGCAGTCATATATTAATTTAAAAAAAGAAAATTAGGCTTTGTCGTTGGGTTAGTTTTTTCTTGTTTGTTTAAGACAATGTGTCTGCCTGTGATAGTATATATATTAATGTCATATTGTTTTTTTAAAAACGGAAAGTCCTTAAAATTATATATAGATAACAAATAACAACCAGAAATTTGTTTAATGTTTTCTATCAGCAGTAATATTTTGATGGATGCCTCAAATTTCTGTTTAAACACCCTTTTTCCCCCTAACCACCAGTTTTGAAGGTAGCTGAACCTATGCAGTCAGTGGTGTTCCTGTTTTGTTTTTCTTTTGTTCAGCCAAAGTGACACCACAGCGCCAACAGCAGGCAGCACACATTCCCCAGCCATCGACTCACGCAATTAGCCAGGAGTCCAGAACTGAGAGCGGTTCAAGTCACGGACAGGCAGGCAATTACTTCATCCCGCAGACGCCCCGGGTGTCTCCCAGTACCACAGCCCTAACCACAAGCATAGCGGGACCCACTACCGTTACACATTCAGAGAACAGGCTAGAAGGGTGAGTTGTGTAGGCGGTGCGTCATCTCTCCCAACATCAGAGGAAAGAATGTCGTAATGCACATGCAACATAAGGCTTCTTCTTCTTCTTCTTAAAATCTGACTCGCCACACTGATATTTTGTAGCTGTTTGTAGATAAGCAGGGAATCTATTCTTTTTTTTTACTAATGCATCTTCTCAAATTTCCTTTCAAAAGCAATCTCAATCATTTTGGTTGTTTAAAAGGATGAAGAGGCCACATTTTTGGGTGCCGGATATTTTGTTCTGTTTGGGCAGCGTCTTTGAACACTAAGAGTTGCTGATCCACGATTTCCGTGCTGTGGGGCTAATATGGCAGGCCCTCAGACCTTCTACATCGGTTAGTGGAAACTGAACTAGAACTCTTGTTGTAGCTGCTGGAAGAAACCGGATGTAATCCATGACAGTGGACTGGTACAGAAGAGAGAGAAGCACTGCGGAGGTTTGCCAAACCAAGTCAGTTTCCCCACAGGGATTAATGTCTGTCCCTCAGCCTTGGCAGGTCTGTACACTGCGCAACACACAGCCATGTGCCACTACTAAATATAATTATATACTGTAGTTATTTTTCATTATAGCACCGCGAACATTAATACTAAGTTGATCCACATTAATCAAAATTGCAGAGGCTCAAATCTTTCAAAACTAAATATTTTAAATGAAAGAATATAAAATTGCCTTTCTATTATATACATTTGTTTGTTTTGGGGGGGTAGTAATTTTAAATAATTAAGTTGATGGATTTTGATTGAAATGCTCATCTAACTCATATGCCGGTGTTCTCTCTCTCTCTCCTCTCTCTCTCTCTCTTTTCTCTCTCTCTCTCTCTCTTCTCTCTCTCTCTCTTCTCTCTCTCTCTCTCTCTCTCTCTTCTTCTCTCTCTCTCTCTCTCTCTTTCTCTCTCTTTCTCTCTCTCTCTCTCTCTCATTCTCTCATTCATCCATGCAGAACCATTGAAAGGACGAGTGTTTGTTCTATTTCATTTCATGCAGAGACCTGGTTGAGGTGACTCTTGTGCCTGCAAACAAGAGGGTGGCCAAATGCCATTAACTCTAGCAGCAGAGACAACTTTCAAAACTCTCCTGATTGGTGATGAGGAGTGGCAGTCTGGCTTGACCCTGCCCCTGTCAAGAACTAAGCTCTCCCTGCTAGCTTAACAGGATTCTTTTTCTGGAATAGCTCTATGCTCCCAGCTGGACTTTAAAAGGCAAAAAAAAGCAACAAACACTGCCCAATCTCCATCCCTCCCCACCCAATCAAACAAATCTATTGTGTTAGAAACTGGCATGCTTACCTTATTGTGTCAAAAGGAATTTTAGTTCTTCGTACCAGCCTTCCCAACCCCCAAAATACAGTGAATGTTTCTGGGTTGAGCAAGACTGGTGTTGAGAAATTAGCTTTAATAAAGTAACTCCTTGTTGTGTCTCCTTGCACTGTGTCTTACAGATTTGTTGTTTTCTCCATTATTTAGGAGACCCGCAGTTCCTCATATGCAGCCGTATATTCAGTCAGAGTTGATCTACAATGCCATACCCTACCCGTTGGTGTATCCCACTGCCCCGGCACTTGGCTCTGTCCGATCAGGATTAAGTAAGACTTTGACACCACCATCTTTGTTTTGTCACACAGAATCCTTATTTTTTATACTCCCTACTTTGTTGTTCCCAGAACCTCATACTTGAGGGATACACTGGTTTGTAAATATTCTACTGCAGGAAGTGATTTGAATAATTTTTAAAATAGCATTGTTGGGGGGGGGAGGGTTGCTACCTTAAATTTGCGAGGTGATGGGTTCATTAGTATATCTGTAACATATGTCAGTCTGATTTCCCCTAAATTTTAAACAATTGTGAAATTATGGCAGTTTTAAAATGGGAGCCCAGATCCCAGAATTGATCAGCTGCCAAAAGACACCCACTTCATATCGTGTTGCTGTTTTTGTTCGTTTCAGTACCCAGTCAGCCTTCAAATTATGCGGCTACCAACTGTATGAGCATTGCACCCGCACCGCCTAACGCCCTGCGCCTCAATCCAATGATGGTTGCCATGGATGCTCTAAGAGCGCCATTTTCTGTGCCGCCTCAGTATTCAGCAGCCAATACGCCAACAACATCTGTGACCACCGTTGTGACATCTCTGCCTGAGAGTAAGCTTATCTGCAAAAAAAAAAACAATGACGACAAACCCTGTACTTACCTGAGTTTTATTTTTTTTTCTTTCTGGCTGACAACAGGGCAGGGTTGTGGTGGGTGGGTGGGGGGGGGGGGTTATACATACACTGCATACAGCTTCCATGAGTCATCTGAACCATTCTTACTCCGGGTCATTTTGATCAAACAACTTAGCTCTGCTACTAGTTACAGCCGGTGTTAACATCAAGGGAACTGACGCGTGGAAAAGGAACTTGATGAATTACCAAACAGCCATTCCCATTCAGTCTAAAATGCATTCAGCTTCAGGGTTTGTTTTGTCTACTTACTTGTTCTTTCCAGCTTTGTTTTTTTTTTGTTTGGGGGGGGGGGCTTAGAGAACCTGTCTCTCCCCATAAACCATTACACTTGCTTGTTTTTTGTTTTTTTTGCTTGGAAGTTGAATGGTTACATTAACTTGCGTGTTGTTTGTTCAAGCTTCTCTTTGCCATTATGTAACCTGGAGCTTCCGTGTATTTCGTGCAGTCATTAACCCTTTCTGTGCTTTGTTTGCTGTTTTTTTTCCTTCAGTCTACTGAAATTTGACGATGTACAAGCTACACTTTGTTGTTGTTGTTCTTCTAAGTGCTTCCTATATTTTATTCGGTTATCTGTAATCATCAAAAGTATGACTAACCTGGCAATTTATTTCTTTACCACAAGCTTTCAGGTGAAGTGTAGTTAGGTGGCAAGTTTCAATCTGCAGCAGACAGTCCATTTCTGACATCATCTGAAGTCTTATGTTATGCTCAGGAAATAACTTGCTTTCTGAATACAGTAAGATTTCTTGCCATATACTTACATGAGCCAATTTTCCTACAGTTATTCTTTGAAATTAGCATGTAGTACTCCTCAGCTACACTTCTGCTTATGAAATGATAAATGTCACAGAAATGCATCATTTTGTACTTATATTCATTGTTCACATATTATATGTATTCATCATTATGTCTTTCTTTTTCTTTGTAAATATGTAGCTGTGAATACTGGTACATCAAATAACTCTGCAGAGATCACTCCTGCATCGTCATCGACAAGCATCTTCAGCAATTCGCCAGCCTCAGCTGTGGTACAGCAAGCTCCTAGCGGTCATGCTAGCATGACTGTAGTGAATAACACAAACTCTTCGCTCCGACCAAGCATATTACGTAAACGTACAAATGAAGGGTGAGCATTTACATTATTCATTGATACAGCATGACTATATTTAGTGGAAGGTGAGTTGGTGATGTATGTTCAGAAAAATTCTGTCTTAATAAGCTTATTGCTGCCTTTAATCCAAGTCAAATGTTACACTTGTAATTATCTCCAAATTAACTTGTTCCACAAAACTGATTTTCCTGCGGTGGCACCAATCTCCATCCTCTCTGCTTTCCTATGAGGAAAAAAAAACAGGAGTTGAATTTGAGATCAGTGAATTAATGGTGCCAGAAGCTAGAATTCCAAATTGACAGCATGGCACCATGAAAGGTATATGCAGAATTCTGCTGGATATTCATTCTTATGTTTTTGGTCAATAAGATATCAGATATTTTAAAATGGGGGGTTGATTCTAGGTTAATAAATTTATTGTGCTCTTTCAGATCTCTTGTTGTGAAGAAACCATTTGGGTTGCCATCTTCTTCATCTTCAACGGAAACACAGAGTCCTCGTCAGGAATCCACTCCACAGTCTAATGCTAGTTCTCCTAAAACACCTGCAGGGTAAATATATAACATTTCCAGAATTGTTTAACCATCCAATAGTGCAGTGCTATTTGTCCATGATGGTCACATGTAAAGCGAATCAACAGAGCAATCAGTATTTCTCCTATCAGTTTAAATAAATAAACACTGGTTGATTTTGTGTAAATTCTTGTTCAACCAACTGATTTAAAAACATCTAGTTAAATAAGTGGTTTAATATCTTTCCAATTACAGCTGTCCAATATCTGGTATCACAAAGTAACCCTCCACTGTGATATCCAACTTTTGAACAGCAAAAATGGCTTTTTTGACAGAAATTTAGTGAAAATATGGTAAACGTTTTGTTGAGTTTACTTACCACAGAAGGCTAGTTTTGTTTATTATTTCAAATGGCAGTCCTCTGAAAAACAATTGATAGAACCTATGCCTTGCAGCTTTATTGGCAGAAAATATGCATGTATTCATTAGCAACCACCAGTTAGTTTGCATTTTAAAATAAGATGCAGGTTTTGTTTTGTCCTTTCCATCAAAGAAATACATTTGGAAAAGAAGTAGTGTTATGCTAAAGAAAATAGTTTGTTAAGCACATCTGTTTTGCATAAAGATCTACCAAATAAATATAGCTAAAAGTGTTCTAGAGTAGTGGTTCTTGTTTGTCATTCTCCTTAAAATAGCATGTTTTATTCCAGCAGGCAGTCTGTTTATTTACATTTATGTGGGGCAAAAAACTTAAGTCATAGAAGGAACAATTTTGGTTTACTTATTGCAATTTGTTTCCCGGTAGTAAATGTTTTAAATTTAACGTAGCTAAGAATGAACTCTCCTGTATCATTAGCTGTGGGAATTCAAACCCTCTGGATACATGTTGATACTTTACATCATAGTTGTTGTGTGCAGTATCGTATTGTGTAAAGCAGTGTTCCTAGAGGCTATAAAATGACTATCTTTTTCTAATCACTCTTAAAAGGAGCCACAGAAAACCCAAAAAATACTCAATATGGCAGTCCCCAAAGCATTGATGCAAGAATGCATGTATTTCTTTCTTTCCTTTTGATTGTTCAATAATGAAGCAGATTGGCCAAGTGGTTAAAGTGCTGACATGTTGTTCTTGCTGCATTGGTTCATATCCTGCAGGCAGTCACTGCTCCTTGGTTCCACTTAGCTTGTATTGCAAATGAGCATAAACTGGGGACTGTAGGCAGTGAGGAAGGGAACTTTCCACCGTTCCATCTTATTACACCATGGCCTAAAAAAAATACAATTCCTTAATAATAATTTTACCAAATCTTCCTTCAAAGGAAGACATCAGAAATAGAGACCTCTCTCTTTGACCGCTTGTTTAGGAATTCTAGCATTGAAATTAAGAAAGTAATCATAATCAGTAGTGGTGTATTTAGTGTGCTTGCGCATGTGCACCTGTAATGCATTTAAATTCTTTTTTAAAGAGATAACAGCCAGTCGTCTACAGACACAGCACTGTCAACAGAAGCTGGTGGACCGACAGTGATAACATCATTGGGAGAAATCAGAATTAAACAAGAACCTCCTGATACACATGATCAGAATGGTAGGTGTTTGTGTTTAGAGGTCACAAGGGGCCTGGTCCAGTCTGCTCTTAATTCTAGTTGAGGCCTTGGGGTTTTACCAGATGGAAACACAAAATATTGCATCATGCATAGAAATCTTCTTTTTTTTTTTTCTTTACTGCAAAAATGGCTCTTGAACAAAGAATAATATTATGAGTGGCACAAGTTTTGCAATGTCTTGCGATCTACTGGATTAAACATTTCCAGAAAGATGCTAATTTCCCTGTTCTGCTGAAGTGGTAAACTGTATTGGTTTTTCCCCAGCTCATGAAAATGGTGCATAGTTCGTGGACATCAAATTCAACAAAATTGCACTGTACAATGGCTATCGCCTGGAGGGGGGGTTCTGAGTTTTCCTTCACCTGCACCTGGCCAAAATGTCTCTAGTGATGATGCAAGTGAGCACGATTGCTCAGCATGGCCAACCACTGGTTGAAAAGAAGGCTTGAAAATTCTGAGCTGAGTGGTTTGCCAAGTTTTCGTGGCTTAGCTGCAGATTCAGGACCGTTGATGGCTGAAGTGTGCCTTGGGGTAAACTTGGAGTGTGAGCCTGTCCGCGTTTAGGATTGTGATATGCCAGTGTCATTTGTGGGGGCCCAGTCTCTGGAGTAATTCTCCCCATCTACCCCTCTCTTGGCAGTCTTTGGTGTGTTTCCAGATCTTATGTATTTACAAGTTCTGAATGGTGGGAGAGGGATGAATATTAAAAATGCCCTCCAAGTCATTATGGAGTTTAAGAGTGCATTGAAAAGGTGACTGGAAAATATCTGATAAACAAAATAGAAGTGATTATATTGGAATCTTGGTTGACAAAACTTGTGATATTACAGTAGGAAAAAAAAAATTTTCAGTGAATGTGAGAGACACAAGGGAATTAATATTGTTACTGATTGTACTGCTGCAAGAATTAAAATGGCCCTGATTGAGTTTCTCACTGGTCTGTGAATCAATGGTGCACCTGTTATGACAGATGGGATTAATGAATTTGGTGCTAATCTCAAGCAAAGAAATGCTTGTTTAATTCAGGTATGCTGTGTTGCGCACAGGCTGAATTTAGCAGTATCGCAAACTGGAAAGATGATTGAGTACTGTTGACATTATCGCAACATGATACAATCTTTGTGCCGTTTATATTCTGGCTCTTCAATTTGGTATGACAAACTACAAGACCTTCAGACTTTGCTATGTGGTAAGTCATAGCAGATAACGGAACCAAGGTCTGTTTTCTGGAATCTTTTGATTTAATTTCGAATGGTGCATTTCTCTTAGTTACAGCTTTCTTGAAAGTCAAGAAACAGATTGAAAAAGTAAATGGCTTGTTGAATGGCAGCTTCAGGAGAGAAAGCAAAGCACCGGCATTCAGTCATTACCAACAGACCAGCCTCTGAGAGCCAGGTTCACTAACCTTAGAGAAACCAACGTCAACATTTAAAGAATGTCTTGAAAGTACTTGAGTTTCAATTTCATTCTCAACCCGAGTAGGTACCCAGCCAACCATAGAGGGATCTGGGCAACTATGACACAGACCGATTAGCTGCTTTGAGCATTACTCTGTAATGCTGGAGAGAGATGGGGTAGCAACTCACTCTGAGAGAATTTTGAAATTATTAATTATTGATTTCATTGCTCAATACTCAGATTTTGCACTCCTCCTCCTCGAGGTTTCTTTTGATAGTTCCATTGTCATTAGTACCCTGTGGAAGTGTGGGTGGGTACTGTGCAGAACATCACCAAAAAACAAATAGAACCTTGTGAGATTAAACTGAGCGATGTTCTTAAAACTCCTTGCTTCTGCTTTGAAAGTTTTGAGTGTGCCTAGGCTACCAATTCATTGAGCAGTATGAGGAACAGATTGTAAACCCTAATGGCTAAATCCCCATTTCCCACAGTACATTATACGGACTGGTCTCCTGTAAACTTATGAAACAGTGGAATTTCTCGTCGTTACAGCTACATTCCTGGGGTTCGGTTTGCTCATTTTAAACTGAAAATCTGAACGAAGTGAACGATGGTAGGGAAAATAAAAAATTAAATCAAGAAAAGTAGAGTAACAAACACTCGTGTGGTCGGTAATTATGAAAGCTTCTGTGGTATTTGGATGCCGGTAAGATTCTTGTTTCGATGGGGACTCGCAGTTTTCTGCTCGGGACCCTCAGAAATACAATGTGGAGTACCCTGGGCCTCCAAAACAGAAACTGGTAAAACCCTAAGGGGCTGACTCATTCAAAAGCATGGCCTGCCATCTGATGCAGTATTGAAACTTAGCTTTGAAAATAATCTTAAATGAAAATTTGATTTGGAGAGAGAAGTTTTTGGAAGGAAATTTCAACTGTAAGTTTACAAGAATAGAGAAATGAAGCTTGTGTTTAAAAAAAAATTTGGCAGAAAAGTTTTCTGACTGTAATTTGATTTTTTAACTTTCTTTTAACTTAGGCTTTGCTCCACCATCCCAAAGCAACATTCCTCTCATCACTTCTCATATTATACCAAACAGCATAGAAGCATCTCCCAGAAAGAAGCCCAGGAAGCAGATGCTGTAAGTGCTTTTTGTTGCATTGATAACTAACCAGTCCCATTTTGGCAACAGACATGAAATCTTGGTTGCTGTAAAGATCAGTAAGCTAGCTTTTGCTTGTAGCGCGTGAGGCATCTCTACAACTGCAGGATGTAGGGCTGACCCGATGCTACAGACTTGTATGAAGCTACATCTGACGTTTTGCAGAATTCAGATTGGTGTGACATCAACATCCAGCATTTCTTGTGTGGAAAATGTTAATAAAGCAGTGCTAGGTTTAAACTTGTCATCAAAATGGCAAAGACCAATGTTAAAATGAGATCTGTGTTTGGAAAATATTTTCAATCATAATCAGAGATGTAATAATGAAGACCTACTGCTGTTTGCATTCTATGCAGTTGTTTTTAGTAAGTAAGTAAGAACGAATTTCTTTTTCTGCCTGGTTAGTCTCTACAGGGAAGACTGTCCTGGTGCTGGAATGTAGTGCTACGGTTATTTGCTAGGAAGAATCAGGGTTGGCAAAATTTCCTGTCACAACCGCCATAGCACTGTGCTCTTTCACTAAGGTTGTTTCCCTTGCAGACTGTGTATGATACACCGCCACCTTCGCTGTTGCTGTTTACTATCATTTTTGGAGGAAAAATAAACAACAGTGATCTTGTGTTACGGTTGCGGGGGGTGTGTGTGTGTGTGTACACAGTTTGTCAGTCTACTTGTCTATTTGATTAACTAGTCATCTCTTAATCATTTTATAAATTTAAATAATAAATACTAGATTTTATTCTACATATGTAGTGGTAAATATGCTGAACTAAATTGTTGATTTATTCTTTTTTTAAAAAGATTGTCAAATTCAAACTAAATGTTTGGATAACTAATGTTGTGTTCAATGGCCGATTGAGTGGGAAGCATCCAATTTTGGTGTGGCATAAGGACACACAAAGAAAACACCTTATCATTTGAAACAAGGAAACAGTTATTCACTAGGCAGGTGGTTGGATGTTCTGGGCATGTTAGCTTGGGATGTGCATTGAGGGAAGTTTGTCGGGCTTGTTGAAGAAATTGCTCGCTTCAGATGATCATTTGAAAACTGATATTTAGTCTGCTTGTAAAAAAAAAAATGTATATATAATCTCTGGTTGTCAAATAATGAAAATATGTATAATTATTTCTTTTATTTCCTTGAAGGGGAGAACTGTACTTTGTTGTTTGTTTATTTGTTTTTCTTTAAATATGCTGTCTTGTAAAATAATTCATAAAACTGAAAGCCTCTGCCTTGCGTTAGCATCAGAGACAAAGTTAAGCAGAGGTGGTGGTCCTTTTCTTATATTATTATTATTATTATTATTATTATTATTATTATTATATATACATGTTTAATAAAGAAAGAAGACAAAAATAAATCAAATTATATGATGTATGTCACATTTTACTAAAGTGAAATGACTAATTAGGTCGCTAAAATCTTATCTTTATTTTTCATTTTTTTTTAGATTTCAGTATTGATAGACAAGTTTTTAAATTGGTTTTCATGTTTCTAATCTAATTTCAGGTTTGCCTACATCCACCTAATTAAAAAGTTTTTAAAAAAATCTAATTTCTGTTTCATTTTAATCTGATTTCTTTAATGTGAATTCTTATTATAGGATTTTGATTATTTATTGACTTGTTTTAACTTAATTTTTTTCGGAATAGAGACAGGAGAAGACAACTGCTGTTAAACGTTTGTGTGTACTACCATTTGAAACGCGCAATTCATTGAAGACGAGAGGAATTGGAAAATTTCACCTATCTATAATCAGTGTGTTACTGGATGTTGGAGGTTAGGTACACTGCTGTTCACCGGCTGGTGAAGAAGAGCAAGAATAAACCATGCCAGAGATACATCTCAAACAGGACGGCCTCGATTGGGATCCAGCCCATGCTGCTCAGCCTTGGCAGCCCGGTGGTGGTCTAACCACTGAGCCACTGCTTGTTCACTACTCACTTCCACATCTGGTGGCACTTATATGGCACATTTAAATTAAGCACTATATAAATATATTTGGTAAAGGTATCCTTTTCTTTTTAGTTTGGCTGTTATACTGTTTCATTTGTCACTTTTTAAATATTGAATTTGTTTTCTTTCTTCCTTCCTCTTGGGAAAAACTAAATCGCTGTGGTTCTGACTATCAGCAAGGTTCTCTAAATGTTTTCTTATTCTACGGTATAGGAATGCGAATGAGGAACTCAAAGACAACACTTCAACTGATGAAGAACTTGATAAAATTGTTGAACTGAAAGAATTCAAAGCTAAGAACAGCAAGCATGAACTTAAAGATGGTATACATTGGCTTTTTTTTTCTTTTCTTGTTGATTTTTCTGTGAATTCCTTTTATTCTACTTCAGCCATGAGAGAGGCTGAAAATGTTTTGTGGCAGATCCTGCTGAAATATAATCCCCATTGGCTGTATTCTGTAGTTTTTTTCTTATTTATTTTGTGGTTGTCATTTATTTATTTATTTTTTTTAACTATGTCATGAGAATTTTTAAAATCAAAATAAAAAAAGATGCCAGTATTAAATTGTATAGCTGCTGCAGTCTACTGTGATTTTTGGCTGTTTGTTTTAATTGTACTTGACATGCAAAAACCCTTATGGCTTTAATTGGCTTTCTTTGGGTGAAATAATGATCATCAAAATCTTGAAGCTCCTTAGTGATTCATACATGGAAAGTTCCCACAGTCTACAGAATGAGCTGGGAACGGAATTTTCATGTTTTTTCAAGATATGCACATCGACCTTAGAACATTACAAGGAGAGATTAATTCATAACTAACCACAGGGAAGATAAAACAAAATTGTTTTTACCTTGCCATGTTACTGTCTTTTGAGAGGATTCTCCAGCAGGTGATGATGTCCCTATACCTTAGTTGCTGTTTCTCCTAAGCACTATCCCGATTTTCCACTGAAGCTTTTGTAGCCCAGGAACATAAATTCTGATGTCTAAGTGACCAGGCCATATGCTTCCGCCCACCCCTCTTATATTTTCTTTTTTTTAAATGCATAGGTGTAATTTTTAACTAACATGAATGTAGCCTGGAATATATTTTCCCTAAGGTAGTGTGTATTTTACAGGTGTTCTATTGTGTTAGGAGAACCCCTGGTTGAAATTAATTGTGCACGAAAGATTTAACTGAAATAGCTTGCGCCATTTCATTTCTGGATTTCTGTTTGATGCTTTCCAGAATACATTGATGAAGACGGAATCAGGTGGACTGTGGAGAAAAAGCGTCCAAACCTGAGCCTCATAAATTTCTACACCATGTCGTGGAAGCCACGCAACAATCATTTCCAGCGCTATGCAGACATAAAACCTAAAGGTAAGTCCACTGACCTATGCTTGCCTCTCGTTACTCTGTTTCGGAGACTTTCCTTTTGTTTGGATGTTGTTTGCTATTTAAGCTTCATGCAAACTTCACAACTGTTGGTACTTAGAACCTTTTGAGAGAGAGAGAGAAAAAGACAGCTAGTTTCCATAGCAGTCTGGGTTAAATCCATGAGCTGAGGGTCCCTGTCCATGGCGGGTGTGGTGCACACCGGAAACATCATCAGAGACCGTTGATAGAGGACTAAAAAAAGAAGAAAATGTTAATCTTTGCCACAACCATTAAAGCAGTTTTGCCATTAAGTTTTTTTTATTATTATTATTAATTAATTAATCATATTTTTCTTTTTTCTTTTGGTTTTAATTTTGTCTTGTTGGCATTCATTGTGTTGTGGGCTATTATTATTTTGTTTTTTTTCTGCACATTGATGTTTACAAAGTTCACCATCCTGGCAAAGGAACAGAGAGCTGCAGTTGTCCACACCATGTAGGGCCTTACGTGCCTTACTTCAGCAGATCCCTACCAGAGCTCTCTTGTTTCTAGATGTGTGCAGAAACTCTCATGCTGGAGAGTGAGACAGGAGAAGAGTGTGTGTGTGGTGTGGAGGGGAGGGGGGGTAAATGGAGTGAGGGGGAAGAAATGGCTGGACCTCTTGTTTGTTTTATTTTCCCAAATCTCTACTTCAAAAACCTGGTAATAACCCGCATGCTTCTAAAACTGGACTAAGTCAAGACTATTCTATTGTTGATGTGGATATTTTGTAAGCAGAACGCTTTCTTTGATTTTAAGGTTTTGTGTGTGTAATATGGGTTTGGGGATTTGTATTTGACAGAGGAGCGCCGACCAACTGTGAATGAATTATCTAACCAGAGAGGCGTGGTACAGAAGGTCAGTGGATGGAAACTTTACTTCATGGCCACCCAGCTAGAAGATCTGGTGAGTGCTGTTTGTGTTAGCTACCTCCTTTGAGTCCTCATTCTTCATTACCACATCCTGAGAGTGGAGAGTTATTGGTGCTTTGTTGCCCATAGAAATTAGGTGGTTAGTTTGGGTATTTCGTATCACCTATATAGCAGGATTAACTGGAGCACCTATGTTTTGGGAATCCTTTTCTTTTTTTTTGCCGTATAGTGTCGAGGTGGGGGTATGCAACCAAAAAATGTGATACCTAATTGGGCAGACCTCCCCTCAGATGAAATAGGCTAAAACATTGGTATGAAAAATATATCAAAAGACTTGGCAACCAACAAGTTGAGCAGTCAAGATCAACTTCACCCACTTGTAATATCTAAAAAAAATGAAAATACCTACTGCAAATTAACATCTTTGTACTTTTAAGCAGTCCTCAGGACTACAGTCTGATGATGATGATGATTATGGTGGGTGATGTAAAATGCCTGATATAACCAACTAGTTTTCATTATCATCATCAAACCTGTACCAGATGTCAGTTTCTTAAACCAAGTGGAGGTAAGCCACACGCATATCACAGGAAGTTCCAACTAGTCCTTGCCATTTTTAGAGGGAAAATAGCTAGCTGGTGAAGGAACCATTCCAAGGAATTAAAGCAAACCAAGCAGGTCCTGACTGGGATTCCAATCGTTAATTTCTTGGCACGTGGCAGATCAGTTAGGGTTTATGATTGAAAGTTTTACAAGTCGAGGATGGTTGTTTTCTTAACAGGTAATGTACAATGTTTTTAATACACAATAAAACTGCGCCTGTTAGTTAACGTTTAGAAGGAGCAAAGGTGATTTTGGAAAACTCTTGTCATTTCCAAAAGAATGTCGGAATATCCTTGGTGAGTGATTCGTGTGGTAGTTCAGGTCTCGGAATCCTGTTCATTGTTTGATTCTTCAAAGTCAGATGATCAGCATGCATGTTTAAGGGCACCATTGTTATTTCTGATTCTTTAGTTGTATAAAAATTATATTCTCTTGATGCTTAAAAAGAATCTGGTTTTGAGAAGGTGTACATACCGTCCAGGTATTGTCAGAAAAACCCCGACATTTTCTTGATAAAACTCTGGGTTTTTTTTTTTTTTTGTCTTTTTAATGCTGAATTATTTCACTAAAAGCACAAATAAATGTGTTTGGTTTTCTTTCTTGGCTTATCTATTGCTGTAAAAATAATAATAGTAAATAAAATGTGTTGCCATTTTGTTACTTTTCAATGTTTTAAGATGTCTGTTGTCGTTGTTGAAAAGATAATTTAAAAGATGTTATACACTTGCCTGATATTACTGTTAGTAATTTGGTACACACAGCATGCTCGCTCATCTTTAAATGTCTACAGTGTTTCTGGTATGCCGATTTGGAGAAGAAGAATGAAATTAGTCCATGGCCAGTTTTCTCTACAGCAGCAGGTTTTGTGAATTGTTTTTTTTTTTTTTTTTGTTTGTTTCACGTTTCATCCTTTGCAATTTTGCACCACCAACACTAATAAAATAGTGAGATAGGTATTGTATCTTTGTCACAGAATGACATGGAAAAGAACATGTACTCACAGATTAGTCAGCTCCAATCATCTCTTGCTCCGAAACCACCGTCAAAGCATAGTACGATGGAGGATGATGCTAGTGTGATTCATGAATTAACACAGGCAAGTAATGCTTTTACACAGGACTTTGTGTTTTGGATTTTATCTAAAAGGTAGTCCCATATGCATGTTAATTAAATTTGCTAGCTTTCTGGGGTCCCCTTTCCACTACAACATGTAGATTGTAGTTCAACAAGAACAGTAAGAATGCAATATTAAGTTCAAATCTGAAATATACACTAAGCAAGTTTGTTTTAGGTTTTTAGTTGTTTCTGACAAATTAATTCTTTAAAAATAAAACAACAACAATGCAATGTTAAGAACAAATTGTTTGTTTTTCTTTAAATAAAAGGAAAATGTATTTAGTCCATTATTCTAGGTGGAACACTGACCTAGACATTCGATTAGTCTGCCATATGCTTATTGTCCATCAATGGTATTGTCTTCAGGGTGTTACCTTTCTTTACTGTAAAATTATAGATTTAGTAAATTGGTGTAGAAATTTGTTAATGTGCAAGTACGGCATTTAAATTTTAGCTAAATGCTTTTTATTCCTGGTAATTTTTGTATAGGAATGAGGCTTCCAAGCTACTATATTCTTAGTAACAAACCAGTATTTCTGCAATTGCTCTCCTTTGCCATTGTAAGGGTTGACTCTTCCTGCCATGCAAACTTGCAGGCTGGGCCCCATCTCATGACTTGTTATTGCAAAGTTGTCCTGTGTGGAAAGGATTGTTCATAACCAAACTTCTGAACCACCAACAGCGATCTGCTAGTTTTACTATAACAAGGTTGGTAGGAAAACCCCGAAACATCTAGCTTCTGAATTTGTTGTTTTCCTTCCTTAAAGGGTCTGTCTTCTCTGCAGCTTTACTGAGTAGAGAGCTGAAAAGATCTTTCTGTTTATAATGGCACTACCATACTTGGTCTTGCATACCCTGTTATTTGAGGTTATGGCGTGAAGGAGTTTTAGTTTATTTGCAATACATTGTAAACAGAATTTATTTTGGCATATGAGCCCTGCCTAAATGTTCTTAATTTTCTATATAGAAATAAATAAATAAATGCTTTCATAAACTGACTGCTACAATAATGCATCTTTATTCATGCCATTGCTATAATAGCATACAATGCAAACACGGTGTACTCACATGCAAAATTCACAAGGAAAGGGCCCAGGCTCTACCGGAGCTCTTCAGTTTTAGATGTGGAGAGGGGGTGGGTGAAACCCATGTGACCATCAAATAAAAAGCAAGAAAGCATGCAGATGGGAGGTAATAAGGCTGCTCCCTATTAAATATGTAAATTATTCACAGGCAAGCATTACCAATTTGGAACCATTCTTCATTGAAGGTGTTCAAATTAGGAAGAAGAAAAAACCTCCTCAGTTCTGATGAATAGACAAAGATGAAAGTTCTAATGTTTTCAGCCATTCATTTAGCTTTCAGGTTGCCCATGGCAACCATTCAAATAAAAAAATATACTTTAGGTTAGATAACCTTTTATTGGATGGTTCGAAATGCCAGATTTTAGTATTCCCCAGCAGACCTCTTAAGACGACAGATATTTCTTACTCATGGATGATCATTTATACCTGGAATACTAGATGTTACTCCTCAGCGATTGTTTAGTATTTCTGCTTTTAAACAAATTTCTACTGACGTTACTTAGACTATAAAAAAAAAAACATGGTGGATGATGGTCATCCTTTTCTACTGCTAGTACATCAACTTTGTATTTACCAAAACCTAATAGATATTATTTTTCTTTGTGTTATTTACCTGTTAGATGTGTGTAGGTTTAAAATGTGCTGTGTCAATCCATGTTCATAGATATCAGCTTGATTGAAAGATGCCCTGTTAATATCTTCAAGTTATTATCATAGATGGTGCATACTTCATTTTCTTTTCTGTGTATGTGTATTTTAGGCTAATATACAGCGATGTAAGCTGGTGATGGACCAACTTGGAGAGGCAAAGTCGTCAATGCTGAAGATTCTGGACCACAAACAGAGGATTCTAGAAATTATCAATAAGCACATCAGTAAGCGGCCGATCAAGAAAAAGGAGCGCACGTAAAATGGCTGGCAGTAAGCATCGTTTATCTTGAAACTTGTACAAAAATAATAAAAAATACTACTAATAAAGAGATTTATAATACATCACTTTAGGTTGGTTTCTTTATTCCATGCTTTTTTTTAAAACCAGTATAGGTGGTAACTTACTATTTGTTCAACAGTTGACCTCGAGAAAGGGGTATATTTATCGCCACTTATGTAATTTTAACAAATTACAACCCCCCCTTTTTTTTAAACAGTTTCACCATATCTTTCTGAAATAAATGCAGTTGTTTCTAAATTTCTGTATTTGTAATATTTGACTTTGAACATGCAAATAGTTTGTACAATGATTCAGGCTTTTTTTTTTTTTTTGGTATGAAAAAAGAAAAAAAATGCTTATGATCATTGGTTGATGGCTGCATTCTGCATCCAAACCCTGACTAGCCATGTTCTTAAAAGGTTGCTGCACACAGTAGAAGCAGAACCACACTAAACGCTGTTTGTTCTATTTCCTCCGTTCATATTGTTTCAGCTGGTGGTTGTGAAAGAACGCATCTCTCTAACCGACACTTGTGAAAACTGAAAACGTCTTTGACCAGCTAATTGCGTGTGCAAGAAAGCGGAATAACAAGTTCTGCCATATTCTTTTCGACCAGGGTTTGTTGTTTCTTCTATTCTAATCAGGATTGTGGTGAGGGGTGTCCCGGACAGACTTATTATTCCAGAATGCGGCGCTAGTGAACCAATTTTGCCAGTTTATCTGACCCTTGTTGCTGTGCGTGTTATCTGAAATCAAAGGGTTAAGTTTTTTTTAAAAAAAAATGTGCAAATTCAAAAACCTAAACCAGAGATTATTGTTGGTCCCAGACTTTAGGGGAGCCAATTCCTCTAAGACTGATGTGGCAAAGTCTCAACGGACAAGAACTTTGTCAGTAGGTAAATGGAATGCAATCTCAAACTTTCACTGCAGTTAGCGGGACATTGGTTGAAATGAATCCTACATCAACATGCAAGCGTTACCTTTTTCTAGAATCCATATCACCAGTTCCCAAGAAAGAAAGAAAGCAAATGCCCACCCTAATTTGATTTTACACCATTCAATGCTAGTAGTTAAAACTATAAGGGAGATTATCCAGTATTTTACTTAACTATCCAAAAGCCAGATTGTTCATTTGTTTTAATTAGTGAAATGCATGGAAAACTGGAAAATATAGTAAAATCTTGTTGCCTTCATGTCCAGGTGAATGCTTAATTATTTTTTGAGTTATTAAGAGATAATGAAAGCCACATTGCTTGTATGGCGTTAAAAAGGGCTCTTACGTTTATTTTTCTTTAAAAAAAAAAAACTATTTTCTGCCTCTGCCATTTAATGAAGACTCTGGTGTAGCCTATTAGAGGTTAGCTATCATGTGAAATGTTGCTCCACTGTCTTGTTCACTCCAGTGGTGAAATGTTTTCAGGTGTTTCAAGCATTCTTGGTTTAACACAAGTTTGTGGTTTCCTTGTGTCAAAATCAGCTGAAATCACGATTCTTTGAAGCGCACCATAGACTAAATGCTTGACAGTATTCTGGACTAAACAGTGCAAAGATGACACTGCTTTTTCTGGTCACCAATTGATGGTCTTACAGGAATTGGGCATATTGTGAAAGTTAAAATGAAAACCCTCAGGTCATTTAAACCACGTGCATAAAAATAACCAAATTTGGCACTAGATTTGACGTAAAGGACAGCTCTTGGCCAAATGATTACTTTGTGCAAAGGAAATTTTTGGTGTAAATAATTCTGGCCAAAATGACCTGTTGATTTGCTCAAGAGGAAAAATTTACAAGATAATGACATTCTACTTTGTGTGTACCATGTTCCATGTGGCCTCTACAGGTAGCCACTTGGTGTTTAATCAATTTCTTATTGCACACAAAAATAAATTGACTGCCCTCACACTTGAAGGGGAATGTGCAAACTTTCAACAGTAGAATGTACTTACATTTCTTTTAAGCATTCCACAATTTTCCTCCATCATGGACTAGGTTTAAGATTTTTTTATCATTAAGCTCTTCCAGAAGAAACAAAAAAAGCCAATGGCAAGGCCAGAAACTATTCCTTAAGTCACAATTGTGGAGTCTAATAAATTAGAGTATGTAGTGGTTTGTAGCGAGCTTTAGCCAGTCAACATTGAGATTCATAGTCTCCTACCCTCTCATAAACTAAACGTTTACAATAACATTAGGGTTTTCAGTCAAAATTTTTTGTTTGGTTGCTTTTTCTAAAAAGAAGGGAAGACCAAAGCTGGACAGCTAAGGTTGGGGATACAAATCTCTCTACACGATTAATACCTTAATATAATGAAATTTTCCAAAGGTTCTGTTTGTATTTCCAGACATGACTATTGATGTTTTAGTGGGACTGCAGAGAAACTCATATCTAGCTATTATTTCATTTAAAATTCTCAAACAGTTATGGAGGTATCATTTACTATGCATAAAGTAAATGATTAAGTAATTGTTATTTGGTGTGACTATGGTAAACTAAAACTTATAGTAGTTATGAAGAAACTTAGCTATTTATTTTTCTAATAGAAACTTGTGAACAAAAGGCATACTAAACCATTTATTCTGAGCCAATCATTACAAAACACTGGAGATAAGGAATCTGTGAAGGACTGATGTTTCCTGACAACTTAATGCAGCAAAACTGACAAATAAGTTGAAATTTAATTGTCTTCTAACACATTACAAATTTTTATTCAAATTAAACACAACATAAAATAATGAAAAACTTCACCATATCAGGGAATGCATTAAAAGTAGATGTTTTACTTGCCATTACCATTTTCTGAAAAGGAAAGAACATTATAACTTCTTAAAAACTCATCTTGAATTAGTAAAACTTATTTCCAAAATTTGACAACTTGTAGTCTACCAATGAATTTTGGTGGGTGGTTTGGATCAATTGTCAGGGACAGCTCAATACCAAGTGTTATGTTGCAGGTAAATACAAGCATTGAGTGGTTTTTTTTTTTTAAATCTTTATTTAATTTGTAGACAAATAGCAAAGTATTAGTTTCATTTTTTTTCCCTTTGTTTACTGAGGGGGTGTATAAGTTCTTTAACCACCTTAAAACTATCTTAGAAGAGGAAATAAAATCATACTCTGCAGATGATATCTATGTGATGGGTGATTTTAATTGCATCACAGACCACTACTTAGATACACAGAAGTGAATGTTACAAAACAGAGTGCATCTATGCAGACTTGAGCAGCTGCAAACCATGTGCTCATAACTCAGCTTAATAGATGCTTTTATGGTTAAATACTCTGGGATAGATTGTATGTGTATTACTCAAATAGGCATCACAGCAACTATGGTAGATACAGTGCTCATTAGTGCTAAACCAAGCACTTTCCAAGACAGTCTGCTATTTCACGAAGCAACCACTTGGCAGTGAAAGTCAGTTTTACTGATCAGTAGAACCAAGAGGCCCAGGCAGCTGGAAGTCAGTGTATGTAGAGTGTATGGAAGGCTTCTGGACTGATTGGAAAATGCAAAAAGTTTACCAATGTAATTAGACTGGAAGTAAACAAAAAGCTCAAGCCGTTAAAAAACAGTTAGTGGAACTAAACAGAAAAACCAAGAGTGAGAATTAGGGCCAGAGTGCAGGCCATCAAAATCAAAGATGCAGCAAAACCTGCTGTGACAAGGCTAGATCAAAAAATAAACTCATGAACAGCATACAGACAAAAGAAAGCTGCATTGCCACCAACATAGAAGATATTAGAAAAGCTCAGTACTATCAGTTGTTATTTTGAAGCACAGAGACTTGTCACCATGCTCAAGATACACTTCTGACAAATTTAGATCATCATCTAGACCCCCTAGATACTGAGCTCCATAAAGGACACCTAAATGTGAAAATAAGAGGCCATTCAATCATTAAATAACAACAAATCCACATAGTGTGATTGGCTTAAGCCAGAGTTCTATTAAAGGTTTGGACACCTAGCCAGTAAACTGACAATGATAGCAAAAAGTGTATTCAAACAAGGCATCCTCTCACTTAGTGCAGTACCACAGTAACCAACAGTATAAAGTGACAGGAAATATCTGGATAATTGGACATGTTAGCCTTCTAAATTCCAACTACAAACTAATCACTAAGGCATTAGTAAACAGGTTTGCTAAAGTCATGATCAAGATTATAAATACAGATCACACTACTCAATTTGAAGTTGATACATCAAGTATTCTCTCCAAACGATCAGATAAATACAACAGAAAATAGACATAGAAAATCCCATAGTATTATTAATAGCCATAAATCAGTCTAAAGCTTTTGATAGGGTAGACTGGGATTTTTTGTTTAAATCACTAAAAAACAATATAAATCTGGGAAGACTTCATCTGATGGATCAAAATATGTTAGACTTATATCCAGGCAAAGATTAACTAGAATGGCTTTGTGTTGACTTATCTTAAACCCACCTAAGGAATAAAAAAAAAAGGGCTGCTATCTAAGCGCTATACTATATATATTGGTAGCAGCTATCCTGCACAATTCAAAAAAAGAATAAAAATAGTAAGAATCAGGACCAGAAAAAAATGGAAGCAGTTTTCATCATGCTATAGGTCCAAGGAATCTGCATTGGGTCTCTTTAGAAAACTCAACATCCATCTGTAAGTCATGGAATTAGATTGGTTAAGGACAAAATAAAAATTCTGGATTTAGTTTTTCTCCTAAACAGAACCATAAATGCAGATAAGCTCAACTGGGAAGAACCAACAGATATAAAACAGAAACTAAAGGGCTAGCTATATAGACAAATAACCAGTAACCAATAGCATAGTTACCATTATGGTATAGGAGTAAAGTGTTAGTAATGCCAGATTGGATGCACACTTCCACAGAAAGGAGGGTGATAGACTTTGTATGGCAAGGACACAAACACCTGGTAAATAACCAGACAATTCATCTGACCAGGAACAAGGAAGGTTTAAGCATAATTAACACAGAGATAGAAAAAAGTGGCTCAAAAAATAAAAACTATACTCGATTTACTGGGGCAATACTGAAATAATGGCAAATAGCTGGATCATCTAATATGGATAATGGAAGAGTTATGCTACATAGCCAACCTAGCATCCGATGAATGTTAATCAACAACTTTAGCAAGTAACACAAAGTTATCCTAATGGCATGGAACAAGAGCAAAGTACGAGTGAGTATCCACCTAGCTATAGACTCTGGCTTTGAGGCATGGCAGGAATACCTCAAAGACCACTTAGTGCCAAAATCTGTGGAACAATACAAAAACGACTGTCAGTTAGACCATTGCTCCCAGTGGAAAACTCTGGAGTCGGAGTCGTCGTCACAGGGGAGCGACAGCCGAACAACCATTTAGAGCAGCGAGGAGAGCGCGCACCTGCTCAAAAACCTGAGGACGAATCCTTTCCGCTGCAGGTAGCCAGTTATTAATTGTGGAACCGACCGCGATCCCTTCGCAAAACCCCAGCACCTCGGGTTTCGTTTCTACAACCGGAAGACGGCCACGAGAAAGGAAAGATATTTTGGAACCTTAATCGATTCCATCGATCGATAGGCGGCACACACACCTGTGATTGAGAAGAAGCCACTGATGATCGGGCTATGTAGCAACAGTTGGTGCCGCGGCGCCCTTCGCCTGATCCCGATACGAGGAGACGGCAGGGCGCGCGCTCTCGGTGTCCCCGAAGGGCGCCAACCCTGGACGGGGGTTCCAATAAAGGGCCGGCCGTGTTGATCGGACACCCCCGGTCAGCTGACGGGCCGGGCCGGGTTGGGGGATTGAGTGTGCGAAGCGGCCCCCGACCGAATCGTGATAGCCGGCTCTGCCCCGGGGAGGGAGGGGGGGGTAAAAGAAATGATAAAACTGAAACTGGGGCCAGTATGGGGGGGGGGGGGGCCGAGCGAAGTGCACTGTTTTGTTGGGGGGGGAATGGAGTGTGGATTGTCCGAGGCACAAGCGGCCGCGCTATTGGAACATTCGAGCGTAATAACATGGCGGCCGCTGCTTACCCTGACTCGCGCGGTCTGGTTAATGTTCTGGCGAAAGATGCTCAGCGGGAGGGGCTGGTGTTAGGGTTAGGGGTGCAGACGACAAGCGGTAACTTCCCTTGTGTGTGGGGGGGGGGTCGAACATGGCGGCCATCATCATCAGCGGGGACGGACTCTTCGAGCTGCTGTTTCACCTCCCAGGTGGGAAAAGCGTTAATTATTTACTTTATTATTTTATTATTAATGCTTCCATTGATTCCGAGAGAGAGAGAGAGATAGAGCCCCATTTCTTCGTATGAAAGAATTAAGTGCGGTTTAATTGTTCTCGGTTCTTCTGCTGGCGGGAACGCGGAGGAGAGCAAGTTGTTTCCGGACTCCGTAAAATCGATGCCGGCTGTCGTTCCCGCCCCCGGACCGGAGACGGCCGCCCGGGCTTTTGGCTTTTGAACAAAAGGTAGTGAATTACTCTTCCTTTCGAATGTAGTCTTGTTCAGGGGGTGAATGACGGACGACGACGGTGGTGGTGGGGGGGGGGGATGGTTTCGTGAATTGAAAGCGAAATTAAACGCGCGCGCACTCGGGGGTGGGGGGGGGGGGCGACGAAGTTTCTCATCCCACGCCGTCGTCTGTGTACGGATGGAGAAGATTCCTGTGTGTGTGTGTGTGTTTTCCCGTCCCTATTTTCCACCACCACCCCCCTCCGGGGTTGTGGGGGTGGGGGAGGCGCCAATTAGAGGCAGTGTTTGTAGAGTGAGCTAATAATTTCGAGTGCCAGTGTGTGCATAAATACCTAACGGCGGGCAATATTATTAATTAAAAACGGGCCGAGTTCCCTCTCTGACCCCCGGTTTAGAAGATTATAGAAGTCCTGAAAGCTTCGCAGTCCCCCCTCCCTCCTTTTCACAAACAAAACCCTGCGCTAGGGAGGAGTTTCCTCACTACTGATCGTTGGACGGTGTACTTGATGAGGCGTTACCGCTGGTGGTCGTCGTCGTATCCGGGACCCACCCCCCTGTGGCAGTTCCTGCAGTGAGCCGGGACGTTTGTGTCACGGTTAACAAGAAAACAGGGTGGTGGTGGTGGTGTAGTGTTAGGTTGTTTATCAAGGCCGAGTGCGAAATCACGACATTCTTGGACCTTCAGGGGTTCTTGGCGACTTTTTCTTAAAAAAAGAAAAAAAAAAATTGCGTATCACGAAGTCCAGATTCACCCGTTTATCAGATGTTCTTAGCGAGGATAAGTTTTCTTTTGTTGTGTCCCCACCCCCCACCCCCTCCCCCCCCCCCCCCGACCCGACCAAGGAAAAACGATCCGTCTCATTGATCAACCACCCACCCACCCAACAAGAGAAATTAATGTGTGACATCCTGCAGAATTTTTCAGGTATTTTACCACCACCTAATTAAGATTTTCTTCTCCTCCCTCTCTGCAAAAACGAACAGGAAAACGAGATGACTATTAAGCTTTTATAGCATCCAAGTACTCAAAGCTGCCCTTTTTGTATTCTTGAATTATTCTCAACCATATAATTTTTTTTTTTTTCACGTAGACTGTCCTTTGCTGTTCTAAGTTTCATATATGTAGTGGCAGTTTAATTACTATTGTCGAAAATGAAATATCGCTTTCCTGTTGTAGGTACAAGTGTAGTAATGTATGATGGCACTTTCATGGTTTATGATCCTGTTGTACATGCAGCATGCTGCTGCTAAAAGTACTTCATTGACAAGGAATGCTCTAAGTTAACTGTCTCTACTGATTTCTTTGCGTGTTTATCCATGTGGATGCACCTTTGCCATTTAGTACTATTTTGTGCATAACTGGGTGATTTATTAAATTTTAAGCAGTGTGATAATACCATTTAACGCTACACCTTCTGACCATAGTGAACTTTCTAAAGTTTACCTGCAGAAATAATTGGATTTTTGAGGAGTCATTGCAATGATAAATTTGGTCCTTTTACAAAAACTTGGATAGTGTTACTACATAAATTCTGTCCAAAAAATTCCTGATTGAGCAGTCTGCAAGCACTTGCTTATCAATTTTTATCACTAAAGGCAAAGTAATTAAATGGAAAGTGCCTTTGTTTAATTGATTTTTTGTTAAATTAAAAGAACTGGAACTATTCCTTTAATGATGATCATTTTGTCAGTTATTCCACCCACATTGCCAAATTTAATGTTTGTTTTTTTTTTTAATCTTTATGAAGAAAGCAAATTGAAAAATGATTTATTTTGTATCTGTTAGTAAATAAATCATACGCAGATAAGAAAAGAATAAGGTAGCATTTCAAAGGGTTTGAAATAGAAATAGTTGATGGACTTAAAATTTTTTTTTTTTCTTAAGTAAACAAGTGAAAAAAAACAGTAAAAAACAGCAGAATTTTCTGTGCTACAGAACATGAACCACATAAATATGACTGCACCAGATGTTAGCATTTATCAGTAAAGTGATGTCATTTGAACTCATCAAATTTAACTCTTTTCTCTTCAACACAGCTGCTATTGAAAGAAGAAAACAAAAGTTTAAAGGTATGTGCCATCTCTTCCCTGGTAGCACTTCAGTATTTCCTGTAAAGAGACAGAGCTTTCTTTGATTATATAGGCATTCTTCTAGCTGGGTGTGAATGGGAATTTTAATGGCAAAATTTTTAATGCTTTAGTTTGCTTTTGCTCTGTGAAGCCCAAAGTTAATCTGTTAAAAACTCAGCTTCATTAATTTCTTCTGCTTTTATTCCTTTTGAACTTTTGAAATTTTAACAATACTTGTTTGTAGGTACATTATAATGAATGAAGTGTGTTTTACCCCTGTCAGTATATTTGTGATTCGCCAGTCAGTTAATGAGTGTAGTCTTTTAATCTCCACTCATGTGACCAGATTTCATCAATATTTAGGAGGAAGGATTAAACTTTGTTCTAAGGGTCATCAGTATTAACCAATTAGGTTACTTCCTACATAAGCATTTGTTAATAAGCTGAAATAAATACTGTTTTTAAATACAACCATTGAAAGATGCTAAAGAGTGAAAATGCATTATTGCAGTTTTAATATACAAGTAATTAAAAATTTTGATATCTATAGCAGATAGTTTTAAAGAAAAAATTATGGAATTAGAGACTGAATATCAGGTTTTGGGAAAATTCTCACTTGAAATGGTAATAATGAAACTTTATTATGAATTTACGATCCACAGTATGATAGCAACCTCTCTCTCAGATGTTTGATTTTAAATTTTGCTGGTTGATTGTTCAATACTCATTTTCTCATTGTGCTTAATAGGTTTATTAAAATTTTTCATTGAACTCTATCACTCCATTTTCTATAAAAAAGGAAAAAAAGAAAATGTAATGTTTAGCTTGTTTTGCTGCCAATATCAGCTTTCTGATTACTATTTGTTTGGTTTACCTTTTTCTCAAAAATTGCATGCATGTTTCTGTTATCCCATTGGCTCCGATTTAATAACATCTTATAAAGTTGTGTTTTCGGCAAAGTGAACAATGAATTACAATAGTAAAGTTAATCTTGAAAATTGTTTCAGTATGTTTTTTTATTCCACGGAATGACACACTTCCTGCTGGTGCTGTAACATCTTGTTTGTAGTTCATTTTCACCAGAGCCTTGTAGGAGTTCACTTGAGTGCTGCAATACTGCCATAGATGCTGCGGAAAGTGAAAGAAATTGTGCTGTGCCATTACAAAATGTTGACAAATGGCATTGCATGGCAAAATTAGGTTTACCAATTAGCGAAAACAGAAAATTAGTCAACACAAATTTACTATTTCTATCTTGCCTTTTTTCACCAAGAAAGAAGAATTAAAAACATTAAGGTAGCAGAATTTTACCACAGTTGTCATAAAAAATACAAAATCATTATTAGTACAAAGTAATACAACAGTTTTTATTTTACTTTATCAGAAAAGTCAGAGTGAATGTAGTGTTTAACTTTTGCCAAGTTCACATAAGTTTTTAAAAATATTAGATACAGTATCTTCTCTCTATTTATTAAAAAAATTATAAAATTTATTTCAGCATAGTTCTTTAGAATTTTTTTGTCATTCTAATTAGTTTCCTTAACAACTAGTAGATTTTGCTTATCTACTACCATATACTACACTACAAAAGTAAATACTAAAAATTTAATGTTTGATTCTATGGAAAAGAAAATTCTTAGCTTAAGCAAATGATTTTAGAATTTTTCCTTTTCCTTTTAGTAAAATGTTGGTAAGGATTTTTAACTGGATACAATGTCACATTGAACATGCATAACACAAATGAACACTGTTCTACAGACCACATGGTACAAGTCCAACCATTAAACTGCTATTTGACAACAAACAACAACATGTCTAAATTAGAAAGAATGAACTACAATGCAAACAAGGGTAGTCAGTAAGTGGTAGAGTTTCAGAAGGCAACATTACAAAACAGATTTATAGTCAAAGACAGTAGAATCTGATGGTATTGATTTCTCTTTAGGGAAACCATACTATCGGTTTGTTGGGAAGATGTGCAATGCCCATTAACTAGACATCAATCTCCATCTGTTTTTCACATGAATTAAAAAAAATTTTGCTTTTGTAATGATATTTTCACGTTAACTGATAAAAACAGGATTTACACAAGTTTATATAGTGTTCTGAAGAGCCTGGCCACCCCAGGGTTCTTGTATCCCCCCCCCTCTGTCTTCCTATAAAAGTGACAAACTGATTTAACCTAAACACCAGCTGGTGTTAACAGACACCTTGCTTGTTATCCTTTTAAAATATCTTTATGATAGTAATGAGCTAACAAACTGTTCTCATTTGGTATTTTTTACTAAAACTATTGCTTTCTTATAACCAATTTCAATTGTCTTCTGTCCCTAAATTATCTTGTATGGTTCTCCAGGCTTCACTAATCTATTAATGTGTCATCTAAAACTTGAAACATCATCAGCACCATCATGTTTGGAGCGAGCCTTTATGAACCCCTCTCTTAGCCAGAGGGTAATTTTAGTTTAAAACCCACTGGCTTCTTTATAATCGTCAAAAGTGAAGAGCTATGGTTTGTTTTTCTCCTTCCTTGTTTGTCAGGAAGTAATTCTGTTTATTCATCACTTCAAGAACCCTACTCACCATCTTTGGATCATTGACTATTTCTACCACTGAATTTTGAGAGGGCAAAGTGAAAATTACTGAAGAGGCCACCATATGTGAATAGTTTCATATGTGAAGTTACAGATATGCTAGAAATGAAGGGAAGTGTGGGAGGGAAGGGAAATAGTGTGTATTTTTTTTCAATTACCATTTTTCCTCTTAATACTAAGATTACCATAAATGATCCTTATTTTACAACTCTCTGCTTGGCTTTGGATCATAGAGGATGTCCTCGACTGGACAAACTCTTCTGGGTTGGGCCCCATTGAAGATGTAGCAGACTTGATGAAAGACTTTATATCCAACACACAGGCATGGACAAACATTTTGCACCACAAGCAGTAAAGTCTCACATGTCAATCATCCTAGTGCCAGGTTCCATATACCAGCCCTCTGTAAATTTACAGCCTTTGATGTTACCACCAATTGTGACAATCTCCTGGGGTTGAGAAAAAGCTTTAATAAAGAACAAATGTAGAGTAAAAATCTCATCATCATGAAGTTTTTTTTTTTGATTGAAACATCCATTTATGTTCTGAAAAGCTTAGACATTTGTGCATATTTTTAGCTTGGTTTGCTTGAAAATCCGATTAGTATAAAGCAATCTTTTAGGTTAGAGTTTCTTATTAATTGTGTGCATTTTTTTTTCCATATCACTTTTTAATCTTTAAATATAAATGTTGTAGACCTATAATATCAAACTAATTGGTAACTAAA
This sequence comes from Nautilus pompilius, assembly GCA_018389105.1. Classification (NCBI taxonomy): domain Eukaryota; kingdom Metazoa; phylum Mollusca; class Cephalopoda; order Nautilida; family Nautilidae; genus Nautilus; species Nautilus pompilius. The sequence continues at coordinate 393,533 of JACATO010000649.1, read as the reverse complement.
CTGAAATGCAATTCAATGAAAAATGTAGTTTAATTCACATTAAAAATCAATTACTCTCCTTTCATTAAAATAAACACAGAAACAAAGAAGATATGGCTTTGTTCGTAAATCTAAAAAAAAAAAAACTTTCTGAAAAAAGTTAATTACGGAAAATCATTTTCATAAATTGTAAATATACCATAAAACAAGTAAAAATGAATTTCAAGAGTTCAACTGGAGTCATGATAAGTCTTGATCTTGCACCAGCTTTAAAAGTACTTTTGTATGGCAAACCATTCTAGTAATTCAGAAATTAGAAGATCAGTGGAAAAGGACATAAGTGAGAACATTTTAGGTAGAAGTGATGGTTCTTTTTCATCTCATGGATGTTTGAGGAACATCACAAGGATTTTGGTTAAACCTAATTGCATGCACTATACAGAAACTTAGATTCTGACTAATTTTCTGCCATACAGTGACATTTTAAATGCCAGAATCTGCAGAGTCTCAATCCACTAAGAACAAAGCAGTTTTCTTAAAGGTCCCACAGGTTTATTAATGGAGATCCATTTTGGTTATTCCTACATACTATCCCGTATGCACTACCAACAATAAATACTTACAGGTTTTGTAATATTTTATTTTCTGAAAATAATTGCTTGATACGGGAGGCACGTCTAACACAGTGAGGTTCACATGGTCTGTCACAACAGGAGAATACTCAAGCTGATACCAGATAGCTGAAGATTCTGAGGAGTTTGTGGCAGTCAGGTAAAACTGAACAGTGGTATAAAGTTTTTAAAATAGCTACAAAAAGGTAGGGGGGAGTCAAGAATTGCTAGTGAATAGTAAGATAAAAGATTATGGAAGTATGACAAAAAGTTATTGTAGAATATAAAATTTTCTTGATTTTATGAATAATTGCAAAGTTAATGCCTTTGCTGAATTTTTTCTTTTTATTATTTGTAACAAACTGAACCTATGTCATTCATATATAGGTTGAAGAAGGAAACACCAAAGATATACATAGTCTAAATGTGATTTAAAAAGTAATAGATTGATAATATGCATACTAATTACAATTGGTATGTTAAAAATTAGAATTTAAGTGGGAGATCTTCAGCATAAAAATTTCAGATTACAATTTTATTCAGAATGAGGCATCCGACAACATCAACACACTACCTAATGTTACATTTGTATCCATAGTGGTAGGATCTGGTTTTATTTACTAGCTCAATAAATTATGATGGATCCATTTATCCAGAATAGTCTGCCTGACCATGTAACAAATGTGCGGTTAATTATGTACATTTGTAACCTGAAGGAGGTATCTTGGTATAGCTCTTGGCTAAAGTCCTGAATTACTGTGTGTGATAAATAAGCCTAGAAACCGGATGTGGTGGAAGATAATCTTACAGGAACAAAACTAATACAGCAGCTGCCAATTTCCACGATGCCAAAGGTTCTTTTCAAAAGCAGTATAATAAACTGAAAGAAATGGCAGAAAGCTGGCCCATGTGGCATGATTTTCAGGAATGATTCCAATACTGAACTTACTGATCAATATCAAAAAATTTTTTAAAGTGCGCTATGCCGGAATTAGAAAATATCCACAAAGAAATATCTTTATGACACTAAAGTAATTTTTAAAATGTGGATTATTCTCAGACACTTTTGAAATGGACACTTTGCATTACGAGTCACCCGATCCTTTAAAACTGTAGCATTAGTCATGAAAAAAACTTATCTCTGCAGGTAAATCTTGGTTCACAATCTCTCTCGTGCACCTGTACCTCATTCAGAATCAATTTACTGCTGGTAGGTGTGTGCTACAGTTACTATACTGGTTGCTCTAGCGATATTCTGGTTAAAATTGTAGCAAGTAGCTTAATTTCACTGGTCTTAATCATTTTCTCATAAGATTAGTGAACTTTTGGTTTACAATTTAAATGAATGGCCTACAACTGGATCCACAGTGAGTGAGGATCACAATGTTTTTACTTGGGATTTTTTTTTTGGAGACTAACTACTTTGATGAAGTGACCAGCACCAAACTAATTTAAGTTTTCCTGACAATTTATGCATAGCACAGGTAAATAGGTTTATAATGAGGTAAAAGAGCAAACCAGAGATTGTAGTTTGGTTGACATTAACAATGAATTTTAAAATTTTATCAAATACATTTTTATTAAAATTGTTTAGCATTATTTTAATAATTAGTTGAAATCTGTCTGATTTAACAGTGGTTTGCATGGATGAACAGTTATCTACTTTTTATCTTATTCAATGTGTTGAAATGAAAGAAAATTACAGCATCTTATTTCTGAAAGATGTGAGAGACTGTTGAAGTTTAGGCAGAGGATCAGAGAAATAACAACTTATTATTATTCATTTTGATTTCAAGTAAACTTGGACCATAGCACTTGTCTGTTATATTGAGATCGTCGGTGATATCACTTTTTAAATAACTGTTAATGCAACTGCTACGTGCTACCCATAGTATGTTTTTTTTTTGTTTTTTTACTATTAATGAGGAATATTTCTTTGTAATAATTTAAAGTGAAAATTATATCACCACTAGAAAACTATTACCTAACTACTATAGAATTATCATTTTATTTTAGGATTTCTTTATCTTCTCCCCTCAACTGATGTTTCTGAGATTGTATTCTTTTGTTGAGTAACTTGAAATCTGTGTATGGAACAAAACTTTTGACAAGTTTGACACAAATTAGTAGATGATTACTATAATTGAAATATATTACACACCCACGCACGCACATTTTCTTATATGAACCACTGAAGATAAAATAATTCACTATATTATGAAAGTAGCCAATAAAGTTATTGGCTGTATTTTTCTTTAAAAAGTAAAATAGAAATTTATATAAATTACCGTTTGTTTTGATGCATCACTAAAGAAAAACTCAATGGCCATGCTCTGTCCCCACTGACTGCTATGCCACATCATTCTGCCAACCGATACTGTAGCTGCCATTGACCTGAAGATTCACCTAAAAATTTGTTTCCATTTTTTGACAAAGCTACGTTGAAAAAATGTAGAGGTGAATAAGTAATAAGGGAAAACACTTTGTACTGTCTTTTTTTTTTCTGAAAATGTACAGCATAGAATGTATTGAAACGAAACAACTTTTTTCAACCAAATTTCTAGGAATTAAGCTGTCGACTTTTTCACAAACCTGAAAATGGATTAGTGTATGAAAGATTGACATAAGAAAACTTCAGGTATTGAAAACTTAAATGGTTTTTTTTTAAATTTTAAAGATTTGTTTTAAAATGTTTATATGATTATTTCAGTTTATCATAATTCACAATACTAAGCTGGAAATAGTTTTCTCAGGCAGTTGAAACTGTTGTAAATAGTGTTAATTAAACAGAAAATTTTTTTTATAAGTGATTATTTTAGGATTTTGTGGTCTCTTGGCAACTGTTATGAATCCAGTCTTGTTAAGATTCCTACTTATTAACCATGGCTAAGTGAGTGCTTGAGCTGGGGGAGAAGAAATTTAACAGACTAAGAGTTGTGACTTAGAGTTTGACACTTAGAAGATCTTGGTGTAATAAGTAATTTAGTTTTTCCAATTCTCTGATTCTTTTTCACTAGATATTTTTCAGTTAAAATAACCAAAGTACTATACCCAAGAGTATTCATTCAAAGATGGAGTATACATTTGGACTGTTGGTGCCAAAATATAATCACACCTTGTGTGAAGCAAAGTGTAAAGTCTTTGGATTGAAAACAGTGTATCAGTGACAGTAAGTGAGTGGCATTGTCAGTGTCATGTTGGTGGTGGGTAGTTGGCTGGTTCATCCACACTCCTGTTGTGGTTTCTGTGTCTTGCTTACTGTGCAGGTAATCATCTAAAAAAACCCTATTCTTTCCCTAATCAAGGCATAGCAGAAATGGGCTTTTCCTTTGATGAAGATTGGCGTGATTGTGATTCATTCATTCATTGCACACGTGGATATTTCAGGTTATAATTATATGCTCTCTCTGGTTTTCATTTGACTACATAGTGTATGCATAAATTCTAAATATTAGAAAGTTATCATCCACTCTCCCATCTTATCAAACCTGATCCTCGTGTGTTTATCTCAATGAAAACCATTGGTAGGAGCAGAACTCTGTAACACTTTAGCCTACCATAATTTTTATACTTTATTGTTAGATTTTAAAAATTCAGAGATTTTCCAAATTGCAGTAATGGAAGTGGGTCTTGTTTTTGTCTTTGCTTGCTTACTAGAAATTGCAACATTATTGTACCTCTTCATGTCTCTGAAGAAACTGCATATTTCACTTATCAACAAGCAGTGCTGTTTAAAAAACAGATTTTTGTGGTCAAAGTCTTATTAATTTTCATGTACACTATATGTATACAGTCGTCCCCCGGTATTCGCGGGGGTTACGTCCCTTGAGCACCCGCGAAGAGTGAAAAACCGCAAATGTTGGACGTGGTCCATAAAAATGGCTATAAACGTCAAAATTTAACGTAAAATATAATTTAAAAAAATATAAGTAAATATATAATAATAATTTAATAAAAATACAACACTCAGAGAAACACTCGAGATAGCTACACGCGGTAAACTGGGATGATGCGGGGCTGCTGGGCTGCATCTGCCTGAGACAGCGCCTCGTGGGCAGTAGCCAATCAGCAGCAAGGAGAAATGAATAACGCTCTCGGATTGGCTACTTTCAAACCTCCAGCAAATAGCGTTTATTTTATATTGATATTCTGCTGAATTTATGTTAGTATTTATATTACTAAATTAGTAGATTATATCGTTATTAATAATTTAGCGTTAGAAAGCGTGAAAAAATATATATACTGCCACGAAAAAAGCCATAAAAAAATCATGGAAGATATTTGCGATTCCGCGAATATGCGGGGGCTGCGATTACGCGGGGGTCGACTGTATACAATCAAAGATTTTATTTATTTGTGAAATGCCTACTCATTGACTCCATGTCAGCACGGAAATATAGATATGTCTGAGCACAAAAAATAAGCAGCAAGCATTTTAAAACCTGTAGTGCTTGTATGCTACATTTGTACATTTTAATATTCTGTTTGAAGAGGACCTACATATTGTGGAAAGAAACTTAATTGTGACATTGCATGTACAATGTGATGCTAAAATAATCACTAGAATAAAGGATTCTCTAAAACTCATGCAAAGTTACTTCCCCAACTTCATCTGCATATGTCTTTGCACAAAATCTATTACTGTTTCCTTTATGAACTGGCTGCACATGTGATGTAATTTGGTATAGGAAATCCTTGGCAGCATTTAACATCAAATGCTTTGGCTCAGGACATAGAGATGGTCCAAGAAGGGATGATGTAGACTAATATTGCTTCCAGGTACAATGTTTATTACAGAGTGCTCTAGAAATGTTGAATGACATACCTCTGTCAGGCTGGCCAGTTTATGGTAAGACCTGTTAAGCCTGCCCAAGGCTTACAACCTCCTGTGAGGATTGGAATTTTGTTGCCCTTGCAAGAAGAAACTGTTCTTCAACAGTGTGATCTATTCATAATGTCTGTAAGAGCAACCAACCATGACAACTTGCAACATTTCATGGTAGTCATATATGGTCCAGAATATCACTGCTGCATATCCTAATATGACACCACCAACAGCTTGCTTTTTACCAACAAGTCTAGATTCTGTCTATGATCAAGTTAGTGTGGTCAGCCCATCCATATGGGCTAGCATTTAATTTGGCCAAAGAATTGATCTTGTCATCAGTAGGAAGGGTGCCATGACTGGTGTCAGATACAGGGATAAAATCATGACACCCAAAGTCATTCCTTTAGTCCAACAGCAAAGTTTTATTTTCTCTATGAATCAAATTGCTTCTCTGCGTCATGTGGATATTGGCAATGCTGCACCTCAGGTCCACGACATAGCTCATATGGCATAGCCTGCATGATCACTGAATGCAAATCTCAAAGGATATGTCTGGGACATCATGAAGAAAGGTTCAACATCTCAGAACCTCAGCTGGATCATCTGATTTGGTTGATGTCAAGACAGATACAAGCTTGTATTTGACTCAGTTTTGGTCATGTACATAATCAAAGCCTTTTCTGCCAATTCCAATTTGTCTATGATCATTTTTAGATTGGCATTATTGCCACTTTATTTTCATCCAACATTTAACTTAGTTTTCACTGACATACCTTTTCTTTTATTTATGGAGAGCTTAGATCACTATGCAGGTGCCCTTTAACCAAAATATGAACTCCCATCAAATCTTGTTTGTTTTTTTTTTGAGGAATATAAATAAATAAATAAAAATAAGCCTGGTAGTCCCTTTCAGCTGAATATGTTCAGGTTGTGGGCAAGCATTCTTCAAATTTTGTTACTAAGTAGATTTATCTATCTATGTAGTAAATTCATGGACACAACTTAATCTGGTACTCATCATTTATCTAGGAAAAAATAGCCAGATTCCAATGCACTTGGGTAAACACTATATCTATAATATAAGCCCTAACTTTTCAAAAAATTCATGGTTTACATCAACAGAAATACTTGAACTAGCAATAGAATTACCTTTTATGATGTTGGTACAATTGCAACTTTCCCAAAAGTACATAACATTGCACACTGAATCCAACAATAGCTGTATCACTAGATATTTGTAATAAAATAACAAATTTTAATTGAATAATTGTATGTTAATATATTACCATTCTTGCCAATAGTATGTTATGTGATAGCAGTTTCATGGCAAGAGGAGTTCAAATGCAATAAACATTATTTGAAAATTAAAATCACCTACTGCATTATGTAGTTTTCTGGAGCTGTGTAGTTCACAAGTCTTAATGATTGTTTCATGTTTTTTGCATGCTTGACCTGCCATTTGTGTGCATTCAGTTTTGTACCATTAAATGTGGAAAGCCTGGGACATTTGATTCTCATAAGTCCATTGCATTTTAAAGCCAGTTTCTAAAGATTTGTTTCTCTGATACATTTCTTTTGGGTTTAAGTGTATTTTAAAAGGCTTGGTACTTATTACGAGAGAGACTAATAAGCTATAAATAAGCAGATAAAAGATGTTTATTATCCTTGTATATTTGAACAACTGATATAATTTAAAGAAAGTACAATATTCTACCCATCAGAATGGTTACCGAGCACACAAATTTAAGAATATTGTTGTTTAGGATACATTTTATTAAAACCACATGTGACCAACACCAACTACTGTGGAATCAGGTGATGCTGACTCGTAAGATTAAAATTTAATGTAATAAATATTAAAAAAAAAACACTGACAATAGTACGTTAACCTTCTTGTCTAAAAAAATCTCATAATGGTCAAAATCATGGATTTCATTATGCATGCTTGTTTATGGATATAAAAATGTGGGTATTGTGTAGCCAACATCAGTTGTGCAGTAAAATCCACAATCATCACTTCAGTACTCAGCTAGCCTGGGGAAAGCCCAAATTGTTGGACAAGGAACCATTGGCAGCAGGTGGTGTTAGCTGATGAAAGTTGGTTTAATTTGGATTTCTTGGAGAGGAGGTTGGTTACAGGTAGTATCCTATGGCTGGCTATATTTAGTTAGTTTCGTTGGTAGAGAGCCATTGTAGTTTGGAGAAAGAAAAAAATAAGATGCTTATCAGTTTGGTTGGAGTTAAAATGCAAATATTTAATGATCTATGTGTTTTTGCTAATTGCTGCTGGTAAATCTTGAATAATAAAAATGGCAGAGATTGGTATTCTCTTGACACATTGCAGAAATAATTGCTTTCACAGTTTTCTGATGCTTATTTTACCATGCAATTTGGGACCTAGAATTCTACTTCAGAATAAATACTGGATTTCTTGTTGATTTTTAAATTGCTGCTTTTCTTAAGGTGCATCTACAAATAAACCACTCTTAGCAGGAAGAGAAACAGCTTACGAAATAACTCGTTAACTCATTGACTTCTGGTGTTTCCTTTTGCTTAAATGTGCTTTAGTTCGCCAGATTGGGTTTTTTGAATGAAGCATAAAGCAACATATCATTTGGTTAAGAAAATCAGTTGAAATGGCTATGATTGGTTAGGAGTAAATATGAAATGGTGATGCATAAAGGCAACACCGGGGGGTCAATGAGTTAAATACAGTACAGGAACTATTTTAAACCAATTTTTTCAGTGCATGTTAACTCAAAAATTTGTAGTGAAATTCAGTTTACCCGCTGTAACTGAGAAGATGAAAATACTGGAATACCATATGTGAAGCCAAAATATGGTAGCCCGCCCTTCCTTGCCAGTTATCTGCAAAAATCCATCTGTTATTATTATTATTATGAATTGAAATATTTTTGCTATTTTGTTCAGACATTTATGATAATTGCTCCCCCCCAAATAAATAATACATCTAATTGGAAAAGATAAATACTCAAACAAGACCAGAGGCCTAGGAAAGTAAAAAAAGCTTCTGGAAATCTGACCAACTCTGATTCTAGATGCTGACCTTGAATTTTTCATTGAGGTAGAATATTTATTTTTTTTAAATTGAGCAAATAGTTCAATTAGATTATTACTCTCATTCATTTGAAATTTTTGCCTTATTGATAAATTTGTTTCTTGCTATTTTTGAGTTCATTATCTAGTATTCCAGGGTCAAGAAAATCTGGCTGCCTTCATAGCCAAGATTAGTTTATTGTTGGACAGCTATCCCAATTTTAAAATTATTTTAGCTTATTCAATTTTAATAATAATGCACAAGCAGAACATGTAACTCACCTTTAAAAATAGTAAAGCCTACATTGGATTCTATTATTTATAAGAAATTTAGCAAACAGTGACTAATTGTAACTCATTATTTCTGATGAGGTTATCAGCTTGTGAGATGAAATACTTCATAGTGATAAATGACTTCCATAAACAGTATTCTCTGAAATGTTTTCTTTTGGTTTTACAAAGAATTTATGATGAGGATTAAATTATATGTTACTTTTTAAAGTGATGTCTGATAACAATTAATCAAAATTCATAATATTACCTCTTTAATAATTAATACATATTACTTGGACTTTAACAACTTTTATCTTTTAAAGAACTATTCTCAATAATCTTAATATATTATTATACAAGATTATGGCCTTTCTACTCCAATGGTACAGCCAAGAAATACTTTTTTTAAAAGAATTAGACATAAGTACAAAATATAATTTTATATATGAGATTAATATGATTGTTTTACGGTTGATCGAGCTTGGTAGGTCATTGCAGTGTATTTGACTGCCATGGTGGCAGCCTTTTTGTTTAACTATTATTATAATAATTATTTTTTAACAGATTAGTTTGCTTATTTTGGGGGGTTTTAAGCATACCATAAATTCCGATTTTTTACCTTTCACTTGGCAGACAGCAGTTAAACAAAATAAATCATAATTGAGAAAGATCCTCTATTTGCAGAAAGGGAAAAAAAAGTGTACAATTGAGAATGTTTAAACCATTGTCAAGGACTTGATGGTTTCTAATAAATGCATGTAATTATATAATCAATTCTTTTCTCTGGATCTTGATCTGGCTGACAAATCTCAGAATCTTTTCACTTTTCCATAAGTGACATTTTTCTCAGGAGAGAGAGAGATGACTGACTCCTTCCTGATAATTCACCTGAGGTTCACAAATGCTCAGGTTTTTTTTTTTTCTTTTTATTGAGAAGAAAACTGACTGTAGGGTTTATGTCAGGACCATCTCTGAATAGTGAGTAAAATGATTGTGAGCATGTGATTGTTGTAAGCTAGAAAGGTTATGATTTTAAATAAAGCATTTTTTTTTTAGTAAATAGTGTGACTACTACTGAATTTCTTTTTGGCAACCTGCTGCTGTTTTTCCACTTCATAGGTATATACAACCTTTTTTTTACTTTATACTGTTGCTGCTATCGTGATAAAGTTCATGCAAAGTCATTCATATGTCACAGCCATCAAGATGAAATTGTGGGCATCTGTATTGGATGGGAGCCATTTATATAATCCAGTTTTCCAGTCACATGGAACAAAATTTGCCTCACACAAATATCCCCCCCACACCACCCATGGGTTGCATCATAGGTTCAATGACCTTTTCTCTGGTACTCATCCCAGCATATGGAAGTTAATCAGAAAGATCCAGAAGAAATGCCTAGCAAACAGTTTGATACTGTGTAGGCTGAGGAGGTTTGATGTTCAGGGGCATCATAACTTTGTGGAAGGGCAGCTGGTGGGCATTGTGGCACACTTTCAACTTGTAAGACTGTTGATTGCTAGCTACTGCGAATTCATCCATCTTTTTTTTTTTTTTTTAAAAAAAAAAATTAATTAATTTTGTATATTGGATTTCGTTTAGAATTTTAAAAAAAATTTCGATACCATTCGACTTTAACTCGCATATGCTTGCTTAGATTTTGTCACATCGACTTTCTGGCTCAGGGTTTGTGAGGGAAGAAAGTAAACCTTAGCCAGCTGTTTGGCAGGTCTTACCTGGTGACAGTTAACCATCTTCATTCTCAAAAATAGCCTGAGCCTCTGCATTAACACGCTGACTTCTGGTAAAATGATCTAGCCAAATGACTAGTTTACAGCAAAATACAAAAGCCTTCCTAAGAGATGTGCCTGGAAGCAGATTTCACCCATGTGGAAATGATTTACTGCTGAATGTCTAGGCATGATTACTTCAGGACAATGATGCACAAATGCCTAAGTTGTTTTCTAAGCTGATGCACAATGAATTTGCCTTGAAAATCGACACAGTGTAGTCAATTAATAATAGATGAATCCCAGTGTAGTAGTTCTGCGACAGCTAAGAACAACAAGTCAAAGAAACGGAAAGAACTGGATGTGGGATACAGAATGGGGAAATCTTTTATTTAGTGTCGTAACAACTAAATGAGAAAATGAATTTTATTGTCTATTCATCTTCAGCACCCTGCAGAAATTTTACAAAGTGTGTAATGCAAAATACCCCTATGCATGAGCATCCCAATGATTTTTCCTTGGGAGGTGGTGGGGGGTGGGTGTGTGACACAAATGTACCTAGCAAAGAAAGCATACTAAGATCAAAAAAATAAAAAGATATTAATTTGTTTTCCTAGCAAAGGTATTTGGTTTTGATCAATAATTTTTTTTACTTAGAAATATTTTTTGTGATTCATTTAGAATTTTGCTGAAAATTAAAATTTTTTGGCATTAGTTTGCTTGCTTTGCTTTGTGTGAACCGATCAGAGCTCACATTTAAAAAAAAAAAAACAACACGTTTTATTCAATACAAGCCGTAAACATCTCCGGTCTTGTCTAGATCATAGATGTAAACTTTTGATCCATGAACACACATCATACAAATTCCAGGCAAGTGATCATCTGCCATTGTTGACCTCGACAATGTTTCCTCCTTATTGTTCTAAACAACGCAGGTTGTTACTGGTAATGTTTGAAGCAGTATGAATTGCTTTTGAATGGAAGGGAATAGGCCAGGATACTCCTAACAACTCAGTGTTCATCTTTTAGTTTGCTAACACATTGTTCCCCCTTCTTGGACCATATCTCTAACCAGGTGATAGTTTCAGATACCAAGTTTTTTCAATTATGTACACACCATTTACTTTGACAATTTGGTTTTTGAATTCTTCACATCCAATGTGCACTATTTGTACAGGATGAAGGCCATAAAAAAAGGCAAAAAATTTTGTTTATTTTCTGCAGCAAAATGGCTCTCTAGTGATGAAATGCTTGAGACATGGTATAAATAATATTTGACGAAAATATTCTTCCATGATTGAGCCACCAACATTAGATTGAAATGTCTACCATCTGCATTGTCTGGGAACAGATAATATTTAACTGCTTTGACAATTGTTGAACTTTAGCAAAACGTTTGTTGAATTATTATTCTGCTTTCTGTAGGTGTTCATGAAACATACTTATAAATTACGCTTTTATGATATCAAGTTCAACAGCTTAGAGAGTTTGTGTTACAGATTTTAGCATTGCCAAATAGCTGAAAATTACAGTCAGACAAAATCTAAATGTCATTGTGCTTGAAGCAGATTCTAATTGGTTGTGCATCTTTTCATGTTTTACCCAAGCTGTAATGGCTAGTATGTTTCACTGATCAAAAATACATTCAAAATTGTTGAAAAAATTTTAATACTTTTGTGTTTTGTAGTCCAAAGTGTTTCAGATAGTAGTGGCACATTTGGGAAAAGACATCTTCTCTTTGGACTCTCACAGAAAAATTTTATAGCTTAATTGTATGATTTGTTTTGCTTATCTCAGGTAGATAATTCAAGTCATTCATAACAGACGGAGTTTATGAGAAACCTAATAGGAAAACACAGCTTTTGAATACTTATGTTTTATTGTAGCTAGCTAGCATGCCTCTTTCTTTTTCTGTCATTGTAGAGCACCCATTGCTTCCTTGGCCATGTAGTTTTTCTGGATTCAAGCTAAATTTTGTACACTGATCAATGATAGTATTGGCAATGGAAGCAGCATCCAGTACAGGTAGTCTTGCAAATCTAATAATTTCCTCTTGGATAATATTTTCAGTGGTCGTTGTGTCAACAAATTGTTCACCAAGTGACAATTGCTCCTTTCCAGATATATCAGTGCTTTCATAAGCAGTTATTGAAAATTTAGTGAAATTGTTGGCCGAAGAAACTATTTCTTCCCTGATAGCTTCTTCACAGAGACTGATTAGTTCATTTAGACAGATGTATAGTGGTAATTAGTTGGAGCATTTTCCAAATGGTTTTGTAGCATCTCATCTCCTTATTGAATATGAAAATTAAACAGGTTTTGAACATTTCAAGTTTTGCTTGCTTTACCATGTAAAGCAATGTCATATATACAACAAAATGGAATGGTCAACAATGTTAGATACTATACTTTTTCTGGTTCTGTTCAGTGTTCTGCTTCAAAGCGCTGTCCAGTTGACACACTGTTCATTTCAGATTTTTTTCTGATGACAAAAAATTTAGTTGCATTCACCTGCACATTTCTGTGCCAAGCAGTAAGAATATGACTTCCTGCACTTTCATGAAAGTCTTTATACCTTGAAAAAGATGCCATGGTGAAGGCTTCCTGCATTGCACGATGAACTGGCTGTGGGAAGATTGTATATTTACAAATTGCTCCTTTTAGGTGTGGGGAAGAACTAAGCCATGGTGAATATGATTTAGCCACACACAACAAAAACTCAGAGCTAATTTTGCATTTTTTAAAAAAATCATAATTATCAAGAAATGAGTCATTTTTACAAGTATATTGCATTTAAGATTGTCTGTTGGTTTTATAGACAAATTAACATGTAATCAAATATTATTGGGATTGTCATCCAAATGAGGGAATTGAACTATTTGCTGCAAGCCATTTAGCCACAGGCCAGTTTGCTATGACTTTGTTTGACCAGGATGTGATGGTGTGTGGACTTAAAGTGAAAAACAATGGACAATGAGGAGCAAATTAAGCATAACATATCTTATTAGAGAAAAATTACCAATGATATTTCTCTGGTATGTTTCCTATTATGTCCATATCGTACCTGCCTTATCACATAAAGTAGAGATGTGATGTACATTGGTTACACTGTTACCATTTGGACATCCTTTTGCATTTCTGTGATTTTTGTGAACAGGAGAACATCAAGGTTGTAACACAGCCTTATTTTTTGTCATTCCTGAGATACACACAGTAACCGTTTGACTGCTTTTCCCTTTTGTCCAAGTTCAACTCTTTAGCATCTCCCCCCCCCCCCAAAGTAGATTTAGAAACCTTTACCATTCGCCACCATTACACTGACAAAACATTATAGCCTCTACTTTAAAGATAGCGGGTAACTAACTTACTCGTCTAAAATGGGAATAGTTTTACCAAGCATGGAAAGGAGAAATCGATGGCGGACGGTTATTCCTACCTCTTTGATAGAATGACTGGTGACAAAGCACAGAAGTTCTGGCATTGTGAAGAACGAGGGAGGTGCAAAGAAAGAATCCACACTGTTGATGAAAATGTGAGGCTAAAACTTGGTATACATTCCCATGATGCTTCACCTACAAAATTGGAGGTGTTGAAGTTGGTGCCAAAAATGGAGTGTCATGTCGCAGAAAATGTAGCAGCTACGACGGCCCAAGTCGAAAATGGTTTATCATAAGCCACTCAGATGTCACTGCCCAATTACACAGCAATGAAAAAAAAGTTGTGGAGGCAAAGTAATAAAATCGATGGAGTTCCTCTGCTCCCAGATAACATAAAAAACCACAAGTCCCATGAACAGTGGCATGGCATGGTTGAAAAATTTTCGATCATTGACAGTGGCCCTCCTAGTCCACACAGGATACTACTTTCTGGCAGTCATCAGAGTCTACTTACATCAAAGGAATTAAAAACCTGGTATGTAGACGGATCATTTCGACCTGCGCCATATTTTGTGCTATGCTACCTAACAAACAAAGGAATACACATGAAAGCCTTCCAACTTATTAAACAAGCAGAACCTGAAGTTTCTTCAAAATCTGTTTAGTGTGATTTTGAAAATGCAGCATTCACTGCAACGAAGAATACCTCTCCTGATGTGCATCCCAATGGATTCTTTTTTCAATTTTAATCAAAATATTGGAAAAACATTTATGTGATGAGTTGCAGCTGTGCCATAGGTATAACAGTGCTGATTTTCTGTTGAGTGCAAACCTGATCACCACACTTGTATTTGCATCTACTGCAGACTTGGATGAGAACATAGAGAGATTGGCAGAAGAACTGAAGCCACTGCTCGCTTGGTTTGAAGGTTATTGTGTAGGCTGCCCAGCTCACCAGGGAAATGGAAGACGTCTGGCAATATTTCCTCCAGAAATGTTGTCATTGTACAACAGGATCGGTCCTCAACAAAGACAGGACCAATAATAATCACACACAGGCCAAATTTGGAATGATATACCAAACAATATGGAAAGTCATAGACGGCCTCCGTAAAGTGCATCATAAGCACAATATATATTACAAACAAAATTAGCTGCAGGTCACAACCCACCACAAAAAGTTAAAACAAATATTGCCTCATGGATGAGCATATATGCAGAATTACCATAGATTATAATATTGGGACATTATAACAGATCTTTGAGGATTAGCAAACAATTACAGTATGGAGTAAGATTTGTGACTTAAATTTGTGTAAAATTAATTTTCAAATAAAATAAATTCTGTCACTTTAAAATTCTTTTTAAATTCAAATATATTTCCACTATTTTTAAAGTGATTCCAGAAGTGTTGCTGGCACAGGCACTACATGTATCATGCATAGTAATTCTTGTGACAAACTGTTCCTGTGGCTAAACAACTCATGGCAAATCAGCTTTGGCAAATAGCCCCTGACCCTCAGTATGATTGGGTTGATCACATTTAACTGCTGTTGAATCTAGACCACAGATGGTGCAGCTATTTTCATAAGTTCTTCCGCCGCCTCCGCTGCCTCCTCTGGTGTTTCTAATTTCCGCTTTGATAAAATCTTTCTGATATCCATTTTTGAAAGATGAGGATTAACATAATATCTAAAACAAATACAAATGTAAGCCCTACTTGACTGGATCTTTCAGCTATCGGATGGGGGATTTCTTTGCCAGTTTTTATAGCCTAGTGGGATTTAAAAGTGGCTTCTAATGCTTGGTTTAATTAACCAATTAGATGGCCTGCTAGGGTCAATAACTAACTAATCAAGGAACAGTTATAATAACCAATTGGTGACCCTTTCATCTCTTAATTAACTTGTCAGCTTGTATCTCAAAACTAGACAGAGATACAGATGGTTTACTTATTTTGACATGCAAGCTCTGCCAGTTCTTATATATATATATATTGTATTCTCCTGTATTGGTGTACTCTTTGTGGCCATTGATTGGCCAGGTGCAGACTCATTATTTCCTTCTCGATCCACCACATACTAGTGAGCATGGTAAATTTGGCAAAAAATAATGCAATCATTACACTATCATCAACTTTCCATGGGAAGCAGTTGCCTCTTGCCTCCATTGCAGACACGTGTGCCCCCCAAGATCTGCCTTGTTCTTGAGCTATGAGTGGATGTGAAGCAAATCAAGAACGTTGTTAGATCTGGAACAGGCATATTTCCACTGGTTAATTAAAGAAATGTACCCATAATAATGCAATGCTACAAAGGCTGACTCTCAAATTAAACTGAGATAATCCTTTCTTAATAATAAGATTTTGAAATGTTCTGTTTTAATGACAATTTGTAGAATATTACAGTATGGCAATCATATGTGGAATTCTACATGACGCATAATAATACTAAAGTTTAGTATGTATAAAGGGTGCTTTGAGATTTTGTTGAGTATTTTACCAATTATGATAACGTAGCCTTTTCACACAAAATTTTTTCAACTGGAAATCTGACCAGAGAACAATGTAATGTAAATCTTAGCCAGCATACACATGTACAAAACATCATACTTGGATATTGCATCAGAGGTGTCACGTAAAATGCAATCAGATCAGTGGATGCAATTCAGAATATCAGTGTATGCCAATGCAAACCAGTGTACCATGACTCAGAGCATGATCCAGGTCAAATTAGTATGCAGACATGAGGGATGTCATATTTAAAGACAAATAATGAATCAAATAAAATTAAACATTTTACAGCTCAATTAAATAATCTTAAGAATATTATCTTCTATAAAATGGAAAACAAGATGAGGACGAAATATTTGTTCAGTTTTATATCAAGCAAAAATGTGGCATTTTGATATGTAACACATGATACCACCTCAGCACAGCAGTAACTTTTTTAGCTATAGTTCATTTAGATGTTTGCAGGTTACCAGCTAACTTGATGAAATCAGAGCATTTTTTTTGAAAAACCACAATTCTTTCAATATAAAGCATGCAGTAGTGTAGAATATACATATACACCTCCATCATGATCTAGATAATTTCGTGTTTAATTCTGCTGCAGTTCTTGTTTTTTTTTAAATTTCTTTATTGCGACAAAGGTTTCAAGCCAATCTCATCATGGAAGATTTCGAACTCCTACATCAGTTTTTTGCATCATTAGATTTTCTCTCTATGCCTTTGTTTTGTCTGAACAGCTCTGTCATCTTTCACACTTCTCTGGCTCCTGCTTTTGTTAGATGTTAGAGCATTTTCCAAAGAAACCTCCCTTTCAGTCAGCGTTAATGACTGACCTTTTCTCTTTTAGCATAATCACTTACCCCAATCTAATGGTCATTAATTGAGACCCAGACATACATAAAACAGCAGTATTCTGCTGTGTCAAATGACTTCAATTCCCTAGCACCACTTTTTTAAATTACCTTCATTAGTAAAGTCTGTTGTGAGGCATTTTTGCAGACAGGTGATGCAACAAGTTAATGTTAGAAATTAGAAAAGTTCAACTCACCCATCCCTTGCAGTTATGCATCAGTACAAACATAATGATTAGCAATATCAACATCACTGGATTAGGGAAGTATGGATGTAAGCTTTGTATGGTGCCCACTGTCAGTGTTTGCAACTTAGTCAAAACTGAAAATTACTGCTGATGCAGGAGTGTGATTTTGTTTTTAGGGAAAGATAAATAACCAAAAATGAAACTGGGGACTGTTTAAGTGTTAAACTAAGATTATTACATCATTTTGCTTTCACTAGATGCTTTTTATTGGCCCTGGAAAACACCTATCATATTAATTCTTTTTAACTATAGTATGAATTGTGGAAAATGTGTTTCTAAACAATCTTGGGTAATTCATTGCTTACTGTTTAATTAATATTATTTCTTTATTGAAATGAATTTTGGCTACTCAAACCAAACCAATAATCAAGATTTTCTACATATAAAATATATTATCTTAAAATTAGCATATGGCTTAACGTTATACCTTTGGGGGCATTGGATCATGATAATTTTCCCTATTACATATAGCAGTAATACATTCCTGGTAGAGACAGCAACACAACAAATACTGTGCGAGTTCTCAGTTTACCACTTTCCGATTAATTCAGTATACTTATTTTCAGGATGTTGTGACAATTTAAGATGCAATGGTCAGGATTTTGTAGCTTAAGATCTGTTATGCTGAATATTTAGTAAAGAATCCTTTATAACCTGGTGAGCTTAATGAGGTTACAATTTTCTAAAATTAAAAAAAAAACACTACTAATTAAACTCCGAGTCACAGAAGTTAGGAAGTTTTTCTGCCTGTCATCTTACTGATATTCTCATCTATGAATACTAATGGATAGTTCATCTTTCTACTTACATATTTAGAAAAAACAATAAATAACTTTTCTGTGATTAACTGCATTCACTTTATAAACTTTAAAAATAGCATTTGAACTAATCTTAATAATATTTTACTGCCATAATAAATGTCAAATATTCAATTTCCAATTTGATATTACTTTTAATGGTGAATGTTAGGCAATATTGTTTCCCTTGAGCAGAGAAATCCAAGTTAGTCTCTGAGGTGGCCTGGATTTGGTTTTCTGTAGAAGCTGACCCAGTAACTTTTTTGATAGCTGTGAGTATTTCTCTCTCCTACATCTACTAATTTGAGATCTTTTGTATGGGATTTTATTCATAGCAGGGCCATATTTAACTCCTGCTAGAACTAATGCAAGGATCTCAACATATTGCTTTTGTGCTGATTGATTAGCTACACCATTCATGATACTTAATTATGCACCATTCTCTTACATGTTAACTAATAAACATGGTACACTGTATGTATCCAGATCTATAAATTGATCATAAACTTATTTCAACTTAGAGGTATTTTTTAAAAAAAAAATTGTACTAATTAAACCACTATATAAACTTAGGCAACATGACCTATACATCCACCTAGTGTCGGCTCCGGTAGCAGAACCCGATTATAGGGGGAAGTATGAAGCCCCATTTCAAACAGGACCCCTTCCATGGAAGGGCATATGGGATCGAACCAAAGGTTGTCAAATAGACAACTACACCTCTGACATCCACTGGAAGACTTTACACCTCATACTCCCTTCGAGGGAACTGAAACATCAATGAAAATTAATAGACCCCCCAAAATGTCTTGTTTGCGAGAGGGTGGACAATACGGTCATCCACAGCATCTTTTACTGTCTGTAGCATAAAGGTACATGGGACCTAGTTCAAGTTTTGGTGCAAATAGTAAAAGGCCGCCAGCACAGACTTAATCCGTACCGGCGCACTTTTGGATTTACACCCCACAATAAGAAGTACCGTCTTTTGAACTTCCTGATCTTCTCTGCTCAGCAGGTTGCTTGGAGTAGTCATATGACTTTAGAGGGCAGCAAACTCACTCCAACAGAAACTATCTACCAGCGGTATGTAGCCAGCTCCTCTCAAATAGGAAAAAATATAACACTTTCATAGGTGTATATAAGCCTCATGCAAACAGCTACAGGGGCCGAACGCGGAACTGATCTAGCTACACCTCATACACATACTTACAGCACAATTAGAACTTTCTAGTTTTATCCAATAAAGTTAAGCACACCACAAAAAAAAAAAAAAGTTCATTTGTTAAGACCATAATGTTAGAAAGTATTTTCTAAAGATAAATCACATATTCAAGATTAATAGCTATTCCTGGGCATATACAAATCTGGTATTTCAAAACATCTTAGAGGAAAAGTAGTTATGTATTTGATTTTCGAACTATAGCACAAGTTTACTTACACCTTTTTATTGCTGTTGCTGTGGTGAGTATACAAACAATGGATATGCAGTCATAGTCTGGCACAGTTTTCGCATCTATTTATTGAACAAAATTAAGTAATTTTCTTTTTAATTTTGAGATAACTGTTTAAATGCAATATTATAAGCATTTTGTTTAATTTTTTCACAACTGTTATAGACAGTTCATTAATTTTTACACTACCTGAATCTCAAAATCTGACACATTTACTCTAAAATTCCTATAAAATGTTATATATAAACAAAATTCTTTTACATTGCACCTGACATGCCACAATCAAACTGAATTCTAAATTTGAATGGATTTTGATGAGAAACTAAAGTTATAGGCTTGAGAAAGCATTAGAGAGAGTACACTAACTCATTTTATGAATGGTTGATTAACAGATTTTCATTAACTCTTTTGGAAAATTATTGTCCCTTTTTCATTATGCATAATAAATTTTTTGTTACAAGCATGCCAAGCTGTGAAACATGCAGATTGTGAATTTAGTGCCATAAATGACGACGGGCAGTGCATATTTGTTGAGTTCCATTCCACTGACCCAAGGACGCAGTGGCCCCACCCACCATATCTCTAAGCCACAACATCTTTCATTCTGGTTGCCATCGTAGTGTACTCTTGAGTGTTAGCAATTTTTGTCTCAAAATATCTTGCCCCCCTCCGTCATGAGTTCCAGACACTGCTAGCTCACCAGGCAAGAAGTCTAGACAGTCTGTAAGTCTTGATGCGAAGCTAGACATTGTGAAAAGACACTAAAAAGGTGAGCACTTAGTGTACATAGCATGCAGCCACAATCTTGTACCTTCAAGTGCAGCTGCAGCTAGATGGGGGTCTTCAATGAGAGTAACTTAAGTGTGAGGTACAATAGTGAAGATGATGAAAAATCTACTCTGCTGTGTTTGTTGTTGAATCCACAAACCAAGTACCCCACTGCGTTTGATCATAATTTGAGGAAAAAGCAGCAACGTGTTGTGGCAAGATTTAAGGGACCATCGAGGCAGAGAAGGATCTGCAATGTGTCAGGAAATGTTTAAAGCCAGCCATGGCTGGTTTGAATTTTTAAGAAGCCTGCTAACCTACACAACTTGCATGTGAAGGGGAGAGGTAGTGACTGCTAATGCTGTAATGGCTGAATGTATACCAGGGGAACGCAGATCTGTGGCAAAATGTGTTTAATTTTGATTAAACCAGCCTTCTGGAAGATAATGCTGTTATGTGCTTACATATTTAAAGAGGAAAACCAGTGCCAGGCTTCAGAGCATCAAAATATCAGCTTACACTTCTCCTTAGAGGCATTGTAGAGGGTGATTGTAAACCTAAGCCACTATTAGTTTATCACTCTAAGAACCATGTGCTTTGAAGGGATATAGCAAGACCAATATTCCCATGATTTGGCATTTGAACCACAAAGTTTGGGTGACAGCTATTCTCTTTCAGGATTATTTATATCTTATATATCTCACTTAATTGCCAAATTGCACCAAAAGCAACCTGGATAATAATTGGTTACTGATTACCGATATTTCCCCTGATCATCTTGTTCAGTCCGAAGAACTTTGCTGATAACATCCGTGTGGTCTTTTTTGCCTCCAAACATCAAGTAGTTAATTCAACCAATGGATCAAGGTGTTATCTCAATGTTCAGATATTATTACATGTGAGGTGTTATGAGGCAGCTCATCTTGGAAACAGACCACGAAGATAAGCCATCAATTAAGGACTTCAGGAGGAATTATAACATCGAGAAGGCATTGGATAACAGGAATCATGGAATTAAATAAGCAGTGCAGTCATGAATTTCCCTTGGAAGAAATTGTTGCCAGAGTGTGTTCATCACTTTCTAGGATTTGAAAGCGAGCAGAAAGGGGTCAACGGACAGATGGTTGAGAAGGTGCGGGAAGCAAGATTTACAGACGTTAGTGAAGATAACATAAATGAATTGTTGGAATCACACGCTGATGATTTGACAAATGAAAACCTTATAAAGCTGGATGCAGAAAGGTCTGCAAAAAGGAAGACACTGATTTGCAAACTTCACCTATCAAAATTTCTTACTATACAAAGCATATGTTACTTCTAACTGAACAAGCCCTAGTGATTTTTAATGATGATGACCCAAATGTGGAATGCAGCCTTGGCATAAGCAGAAAAGTTGAAGATGCCCTTCATTGCTTAAGGAACTTCTATAAAATGAAATAACAAGGTAAGTAGACATCACTTGATACTTTCTTCAAGCCTAAGGACCCAGCAACAACTCAATAATCTACCTCAGAACCTTAGCCATCAACTTCTATCAGTGAATCATCACCATTGATGTCAAATAGCATCACTCTGTCTTCTTTTTTTTGCTCCTTTTTTCCTTTATATTTTTGTTTTAATTATTACTGTTCATTACAATAAAAATAAATACACGTGTGTGCAGTATATTTACCTTCTTTTACAATAATTTATATATTATCTCAGGTCATCGGAACATATCTATAATTATTGCCTTTAAATTAATGGGAGATCCATTTTCGTTTAACAAATGACTTTCCAGGAATGTATCCCTTTTGTGAAATGAGATAGTGTACATGCAGACAGGATACAGCTGAATCCATACATCCATTTATGTTTACTGTCTGGCTGGCAACCCCCCCCCCCCCCCCCCGAGTACTTTTGTTCTGGCCATGGTTCCATTGTCACGTCTCTGTCTGGATAGGGAAACTGCCAAAGTAAAACTGTAGTGATGTCTTTTCTGTGGATACCTGTTTTGGACAGAAAGCCCAAACAAGTTGATTCAGTAAATTAAATTGCTTCATTTTGAAGGATTTAATATTAAAAAGAATGTTAAGGTTTAGAGCTGATTTGTTTTTAGTCATCACATATTTTAACATCTACTCATAAACATCTAAGGATACTCCATGCATTCTGCTATAAAGTGATAAGTGCTTATAGCAATAATTACAAATTAAGGATTGCAAGATGTACTGTAATCTACTGTGACAAGAAGTTGGCATTAACATTATCCATGTTTGGAGATTAAGCAGTGTGTTGCACTGCTTAGAGTGAAGATGAAATATAATAAAATGATCTGCGTGTGTTTAGCCACATTTATAGGTAACCATTAATTGTTTATGATAGAAAAAGTGGTAAAATATGTGCTCTTAATGGTTTGGTGGGAGACTTGATTAGGAAATTTGTAAAAAAAAAAAAATTTTCAAAAAGAAAATTCTCGAAATATTAGCAAGATAAAATTACATTAGATATATTTCAGGGACGGCCTGCCACTGATTTCACCTGTTCAACATTTAAACATTGCTTTCCTTGAAACTAGAGGGTAACTATTTACAGCAGGGGTGTCCAATTGGCGGGCTGGACTCTGGCCCACAGGTAATATTTTGACAATTCTGTGTCATACACCAGTGTCAACAGTAGAGATAACTTCAGCAAGGCAGCATAGTGCTATGTTTATCTGCTAGAGCCGTGGTTAGGGGACCGCGAAGAGGTCGCTGACTTGTGTGCGTTTCGTTTTTGGTGGACATATTCGAGGCACTTAACTGCGTTACTTTGGCATTATAAGAGATGGAGGTCACCGTGCTCCACTGCCATGAAAAAATGAATGCTTTCAGGACGAAGCTGGAATTGTGGCATTTAAAATTATCAAGGAAGAATTTTGCGCCATTTCCGGAGCTCAACGCTTTCCTCGATGAAAATAATCTCTCGGTTGATTCTGGTATTCTCGAGTTGATGACGAATCATGTTGATATTCTCCACACAGAGCTTGCAGGCTATTTTCCTGAACTTCACGATTTTCAGAAGTATTATAACTTTCTCTCGAATCCATTCTCCATCTCCGTCATTGAGCTGTCTTCCGAAAACCATCTCATTGAAGAGCAGTTCATTGACTTGGTGAATGATGGAGCTGCCAAAAATGCTTTTTGCCAGATGCGTTGCAGCGACTTCTGGATTAAAATGGTACAATCATATCCGGATGTTGCAAAGATGGCTCTCAAATTTCTGATTCCGTTCGCAACCACCTTGAGTGTGGAGTCAGCGTTCTCAACTCTTGCTTCAATCAAAACCAGATCGAGAAACAAACTCGATGTAACGCATGACATGAGAGTGGCTCTTTCAAAAACACAGACCAACATTGATGAAATAGTGAAGGCCAAACAGGTGCAGATCTCTCATTGAACTTTTTCTTCGTTTGATTTTCGAGAATTGTCATATTTTGAATAAATTTTAATTCAACAGTTTTTTTAAGACTTTTAAATTGACTAACGGTTTAGAATAAGTGCTTTTGGTACACTTTTTAATATTTTCAAAAAATTCTGAGTGGATTTATATATATAGAAAAGTTTCTGAAATTTTGGGAAATACTCGTTTGACAACATAGAAGCAAAAACCTTGACATGCTAACATAATAATAATAATATAATATAGTAGGTCGAGCTGATTTTATGGGGGACCACGAAGGGTAAAAAAAATCTAGGGGGACCGCGAAGCAACATTTTTAGAAAAAGGTTGGGAAACACTGTGCTAGAGGGCAGTGTCTATCCAGTGCCACAAGGGAGACAGCACTGCCAAATTTGGCAGGGAAATCCCCACCAGAACTTTTCTTTTTTAGATGTGGGAAGAAACAACCAACTGGCGAAGATGATTGAGAAGCCAGGTCAGGGAGGTACTGAGAGGGAATGGAACTCTGGTCCTAGACCGTGGCAATCTGATAGGCTAACCACTGGGCCATCAGCTGCCTATCTTTAGTATGCACCAACATATAAAGTCTGATTCTATCTCTCTCTCTCTACACACACATTCTCTCTCAACTTTTGAATGAAAAAGTCTAACAGCTCCTTTAGTCTTTGTTCTAACGTTTTTATGACAAAATATATTCCTAAGCCTCCTTAATGACTTTTGCCAAATCTCTATTTTTTGGATGAAATCGTCCAATATATTGCCCTATCACTGCTCTCGTTTTCAATAGGAATTACCTGAAAATTCCCAGACCAATCTTTAAACCAATGCATTATTTTTTTTCATCAGGATGGAGTTTCTTAGTGATTCTACAAAATCTGTTTTCAATGGATTCAAATACCAATTTGTATTCATTCACTGGTTCCTTT
Source organism: Nautilus pompilius (assembly GCA_018389105.1). NCBI lineage: Eukaryota > Metazoa > Mollusca > Cephalopoda > Nautilida > Nautilidae > Nautilus > Nautilus pompilius. Next base: position 368,705 of record JACATO010000649.1, on the reverse strand, counting down.
TAGGAAGATTACCAAAATAGCCTTTACCATTAGCAGAGAACCAGGCTCAGATATGGGCACTTTCTGGATGCTTCTGAGGTGGTATAATAGTTTGATTTAAATCTTTCATCTGATTTTCTGCCAACTCGCAAAGTACCATGATTAGCAAACAGATTAAGGAAACTCAACCGCAAATATCATTCTGCTCCTATCTTCAACTTGCCAGTTTTGGTATATCTTACAAAACTGAAGTCTCTCTAATCTTTGTGTAGCAGAAAGTCCTGGATTTTTAGCTTGAATGTGTGATTTGAAGCCCATTGTTTACCACATATCCTCGAACAAATCTATCTAATGTCCTCTTGGCAATACTTTCTTCCAATTCTCTGGTTAATCTCTCTTCCTTGCCAAAACTCGTTCTTTTCTTGTGACAGTTATTTGTTTTTTTTTTTCACCTCTTTATTTAGGAGAAAAATATCTAGTTTTCTTAATAATTCTGCCAGCAGTTCTTACTGGAAGGCCAAATTTCTCATCAATCTCTGAACACATCAGGCCCATTTCGACATTTGTACTGGTCTGCTGCCTAACAAGGTCCACTCACTTTTCCATGCTTGCTTTCGCAATTCAGGATTTGCTGAAAAATTGCATCAACATTGGCAGAAAATGCTGATATATTGATGGCTATTCATATACACGGAAAACTCCTGGAGAAATTCTTAGAAATCACCAGAATTTTCTAGGTTAAAAGGAAAATTTCTAACAGCTTCCAGAATATCCTGGTTGAATTCATACTCAAATTGCCATTTCCCATGTATTAAAAATTTTGAATCACGAATGGGGAAAGAAGTTCTGCTGTTGCATAGTTAATTGAAGGCTCCATCTTTAACATGAAACAGAAAAATCACCAAGTGGACCAAATTGGCTGGCCAAGGGTGAAAGGTTGCTGATGACAGTTAACAAATAAAATCTTACCTGGAAATGGAGTTCTGCAATTGACACTAAATACCAAAATCTCAATTAAAAAAATTATTTATGCAGTGGCATGGAGAGAGTAAAAAAAATTTTTTCAATTCTCATTTGGGTTTAGCACTGCCTTGCCTTGAGGTATGTCTACCCTGCTTGCTTTCTCGAGCTGGTAATGGTATACATACACAATCTTCTAGGCTTTCTCAATGTATTGCTATTTGTTGCTTCTTTTTCTTTAGCTGAAGATCATGTTTCTTATTCCTCAAAGGATGTGTTTGAGAAAGAAATTTCAACTTTACCAATATAGGGATAAGAAAGATGACTGAACAAATCTCAATTTTCTTTAATTTTGAACCTGCCATCCTCAAATCTGGTACCCGTTTGCTGATCTTCTATTTCAGTTTCCCCTTCCTTTCCTTTTGGCAATGAATACAAGGCATTGCAGGAAGTTGATTGTCCCATAGCTTGCTGATCCTGCACTTCATCTCATTAGTAACCCTTCTTGGTGTCACTCTTGATTTGTTTCATTTTCTCAGTTACTGTTGACCTACGTACCTCTGGTACTTAATCACATTATAAATACATTTAGCTTCTTACTAAGGTGATATTGAACTTATTATGCCTACATGAATTATTTGTATCGTACATCATATCTAGAGTTTTCTTGATGACTAATGTCATCCCAATTACAGTTTTTCTCCAGTTCTTGGACTCTTTCTTACAGCTTTTCTGTAGAATCCATGATTACATTCTACACACTTCACTAATCAATACTGACTCATATTTTTCAGCCCTGTACACTTCTGTATTCACTGGGCCCTTTTGTAGACTGTTGGGTGATTTTCATTTTGGAAATTACTGTTAAAGTAATTTTACCTGGGCCATATGCTCAGTCCTACCCATTCCTTGGTGAATTAGCAAGCTACAGAGAGCTCATGTATGTTTGATTCAGTAATGATCAGCAGGCCAAGATTGTACTAATGGAAATCTTCAGAATATATCATCACTGGATTCTCATTCCTTGCATGCTTTTTGAGAAGCAAGCAAGCAATTAGTAAAAATGCAATTCTGGTATTATTCAATTGTGATGTTTACATCTCTGACTGTAGTTACCAAATAACTTTCTCTTAGGAAAATACGTGTGTGCGCGTGTGTGTGATATTTTTAAAGCAAACTAATATTTTGATTTTTGCTTAGTTATGGGTTTCTAGATCATACTCCCTTCCAGAAGTACTAGGAACATTCAAATAAACTCTAGGGCCGGATAGCATTACCATGAAGCTATTTCAACCAGGCTTTACTTGGATGTCTCGAATACCTACCAGTCAGAGCCATTGCAGAATAAAATTGTTCTGAACATTCCTTACCAGTTCAATTCCGAATAGCAAACTGCTAAGTATGGCCAGATGCTCAACCGTCAGCTCCTTTTCTCAAGTAACCAAATAGTTTAGGACTAAGGTTTTTGAATTGTTGGCAGAAAGTACATCAAAAAAAAAGGTTGAACAAGTTAAAATTTCTCACAAAATAATCTGTTATAATGTAGCGCTGTGGTTCTTTTAATTTGAATTTTCTTAATGGCGAACGTTTAGCTAAAAAAAAAAAAAAATTGTTCAAAGCTATTCTGCTTTTTGCTTGCGTATTTTGTTTTTAAAACCACTAGACGATGCATCCTTGTTCTCACCGCGCTAATGACAACAAAAGTGGGTTGGGTATTTCATTAGGGTCTGTCTTGTCCTCTTCATGTTCCTGCTTACGTGACTTTAGTGTGTCGGTCTGGTAAAAGAAGAAGAAGAAGAAAAACAAAGGCCACCAGGTTACTATACGAAAAAAAAAAAAACTTGCTTTATTCCCGTTTAATTTATGTATAAATATTTTTTGCTGTACAAAAGGTAACACACACACATATTCTACCACACAAAAGTCAACCTCTACACGGTAATAAAGGGTAATAATATCTGTTGGAGCAGAACAGGGCAGTGCTGGATATCTGGAATATTTAAACAACGAAGAATGATTTTGGTATACGCTGAGTAATTGCCTCAGACCTGTGATAGTTCAGCATCATCTATGCCTTTTCTTCATTCCATTAGAATCATTATGCAGTCTCATTCTTCTTTCCGTATTACTATTTATCTCATGTATGAAAAAGAGGAAATTGACAGAAAAATTACTAAGTACAAAATTATGATTATTAACACAATGTACTGCAGCAGTTCTCAAACTTTTTCTCTCTCTACACATTTTCTGATGATGGATATACTCGCTCTTTGCCTAATGTTACAGCTTTTGTCCCATACTTGAATATCACATTTGTAAACCAGCACTAAATTGAAAAAACATTGTACACGGTTATCACAAGTGAAAACTGGGGAATCTTTTGTAGTGTGCTTAATGGAAATGAAGCTGATAGGTGTGGAGACAGGAGGAGGATAGATTTGTTCCACAGATATAGCCCTGGGTTGTTTTAACCTGACCTTAGCACTTGCAAGAATGACATGGGTGAAATCAGAGCCTACCTAGACTTGGTTGTTTTCCAATCTGAAGATCAAAGAAAAAAATAACGTTAAAGAGTTATGGAGGATGTGAATTTTTTATGGAATATTATGAACCATTTAGTTGGGTTAGATGATCATTTGTTTTTTTGTTCCTGTGCACAAACATCAGGTCCTTTTTATTATCAAAGAAACTGATGAAAAAAATACATTTCACCAATCCCATCTCTGTAAGTTATAACAAAGATTATATATAAATAAATTCCAGTTAATCTGAAGCAAGAAGTGGGGCGGGATAATTTGGCAGAAACAGTTAAGTCAACAGACTGCCCTGTCAACTCCAACAGCTATACAAGGAGTGGATTGTCGAGAACGTATTATACCAGCAGTCACCCGGTGTCATATAAAAATATATACATATATGTATGTATATATATTTATATATACACATACAACCACTGTGGTCAGTCAAATGATTGACCAACGACTATATGCTTATTACATGCTGACCAAAAGGAGATGGGAGGAGTCATGAAATGACAATGTACAGTAAATGACTCAAAGAAATGCGTATTGTTCACAGCGCCTCACATCATTTTGGCTAAACATGGGAAGCTTAGGCTAGTATTAATAACCAACGACAACACCTTGATATGTGCACCTGTTGCTGCAGTCTTTTGCTTTGGGGAAGAATTAGTGAATAAAGGGACATGAAATTTTTGTACTTATTTCATTGGAGATGGGATTACAGAAAATAAGGATAACTAAAGCTATGATTGTCAGCTCCTGGGATTATGTTTATTTGGCTTTAGTTTTAAAAAAGAAAGAATTAAAACAAATACACCTTGATAAAAAAATAATCAGCCCATTTAACTTTATACTCTTGATTAATTGAGGACGTGTTGGAACTAGCCATTTAAATTTTCCATAAGACAAGCAGTATATCTTAACTCATCATGCGCACAATGGAGATAGTTAAACATCAGTTTTTGTCCTAGGGCGGGTTGATGTGGCACACAAGCTCTGCAAGTCCACCGTAGCTTCTATAACAAAATGGTTCCTCTGTGGAAGAAGTATCACCTGAATGAAGACTGATAAGACTTTTATAAATCACTGCATGCATTCACATCTGCAACAGGTGAAGCAATTATTGTGATCTTCGCGCCTTCTGACCATTACCCGTTTCTGGCAAGGGCTTCAGATGGAGTTGATATGTTCAAGTAATTAAACAGAAATGTTCAGACAGTTTTCACAACAAAACACAAACTATTTGCAAGATTAAGTTAGGTTCCTTGATCTTATTTTAACTTTCAAATTAATTCCTGCCAATATTAGCACTCCACACTAAGACCCTCCGTATCAGTGACCAGCAGGGTCAGGTTTTTATTACTTCTGTGGGCAATTACATGAAAACAAACAAATCTGGCTAAAGTAATAGTAATGGAGAAGACTAACCAGGGATTTGTATGACCAGCCTCAGCAAGAAAAAAGGGGGCAGAGTTTGACATCCACTGTGCTTACAGGAAAAATCCATGCTGAAATTCTTGCTGCTGCCCCTGCATTTGATTAATAATTCTACTGGCGAGTCTGCAATTATGGCCACCAGTTTATCTACTGGGTCAGAGAAGATAGTGAATCCGAGACAAATGTTATAGCTCCCCCCTACTTCAATGAATTTCTCAAGACTCGTTTTTTTTTTTTTTTTTGCTGCAATTACACTCACTGATAAAAGCCATATGGAAGAAATACTGTAAAAAGGGGCTAGCTTAAATAATATTTAAAATTGAGGGAAAACAAAAGGGGGGGGGAGAAACGTTTTGTGGAAATTAATGTACAATAGTTGAATTTCTCTACTAAGAAAGCTGACACAATATCCACAGGAAAACGCTACCCTGTTAACTAGAGAATTACTTGATCATAGTTAAATAAGCATTTTTGAATTGGCACCTTTAATTTTTCCTTTTTTTCCTAAAGTTTTATTCTGCGATTTTTACTAGAAAATCATCTTTTTAAGGTGAGAGTTTTCAGCCAAACGCTGTGTCTCTCTCTGTTCAACAAATTCATTCTAGTTTCTTTGAAGTCTACGCGTGTACGTTTAGCGTATGTTCTTAAATGGCTCGACCAAAAAAACTCTTCCTAACCACTTTGTAGGAAGTACGATTTAGTTTGCCTGAACACCTGTGCAAGCCAACCATTCTCGATTAATACACTGAAGTAATAATAAGTATGTACAAACTGTTTTAAGCAGGGGCAGTTGTTAATACGTTTCCCTTCAAATGATCCAGGGCCTCTTGCACGTGTCACCTTTACCTTAGAAAAAAACAAAACCTGAAGCATCTAAGAGAACTAATTTGGGGTTGTTTTTTTAAAGTTGACTCGAAATCCTCGTTAGCAGGTACCTTAGCATGGTTTAACGACAGCTTTGACAAACACCTTCAAAATAGCGACATGCGCCACCCATATGGAGCTCATTATGTCTTAATTCAAGGGGAGGGGAAATAAAATGCAGAAGTTCTACATTATGCTTAAAATACACAATACTGTTAATGTTCCATTGATTCCAAATCAAAAATTTTAAAAATCTGTACATTGCTCTGTTGCTTTCTGGCCAGGCATATTATTATTTTTAAAAAACATTATTTTATTTAGTGCTAGATAAATTTATCTCAAAGCTAATTCAATAACTTTTATTTCATCTAGATTACATACAATCAGATGGCATTTTTTTAGGTTCAAGGGACATAACTCTTGTTTTTTTTTTTTTAAAATCAAAAGAAAAAAGTGAAGTAATTAGTATTTTTGCCTTAGGAACTCAAAACCCTTGATTTCTTTTTTTTTTTTTCTACTAAAAATTTTCATAATACTCGAGGCATCCGATTGCCTATTCACAGCACTTTTGTTACACCCTGAAGTCCTAAGTTCTTCATTGTTTGTGGAATCTGTGAAGCATTTATAAGGTTAATGAAGTAGCTCTATTCCCAGATTTTACTTATTTGGTCTAGTTTCTAAATGTGTGAATTGTCATCTTTGGACTTTGGGTGGAAAGAGATGTGTTTTAACCTAGGAATCAGCAGATTAAAAATTAGTTAGCTAACACAGTAAAATCCTTCTCCTGTATTTAGATTAGACAAAAATTAGGCCTGATTTAATCAGGAACATGTTTCCCTGCACCATACACGTGATGTGATTGGCTTTGTTTTCCACGTTAGTCTGTAATGTTGACAGTAAGCATATTTTCTGTTCAGGTATTCTCTAAACCACTGCTGGCTCCTGGGAGCTAGCTTCTGATGTGGATACCACACAATATCATCCAAGACAGGATGGCCATTCGTGTATAGTTTTTATACAACTCAAATGTCCAATACTTAATTCTTCCTGCCTGGACCCACTAGAAAGACTTGGGGAAGTGGTTTCTTGGCTTACTGCTAATCATCTCAGGATCACCATAATGTGAAATGGACTGCAGTCATGCATGTAAAATGTTAGAACAAGAGGACTAGTGATGGAAGCACACGACCTGGATTTTAAATGGAAGAAAACAATAAAGTAGACCAATGGTATTTTTCTTTTTACATTCTGAAAGTTTGGCATGTGACCAAAGATTGATTTTAATAAGGTTATTACTAACGTCACATGGTCTCTCTCCTTTGCTAGCATAGAACTAGCACAACTGGCCTCCATGAAGTCTACCACGAACTTCTGTGAAGAAGCCAGTCAGTCGACACAAAAGTATACCCTGTATGCTGTTGTCTTTCTGTCCCACCCTCTTCTGGTGTAGACAGTGTACAACAGGTTGTTATGCCAGAAGCTGCATTATTTAATTAACCTGCAGTGCGTAGCATTCACCAAAGTTTTCTAGCATCTGCTTCGTCAAACTGTACCTAGAATCTGTCGCCTCACGCCACTCTACATAGACCACTAAACAAATGCCAGAAAAGGTTACCATGGATGCTGTTCTTGTGACTGATAGCTCAGCATGCATGTGAGGTATGGTTCTGTCGTGGTCGTAGACTAGTACAACTAACAGTAACGTACAATCATCACAATAGCATTGATCAATCAGCATCCAATCAAACAAACAGCGACCAAGGGCTGTGTAGAAATCCTGCAGACAGACTAGAAGTTGAGAGAACTTTGGTCGCTCCTGCTGACAGACACAGCAAACAACACAACATGCACATAAAATAAAATAAAAAAAAACGATAAAATATGTAAATCAACTCTTTTTTTTTTAAATTTGTTAATAATCAGATGTACAAAGAGAGGAAGGAGTCCAAATGAAAAGGTTTTAAAATTTTAAAAATCTTAGTATTGATTAAATAATATCAAGAGGTTATCTCATGTTAAAACATTTTAAATGCAATTAGGTTTGTCAAGGAGATTATCTTAGACACCTCTACTAAATCCCAACAATCTAGAAGTATTATGGCAGGGACTAGACTGTAAGTATATCTTTTTGTCATAAATTAAATTATTGTAGTAGTAGCTATTTTAGATTGTCAACAGCATTATAATCAACACATCATCACGATGCATTTCAGTTATAGTTGTAAGAAGATAGTGGATAGTGCCTAAGTTCAAAGAATTTTTCAATGACATAATTCCCTGCCCCTGCTTACTGAAAAGGCTTTTCGGATTTTAAAATTCTGCTGACTGAAACTGAGAATCTATGGAGCATATACAACCAGGCTATACCAGAAGTTTTTACCTCAGTGAAAAATCTGGCAAAGCAGAATGAAAGGTACATAATGGAAACACAGTTCACTTTCTTTCTATCTGGAATTAGTGAAGCCATCTAAACGGCAGAAATGCTGATGAAAAAAATGGCTATACAGAGGGATCTGGGAGTTAATGCCAGATTGGTCATCACATGCCAAATGGCTAAAACAGAAGCCAATACTACACCACTGATGCAGAGGAAATGATTAAGAGAATGCAGCAAAGAAAAGTAAGTTCAATTAGCAGAAGATGACCAATTTTGTCCATCTCCAGTCCAAGTAGTAAAACACAAACTAAATCTCTCTTTCAGAGCATTAGGATCCACTCATGGACTGGCTCCATGTGGCAGGTTCCAGGTAAAAGCATCTGGTGTTGAAATGTGGCTTTTAGACTCAAGTCATTTTATCTGATTACTTAGATTGAAATTACAAATACCATAGCTAGAATGGGAAAGATGCTTGACTACAAGAAATTTGATCCATTTAGATGAAAATGTGTTGCTTCTGATCTGGAAAATTTTGCATAGTAAATCTGCTGAGAAAACCAACAGTAATTTGGGTGAGGTAACAGTATAGATGCTATTTATCTTAATTACTTAGGGCATTGTGTGAGAAAATTTTTTTAGCCAGAATACATATGTAACTTTGTTTGGTTTGGCTCAGAAGACTGAAAATGAAATTTTAATTAATTTTGCTAATCTTGGGAACATAATGGGGTGGAAAGGCCACGGTGGTTTTGACTTCAGGAGATTGATCTACACAGCTTATGCGAAAGTTTCCATTTATAATCTATGCAGTCTTATCAGGTTTTAACTGTTTGATCTGTGCAAAAAAATATTTCAATCATGCAAATTTGTTCGTCACATGTTCTACAGCCTGTTCAGAACCAAATCTGGAGTCGGCCGATTCCCATGCACAGTTTATGCTGAAAGTGGTCTGAGGTGCACTTGCACCAAAAGAAATCAGATTTTATGAACCATTCTGCATTTGATTTTTTACCTTGATGGCTTATAAATGAATGTGACTCAGTTTATACTAGTTTCTGATAATACTGATGTATTATGGCAATAAGCCCAAAGACAGGACCTTTAATGGTTCAGAGCAACAGATTGTTACAACAAGTTCATTGTTTTTCAAGCTTCTGTACACAAACTCTATTGGCTATGGCCCTAGTCAGCAACAGAAACAGGTTTTTTGACACTAATGTTTCTGTTCAAACTTGGGGGGAGAGTTAGGCTGCTCACATACTGAGCTGCTTTGCTCATTAATGGTGGATGTGAGCAAGAATGTGTAACAAGTGTACATCTTTGATAAATATAGTAAAGCATTAATTTGTATACTCTTTCTGAGGAGGGAAAAGGGGGATAATAGTAATGCGTGAAAATGCTAAAAATTATCACTGATCCTAGTATTTACCAGGTTTTTAAAAAGCAAAAGATTTATTCAAAACCACAGATATAAAAAAACAAACTCTGCACTGGACTGCAAAGGCAAATAATAAAAGTTTGTTATATGGTTGAATGCTTAATTGTCTGACTATTGCAATATAAATTGTATGGATTTATTAAGGATAAAACATTTGCACCCAGTTCAAAACCGATCATCAGATTTGACAGTTCATTTTGTGATGACATTGAATAATCACTATGTGTACATGATCTTGGCTGCTGCTAGCTTGTTACTTCAGTTATTCATTTTCTGTCAAGGTTTAACAATTCAAAAATAGTTCCAGAAGCACATGATCACTGTTCAATGTGCCCAGAAGTGGTTTATGTCGGGGGAGGGGGATCCAGCCATAGAAGATGGGTTATGACCAATTCTTCCTTGTTTGATTATAGTGACTTTGTTAAAACAGCATCCAGGTGGCACTGACCAGTAACGGTCTCAACAAAGAGAATACTTGGGGGGGATGCTGACAGTACTGTCACATGACTGTTTCGTTGTCTCTAACACTACAATCAGCATAATCTTTATTTGGTTTCCATCAAACTCTTCAATGATGCATGGCGGAGAAAAGAAACTGGCTCCACTTTGCCAAAGTTGAGTACAGATGAATCAAAATCCACATCAAAGCTGCCCTGTGATGTGCTAGCATTAGGACCTGTGAAATACAGCCACTCCTCAACACAGGTAAAAAAAAATCCGACATGCAAAATTGTTACGTGACTTGCTCCTAGTCTCTAACAGCCGCCTTACCGTGTGTAGTGTTCAGCTGCTCCGTAAGACTTGCGCTGTTTTTCTTAATTTTCACCTAAACTGTTGCTGTTGCAATCATGACTAACATAAGAGTGATGTGAAAGATAATGTATCCAAGAAGCACGAGACAATTACACTTGAAGAAAAACTAGACATTGTAAAGCGATATGAAGGTGGACAAACAATAGCAGTGATTGCATGTACTCTCGGAATGGCCGTCTCATCTGTGAATACGATTGTAAAGGATAAAGATTGTGTTGAGGAACACGTGAAAGGATCTGTCCCTATGAAAACCACCGTAATAACTAAGAGGAGGACTGGTTTGATCTATGAGATGGAGAAATTGCTGACTGTATATCAAAGATCAAACCAAGCCCGAGGTTTATTAAGGAGAAGGTGAGAAGTCTTTATGAAGGCTAAAAGTGGTGAAACAGGGTTGGGGGGTCACTTGTTGCTAGCTATAGGTGGTTTCAAGCTTGTGCTAATCTTCATAATGTGAAAGTAAGTGGTGAGGCTGCTGCAGCTGCTGTGCAAGCAGCAAGTGAATTTCTTAAAGTGTTTGCACAAATAATTGAGGGGGAAGGCTATTTACCGGAACTGGAAGAAAATGCCAGATCACACATACATAGCGAAGGAGATGATGATGCTGGGGGTTTAAGGTGGCTAAGGACTGTCTAAAGTTGTTGCTTGGTGGTAATGCTGCTGGAGACCTGAAGCTGAAGCCCTTCATGGTGTATTATTCAAAGAATCCCTGGGCTTTGAAGTGAATATGCAAAGGCTCTCTTCGTGTCATCTAGAAGTCAAACCTGGAGATATTTGATTGGTTTTGGCACTGTCTGGTTCCCCAGCTGAAGGATTATTGCCAGGACAAAGGAATTCTATTCAAGATCTTCCTTGTTCTTGATAATGCTCTTGGCCATCCTACATACCTTGATGATTACCATCCTGACATCAAGCTGATTGTACTTCCCAACAAATACCACCTAACTCACTATTGCAGCCAATGGATCAGGGGGGTATTGCAACATTCAAGGCATATCCTCTTCGTCACATATTTTCCCAGGCTACTGAGGAAGGAGGACAACATCCTGGGAAGAGATCAAGTCCACCAATATGAATGGTGTGTGGAAGCTTCTGGGAATTCATGGAGCCCATCAAGGAAGTGGTCCAGAAATTTGTTAACTTGGCACATCAGCTCAACCTTGTGGAGGTTGACGAGGCGAAAAGGCAGGAAGAAGATCCACACATTGTTCAGCCTCCAGAGGACTTAGCAGAGGTATTCTGTCATTTTGATGCTGGGGTGGCAGTTCTTGTAAATATTGACCCCAATGAAAGATTTGAAAACTTCAGCAGGGAAATTCGTGATAACCTCTCCTGCTACAAGCTTATTTATGAGCAACTGTCTAGTCAACCCTCAGAATGACCTTCAGGATGTCATGAATGTGTCTTTTCAACATTCAGTCTTCCAAATCCAGTTCCTGCAATGTCTGCGCCTTAAAGCCTTGAAGATGATGTGATGACAACCCTACAGAGAAGTTTGCTGTCCTCTCCTCCTTGTCCGCCACCATTAATCTTTATTTCTATACTGTATTTTATTTAAATTCAATATATACAAAATGATAGTTATTTACGTTAGGTATTGGGCAGATTACATTCAATAGGTAGACTACCCACTTCAGGTTACTGAGTAAAATCTGACTGACTATGGATCTAGTGTGTGGATCAGCCAAGTGTTGCTGATTACAGTCAGGTCAGAGATATGGGTCCCATGGACTTTCTGCAATGGTTATCAAGATGGTCGGTGCTGCTGTGTTGCCAGTTTTTTTTTTTCCTTTTGGTGAACTGAACAAGATTCTGTGCCTCCATCAAAGCTGATAATACTACACTGTTTCTACACTACTTTCAGCAGCCACATCTGTCTGTTATAGCCTATCACTGCTCATCGGCAAGTAACTTCATTATGTGAACCTTTGTACAGGTTTTATACCTAATTTGGACTCGCCCCACCCAACAGCAAAGATCCACATGCAGCGGGATATAGAAATGTCCCATGACTTGAACCATGTGTTGACAAGTCTAAGGATGATAACAGCCAGAATGACTAGATAATGGTACATAAATGAGGTCTCATACATAATGCTCTTATATTTTTTTGTTCAGCAAACTACACTGGTATGCTGATACTTAGCCTGTAGCCTTTAGTTTTAATTAGTCTGGGGGTCAGCACTTTGCCTTACCTTACCAATTAACTGGATACGAAGGATAATCAATTTGCTGTGAGCCCTATCAGCTGGTGAGGTAAGATGGAGAACAAGGTAATTTGTTTGACATTGGAAGCTATAGCCTGAATTGATACTGATTATTGGCAGCAGTCATTAGACTTGATTGCTAAGGAATGGAGATGATAACGGTGCATCAAAGAAGCATTTATAGGGTAATCAGATGGTGATGCTTTCATTCTGCAGCAGGTTGACTTTTAGCTATAATGATATCACCTGATGTAGAAGACTCAGAGAAGGTAACAACCTTGTCAATTATCTTGAACAAAACAAACATCAATGGCTAACAGCTGGCTCTTGAGGAGAGAACAGATCTACCAGCTATTGCTCCTACAAAGCTAAGAACTTGTCTCTTTTACATCATAGAGGGCCAACATGGGAGTTCATTGGTATACCATTTGGTTGGCAACCTTAAGAAAATTCTCTAATGATGGCATCCAAATGTGGTCAAATGATTCAGTGGTATACAACATAGTTCCTGATGTAAGAAATCTTCACAAAGAAGCAACCATTTAAGGTGCAAGGAACAATGGCACATGCGGGTTCTCTGGAGAAACCATAACAACAAACCAGGCACCCAAGAATGTATCAGGTTTGAAAAGCTGTTTGTCGTCATGTAGCAAGCAAAGAGGGAAACCCCATTGTTGGTGAACACACGCCCTGCGTCTGGTAAAGGAGATGAGCACCCAGGATACACATGCTAAATCAAAAGTGCAGGACATGGTAAAAGAACCAACTAAATGAAGAAAGGGACAGACAGGAATCAACCTCTCCAGGTCATCTAGCGGTGGGAGTCAAATCAACAGGAAGATCATACAAATGTTTTTGTGTAAGAATGCCTTGCACTGCTTCCAGTAGAACAACATGAAAATGAGAGGTAGTCAAAAACAAAATAGTTCCTACATTATGGCAAGAATAGGCTGATAAATAGCTGGATGCAACACTAAGGACGTTACTTTATGCAGGTATTTAAACAATTGGCTACAAAGACTATTTAACGTTACACATTTATTAAGATTGTACTGATGCCACTTTATCTACTATGTATCCACTGAGAATTGTGCCTGAGTTGGTTTTCTGATAAGGATAATGAATAGTTAAAAATATTAATTTAGCTGTTTTTACAAACATTTAAACCAGTCATGAGCAACCCGCAGCCCCCGACATCCTAATATGCGGCCCGTGGGGCTTTGGAAAAGTAATTTTATTTTCGTTTTTTCACCTGGTGACTGTATAGCCACCTGCCGCCCACAGGCTCGTCTCCCATGGCAGGCACTCCAGTTTGTGTCACAGGCCTCTGCAGTAAATCACACTGGCATCACAAGATCCCCCGCTGCTCCCCGTCGCTCCACCGCCCTGATGGAAGTGTGGACAATACACGCTGGCGACGAGAGCTGGAACTCTGTTACCGCACTAGTACTGATGCAATCGAGCTGCGGTCCCATTGACTAACGCCATTTGGGCCAGTGTAAAGACTTCAAGCTACCCCCTATTTCAAGTTACTCCCCCCCCCCACCGGTAATTTGAAATCGATTTCATCCTACCTCCTGGTAATCTGAACGTGATTTGAATGAAGCTACCGGGGGATAAGATGAAGCGGGGGTAATCTGAAATTGCTACACCGGCAGCTAAAAGACTCGGACCTCGATGCCTGTGGGGAGCACACAGCAAGGACTAGACAGGGACTCAGGCTGGACACGCACTAGCCAGCTCAGCTCTAGGCCAACTTGGGCAGCAACAACCAGCAACGTTGTGTCACGTTTTTGCAGCTAGGAGAGTGACGATAGGGTGTATCATCACGTGTAGCAAATTCGTGTGCACGTCGGGATTTCCTCAGAGAAGAAATAGCAAAAGGTAGAGGATGAATCACGCAAATTCAACGATAGGTGGACCTCAGAGTATTTCTTCACCAGTGTTAAGGAGACTGCAGTATGCTTAATTTTCAATGAATTTGTGGCTGTCCTTAAAGAATGTAATGTCAGGAGACATTATAGTACAAAGCATGCGTCTAAATATGGTACCCTTCAGGGCCAGATGCAGAAAGATAAGGTGTGGGAATTTGAAAAACGTCTTGCAGACCAACAAAATCTCTTCAAGAAAGCCACTGCTGAGGCAGACATTTTGGTGTGTGCCGGTTATTTGGTCTCCAAAATCCTGGCAAAACGTATGAAGCCCTTTGGTGATAACAAGATGGTGAAGGAATGCCTTGAAGCTGTGGCTGATGTAGCATTTCCTAAGAAGGCTATTATTTAAAAAAATTAGCCTGTCAAGGTTTACTGTGGGTAGGAGGGTTGAAGACATCCTGAAATGCAGAGCATCAAATTTCAAGTGGTTTATCATAGCATTGGACGAGAGCACTGATGTGTCCAATGTAGTTCAACTGGGTGTCTTCATTTAACATAACCGAGGAGTTAGTGGGAATGATGGGCACAACAACCGGTGCAAAGTTGATGAAAGTACTGAAGTGGTTGGGGCTACCTTTAGAGAGGCTGAGTGGCATTGCAACAGATGGGGCCCTATCAATGGTTGGAAAGAACAACGGCTTGACAACTTTCATCTCTCAAGAAGCTAGGGCTCTGACTGGTCGTGAGTTAATTTTGTGTCACTGTTTGTTGCATCAAAACAAGAGCACTTATGTGCAAAATGTCTTGCAGTTATTGTGAAGCTTGTGAATTTCATCAGATCAAATGGATTGAATCATTGCCAATTCAGAGAGTTGCTGAGTGACATGGCTAAGCCGTGGTCAGATACTCAAGTGAGTTTATGATTTGAAGGGGAAGCCAGTGAAGGAATTTGGCGATAGTGAGTGGATGTGCGATTTTGCGTTTTTGATTGACCTTACTCAGCATCTCAGTGAACTGAATCTGAGGCTCCAAGGAAAGGATCAGCTCATCCACACCATGTTTGACAAGATCAAGGCATTTGAATCCAAGTTGTCACTGTGGGAATCACAACTTCACTCCAATAATCTTGAAGAAGGAGAATCCAGATGATTCAGCAACTCAAAGATAAATTTCACTTCCGTTTTCAAGATTTCAGAAGATGCAAGGACACCTTCAACATTTTCCATTCCTTTTGATGTCAGTACTAAAAGTGCACCTCCAGAGCTTCAAATGGAGCTTAGCACTGAACTGAGAGCAAAATTCCACAATGTGCTGCTCCTTGATTTTACAAGCTCTACCTACCAAGTAAGAGTTTTCTCAAATTGTCAAACCATGCTTTGAAGATGGTATGCTTGTTCGACAGCCCTTACATCTGTGAGCAATTTTTTTCAAAAATGCAGGTGCTGAAAAACAAGCATCGAAATCGGCTGGGAGGTGAACACATGGAAAGCTCCCGTCTCAGATCAAGCTGGAAAAGAGTCAAGTGTCGCATTAAGCTGCTTAAAAAGTAGTATAAATAAAAATTGTCATACAAGATATATTTTCTTTTATTTTGGCATAAAAATAACTTTTGTGTGTTGTAAAGGGGTGGTTATGGAGTATGTTGGTACTCACCAGGCTTAATGCATGTGGCCCGCATCCAGAAAAGGTTGCTCATCACTGATTTAAACTGTCCACTAAGTTTACTATTTGGCATTTAAATGTGCTATCAAATATGATAAAATAACCAAGGGAATCTGGGGGAAAAAAACTGTATGGTGGCAAATCGCGAGAAAGTAACTCCCATCAATACTTAGACTTTAGTGTACATAAATCCTTGATAGCTAATAATGTTAATAGGGCTGCTGTGCTATTCAAGACACAGGTAAAAACACAACCCTTCCTGCTACTTCAGTTTGTTGTGCCGCAGAGTTTTCTAAGTAGTTCTACACCCAGCTAACATTTATACAAAAGGTTATTCAGGGTATCTAGAGATTCTTCAACTATACTGATTACCTTTAACAAACGCATCATGCTTTCCATTTCAGATATAGTGTGGAAAAACCAGATTTTATACCGCCCAATGAAAGAGATAAAAGAGAGACTTACAGTTCATCAGGACAGTTAATTGGATGTGCTATTCGATATCCTTCTTGTAAATATGAAGCCATTTCAAATGGGTCAATATCAGCATATGGCTGCTGCCCTAATGTCATGAACTCCCACAGAGTCACACCGAATGCCCACTGAAAATATATTGAAGAAAAATTTTAATGTAGGCTATTCTATATAATTTACAAGTCTATCAAATTGAATATCATTAGAGAGCACAAGTTTCTACATGCTAAACTTCTGATTTCATTAATTCATTTTGTAAAGATCTAATTGCTGTATACTCCATTTTCCTACAAGGACAGGGAGGGTGTAATGAAATATTAAAGAGAAAACAATTTTTTTGCTAGCCACACATCACGCCCCATAGAAGACTAGCAACGAGGAATAAAATGTTATAATGCAGACAGTATCGGCGAAAGTTAAGGGCTACATCCTTCAAACAAAGATCTGTTTTAGGTCATACGACATAAAATTACAAAGTAATTACAATAACAAGAAATGACTTTTAAGATGCTTCATATAAGATGATAAAAGGTATTCAAGTTTTAGCCATACAACACTGAACATGCATCAATTTGAGCATCTATTAGCTGGCCACTTTATTAGGACCTGTACCTAATAACAGCCATGATTTAAAATTTACAAGCTGCTGGAAGGCGTCCTGAGGGATATTTCACCACTGAGTCAATACTGTACGCAATGCTGGCAGAGGATCGTTATGGTAAATGCTGGATGGCCTTAATTGGAAATGATGCTGAGGTAAGCTTTGGCATTAATTCTGCATTCTAAAGAAATCAAAGCCAGCAAAACAACTGAAACCATGACTCTAGAACCTGAGGCCTAAACAGTATGTTTGAAGAGGGGTTGGAGTTGTGGGGATTTCTACAAATTTGTCTTCTCCCATCTGTGCAAAAAGGGTTGAAGTATGACTTGTCAGATGACATCACTTTTTGCCAGTCCTCTTTAGTCCAATACCACAAGCAGTGCCTTTTCATGTTGCTAACTGTGATCAGTGCTCTCCTGCTGCTACAGTCCACTCATAGCAATGTTCTTTGCAAGATACAGCTGGTGATGTGTGTGGATTGCCCTGGATTGAATATCTCTTGACAGTTGGACTTTACGATCCTGTCTAAATGCCTTTCTCCTGTTTCTGTCACCACTTGTTTGCTGTCTCAATTCCTCCTTGCAGCAGACATTTTCTTCATCGTTGACATTACCGATAAAACTTGAATATCATATCCTGAAGCAGCACCTACTAGACGTATACCCAAACTATTGTGTCTTTGCTGTTTCTATAGCGCTGCAGGAATAACATGCTAATCAGAATTGTGCAATTGAGAGGTCCCTACAAAAATCAACAGTAGGAAACAAAATAATAAATAAATAAATAAATAATTTCAAAAAACACTAGGATTCTTTGCCAAAGTTTCAGATGATGAGTTACATATTTTTAACTGTGCACCTTGGTTTGTAATTTTTGGAAGAAGACTTCAGTAAACTCAGTTTCTGATTATGATTTTTTTTAGTCATTTCTCACCATCATATCAATTGTATCTACATCTGACGATCTTTCCCTATCCTTTAGTCCCGGGAAGCACCATTTGGGAGTGAGCAGGTGTCTGTGGCTGGTCGATCACCAATTAGATATTCATACAGTTCACTTAAACTGCAAACCATTTGGCGTGATGGTGTTGGTTTAGTTCAGTTACTACTACTGTGATGAGAATGGCAGACTAACCCTCTAATTTCTGTATATCACAATCTTTACCATATACATACCATAATGCATATCCTTATGACTTACCACATCACTTGCAGGGGAAAATCGCCTGTCCACCAGAGCTTCAATGGACAGCCATTTCACAGGTCGGTTCTCATTGTCCCCTAAGCAATTATAATCATTAGGAAACAGGTCCCTTGACAAGGAATTGTCTGTAATTTTTAAAACTAGGTCACTATCAATTCTGCAAAAAGAGGATTAAAACAGATTTCTTAGTTAAAGAAACAAACAAATAAATTTTATAGTAAAATCCCATTATTTATACACATAAAATAAAGGAAGACAACACAGGTGAGAATAGTCTCCCTTCAATTATAAAGAAGCTGACTTCATGGAATGAGAATAATTGGTAGGACAATTGTTGGAATTAGATGTATATTTATCTTAAATAAAGGTGAAGTAATCAAAGATAGTTAACCTCAATTATGCATTCTAATAAAACAGCACCATTCATTCTCTCAGCGATCAACTATCAACTGTGCATTTCCAGTATCTTCCTGGGGGAAGCCAAAAACTGCCACTGCAGAGACTTACACACAGTTTCTTGCTGCCAAATCTTTGTGGATAATCTTTTTCCGATGTAAAAACTGTATCCCTCTTATGATCTGAATGGCCATGTAAACAAGTTGTTGGGTGCTCAGTGTCTGTAAAAATAAATAAAAAGCTTTATGATTTTCAGCATTCCTGATTTTAAAAGCGTTGAAACTACCATCGATAACACAACTCCATTCAGTTCACTTTACAATGACAATGTTGTTGTTTTTGTTTCACAGAAGGGCTTCCCTTTAAAGAAATGATACAGCGGCAGTGGATTAGAGTCAGAATTTCTTTTGATTAATTTGTAATCATGTTATCTGCACTTATAATTACGTGTGTGTGGGTCTAAGACGTAAAGATTTTTCTTCCACCCCTGTAGTTAAAGAGAAATGTTGTCAGATTAAATCCAAGAGATTAGTTTGAAATGAACAAATTATTATTATGCTCAATGCTAAAGATTCTAAAAAAAATTACACGTGCAACTGACAGGAATAACAATCACACGTACAGCTGCAGCAGCTCAGATGGCCAAAAGGGGGCAGAATGCATAGCAAACACGTGAATCTGCCAAACCCTAAAGCAGCGGTTCTCCCCCCTCCTCAGTGTGACCCACACCATTAACACCCCGACAAATTCCAGCACGTGCACTTACTGATGAAGGTAATATTTCGAGAGAAAAAACCCACCACCCTGAAATAATGCAATTCCTGTTCTAGTATGCCATGGAATAATGGCATCTTGAGGTGTTGTGAGAGCAATAACCTGGCATGGTTCACACCATAAAATATGGTGCGTGTCTGTCTGTCTGTCATCGGCAGTCCAAATATTAAATGTTGCATACGAATAGTCATGAATACCAGTCAGTTTTGGAACTGCTGCCTTAAAGGAGCCAGTTTCCCTAACAGAAGAAATAATAGATTTTCACATTAATACCAGATAAAAAGTAACATTGTAAACATCCCTTTTGGTAAAACACTACTACTGTTTAAAGAAGGTAATCAGAAAGAATATTTTCTAAGTGCCACAGGTTGGAAGAAGAAAGAGAAAGGGAGGCAAAGATGAGATGTCACCCTACCACATGTATATCAAAGAAGTTTTTATGAGGAATTAAATTTTACAATTTTTCAGGTAAATGTTATGTAGAAAGAACCATTCAAAAAAAGAAAGCGCGAGAACTTAGTCCACTTCTAAAACATTTCTTAAATCTTGGCAGAGAACGCCTGTCGGGTGAAAAGGTGAAGTATCTACTCTAACAAATGGAGGACCAACTGTGCTGACAGCAGTACAAGTGAAAATGTGGTGTCCACATTGCACACTGCCAAATGAAGAAAAAAAACACACACCTGGACATGTTTAAAGTCTGTTAGAAACGAAACTTGAGGTGAAACTGTTGACTACAAGTTTTAATACATACGTAATGTGACCCACACTCTGACATGCGACACTTCTGCAAGAATTTCTTTAGGTTTCCCTCATTGACATATGGATAGATGATGAGTGGCTGCGCATTGCTGTCCAGACATGCCGCGATGACGGGGTTAATGTTTTGGTGGATCAGTCCTTTCATTACACAGCTCTCCGTGAGAAAAACCTGGACCTGGTCCATTCGTGCCTGGTCTGAAACAGATGTATGACAGGTGAGGAGTTCGAAAAAAAAAAAAACACTATCAACTATTTGCAGCATTACTCATCTTTTTTCATTATCTGGTAACAAATTTTAGATCTATATAAGATAAATATTTTAATAATGGCATTCACCTGTTATAGTGTGCATTGTAGTAATTCTCACTAGCTTATATGAAACCTCTCAAAAGTCATTACTGTAATATTCATCTAATCTTTTAATAGAGACCAATATGTCTGAATAATTTGATGTCATGTGAACTAAAGCAAGCAATGATTAAAGCTCACCAGTAGCTGTTGTGCAATTCCTCCCAAACTAAAGTTTCTCCCAAAATACACATTGATTAGTGTGTTTCTACTGGGATACTTTATTCATTTCAATAATGCACAGTCTCCTCTTTACATCAATACTAAATTCCCAATGGCTCATCAGTCAGAGGTTTAACATCAAACATGCACCTTTTTATTACAGGGCAGCAGCAGTCACAGCATGGAAATGTCTAGACCATTTTGCTCTGGTACTGTTAACTACAGCTGATGGTTAATAAGAATTTCATACCTAGAATGTTTTTTATGGAAACTAGAAAGAGAAATATTGTGATATGTGCACACCACAAAATCTTTCAATGCCATGATGGAAACAACCTGTAGCAGTCAAAGACTACCATCATCAACAGGTGGTTATCCACTTCTACCTTACATTTAACCAACAATAAATCTTAAAAGGTGCCTGAATGTTAAGCTATGACATACATTCCAGGTACCTTAATGTATGCCAAGAGGGAGAGAGAGGGTTAAATGGTCTGTGCTCACTCATTTAAAATCATCAAAGTTTGGGAAGTAAACTACATTGTTACTGCTGTTCTAGGATTTTTTTACCTGTGACTGTTTTAATAAACACCTCTTGTTCGCAGCCGCTGTCTTTCTCATCTTCAGAAACAATCGATCCGCAATATATTTTGCCAAACGTTCCTGTAGTTTCAAAAGAAAAAGAAGTAAAAAAAAAAGAGGTTAGCTCGACTCACAGAGACTCGTTGATAAAGAAATAAGTCAGTTCTTGCTCGTTTTCAAATTTTTTTTTTTCTTCTAAAAAAATGTAAATCTTGTCTCTGAAGTTGCAAATGAACAGGCGAGAAAATGATGATTTCTGTTGGTTCCAATTTGAAAGATGAGGATGGTGATTGGTTGGGGAGGAGAGTGCCATCAAAATCTGTCGATAACTGAAAATGAACCTGCTGTGAAGGAAGGAAGGAAACTAAATAAAGAACATGTCCAAATAACAATACAAGCCAAGTGAAATTAAATGTACAGGATGGACAAGAAAGAAGAATGAAAAGGCGGCAAAGCATCAGAACAAAGCAATTTTTTTATAGCTGCCTTCTCATTGGTACATAAAGGAAAAAAAATCACACCACTTCTGAATCCCTTTTCTGTCCATAGCAAATTTCCTACCTCCCCAATTGTCGCAGATCCTCACATATCATTTAGCGCAAAGTTGGTCATGTACTGTAGCTTACCATCTTTGGCATTCTTAAGTCGCCGACAGACATGACGACACGATGATGCTTGGCTATGAGAATTTCCAGTAAATAAGTGAACATGTGGGAAAGGTGCTGTAGTAGAAAGAGCTGATGCAGTAAAAGCTCGGCAAGCAACGGTCTGACAGTGCGATTGTACGTGTGTCACTTAAACTGACATCTGATTGCCACTTCGCTAATCACGTGCCCAAATGTGGAAATGCCCCACCCCCTGAATGCTATGGGACACATTAACAGTAGGGAGGTGTATCAACAAGAAAGCAAACAAATATTATAAATAAACCATCTACATTTATTGCTGGTGCAGCAGATACTTCAGCAGTAAAAAAAAAAAGTGACTTTGATGTAGGCTACAGCATTTCAAACTGAAATGGCTAATATCTATTCACGCAATGATCAACGGCCCTCATGTCTATAAAGTAAATTATTCATATGCCAAAATATTCTAAGAGGAAGGGGTGGACATCTATTGATAATATTTATGAATGCAGACAAATGGGCATCTTTTCTTTTGATAGTTTTATGAGGTTGAAGTGGGAAATAGGCAGAATTTATTAAAACTTGGGCAACATGGTATATATTATAGGGTTGTTGAAGCCATAAGTGACATTTATTGGGCAAAAATTCTAAATTCTAATTTGAGAGATTTTAAAAATATCCATTTCAATTTGATACATTTCCATATATAAAAAAAATGTTTCTGTGGCTAATTCTTTATCAGATATTTAGTATACCAGAGTTTGCAACTAAAAAACTTGTGTTTTCTCTTTCATTTTCTTTTTTAAAAAATTTTTTAGCAATCTTTGTGGGAAGTGCCAGACTGTGTGACGTGTTCCAATGGTGGGCCTTAACGTGCATGTGTCAACGGGATCATTTCATAACATAGCATCGTAAGGCAATTCTTCAAGACGGCAGTCTGTGGAATGTCTTTGTTATGGTAGTGAGAAGATTGGACAGAAAAGCACACGATACACCAACAACAAGAGCTGTCAGTGCTCTGTGGGAGTTAATAAATAACGTTTACTAAAGGGAGATTGTGGCATCACCAATTTCGTCTTGTCCCCCCCCCCCCTCAACCACTCGCTCCTTACACACTCGTAACCATCATTGAAAAGTGTATTAAAAGAACAACAAAGAATTTCTCTGCAAAAATAAAATTAGCAATTGAACAAATTCTCTCCCTCGGTTTTATTTCATTTTTTTTTTTTAAATTAAAAGCCGTCTTACACAAGTATTTCTGTCATGTGGCTAATTGGATTTTCTTCTGTTTGGTAAAGTCCCCCTTTAATCAGATGGGATGTACACAACCCTTGGAACGACGTTTGATGAGAGTCTTTTTATTTCCTTCAAGCTTTTCATTCTCGAGCATCACAAAAGATCAAAACAAAAAAAGAAAAGGGGGAGAGGAAAAAAAAAAAACAACAAACAAAGGAATTGTTTTGTTTGTTTGTTTGTTTTTTTTAAATCTTTATTCCTTACAGAATTAAGAGAGCGAGCGAATGCTCCAGGAAATAATTGGTAAAGACGATAGCATCATAAAGTCTTTGTTTTCTTTCTTAACCTTGAAGCAATTCCTTTAATCTTCTTTTGAAACAAAAACAATGCTCATTTGTTTCCTTTAATCTGCCCCCTCCAATGGACCCAGTCTTAAAAGAAGATGAGATAAATTGCTAAATGTCATCTTTAACAAAACTCCTTAAGCATAATGGTAACCTTTTTAAAATCACTACCCAAAACTCAGTTCATTTTACCTTTGAAGACCAAATTTACTGCATCTTATTTAAAACAGGAGCACTAAAGGGACCAGTCCATTGCAATGTCCATTTCAAAAGCACCCTGATCTTTACAATGCACTTTAAGATTTATTCTAGAAGGCTGCCCTTAATTAGAGCTGTGAAACCAGAAAGACTATGCTCTTCTTGTCATGAGAGATTGTGTGATTAATAAAGACTCCCATTATTAGGGACTTTCAGCAACTGATAATGATCCACAAAGAAAAAGATACAAGCAATAAGCGACAACCCAGACATACTAAATTAACTCTCTAATCACTGCCATACTACCAGAGCCATAAAGACTTGTTATTGAAACCTATTTCAAATGAAGTTTTAACTTTGCAATACAAATATATCTTTTAAATAAAATAATCTGCAATCCCTATATTAAAAACTCTTGATTTTACATCATAGATAAGTCAAAATGCCTACTTTTGATCACTTACTTCAGCAGGTAAGACTTCCCTCGGAAGGTCTAACTGATTGCACATCTTAGATAAGATCACTATCATGTTACATTTCAATGTAAATCATCTTCCATGAAATCGGTTTATTAAACTGTTATTCTCCACTTGCTTCACCTATTATTGTGCCATTTCATTCTGCTTCCTATAGTCTGTACATCATTGTCCATGTGGCGAAACATTGAAAGGTTTCCCTTTTCAGAAATGACAGCATAATTACAGAGAATGCTTATGGTATAGGTGCTTATATTTCAGAATCTAATATATAGCTGTGACTTCATACAAATACATTGTTAGCCCAATTAATCATCTGCCCTTTAATCAGGTTGCCCGGAAATTTTCTTTAAGCCACACCAGGTAGACTGATCTATGCTATTTATAACTCAAACGATTAAGTACAAACATGATGGGACATTATCCAACTGAAATGAAAAGGTTGAGGCCCCCCAAGTTCAATTCCCAATAGGGATGGGTTTGGTTTGGTGAACCCCTCTTGGCAAGGTTTTTTCCCTTGCTCTCTTTCATCAGCTGATTGTTTGGGTTTTCTCCCACATCTAAAAATGAAGAGTTCTAGCAGGGCCTTTCCTTGTGATACTGCTCTGACTCAATAACACGAATGTTGCAGTAGTGACTCAGGAATGGGTTGCTGAGAAAAGGGGATCAAGATGACAAGTTAATCTCATGTTGCTTGCCTGCAATTTAAATATTTTTTCCTCTTCATAAGGTAGTTTCCTCTATTGGGGTATTTAACATCAAAACGACAAAAAACAAGTTAATACAATCTATCTGTTCTTTAAAATTGCTCCTGAACACTAGTAAGGTCAAATATCTATATTTTTTCTGAACCAGGAGAACACCTCAGTACCATGCTAATTAGCTACTTATCTCCCAGGTCTCAACATATATTTAAAAATGAACATCGGTAGGCATCTTAAATCAATACACAAAAAAACAAGACAACAGAAGCAACTGTGATAAGTAAAAACACATCAGCAAACTATGCTACATTTTTTTAAAAGTATATACAGTGCACCCTCGATATACTGCCAACTTTGGGACTGGTTCAGATGTGGCAGTAAAGTGAGGGAGAGGAACTGGAAACTTTGTGAGTACGCAAAGATCATAATTTACTGTAGATACATGCATGATTGCATCATGTGCTTGATAATAATTTGAATAATGATGTAGAGTTGCTGTAATAAAAAAATAAACAATAAATAATAATGAGTCACAATTTGTTTATTATTTATTTAAAATTCATACAATAAAACCAACGTGATAAAAATTACATTTCACATTTAATAATATAAAAGCTAGTAAAAGTTTATTGGTGAATGTGTGTTCATGCACAAAAAAAACAATCATTATGTACATGTGAAGAACCCTATCAGTGTTGCTTGTTTGCTCCTCTTATTGGCCATCATTTCAATTCGCATACTGAGAGAGGTAATCAGCTGTAGATCTGACTCATCCATCATATCTTCACCACAGTTAGGAACCATTTCGGGGTTAGTGGTGCCCTTGACAATGTCAAGGATGGCAGAATCAGTCATTATGGCACACCTCTGCTTCTTTGTCAATGTTGAGGAACTCCTCAACTGACATAACAACATCAACCTCGATTTTCAGTGCTGTGGTAGAACGATGCATAAGCTCAGCCAGTGGGATTTTATCTTCATCGTCCAGAGCTGCAGGGAGTTCTCAAGTTACAAGGCCAGTGTGCTGCCAACAATGCACAATGGTAGAGAGAGTGACAGCATTCCAAGAAAGCCTTATAAAGTGAATAGCATCACTCAGTTGCACATTATAGCTGTCAGCCTGTTCTTTCTAATTGATTGATGATGAGGCTCAGCTGATGTCTCCTGAAGTAGGCCTTGAAGTTCTTGATAATGCCAGCATCAAGTGGTTGCAAGTGGCTTGTCGTGGTTGGTGGCAGGAAGTGCATCTTGATGTTCCTCAGTTTCTTGGACATGATGTGACTTGAGGCATTGTCCAGTATCAGCAAAATATGACACCCTTATGCCCTCATTTTGTTGTCCAGTTGCTGAAGCCAGTCAGCAAACACAGAGAATGTCATCCAGGCCTAGAAGTTGTAGTCTAGTCAACATAGAGCTGATGGTTGAAGTTCTTGAAGCATCTAGGATTCTTGACAGTCAATCACCAGAGGTTGCAGCTTCTCAGACCCATCAGCATTGCAGGCAAGCACTACAGTGACCCTGTCCTTGGCCTTCTTGGTACCTTTGTTGTGGCCTGTTGTTGAGAGAGACTTTTCAGGAATCATGCAGAAGAACAGACCACTCTCATCCATATTGAAGACATCATTAAGAGGGTAGTCCTTCACAGCTGCCACAGTCCTCTCTACACCATCAGACACCAACTTCTTGTCGACACCAGCATTCTCACCACAGTGTGTGACTTGATTTTCCAATGGTGCTTATAGCATTTTGTAACCAAACTCTTCATAGAATACTTTAGTGGTGTATTCGATATATACTGACAAGAGATAAATATCCAATTAGAGTTATCAGCACACAAGTGGCGGATTAATCGGGGGGGGGGGATCAAGTGCAGACGAGATTGGCGGTATATCGAGGGAATTTGCATGGTAAGAAATCTGTTCTGCCACTTTGAGTGGCATAAGGCAAAGGTGGCGGTATACTGAGTGGCATGAAATCGAGGGTGCACTGTATAAAAACTTTATGATAGAAGAAAAGCAACCCCCCGACCATGTTACTGGGCCAGGGACAATAATCTACATGTTTCTGTTAATGAATACCTGGTGTGGAAAGTGTTGAAGGCAACACTTTTTTTTTTTTTTTAAATACCAGACAGGCTGAACAATAAAATAGCTTTTTAGGTTGCCATTTGACTCCTGCTAGATAAATTATGCTCATTTGTTTGATATCTGGTCACTTTCGCTTTAGAATCATCCGTGGCAACTGAGGCCAGACCCGCTCTAAGTCTCAAAAGCTTTCCAACCTCTACAGGTACGCATCGGGAACGTACACTGGCAAAGATCCCTCCCACCAAATGTTCTAAGTGAACAAAATTCAAACACTTAAAAAATACACAGTCACTGATTTAGATAACATTTACAGTTTTACTGTGTTGGCCCCCCCCTTTTTATTGGCTAACTTTTTTTTAGTCTGGTTAGAGTCAGACAGCCACCATCGGGTGCGAGAAAAAATTTCTATCAATTTAATCTGTGAAATGGTTCACAACACCAACATCTGTCCCCTCCATACACTGATGCCAACAGAGGAAACAATCCCAGTGTAGTGCCACAATTATCCATTAGGAAACATTGCTAATCCCGCGCCACATGGCGCCTGGCACATCCAACTTCCACCACTGGTTTGTCGTGCAACTCTCCGTTAATTTTATTTCATTCATTTACAATTTTTATCATCATTTTTTTTTCTGTTTTTTTTTTTTTTTAATATTTCCTTTTTTAATTTCGACCCTTAGTATTTTTTAACTGTAGAAGGCTAAAAGAACTTGTAATTGTCCACTGCTTAAAACTCTAAGCAGCTGAATTTTGAGAATGTATTTAACGGATCTACTCTACACCAACTCACTCCCTAACTAGGTAAATCAAATTTGCACATTTTAAGAGCAAAAAGCCATTCAATTTATGCAAACCTGCCATTATAAAAAAAAAAAAAAACTATTCAAAGCATTATTAAAGGAGTCGACACTATTACAGGCTTGCTATTATTCTGCAATCCAACATTTTATTTCTGAAAATGCACTTACAGATCGATGTTCAACTTAACACCATGTTTATAGTTTTAGGTCTGGACCCCTTCTAGTTTGAGATGACACAAAATCTATCTTGTGTGTTTGTTCCCTTACCATTTATTTGAATCCCTTCATAACATTCACTATGCTATACTAGGAAACCTAATTTGCACTAATCTCTCTGAATAACTTGGATTCTTCTAAGTCCCTTTTATACCCCTTCCAGTCTATTAGCAATACAAGACTGAGTCCAGACTATACAGTAAATAAGGGCTAATCCAAAGTTTAAACAGCAGACTTCTGATGTCTAAGCTAATAATTCAGACTGCTAATCCTAGTATTCTGTCCACTTCATCTCCCACTTTAGACTGTACTGAATAGTTACTCACTGGATCATCGCTGCTGTCAATAAGAACTGCAGTCTTCAAACAAAACTGCTTGAAATTAGCATGATCCATATAAATATAGTTACACGTTAAAGAGGCTGGGAAACATGTTTGCCAGTCACACAACACATTCTAGTCTTTCTGGAGATGACTAATGTCAGACTCTGAATTAATCCTGCCATGTGATATCGTTGTGAAACATTTAAACTTATTATACAGTCCAATATCAATATCATTTACATAAATTAGAAGTAGAATATGCCCCAGTAAAGAGACCTAGGGCAATCCAGTTAAAACATCCTGTGGTGAAAATGCAGCACCATGTAAACCAACCAATTTCCATCAATGATGGTATCTTTTTAATGAGGAACAGTATCAAGGGCCTTGATATATAATATCATTTTAGTTACCCTCATTTAGATCATGATAACCATTTATAAACTAAAGCAGATTAATAAAGCTCCAACATCCTAATAACGCTCAACCATCCAGCTGATGAATTGGTGTGCATATACGTTTACCCAGATAAGCAAAGGTGGAGAAGCTACAAATCAAGGAGACCAAGAGAAATCCCTAAGTCTAAAAATAAGTTTTGTTTTTTTTTAACAGCAGGTGAAAATGACACAGCTAGTCTTCTGACTACAGTCACTTCAGGGCCAGAGACGGCGTATTCTGCATACATGATAACTCTCTGCAAGCATTTGAAATCCAATTTTCAACACAATGTCAAAAAAAATGTAGTCGTCTCATTATTATTATTACTATTTTTTACTTTAAAAGTATGAGAAAAATATAGCACTGATCTTGTTTTACGAGCCTTTCTCACCTCTTTCGTCAATTTTCAAACCAGATTTCCCCTAAAAACAATGTGTTGGTTTACTCATGAAAACCCCTTTAAATTCCATCACTCTGGTGAAACTATGCAAGCAACTCTCACAGAACATAATTCCTTATAATAGAGAAAATGAAGAAATGCTCATAGTCGCTGAACACTGGGAATTTGTTTTACAGCTAACGATAAAAGCAGACATCTATCCTAGCCCAGAGATCAGCACCCTCACTCCTGACAGGTTGCACGCCATTTAAATGTCAGTCGTGCCAGACTGCACACATTTGGAGAAACTGTCCAACTTTGGTCGTTCTCATCCAGAAGGAAGTTGCGCGTTCCTTGTGGTCATTCCGTCAGCCACCGGGTCATAAACTACGTTTTGTGAGTTTGTGAGATGTGAGTGTAACAGATCCCCTCCCAAGACCATGCAAAAACTTTCTAATATATGAGAGAAAATTTTATGCTGCACTAGACAGGAGAGGATAACTCAGTATCAAACATTCCGGTCATAAATCTTTCTAGCAACACATCACAGGTCAGATTTGCTACAGACTCCTACCAGCCCGTGTCAAGTAGCTTCTTAGCCCAACACTAATTATTAAATTTTATTTTACTAGTTTAAGCCATTTGCTTGACTGAACGCTGCAGGAAAAAAACAAACAAAAAAAAGTCTACAGTCTTTTGGTGAGTTTTAATGAACTCCACGGCATGATTTTCCCTTGTTTTCTTTTTAAAAGCTGTTATTCAAAGTATTTCAGTGTATAGTCTTGTCTGTATATCTAAGCTTACAGATCCTACATTCTATAAAACTTAATATGACAATATTCCCTTTTGCTAAACTGTAGCTGCCCTAATAGTTCATAGTTGTTTCTGATCAGACAGAACTAAAAGACAAGCAAGCCTTAGTTGTTTATCTCCTCGTATAAAGTAACACCAAATTCACGATAACCACAGCAAGAAGGGAAATGGAAATAAATATGGCTGACACGAGGCTGTCCATTTCCAAGGAAAATAGCAGTTTTTCCATGAACACGCTTCAAACAACTGCACAGCCCCCCCTCCCGCTCATCTATTTGACATCATCATCAACTCACCTTCCAGTAAAACTTCTCCCAGTGACACTCTACTGCGCTCAATAGGGACTTCCTCCAGCATGGCTCGGATGTCAGTCGGTTTCAGTTCTGTCACAGGTGAAATGCCATGCCGAAAATTGGGAAGACCTGTCAACATGAAAAAAAAAATATATATATATATATATTTTTAAGATATAAATTGTTGGAAAATTTCTCAAAGCTGAGATGGAAGCATGGCAATAGTACAAGTCACCTGAAATCAGCGGCCTGCACTGAGCATACAACATTTACAGCTGACGCAAATTTGAGACTTCTCCACTTTCCTTTAAGTGGCTGAGTAAGGCGATTAACAACCACTGACAGTTGAAGAGTGGGGCGGAGCAAGACAAAGGCAGTGGAAGACGATCAAGCAGGAATAATGCCCAGCATTAATCTAGACAAATTGTCACTGTGTACAGGAGGAGGAGGAGGAGAAGAAACACTGACCCGTGCCGCTGGTGTTGTTCGGAGTGTCGGCCCGCAGGAACGTCTGGCTTTGCTGGGTCAGGGCTTGTGAACTGCTTGTATCGCTAGAAAAAATAAAAAAAAAGGGTTAAATTTAAGTTTCGTATGCAATGTTGCAGTCTTGCATCCATTTGTTGTTGTTGCTTTTTATTTGCCCTTGGGGATAGAGGGAGGGGAAGGGGCATCTTTCGGCAGAAATTTTTTCACTTGCGCAAATCAAAACAAAATGGAAGGACGACATGCCTGGAACAAAGCTGCAAGCAGATGTACGGTTCACTCGAAGCAGCAGCCAGCTATCAGGGGACGCAACTGGTCATCCAAAGAAAGACGAGAAAATGCACTAATAACATTCCCCCCCTTTTTTTAAAAGTGGTTTTGATACTTAAATACAAATCTGTCTCGTTCCACTCTCACGGGTCAGGAGGAAATGATGAGTAGATAAAAAGCCAGCAGGAAAGCAATTCTTAGATAACTAAATAAAACCAAAATACACTGACAGAACCTTTTTTTACAATGGCAACATGACCAGGTAAGGGGCCAAGATCTGATCTCTGTGGTCATGGCCTGAGATAGATGGGACTGAAGAAAACTATGGATTGCTTATCTATCATCAAACTGGATGGACATTGAAGATTTCAGAACCTTTATTAAGGAAACTGTCAGATGATCCCTCTTGGGTGTCTTTTGACAGCAAAAGTTTGTTACAAGTCTCCTTAAGTCAAGGAGAATATATATAATCAGAGGTGGCATTCTGATGCCCACCAGCTAAAGTAAAATCAGTGTTGTCTCTCCTTCATTTCCTAGTTTGTTTTTGAGAATGTAGGTATAACCCAAAAGTCCTTACTTGCTGTTATACTGGACACTTAAAAAAGAGAAATACCTCAGGCCGGCTCGATCTTAATTTTCATCCCAAGACAGCAACCTAAACAGCACTGACACAAACATGTTATGTTAAGATGTCTCAGATCAAATTCATCTGTACTCCATTCCATTTGTTTGTTTGTTAAAAAACAAAACAAAAGTCCCGAACACATTCCTGCAATATGCATGCACCAATCGATGTTTCCAACATGTGTTCATTTCACTTCAGTTTCCCACACTGCTCCTTCCGACATTCGCCATGTGACAGGTGGAAGCCAATGGTTGAGTTAGTGAATCACTAAAGTGACCTGTGGGGAACTGATGCGAAACAAGCACCTACTGGCAATACTTCATTGATTGGTGCAGTTTTTACTCTGATAGATCAGGGTTGCCATCCCGAATGGTGAGGATTTCTGGATAAAAGCTGTTCTACTGTATTAACTGCTTGCCAGCAGATCATTAATGAAGCCAAAAAAAAAAAAAGACGATGACGACTCCAAAGATAGGATTAGGAGTAAAACAGGTGTAGACAAATCTACACAGAGATACCTACTTAGTATTTAGCCTAAGAGCAAATGGTTTTCCTAAGTTTGCTGTATCTTCTCTGTAATTTTAGAAACTTAATCTGCTTTCTCTCTGCCTCTCACTAGGGAGATTAGCTCATGATTGGTGAGTAAATAAATATCAGACAATGAGTGCAGGCCTAATAGGATGTCTTTCTTCCTGGCCTCTTGCAATTGTTACCAGACTAGGGAGAGAGTTCTTCTGTTTGTTGAGATTCCAGTCTCCAGTCAGGGATATGCCCTTTTAAATTTAACACATCTGTGACAACAGCAAAGAAAACCACTGCTGCTATTGCCAGCCTGGGCTCTCTCTAAGCCCCCAGACAGCTGCCCTGCCACAAACAGAACCCCAGTGGAGGAGGAGGTGGGGTTGAACAGAGCCCTGCTCCTGCCCACAGGGACCCAGCAGGAATCCTTGTTTCTGACCATCTGGAAGGGATTTTCAGGGCATTTTTGTGAAGTTAAGTACATCAGCACTGATAGAAGGGATGGATTTTAAATAAACAACCACAATCCCATTTAATATTCTGCTTCAACCAGATTTCAGAATGTCCAACCAGACATCCTATCAAATAAACAATAGCCAAACAACTCTGTACTGGCTCACAAAATGTGGTGGCATAACAGTAAAGGATTGTTTTAGCAGAGTTACAGCAAAATGATTTATTAATAAAGACTTCCAGTGTTCTCCATTCATAGGTGAAAGCAGTACACTAGCTGGTTGTAGGAATAAATACAATCCAAAGATATCCTCTTAGTTAATATTATTATGTTAGTGACAGGTCTTCAGACGATTAAGAAATAATGATCATATTATATAGAAGCTTCTCTATATTTAAAAAAGTTCTTTTCTTTTTTTTTTGTTTTAAGTTGTTATAAATTCAAAATGCTCGTCTTCTTCCAAGATGTCTGCTTAACCATGCATCACATCCATGGGCAGTGACATTTTTCACAACTCCAAGAACGAATGCTCTTGTAAGTATTTTCTCTACCTAAGTGATTATGTCACTGGATGCACTACAAAGGAAAGGCAAAAAGACTGTCTTTCATAATTTTAAACTGTACTTCTTACTTTTGATTTTTTTTGGAAGGCCTAATCTATGATCAGAAAACACCTCACTTCACAGAAAAGTAGATTATCCTAACCACTTTGAACGTAGTAACTTGTTATTGATAAATTGGAGTTCAATTTGTCCCATTAATCTAAATCCTCAAACATAGCCAGACTTAATATTTACTAAACTCAAATTTCAATGCATTATTCAGTACATGGAAAGTACAACATGTTGCAGAGCAATTTTATCCATTTTTATATTTTATAAATCTCTGCCAATCAGGATCCAATTTGGAATCCTTTCATCAGTGGCTACAAAGTCCACTCTTCCATTTCCTCATCCACAAACGTCTGGCAGTGTTTTAATCAGTGATATTTTGCATGTGTTCAGTTTTTCTTTCCGCCAGAGCTTCCTTTCATCCTCGTCCACAGATCTTCAAACTCCTTTATCCAAGAGTTCTCCATTTCTCTTTCCTTCCCTTTTCATTCTTTTTTTTTTTTGCCAGTAGGGATGAGATGGAGAGAGAGAGAGAGAGAGAGAGAGAGAGATGAGAGAGAGAAGATGGAGAGAGAGAGAGAGATGTGGAGTTTGCTTCGCAGGTTTAATTTAGAAAATACTTTTTGATCTCTGACTTCAGTCGATATAATGAGACTGTTCGTCTAGATCCATCATACTGGAATTCTATAATGTATTTTCGCTCCATCCTCTCTCAGTCAGACCATTCACTTGTAATCATGGCAGCCCAGAGGAATTAATTTGGGCTGCTCTCCCTGACAAGATTATTTCATGTTGTTACTTTTTCATCATTCCAACAAGGAGACTTTTTAAAGCAGACTATACACACACCCCACATGTTTAACCCCACTATCCAGATCATCAATTAATACATCACATCACTCTGCCAGCAAGAAATAACCAAAGTCTCAGCTGATATAGTGAAGTTATTATTTGCGTCAGCCAGGAACTTGGTGAAAATTACAATACCGACATTATTGGTAACAAAAACAAAATCATGTCTGCTCACGTGTGCACCTGCAAAGATTTTGCATGCCCCTGATACTGCAGCAAGCCCAACAACAGTAGTGCACATATTTCAGATAAGAATACAGCCATGGCCAAACGTTTTGCATCCATCCTAAATTCTATTATCATTATTTCTATCTTAGAATCCTACTCGTAGCTCGACACTGTGACCCTGACCACTTCTGAGCCGTACTCGCTGTCGCGATTTATAAGTGTTTTCAGAAATCATCTTAGATTTCAAATTAGGGCGTTTGTCAGCCCTTCTTCTTCTTTCTGTCATTCTTTCCATTAAGCGTGCGCGCGTATGGGGAAAACTAACAAAGCAGTGTGCACCTACCTCAACATGTTAATGTAACATTAGGATGCAAATTCCAGTTTACTTTTGACTTTGTCGAGCAAAAATTAGACAACTCCAGGGCGATGGCAAAACTGCCAGTCATGGCTGTGGTTATAGAGGCCTGGCGTCTCTTTAAAATGCGACGACTGTCTCCATCGGCTCGAAATGATGAACAAACCTGTCTTTTTTTTTCTTTTTTTTAAAAAAAGCATTAAGTGTGACAGCCTTTGCAAAAATCACCCCCCCTTTTTCTTCTAACAAGTTAGATTGTCATTTCTTCACAATTTCCTCACGAACCCGGGTTTGTAGCGACCGATGAAGGTTCCTGTAATAGTGAATAATTTAAGAAAAGCGAAAAACAACAACTTTCGCAGGGCCATTTGACAGTAAATTTTTTAAAAAAAGTGCATAATATCCTCTTGCAACCCTTCCCCGCCTTCTCGTTCCTCTGCTAATTCGGGTGCCGGCACGACTGACAGCACACTGAGGGTTTTAAATCGCGAAGAGATTACTTCCTGTATCCAAACTGCACAAAAAAAAAAAAAAAATGCTTTCAGCATCTGATGTAAGAACAAAAAGCAAATACTTTCATAAATGATGAAATGTATATTACCTAAGCTAATTAACACAAATCCGCCCTGATGATGATGGATCGAGTCAGTCCCTCAGTTGAACTGATATAATGCCTCTTCTCATCCTGTTTGGTCTGACCCAGGGAACGCTGGTCATATTAATGGTTATGTGTACACATCATCACTCAAATGGAACCAATATATTTTTTTCTTCTTCTTTTGTCCTCCCATAGTATTTTCAACCATCTGTTTTTCTTGCTCTGTGTTTGTGTGTGTGCGTGTGTGTATGTGTTGCCACTCATCCAACTTATTATCGCGCTTTGTCGCACACTCGTTTTCCAACGTCTGCCCGTCTTCCTACTTTTCTCCTAATCTTCCAGTTACCCTGGTAAACACACGTCCCATCCAATCAACATCACAAAAGGATTTCACCATGAAACTAATATTGTTATTTCTCTTCAATGCATACCTGTCACCAGTCATTTTTCTTCTCACCCTCCTCATCCCTAGCAACCCCCCCCCCATCCCGCCACAACCAACCAATGCTACTCCCCTGCATTTTCATCTGGATACAGCAGTGTGCTGGTCAGCTGGTTGGTTGTATCCCACTGAGAATACAAGTAGCTTTTTCATGAAGTCCTCAGCTGGGCAACCAATAACATTATTGCTCTCCATTGCCTGTAATGCTGTTTAACAAGCCAAAAGTGAAACAGGATTAAAGATCAAAGCGCAGGTAATAAACCGGCAGGGGGCGATGTGCCCGGAGACAGACGTAGAAATGAACAAGTGAACAAGAAAGGAAAGAGAGAGAGATCAGCAAACCAGGCGGCTTCTAGCAAACCAAGGTCCCTAGCCTGACAAAGGAAAACGATTAATTCCAATAAGACAAAAAAAAAAAAAGTAAATTGTGTCAATTCTTGAGCATAACCGATGATGTAGGAAGGCTTCCTTTGAGGCACTACTTCGGAAAGATGATGATCTGTCCTGTACTTCAGAAAGCAATGGCTGTAGGAGAGCCGTTCTAATAAAGAATTTTTCTACGATGACTACCACAAGCCACTGAGTGTCAGAGTTGATTAAAGTCAAACATGACATGATACTGATCAGATTTAAAGCCGTAACATAGCGTGCAATTTTGCGGTCAAATACACCTAAATAATGTGGCACACAAGGAAAAAAAAACACACTGACACACTTTTAAGAAATGAAACAAAAAATAACGATTATTTAAAACTTATACCTGCACATTGACATCATTAGCGATTTTAGTTGTCATAACAGACAAGTTTCTCCACGAGTGACTGTGAAGTAGGTTATAGTGAAATCACAAAATAAATAACGCTACTAAGATTATCAAAATCAACTTATACGCAGTTATGGTACAACCACCCTCCTTTTATGCCTACTATTCTCCCCAGAAGTACAGACTCCATTTTCCAGATAAAAAACCATCTACACCTGTTCCATCTCAAAAAAATATTATTTTCAAACAATGACATTAGTTTGTCAGTCAGCTGGTCCGACAAAGCAATTGAGCAATGGCTATTACACACAAAAGAAACATCTACCCTCTAATTAAGAGTTTTTATTACTTTCAATAACAAACTTCTTGGCTACTGCTGAAAATTTAAAATATTACTCACTACCAGGGAAAAAAAAAAACAAAAAACTTAAAATGCACTTTTAATCAATCTGGTCAATCAAAACTTTCGTGAAGTCTTTTCCCAAAGCTGCAGTTAATATTAAATAGTCAGTTCCCTGACTTTTCAGGAGATACCTTTATCCTAAGGAGAGAAACAGTCACTTTTCAAAAAGAACACTGATATAGCACATGACGTTATCAATCAACATCAGCATCATCATCAAAAAAAAAAAAAAACAATTTAAAAATGGTTTCTGATGATCATCGTAATGTTATCCACCTTGGATTTGGTTAAGAGATAACGTTGTTGTTATTTCACTCACAAATTGCTACACCGGAGACAACTTCTTGTCTATCCTGTGCCACTTGGCAGGGAAATCCTGGGAGAAAACCCAAAGAAAATGCACACGACCAATTGGCTGACACCAGGGAGGTACACCTGGATCAGACTTGGACCTTCAGCCTTGATAGCCCGCTAGACTAACAAATGGACCACTGGCCACCCAAGGTATAATATTAAATAGTTGGAGGCAACATACAGATTGTATTACGGAGCACTGAGCTCAAAACTAGTCCTCTGAAAAAAGAAAAGAGAAGTTCGTATTTTCTATTCAAGATGTGTCTTTTGGGGAGAAAATTCACCAAATTAATTACCTAAAATGTGAATTGTAGTAAATCTTTTAAACTATACAGTGGTAGCCAGAATTTTCTAATCACCCAAAATAATTCTGACTTTGTTAAAGTATAATTACAACACGACTGGCACAATGTTTAACCAGGCCATTTATGTATTTATTTTAGTAAAATAATTTTCGCTAGTCAAACAATATGGCAAAGTGAGCATTTATGGAAGTTTTCATCACCCTATAGTCACATGAGTAATTATAGAATTTTTAGTCCTATGAATATCAAAATATTTGGCTCTTTTATGCTAAAAAACAATTTTTTTTCTTTCATTGTAACACTAAACCATCACCGTATATATATATATATTTCAATTTTTTCCGCTCTTTTTTTCAAAGGACTACCAACCTGTCTTTAGATCTGTTGCTGTTTAAACTTACATTTAAAAAAAAAATGGCAGAAACTTTAAGGGGAGACAACGGTAGTTTGATAACAAAATTTGCATGCTGTACTCAATAATATTAATAAATGTCATACAAATAATAATATAATAATAATAATAATAATAATAATAATAATCATAATAATAATAATAAACAATAATGTATTTACTTTATTTCTTTTTACTAGAATTGTAGAGTTTGCCAGCATAGTTAATTCAGAAATTACATTATTAAAGCACTGTTCTTTAAAATTAAAATAAATTTAAATAGATAGAATTTGAGTTGAGTTTTAGATTAATCAAAAGATATAAAGTGGATTATCTAAAGCAAATAAAAAAAACAAAAAGCAACACAATCATAATAGAAGTTTTTTTAAAAAAGAAAAGCAATAATATTGTATAGTATAGATTTATCATATGTAGTTCATCAAAAAGGCCTTCAGATTTGAAAAGTACCTTTGTTTCGTACATGCTGTAGGTCTGAGGTGTACTGGAACATGAAGTAGAAAACTGCTAGTAAAATGAGATTAAAGTGAAGTGAGCTAGAAAGAGAGAAATAAATAAGTTTTCACAATAATATTTCATCTGATTGGGACCCTTCTCCTTTCCTTAATTCCTATCTATTTGGTGGTATTAATTAAAGTCAATGTTATATATATATATATAAACAGTCTCTCTGTGTCTTCCATCTCTCTTTGTACTGATGTCATCTCTCTCTCTCTCTCTCTAGATATATAACCTGCTGCTTCCTGGCCTTCAGTTTCCTTAGCTACAGTGTTATAGCAACTGAGAATTCAATTAGTCCTGTGTGCCAAAAGTAATCTCAGGGAAGTCTGACCTGACCATGTCTTACAAAGAGAGACAATTTTAGCCTTGTCCAACATAGAGCTGGCACACACACAAACCAAACTTCCCTAAGGGCCATCTCTGGGCACCACCCACAAAATGGCTGTTTTCCTAATTAATGAGCCACTTACTAAGCATCAAATTACATCTTGTTTCACACAAAGCATCTGAATAAACCGAAATAAACTAGACAACACTAATCTGCAGGATAACAACAGATACTACACAAATGTTATTTAACACAAGAAATCCTCTCCCAATTACAATTCAGTTGATATCTTTCCCATGATTAAAACACTTCCTCTTGTTTCCCAATTTTATAAATTTGAAAAAACAAACAAAAAAAAACCTGAATGAATAGATGAACAAACAAAATTAATTAAACCAAAAATTATAGATCTTAATTATCTCTAATTTCCACACTTACATGAGAAATTCAACATCCTAATCTTTGTTGACATATTTCTAAGAGATTCCTACATTTTGAATGTATGTCCTTTCTTCTGTTAGCTTAACTTTGTTATAAATATCTATTTGTACATATAATAACAGATGACAACCAGAGTTGATTGCCTTTCATTGCAAAGTTAATATCTAAATACACTATCCAAATTTCAACAGTTAGTGATATTTCCCTGCTTAGCAAATCAGGCCATTTTGTCTTTTTTCACACAGTGAGCAAAGTATCCCCTCCCAATACTATAGAGAAAGAAATTTTAATCTTTTTGAAAAAATAGACAGAGTGACCAGAGGAGACCATGCTGAGGAAGTATGTCAAGCTGAGCTGGATCTGATCAAGATTTTAATTCAGGCCCTCAACCTTAGCAGTCCAATAGGCTAACCACTTGACTACCACACTGCCAAACACAATGTTAATACTTTTAAATAAGAATAAAATCCATATAAACAATTTCCTGTAATATTTCCACAAAGAGACAAAATTATAATAAATTAAAGGAATAAAAACAAACTAACTAAACAAAAATAAAACAGCATTATCTCCACTTTGAATATCATTTCTCTGAGGAAGAGAATTGCAAAATAGCTGAGAAGTCCACCAATGAGATCTAAATAGAAATAAACTTTTATGCTCTACATATTTTTGGAAAAAAAATAAAAAATAAATTTTAAAATTAGGGTCCAAGTAACAAATTATTTTTAAAGCTTAAAAATCTTTAAAAGGCAAAATCAGGAATTATAAGCCCTGTCTACAGATCTCTGCAGATGTTTTATTTAATTTCTGTAGAAAAGTAGTCAGGAATGATCTTTAATTAATTAAAATCTTTAGGGAACAAGTTAGACGTTATTATCTTTAAAAGATAAAATTATCCTTAGTGTTAATAAATCTTTCTTCTTTTTTAAAAAATTATTTTTGGTTGTTTATATTTTAGAAAGAGAAACATCTGCAATTCAACAACGTCTCCCGTTGTTACGAAGAATTTCAGAAACTGATTTAAATAATGTCTTTCAAGAATATGCTGGCTCATTAGCATTATGGGAACAAGGGAATTTCATTTTTAAACAGCACATTGACTAAACCTGGTAAATGCACACATTTAAATTCAGCTTGAAAATCTGAAAGAATTATCAGTTAAAGTATCTGACAGGGTGTGTCTGCATCCTCTTGTAAAAGTAATGCTACAATGCTCTAATGAGCACCCATTCAGTATCTCAGTGTTAAACATCATCTCAGTATGGAAGTAGGTTACCTCAAAATTTCATGCTGCTGCTGCTATTTTGCATTTCAGCAAATGAAGGTTTACATCAGGGTTTAGAACCCAGCCTTGCACCAAGAGCTCCAAACAACAGATCCCATCCTTTCATTACTGATGTATTTTCTTCTCTTTCTCAAGATGGAACATGCAAATGTGGTAGAACAAACATCAAAGAGGCTGGGAAGAAGAGATATGCTAGATGCTGAAACCCATGCACACATGCATGCACACATGGAAATGATGCAAAGAAAAATGGACTACCAAGCCATGGATACATCCACCAGGGGCATTACTAGTACCTCATCCTGTCTGCGTACCCTTTGGTGCTGGCTTTCTGCGAGTTCAAGTAGTAGACAGCCACCGCAAGGGCAATCAGCAGAATCAGTGCGCACGCGCACCCAACAGCAATGTAGAAGATGTGGGTTGACGTGCTCACGTTGTTGCCTGTTTTTCCAGCCTCTCCAGATGCTGCTACAACAGAAAAGGAAAAAAAAAAAAATAGAAAGAAAAAAGAAACAACAAAAAATGAATAAATCAATCGAGCCGTCTCCGAGATGGTAAAAATTCTAGGTAAGACTACAAAGCTTTAAAAAAAAACAACAAATCACCCCAAAAACAGAGAGAGAAAACGAAACAGGAATTTCTTTTTAAAGTTCTTAATGTTCTGTAAGACCGGCTTCGTCTTCATCACCAGCCTGGCCATAGCTGGCCACTTCGCTAGCTGGTAAACTTAATGAACCAAACCTGACACAGACAACAATTTTATTCATCACTTTCACATCAAATATCTGATCTTGTTAGTTCTTTCAGTCATTCCTCTTTTTTTTTTTTAAATATTCAAATGTACTTATTTTTCTTGCATCTTCCAAAGAGAATTACGAGAAGAGAGAGAGAGAGAGAGAGAGGGAGAGAGAGAGAGAGAGAGATGAGAGACGAGAAGGAGAAGCGTGAGAGAGAGAGAGGAGAGAAGGAGGAGAGAGAGAGAGAGTGAGAGAGAGAGAGAGAGAGAGAGATGAGAGAACAGATGATGACATCATTCTGAGATGACATCATTTCTAGAGAGAGATGAGAGAAAGAGAGATGATATCAATTCTGAGATGACATCAGTACGAGAGATGAGAGATGAGAAAGAGAATGAC
Organism: Nautilus pompilius; assembly: GCA_018389105.1. Lineage (NCBI taxonomy): Eukaryota > Metazoa > Mollusca > Cephalopoda > Nautilida > Nautilidae > Nautilus > Nautilus pompilius. The sequence continues at coordinate 327,032 of JACATO010000649.1, read as the reverse complement.
ATCAGTTCTAGAGAGAGATGAGAGAGATGAGAGAGAGATGAGAGAGGATGACATCAATTCTGAGATGAATCAGTACGAGCGATGAGAGAGAGAGAGAGATGAGAGAAAGAGATGACATCAATTCTGAGATGACATCAGTTCTAGAGAGAGATGAGAGAAAGAGATGATATCAATTCTGAGATGACATCAGTACGAGAGATGAGAGATGAGAGAAAGAAATGACATCAGTTCTAGAGAGAGATGAGAGAAAGAGATGACATCAATTCTGAGATGACATCAGTTCTAGAGAGAGATGAGAGAAAGAGATGACATCAATTCTGAGATGACATCAGTTCTAGAGAGAGATGAGAGAAAGAGATGACATCAATTCTGAGATGACATCAGTTCTAGAGAGAGATGAGAGAAAGAAATGACATTATTTCTAGGGAGAGAGAGAGAGAGAGAGAGAGAGAGAAATTAGACAATTAGAACAAGGTCCACGCTGACCAGGAACGTAGACCGTTATTTTTTTTAATACGCTTCAAGATGTACAACAATAATCTCTCTAAGCAGATTAAACGCTTAGAGATGAAACATTTTGCTCGTTTTAATTTTGGAACCGAAATATTTGTCTTCATAATTTTAACTAAAAAAAAAAAACAGTGAAAGCCCCATTCATTTCAGGCCTACACCATTATATTTGCAGCGTTTCATGTGCCAAGGTCGAGCTCCAGCATGGAACCAGAATCAACTGCATGGAATTTAAAGAGAGAAAATCTAAGATGGCGCTTAAAAAGAACCCCCAACATTATCCAGCATTCTTTACCTCACAAATGAAATGTTTTCGTGGCCCGCTGGTCGATTCAAATTATACAAAGACTCTAGACTATTTTACATGTGTAAAGTTATTCTTTTTCTATTTTATAAAAAATAAAATAAATAAATAAGGGGGCAGATTTTCGGGCATTGGGTTCCGTCTCTCTTATTTGGAGAGTTTTTACCACCACCGACAAGTATTTCTGGGATAATACAAACGTAAAATACTTTATTCTATTTAGGATTCTGTTGTTGTCCCTATAAAGTAACATAAAATAAAAAGCCGAACAAAGGCGATGACAATAAATCCAAATCTGCCATAACAAACCTGAGTTGCTGCCCCTTTTCTTTCAGTGGATCGGTTGTGTGGTCGCGCACAATTTAATTTTCAAGTTTGTTAAAAAGAAAACCCAAAGATCATTTTTAATATTTAGTCTGTTGTACTGACAAAGGGGGAAAAGAAAATAAAGTTCTACTTATTGTAATAGTTGGTGGATGCAGCAGCGACAGGATATTAAAGACTTCATAATTTTGCACCTGGCAGTGCCTGCTATTAAGGATCCCGTTGCTGGCCCGTGCACCAGTCAAAAGTGCTGCCTTGTAAATTAAAAAAAAGGTGACAAACAGGTCAACCACCAGCCTGATCCAGGAATTTGGTGACCAGGCAAATTACCTAGGTATGGTTAGGAGCCCTTGATAAGCCACTCATGAGTTTCGCATGGAACCTCTGTCATATATCCCCCTCCCAAAAGACCCCACTAGAACTCTTCATTTTTAGATGTGAGAAGAAACCGGTAGGCCGAACTAAGCCAACTTAGCCCCAACCAGGATTTCAACTTGAGTCCTTAACCATGACAGCCCATTCGTCTACCACCGAATCAATGGTTGCACCCACAATGTTCACATGGATTTATACAGCATACTACTTTACTGTTAGCTTACATCTTCACTATTCTGAATATCAAAGCTGCACATGCACAACTACACAGCTTTTTAATAAATCTACCATCATAATTTATACATTTAATATTCAAAAAAGGAGAAGTCACTCACTCAAAAGATCTTGATTCTGACAGACCAAATAATTAATAGGATTTCAAATAATAATTTCATAAAGAAATCCATCCCAAGCACTCACTATATACATCTGGCAACTTTGTCTGCAGATCCTGTATTGGCTTCTCCTCCCACCAAGGGCACACAACTGATCTTACATGTTGAGATAACGAGATGGACCATCGTCATCACTAATAACTTAGAAACATCCAGACTACTTTGGTGTTTATAAAGTTTTAGCTCATGCCAACTTAATAGTTTAAGATCCCAAAAATGATGAGAAAAGAAAACAAAGTTTATCTACATGTTGGTTATCTTTTAAAATTCCCAAGGTCTCAGTTACTCAGTTAAACCCCCTTATAATCTATAATATGCCAGACTAGAATGCTATTAAAAAAAAAAAAAAAAACACTGTATTAAACTATGATCCATCACACGTCAAATCATTCTTGCAAAACACTACTGTACTCTTTCAATCCACTAATGTCCTCAACCAGGGAAGGGCACACAAAAGGAAATTTATTAATTACTAAACAGATAATATACAGCACCCTGCCATAATAATTTTGCAAGAGAATAGCGAATAAAGACAAGCAACAGAGTGAAGTTCTTTATGATAGTAATTGGACTCTGAACCATCTTTTGTAGCACGAAATCCCTTTATGTTTCACTCTGCCTATGAGATTTGCTAATCATAGTATGGTCCAGGTGTGTCCTGTGTTCACCGAGAACGAGAGATGTAAAAGAAAAAGAAAAAAGATTTGTATCTACTACTATACAAAGTAATATACACTTTAATATATACAGTAAAAAGAATTTTAAAAACAAGAATAAAAAGTCAGCCAATGATATCAGATTTATTGTTGTTAATAGGTAGGATAATTAAACAAACAAACAGATCAATCCCATATAAGTAGTTTATTCGTACCAGTCTGAAAACAAACTAACATGATGTTTCATTCGGCAGTTCATGGTTTTGCCCTATACTATAAGTGTCGTTGGCTGGGTCTAACTAGAAATCAAGTTGCCTGTATGCAAAACCCAACTTTCAACCCAAAATCCAATTACGCCATCTCTAAGAAACCCAGAGTTTTTGTTTTTTCTCTCTCTCCCTCCCTCCAATATTATTCTTTCCTTTTTAATGTAAGGAAAGTAACTTCAATGACAGAACAGCTCCTTTCCATCATTCTAATGATTCCTTATGGGAATGAAAAATGTTAAAACAAAAAAAAAAAAAACCAAAACAACTACAAATAGAATTATCAGTTCTTCTTGTTTAGCGCGAGAGATTAAGTTGTTTGGATAGTAGAATGAGAAATATCTATTCAAAAGCAAGCTGTGTCAGAGCATGAGACCCCCAACATGGTCCAAATAATTTGTAAACTTTAGAGTATGTTTGTGAGTTAAAGCCTTTAACCTGACAGATTGGAAATTCTGACATTTGAAAATAAATACATAAATTAATTAATTAATTATTAATTAATTAAAATGCAGAAAAATATTGGCACCCCCACCCCCCCTTCCAGCTTTTCAGGAAAACAAACCAGTTGTATCTTGTCTGGTTAGCTTCAAAACTCTAGAAGCCATTAAGATTTCTAGCTCTGGATACTGTTTTAGAGGAGGTCTGCTTAAACTCAGTGCCAGCCAGCAAAGTGATCAGGAGAAATTTACTGATACACAGTTCTGGCCAGTATCCTCTTGGTCCTTATGGGGGCAACTGCTGCCTCATCACCTAGTTGGGTTGACAAGGGGGTTCCTGAGTACATATTACCAGGGAGAGCAGATTTCCCAAACTAAATTGGGATCCAGTCACTGAGAAGGAAGCATCTGGCTGAGCAAAAGCAAAACTTACATAGAATGTGAAGCGACCAGTCTGGTTATTCTCAAAAGTTGTATTAAGCTTTGTTCTATTTTTTTTTTTTAAAAAAAAAACCTGATAGCAAAAATATGACATTTAAGCATTCGGTCACAACCACATATCTTGGTTTAAAATAATTTTAAAAATAGCACGTTGCAAAGAGAAGACGACCTATGCCAAATAGAACTTTGCTTTTGCCATAACAGAGTTGCAATCCATCTATTTATGATGTCGCTTCACCACTTTGAACATAACATTCGCCACAAAAAAAAACCCACCCAAAATAATTGCATCCAGACAAGACTAACAATAAACGTCTTGCAACATCCTTTATCCATCATTTGTAACAGCTTCTCCTTCATTTTGTCTCATTTTTACTATTTAAGGGTAAGGGGATGGCAAAATTATGTTGATCTTTGTTGTTGCTCTCTTTTTCAGGCCAAAAGTGCTAGTGAAAACACAGGATAACGGTGCTAAATCAAACTGTACCAGACAAAATATTCGGGTCACTCCCACCAAGATAAACTTAGCTTTCAGAGGATAGTCCTCACCAGTGCTGTCTGGCTGCAAACTTCAATCACAGATTCAGCTGCAATCCAAACTACCGTGTGAGAAAGCTTTAGATTATTATCTCTTGGTTGAGGTGTATACCAAACTGGAAAGCACTTTGCAGATATGCAAAAGACGATGCGGTATCTGCTGAACTATCCTGAAGAAAAGGGGAAAAAAAAAAAAAAAAATGGGTAAAAGTTTGAAAATGCAGTTTGTCTAAGGAGAGACAAAGAAAATCTCATGGCTGGTTTGTAAATTTTGAATACAGGTTATAAGTTGATGCTGGTTATACGACGAATGGGCAAAATTTCCCATTTTTCTTAACTTCACTCATAAATAAGATAAAGCTAGATGAGATAAGGTAGTTGACCAAAACCAGCCAGAACACCGCGTAAAGTCTTGCAATGCATCAAAAAAAAAAAAAAGAACACCACTTTGTATGGTAGTTCCATGCTCATTAATGTTAATGGACTCCTTTGAACTTTATCTTTAGAAATTATCTAACTCCTCTTCGAAGTCTTCAGGCAGTGTCTGTGATATGGTTGTGCACTGCCTGATAATCTTTTCCTATGCATAAAGCAGAAACACCACGATGGACCACACACAAAGTTCTCCACTCCCAACTCAGTGACTATTTGTTTCACTTTTTATCTCACTTGAACAGTGTTAAGTCCGTGACACATAACATGTTGTGGTAATATATACTCTTCTAACCTGTCCTCAATGTTTTTTTTGTTTTTTTTCCATTGAGGTGTACACCTGTGATTTATGTTAATTTTTTTTGGTGTGTCGCAGTGCATCCTTTTGTCTTGTGCCATTTCTGAACATATTTTTCACTGATACTGTAGTTGTGGCAATAAGCAGCCATATTGCCTCGATTTTCCTCGACAAATTTTACGACTTCCAGTTTAAAGGCTGATATGTAGGATTTATGCAATGTAACAGGTAGCATTCTGAAAATGAATGGGGGGTTTTATATTCACAGTTCAGATCGAAATGAATCAAGATGCTGGTCGCTTCTTATTGATTGGATAATTAAGCATACTTTGATAAATAATGAACAAACCTACTAAAAAAAGTGTTCGCCAAGTAATTTCATATGAACTTTACAGCCAAGTTTCCAGGTTTAGCGCCTTATTTTTTTCAATATTGAGAAATATAAATTTTATCCTTGTATAGATTGATTTGCATTATAAGACAAGGCTTTGATTTCCAGTAAAAGAGATTCTCGTCTTATAAGTCAGAGATTACGGTACATACAACTTTCTTTCATTACTTGTTCATGTAGCTTTGGTGGTGGCCATTTTGTTTTTTGTCTTTTCTCCTTGAAACTTTCCTCAAAACAACAACAAAATTATTATTCAATGGTCAGATCAATACAGATCAGCCATTATTGCATTTAATATAAACTGTCCAGCGACATTTTATACACGATGCACATGTTCCACCATATATATATATAACTCAATGCTTCAGACTATGTCACAGAGTTGTTGTTGCTGCTATAAAACTGAAGTGACGTCTTTCCTATAGCAAGTCCGACATAGATAGATTAACTAATTTAATGTAGCTATGATACCAAAATGACTAACTGTTTCATGTTGCTGCATAAAACATTTGAAACTGAAGCCAAGATTCAGTTAAACATGGATTGGAGATCTGTTGTTCGACTGCATGTTGCATTTGAAATATCAGTGCGCTGCGTCAAAATTCTAAAAGTAATCATTTAACTTGTCATTTAGCATAAGTTATAATAATATTATCTACTGCTTGGGAAAGTGAGGATTAAACCTAATAAGGGATGGTTAGTCAATGTTCACCAAATTTAATAAAAGATAATTTTTTTCAGTATCCTCCAAGGTACGAGTAATAAATGACAGCATTATTTTAAGGACTATTCTTCAGAGACTTGTATGGAAACAAAGTAAATCTTTTAAATAGGATTAGGGAAACATTCCAGTACTATTCAGATGACTTGAGACCTAAGTTCCATAATATCAAGTATTGGTCAGCTATGACCAAGGAGGTCACTGCGTAAATGGCCAGAAAAAATTTAATTAAAATACTGTGAGAAATTAATGTGTAGCTCTCTTGTGAACTGTAAATGAGATCATCGCAGGTGCCCTGGTAGACTTAATCAGATATCTTGGCATGAACCATTATAAATATATGCCAATCTCCTCGCTGCTGACCATATGTGAAATTTTCGTCCTATCCTCTGGCTGTTCCTTGGCACTGACTAATTCCATTGTGGCAGACTCTGATAGGTGAACTTTATAGATTTCTGCGAGTCATTGTTGTGGGTAATACAAAGCAGCTAATTATGACGAAGTAATTCTGGCTCTGATCATTTCTATCGATTGAAGCCGACTGGTTCAAATCAATTCTGCCAACATGCAGTGCACCTTCAGGAAAATGTCTTAAAAAGTGGAATGTTTAAAGAATTTGTGCAAAGATTTCAGTCATGATGCTACAAATCTTATTTAGTTGCAATAAAAATTGACTAAAGTTCTAAGATATGTTTTAATGATATATAAAAAGAAAAAAAAATAGTGCTGTTTTTCTACTAATAAATAGTTTTTTTTTTAAATATAAAAACAGCCGTATTAAACAATATTTGTAAATCGGATCATTCAAAGAACATATACGACCTGTAATTTAACATTTAGTGCCAATTTAATTAATTTTTTTAGAAATTAATAATAAATAATTTCCAAAATTTTAAAAGTATATTCCATAAAATTACTCAGAGTGATAAAAAAATTCAACCAACACAATCTTTAGAGATTCTTCATTCAGTTTTGGCACACAATAATCAACCATAAATTTCCTTAAGGAAAAAAAAAACTCCTCCACATATCTGCCTAAAATGGCTTATATTAAGCCATGAAGTGATTCGCTAAATTCTCGTCATGATGCATAATTATAAACGTGCCACAGCACATCACATCTACTAAATTCAATACTAATTTAGAGCCTCCAAGTCATGGAGATTTCTTCTGTTGTGGCATCATTATTGTTAAATGTGGTTCTTTATATTAAGCCATTTCTTTCTTGATGTACACTACATTAGATCTGCAAGTATACCAAGGGCACTTCTGAATATTTAAAAAGGGGGAAATTAGATGTCTTGTCAGAACCTATCTAATAAGCTGCAATGGACATAGCAGCAGCTTGTCAAAGATGCAGACACTAAAGTGTTTCTTTAACATTGTAATCAAGGGAATTCTTTACTTTTTGTTTTTTTGTGTACACAACAAAATGGAGACAGTGGTTTTGAGGTTCACGAATTATTGTTGAGCAAAGGATACAACTTCTGTGGTGGAAAGAACCTACTAGAAACATTTCAAATGTCAATGGAAAAAATTTCTGCATCCAGAGAAAACACTTTTTAGAATAGGCTGGCACAGAAAGACCAGAATAACTACATCGCTACCTAGTCTCAAAACAAAGGCCCAGACCACATTTTGCAGCCACAAGTGAGCATGCTATGGTCATCTTCCATCTTACAATAACACTTAAGGGCTATTGTTGTTTTGTGCTCTATCCTCTTTAAATCACACCCTGTCATAAACGTTAGATTTTCACAATATTTTAGGCACTTCAGCAATCACAAAGAAAAATTAGCAAATGTAGTTTCTTAATGGAAAAGGTTAATTTTTTTTAGTAATATTCCCTTAGGGGATGGCCAACATGAATAAAGCTCAATTCATATTTATTCACTCAACACACACATACACTCTCTCATCTCTCTCTGTACTGATGTCATCTCTCTCTCTCTCTCTCATATATAGTCTTATTTCTTGGATTAGCTCTGAAAGCCTGTTTCAATCTTAAAGGGAAGTTTTCACATGAAAGTAGGCAAAATTGGAATAAGCATCCAAGGAAATATCATAATATGGCTTTAAAAATGTTATAGAAGTATCCTGTTCACCAGAGTTTTACTGGAGCTTGTTTTTGTGGAGTCTAAAGGTCAGTTCCACAACTTGTTTTGTCGTTTTTTTTTAAGGGTCCCCCTTTTGAAACAAAAATCTTGACCATTTAGAACTTGTAAATGCATATGACCCAGAAACATGTCTGCAGCTATCTCTCTTTTGGTCATTGAATAAACAATGCATAATTGCTTCCCTAATATAGAACTAGAAATAATTAAATAGAGAAAATCTGGGTATAAAATGCAAATAACATGTGAAAGAATTATGTCTCTTGTATAAAAATGAAATGTTCTCTAGTATAGTCATGTGTTGATATAGTAGACACAGCTTCTAAAACACGATGTTGGACTACATGCAAGACTCAGATAACCTGCACAATGTCCAGATATAAATGGCTACAAAGTAAAACAACCAAACACTTTGGATAAATTGTGGAAAGTGCCACAGATACTTGAAACAACATTCCAGTCATACATTGATAAGCTGTATGGCAACATGGAAACAAGGTTTCATGCTCAATATAAGGCAAAAAGCCCACATACCAAATACTAAGGCATTGTACAACATATTTAATTTGCTTTGTATATTTTCTAAAAGAATGCATTGTGTATGTATTATATACATCTTTCAGTTGCAATTAATAATTATTTGTGTATATCCTCTGTGTCTTTACATTAATTATTTTAATACTGCAATTCCAAAGATTTTCATTTTCTTTCCTCTTGATTCCTATGTGCATCTTGCAGAGTTGAGAACTTAATTGAAATTTGTTCGACACCATCAATGTACTTGTCTCTCTGCGCCTGGTCAAGGCTGAACTCTAGAAGTTAGTACGTCTTTCCTCAATTGTCTAAGCCAGGGAAATTTGGTTAACCATTCAGCTTGGAGGTGTGTAGCCTTCTTTTTGGCTGGTGACCATGGTTTGATTGTCATTGTCTATGTCACTACCAGGAATATTTTCACCATGTGTAAAGGATGGTGATCTAAACTGTGATCTGATTTATTTTTCACAGCCAAAAAACATTTGCAAGTCCTCTTGCTTACTCGTGTTTCTGCTAACTCGGTGAAATGTCCCATGTGTTTGCAATAAGCAAACCCCTCTTGGTGACAATGCTGCTGTGGTGCTAATGAGTTGGATTTAACCACCCTCTAGGCCATGATGAATGCAAAGGAATTGACAAACCATCCCTATCGACAAATTTAACCAGGTAGACCTTGGGAAACTGCAAAACTTGTGCAACTTGTATTATTATTTCTTGTTAGAGACAGAGAGTAGCATTTTACTGCATCTTAATAAAACTTCCTTCCTTAGAGACAAAACCACTATCTTGGTATTTAAAGTTATAGTCAATTTAGCAAAGTAAACCACAAAATGCGCCAATTAAGAATTTACTGTAAAATGGGGAAATATAGAGATAACTATCTCATCTTATGTGGTAAATAATATCAACTTTTATAATGATTAGTTTTATGGAGACAGGTGCCAGCTGAAAGTAAGCTTTTGTTTTTTTTTGTTAGAAAGGCATCAATTTACCTTTTGAAGGAATAAACTGAAAATAACTTTATCTCTGCAACCATCCAGCTGTTAAAGACAATAAGCTTCCAGCAATTCTGTTAATTGCTAGTTCTTGGTATCTTGCTTCTTCACAGAGAATTTATCATGAACTCAAGTTTGGTTTCTTTGCTGTAGATTAATACACACACACACACCACACACCCAGAGAGAGAGAGAGGGAGAGAGAGAGGGAGGAGAGAGAGGAGGAGACATACAGACCACTAGAAAACAAGTAATTGTACTTTGTTGACCATATGTAGACCAGACCATTGTCTTTCTCATCTGTATTCACACCTAGATATGCTTCTCGAGACACTAGTAACCATTCACATAAGATAAAACAACTATGACATTAGCCAGTTCCTAATTTTAAAAATGACAGCCACAGGCACACCAGGAAGATATCTGCTATAACATTACATGCTAGGATTCTACGTGTACAAACAGACAAAAATAAAGCTACATTTTTATACATATATTTTTCTTTTTTTTTTATTGCCTCTACATTATCTGGCCTCTGTGAGACCTCAATTAGCTTGTCTCCCATTCAGTCTTTCTCAGTATCTAGCTTTTCACACAAATGTGAAAACAGGGTCTTGCTGGTATGCTCCTGAGGCCAATTCCATTAAACATCCAAGTGCAAGAAAAAGTAACCCAATCCCTTGTAGTTTGTGCTATCAAAGATCAAAGAGCATCACCAGCAGCTCTACCTGATATGCTAAGAACCAGAATCCAATATTTCAAACATAATGTAGCCAAATAATAAAGATGTTTGTGGATGGCTAAGCTGAATGATATGGGAATTATAGAAATCCTTGTGAACAAACAAAAAAATAGCATTATGCTACAAAGTTAGCCAAGCTAATTTAGTTTAGTCTTCAACTATCGTTCACTTAATGATAGCCCTTAACCACTGACTGCCCTGCAGATTTGCCTAATGTAAAATACAATAAATAAAACAATAAAGCTACCATTTTTGTTTCTTCCTTTCTAATATGCACCATTTCTAGGTCAAACCTTGTAAAATCTAGAAAGTAAATGAGATTTTAAATATCTTTTCCGTTTAGGTAGAAGAGATTAAAATGTACTACTTCAACAAAATCAGTAAAATTCATCTCTGGACAAATGTGTAATAAATCAGAACTTTATCATTTTATAGCAGCAAATCAGCAAAATGCCAGGAAACAGCTCTTCTGTGGGCAAATATCTAGCAAGTAGGTTTGCGAAAACAAGCTGGATCCATGTGTGTGTGTCTGTGTGTGTGTATACATAAAATGCATCTTAATGTTAATGCTGAAGTGTAAAGTACATTACACGTTTTCTCTAAAGCAAATAATTCTAGATATTTGCTAAGGATAAACTAGCTTAAAATTCTGCTAAAGCACCAAATTACTGCCACACGCACACTGTCGAGTGTTATAAACAGAGAGCATTTGTTCTCTCTCTCTCTTAAAACATGCCCTCAGAATGGTTGTGGAAATTTAAAAAAGAAAATTAAAAAAAAATGCTGAATTAACCTAGTCAAGACAGGTACATAATTCTCCTCATACCATAACAATCATTGGCCAAGGGGGACATACATTCAAACAAAACCAAAGATCAATGTGATGCTACTTTAGCCAGGTCTCATCTCAATGCCGCTTCGTACATTCATTCTCCTCCAAGGTGTTCAAATGGGCAGAGAACTATTACTTGCAGTTTAAATGCAGCACTGCGAGTGTCGGAACCAGAAAAAAATATTGTCCACTACTTTTTTTAATTTTTTTAAGACAGTAAATAAACTAAATAGTAAACGGCCCAAAAAGGTAACAAACACAATGTGCTGCTCAAGTTAGCAGAAATTAAAGTAAACAGTACGGTAGCCATATTATTGCAAAGTTTGCAGAGGCATTTCATCAGGCAGAAATGATTTTATTTCACTAAATTCAAAGTCTGGCTATCATGGCATTGTTTTATATTTGTTTGTTTCCATTAGATACCACTAGTTATTGTATTAGATAGATTAGTCTCTCCCCTCCCTTACCCCCCCTGTTTCCCTTCCTGATTTTTTTATCCTCCCCTTTTTTTTTTGATAAAACTCCAATAAATAAAAATTAAAAAATCAAAGCAGATAATCATGCGATTTATGCTTGTAGAATCATAAGCTTTAGACCAGAGACAGTGGCCAATCTTCTGTATTTTTTTTTGTTGTTGTTCACTGGTCTCTACAAAGGATACCACCAACCCACCCACAGCCAACTTTGTCAGGGGACATCCCTACTGGAACTCTTCAATTTTAGAGGTGGGGATACTCTAGTGCCTGAAAGAAAGCCAGCTGGTGAGGAAGACTGAGAGGAAACTATGTGGGGGGGGGAGAGATATGCAGAACCCAACAGGAGATCAAACTGGGACCCATAGTCTTGGCAAGCTGCCAGCCACCCCATTCTACCATTTGAAACTGCACCGAATACTTTCATCAAACACACATAAAAAAAAATAAAAACTTCTTAAGTTCATTACCATATATAAACACAGCAATGGCTGCTAGCAGTTATGTTGATCCTATTTAATAAACAGAATTCTATGAAGTATTAAAATTTCACCAATTATATTAACAAGAAATAGGAGCAACTTTTCTAACACTGAGAAATAGTTTTTTCATATATTTCATAAAACAGTTGGCGTGCTCAAGGACGTCCATCTTCAAACAGCAAGAATGCCATCAATGCTTGTGTTCTACAAAATCTCAGCTAAAAGGAAGCAGTCCGGACAGTCTAAATCACAAACATAAACTAGAGTTGCTGCAAGCTATGGACATCCTTCTGAATATCCCTTTTACCATACAAAATAGATGAAGATTTACATTGATAACTAACGAGTGATCACCTTCCAATTGGGCGAAATGTTTATACATAGTTTATCTCAAATGTTTGTTGTTTTTTTTAAGTTTAGAAATTAAAAAAGGGGGGCAGGCCTTAAGACTATTTTAAGAAACTGAATGTGAGTTGTTTTCTTTCATGATTTATTAAAAGAATACAACCCAACAGAGACGACAGACCTGCTGCGCCTCTCCCTCCCTCCAACTCGCTTTATTTGCTGAGCTATTACACACCAAAATAAACGGAATGCCAAAAATCCCTAATAAAGGTGCAATCACCACATTTTTAGACAGCGCTAAAATGAGCAATAACAGAACTCTTTGAAGACCTGACCCACATCATGATTAAGAAATGGAAAGGCGTAGAAACACCACTTATGGGGACAACAGTAGCAATGGCGTATAGCATCCGCCAGCCATGTATATTTTCAAGGACGTGCATATTATGTGAAAATTAAAAATAGACACTGTGCCCAAATAAGGTTATTCAGTCAGGGCCACTGTAGATCCAGTAAATGGAATTAATCTACCATTGTCTTGTTCAGCACCTAGAATGACTGGCTGCTGCAAAACTGTCTGCTCACAGTCATTCGAGTTATCTTCTTTTCCCCCACAGTTTTCTTCTCTTCTCGTGTGTGAAGAATTTAAAATTAAAAACAAACAAAACAGTCTCCTCCGGATTCTAGAAACAGGAATGAACGGCATCAGTTCTGGTGCAATGACAAATAAAAAAAAAAAAAAAAAAAAGCACACAATCTTGCGAAAAGTTAACGATTGATTTTGTAATCACTGCAATTTTTTTTTGATTCAGCTGTTTACTTTCTCTCTCTCTCTCTCTCTCTCTCTCTCTCTTTTTTTTACATTATGGGAAACCAAAATATACAACAGGAATAGGAAAAAAAAAAAAAATTGGGGGGAGACAGAGACAACAGACAAGGAAAACAAGCCGAGTTTTAGATAAATTTAGATAAACATTCTGAGCAGCAGCAAGTAGGCATTTCATAAATATTAGGGTTAGAAACCAGGAGACATTACATCATTTTAACTAGAGCAAAACTCAAGAATAGAAAGAGGGAGATAAACATATTGGAGCATATTTAAATCATGAAGAAGACCTAAGATCACAGATAAGTTAAAGGACACAGTCTGTAAATTTAGCATAAATATAATAAATTTAAAAAAAAACAGACTTGATGAATCACACTGGCTAAAAGCATTGAGTATTATATATGATTTTAAATCAGCTTTACTTAAAACAGTGAAAATACATAGTGGCTTTTGCAAGAGTACTCTTGATGCTTTAGCTATCAAAGACTATTAAAAGTTATCGCCCCATTTAGAACCAGAGATTAGAGAGACTCTCACACTGAAGTAACGTTTTTGGAGAGGAGAATCTTTTGAGGTTACTGGGAATGTTTCTTTAAATGGTGTGCGTGTGCCGAGCGATAGAAGCCAATTTGAGACTGACCGCATTGTCTTAAAATCACAAATTTCCCTAAAACAAAACAGAAGGAAGCTTTGCTCATAGTAATATTATTATTTGTGTGGTTTTCCTCAAAAAGGGGGGGGGCAGCTAAACACAAAAAAGTTGAAAATAAAATAATCATCATGTATGGCAAGAAAAGAGGGAGCTGCTAAGGGAATTTCTGAAAAACAACGTTTTGAAATACTTCATTAATAATGATAATTTAAAAAAACTAAACAGATTTTGATGGCAAAATTATACGCATGCCAAAACATACCCCTTAATACCGACAGAATTTGTATGCATCAAGAGAAATTATGAAGAGATGTTTGATGGAGATGCAGAAGCTGAATACAGCCTGATTCCCCGGAAGAGTAAGAAACAAACACGACAAAACCTAAATAAATAACGACAAGCATCACACACACAAAATAATAATACTGCTGAACAATTATTATTTTGAGTGATGCCGTGCAAATGGTGAAGAATTTAGATTGCTCATGGATGAAGTAACATGGAAATCAAACCAGTCCATAACAGAGAAAAAAAGACATTCATTAAATAAGGGGAAAAATTAATTAAATGAAAAAAAAAAACAACAAAAAACACCAAATGATTGATGCTAACCAGTGGTTTTATGCTCATATTCTGAAGAAATCATGTCTCTGTAAACACAGAAATTCCTATGACAACTTTAAGAGATTATATAGTCATCGAAAAGATATCTGGAGACCTGAGAAGCATTAATCCCCATGAGCAGTTTCATCTCCATGACAACTAGAAGACACCAAGTCTACAATGGTAATGCTGTTATCTGGATAGTACCAAAAATGTACAGGCAGATCAGATTGTTGTTCTGCTGCAGGCCAGCTTAACATTTTTTGGTTTTCAAATAACATTGCAAATTCATGATCCTGTTTTATATTCTTACAACACATCGAGAAGTCCTCTGTTACTACCCACTAATTGCGGAGGAGCGCAATTCTACAAGAATAAAGGACAGCCATCCTCCATCCCACCCACCTTCTTTGCATTAAGCATCATTATACTTATTCATCTGGCCCAAGAAGCTGGAAGTAAGATTCAGTGATCCAAATTCCTCAAGTGTAATGTTATTATTTCTTTTAAGTCAAGGAATCACGCAGATAAACAGAAACAACAACAAGAATCCCAGTCAGAACGGTCGTCTGAAGCATTGGGAACAGAATCTTAAATCTGGCGTTGAGCACAAAAACTGAAATCAGGAAACTCGAACGTCAATGGACACCAGTTTTTAAATCTGCTTCCATTCAAGAAAGCAAACGACTTGCCTCTTTTTCTGTGACCAGTATTTAATTTGGTTTTTTTTTTCCTTATCCATTTCCTTTTTCTATGCCAAAGTTTTGTTTACAAAATTCTGCAATGTTACTGGGATTGCTGCGGGGAGAAGTGCACATAGGTAGAGGGATAGTAACAGAGTTATCGCTAATGTTAAGTCACATGTAAAGGGAATCATTAAAGCAACGTGGTTCACATCCCCTCCACCCCCTTCGCTAACCCTGATCTCCAATTGCATGAATGCCATTCTGTATATATGTGCATCTTGGACGGTCACCTAAGAAAACCATTTTTAATGAGCTACTTTCATGTTAAATAACAGTTTTAAACAATTGAAAAAGGGGTCTTAAATAAATAAATGATTTTCACAAATTCTCAAAGGGAATTTTAATAGTCCATCACATTTCCATTACAAATCCTGCATCATCAATGCACGCTGCCCATTCAGACAGCACATCACCATTAACACATTCTTTAAAAAAGCATTTCTTCCAAAGACTTTGAAGATTTTGATAATCTCCACTTTCTTCCACAACCAAATATTTCCTTCAAGAGATTCAATAAATGCCAAGCTCCAAAATAATACCACCATTTAAATATCTAGAAACTCAGCTCCCTAAATGGAGACGACCTCTTGTTTCTATCCACAGATACTGACTTTTGAGGTTTTAATCCAAAATATTCTAAGTAAATACACACTCCCCCTTATGATGCATAATAGTTGGTTAGACATATTGAAATTATCAGGGATCATTGAACATTATCACTTATGTCCCAATGTTCTCTTATTTATTCATTCTTTAATTTAAATCTGTAGGTCTGTTGCTAGCTGGCATCAAACCTCCATAGAACTGAACCCACAGTGCCATTAGCTACAAGAAGTAAATAAGATTAAGGATAAAAAGAAATATGAAAACCTAGGAATCTAATGGTAATTTCAGAGCTCTTACTAATAATGTATAGAAATACTACTGAACTTAGGTTCCATGTTAATCAATGAATTTCAGGCTAAAAAAATTTCTGCAGGTAGTTTAAAGGTAGCAGGGAGCCATCATGATGTATGGAAGACCTTCCAGTGAAAAGAGATATTAGTATTAAGTACATAATTTATTTCACTCATTAAAAATTCTAGTACTAAAAAGAATTTTTTTTTTTGATTTTCTTATATCTAACTGTGGAATCTTAGCTATTTTGCAATTATGACTCATAGTATTAGTAATTGTAGATAGCCAAGAAAATTGGTCCCTGAACACAAGTTATAACCCGATTTTTTAAAAACCCCTATTAGTTTTAAAAATCAAACATGGCTGTTCAGCATATTCCATATTTAAGACCTGGGAACATTGCAGTAAGTCTATGCTGAAATCAAACCAATATCCTTTCTCAATGCTTGTGTATCAAATTCAGAATGTGAACTAATCGAGGACTTCTGAACCACAACTAAAACTTTTACTTTTGTTTCATAATCCAATTGATTACTCAATAATTACTTCAGCTTGACTTCTGACGGAGTTATAAATAAAAGAAAAATGTTAAAGGGACAGGTACAGAAGGTGGTACATTTTTATTATGGATAACAAATTTTAGCACTTAGGAAGTAGACAACGGATGGCCCACGGGGCTCATTTTTGGGTCCTCTCTTGTTCTTGGTTCACACAGACGATACTCTGGCAGCAAAAAAATCTGAAGATCCTCTTAGAATTTATACCAGAGTTTAATGAAAAAAAAAAAAGGGAGATAGAGCCATTTGAGAGAAGTCTGAATAATTAGTAAGTAGAAAATTGAGATAAACAATGAAAATATAAGACCATTTAAAATGGTCGGTTATAGTCATTTTCCAGATAATTAAGGATTTTGAACATGAGGACAGTCACAGAGATTCCTTCACTCGTCTACAGTCGGAAATACGAGGCCTCAAGCTTTAGACAAAGTAGGAAAAAAAAAACTGTCACCAGTAGAACTGTAAGTAAATGGAACAGAACAAAGTACCAACAATAGTCACAGATAGCATCAGAGAAAACCAATTACAAATTGAATTCACCCACCCCCAACCCGAGCCTTTTATCAGCAGTGGTGGCTTCCTGAAGCAAAATAAAGCAAATAACAAACGTTTGTTTAGTCACTTAGTTACACTACTGTTTTGCACCGTCTTCTTGCCTACTTGTAACATAAACTAAATTTAACAGAATGTATATGGTGCTGATTTGAGCCAGTACTATTATCAACAAACAGGCATCTAATCTAATAGCTACTGAAATCCAAGAGTATAATACCAACCACAGTTGGATGGCCACTGGCCCATGGTTATTAGTCTACTGGACCACCAAGGCTGAGAGCCCCCACCACAGAGTATGATTCCTGGTCAATGTCTGCTTGGTTTGGCATACCTTCCACGCATGGTTTCTTCTGAATCTTCTTCACTAGCTAATTGTGTGGTTTTCTTCCAGGCACAAGGCAGGAAGTGCCAGGCCTCTCATGGCACAGAGGACAGATAATGCCTTCTAGCAGATAACCATGCCACTACCACCCTCACCAGGGTTGTCTTCATTGTGTACAAAACAACAACAAAGCAACATATTGACCATACTAACCCTATGCATTGTACCACTGTTAAAACTGATGGGCTCTACCAACAATAACCATACAGAATGGCAGTGGTTTTGAGGGGAGGAGAAAATTCTCGTTGTGTTAGAATTACCTACATACAAATCAAGACATTTTTCAGGTGAGCCCCCTCTCTCAATGCAAAGTGGTGCCATACCAGCAAATATAAAACCATTCAAAAGCTAGATCGAGTAAATAATCCTAACAACATCAACCACATTTGGGTAAGACACGGAAACCTTCAGTAAAATACATGATGAAAGTCCACTGCAAGTAGCACTATGGTTTATATATCTTAGTGAATATTTGCATGCAATCACCTCCCCTTTCTCACATGGAGTGACTGCACACATGAATATAACAACATGCTGCTTCGAAAATCTATAAAGGTATCGAAAAAAATTTAACACAAGACATTATCTCAGAATATCCTCCTCTTCAATACTTGGAAGTATTTTACTGGCAAGGTGAGAGAGAGAGAGAGAGATTTAGTGATGAAGAGAGAGAGAGAGAGAGAGAATAAAATTAAAATTTTTCTTTATATAACAGAACTTTTATCAATGCATTTAAACAATAATTTTCTTTATGTTAAGTAAACAATGGAAAAAAAAAAAAAAGAGAAATAGACTTTTTTTTCCATTTTCAGCAGACAAGAGTAGTTTTTAAGAATATTGTTCATGATCTGTGCAACAGAAAAAGTGTAGACCCTCTGAGAATCTTTTCACTTTTTTAACAAGAGATTTAATTGACATTACCTCTTTTTCTAAAAATGATATACGTCATACATACATACTATTCAACTTATATCTTAATCAGCACCATCCTTACACTATGTTTGCAAATAAAGTTGGCAGGAAGGGAAGAAACTTACTTGCTATGCTAATCCATGAGAATTCCATAGATTTTGTTGCTTTTACTCTTGTTCTCTTCCCTTATTCTTAAAATTTTTTTTAAAGTGTATTCATGTTGCACTACTCAGTAAATAAAAATTTCTTCTGCCTTCCAAGTTACAATTTGTTTTGAAAACCAACAGTACATTTTAATGATGTCAAATCAGGCATCTTTTTCACCAGATCTCTATGGAGTTGCATAGCCACTTGTAAAGGCAGGTGACCCAAGGTGCTGTTGCAGCAATACACTTTTGTTGTAACCACATGGCAATAGCCTCTACTACATGAGACTGAATGCAGAAATGTATCATTTTTATTGATTACTAGCTGCTAAATATGATAAAAAATTATAGAAATTTGTCTGGCTTTGATGATTCAAGAGTTTACAAAAGATAAAATGACTCATTTTATTGGATTCCCAAGCACTGATACTTATGTTTCAGTTTTAAATTGGTGGATAACATTTCTGCTCTGGTGCTTGGTTATGCAGCAGTGAATTTTACTTTTATGTGCAATGATGTACATACAGGAAAAATTTCATAGATAAAATTTTTACTTCAGAAATGTATTGCACACATCTCTGCCTGCTCATTTATTCAGCAACAGTAAGTTTTCTCAAAAAAGGGCAAGCAAGATCCGCTACATAAACATACATACTAATATATGAACAGTGAACATTACAACTGAATTATAAAACAATTTCACTAAAGAAGCACAATAATAGTTTCTCACACACTAGAAGTCAAATATGAGAAAAATCCGATTACACTACTTATTCAATTCTTTGAGTCAAATGTATCACTGGTAACTAACATTTACACTTTTTTATTATTTCAGGCATAAAAGAAACTTTTTGTAAACATAAAAAAAAGAAATATTCCTGAAGCACACACACCTCTAAACACTCATGACCAGAAATCTATTTTGATTCTCTAGTTACTGGTGTAGATAGCTCCAAATTGCAAGTCCAAAATTTAAAACAAACAGTTTATTTTATTTCAGACTCTTAATGTTCTAATACTTATGACATGAAAAATGAAAATAATGGGGAAAATTCTCTAATCTGTCTTGCAATATGCACATCTGTGTGGTAAATCACATAATATACTTACTTGCATAAAATATGTGAGAATTATGTACACCTATTCGATGACATTTGTGGGAAAAGAAAAAAAGAAGAGTGCATTTTTAACTGGCTTATCTCTCATAACAATAGCATCAGTCTATCTAGGCATTCCTAAAATGGTAATGTCAAGAGAAAATCAACAGTAGACATAATGATCAGTCAACCACAGCAATGTCTTAAGGAACAGAGCCAACAGATGTTTAAATTATTGTAGAACACAACTGATTTACAATACCAAACAAGAGAGCGGTTCCAGCTAAAATAATTGCACAGAAGCTGTTCAAAAAATCATTTTGTAAAGGATTCAAGGCTTTGAGTGCTCTAGAAACCATACAGAGATCACTGCAACTGTTCCAATAGTTCAGAAAACCACTGGCTGACAGTCAAATGTGCTTGTGCATATATTATTCGAGGTCATTCTTTAGTTTTGTAGCCATTTATTATCTACTTATATTTAGTGAGTGCTGTTGCATTTTCTCAGACGTCAGCATATTTCACGTTTTGTTAAAAAAATAAATATATAGGGAAATTCAGTTGAAAGATGACTGGTCAAGATTATGACTATCCTATTTTTGGACTGGTTTTATTCTAACATCCCTAGTATAATTGGTATATACTTCTATAGTCATGACAGATAAGTAATACACAAACTTGAAAAAAGTAATGTCAAAATTCATTAACATTAAAAGTACACGAATGAATACACATGTGGCTGACTGACACATTACTTAGTGAGCAGCTGAGCTATCCTTCTTGTTCTCCTTTCACAGTCAACAACAGAAACGGTGAATTCAAGATCAGTTCTCGCTCTTTAAACTTTGAAAACTACAACAAACAAACACCAGCATCTCACCCCAAATGACATGTTTGTGGTGATAAGCATTGCATCAAAGATACAAGGAAATGCAAGTTATTCATAAATGAGCTTCTAGGTGGCAGAAGATTTAGAAGAAATGGTAAATAATTGCATGCTAAAATCACATATCGCAAAACGTTCACACGACTAATTCATGGAAAATGCATACTTTTAATGTTAACAGCTTTTGATGCAGCATTTAGTTTTAACTTCTAACTAGAAGAAAAGCAAACTTTCTATTTTATCTATCTATAAGATAAACCTTTTCTCCATCCATCCTGTATGGCTTGCGCACATAAAAAAAAATTTGGGGATAGTTTCCCCTTAGCAACGGTTTGCTTGAGAAATGACCAAAATTCATGGCACCTCAGAAACACATTAAGAATGACAACTATCCTCCCTCTCCGAAGCATATTTATATCTTGAGGAAGCTGTATGCTAAGGTTGAAAGCCCGAGTTCAAGCCCTGGTTGAGGACCGGATCAATTTGGTGTATTCCCTGGCGTGGCGTCTCCTCTCACACTTCAACAATAACAACCACCACCATGGTTTTCTCCAGTTTCCTCCCACATCTACAAAAACGTAGAGTTCCCCCTGCCAAAGCTGGCAGGGCTGAACGGAGAAGAAAAAGAAAGCATTCGAGCAGTACAGCATGCGCACCCGGCAAACTAGGTCCTAATGCGATGTGACAGGAACATTCCAATATTCATTGTTTAAACAGTCTCCAAGTCAGGCACCTCTGTCTACGAGGTCAAATACGTATCCAGAACAACTTACTGGATGCCACATCTGAAGAGAGGAGAACTGTCGGGTTATTCAGCAATTGACCACAAAGGAATTATAACCAACTGACAACATCGCTCACTTTGAAAGTATCTCATTGCTACGCTGAGGGTTTTTGTTGTTCGGGTGGGGGAAGGGGACATAATTGGCTTTCTAAATTTACAGTCTTGTGAAAATAGCAACACACACACACACACAAAAAAAAATGACTTCTAATCATTCTCCTGAAACAGTCAAGTTCTGGCTATATTATATTCGGCATTTCTCAAAAAAAAAAATCCCATAACTAAATAACTGGTCTTGCGTAGATTCTTTTTCCACAATTATTCACTCTGAAAGGTGAAAGCAGCAGCCAGGTGTCATATCTGTGGTTAGCTCAAAAGATCAAACGCTGCTGACATTAGAAATACATGGAGTTTTTTTTACAAAACCTTTTTCTTCCCTTACATAAATCCATCCCCAAACATACTTACCACTACACAAACGATACCTTTATAATGCGTCTCTTTTTTTTCTTTTTCTTAAATTTTAACAACTGAGAATTTAAAATAAGTTTGGTATCATTTGTGGACATTTACACGTAGTCCCAGGCTTAAAAAAAGATAAGCTGCAACATAAATACTTGAGAAAAGCAGAGACGCGGTGCCATAACTATTCTACAAAAAATAAACAAATAACTCATACACACAGACAGACATTACAACAAATACCTTCATCACAATGGCTACGTAAAGCTGTTTAAATGGGTACAACAAAATGCCGGCACTCTGGTCCGTTTCTGGTCTGTGCAAAGTAAAATTACCTTACATAGACAGTCTTGAGGCACTCCAACACTGTTTCACAATATACTGACTTAATGGTGACATGCCTAACTACAACTTTGTAAAGCTTGACTGTTTGACATGGATTAGTTATTCCGGTTTCATCTGATAGAGTATGAAATCGGTAAGTAGTATTTACATCAAATGGCTAAATTCAACATTAAAAGTGATAAAAGATGCTACATTACTGTATAACTAACAATAAATGCCGGAGCAGATCTGACTATGCCTCTTGAAATATACCATCAAAAGTTCGAAACAGAATACAGGTTTTTATTCATTTATCCATAACTGATTAGATGCCAAATAAATATCGTGCAAAACTACAGGTTAGATCCTGTTCTGTTGCCAAAAGATTTCCTCAGATATCTAATGTTTAGTGATACAGAGCATTTTCTTTGCGAAAAATATTCAAAATCAAAAAAAAAAAATCATACATGTTCGCATGCATATACAGGAGAGATGGAGAGAGAGAGAGAGAGAGAGGGAGGAGAGAGAGAGAGAGGAGAGAGAGAGGGAGAGAGAGAGAGGAGAGGAGAGAGAGAGAGAGAGAGAGAGAGAGAGGAGGATGATGGAGAGGAGAGAGAGAGTTTAGTGATGGAGAGAGAGAGAGAGACGAGAGAGAGAGATTTAGTGATGGAGAGAGAGAGAGGAGCAATGATAATAATAATAATAAAATAATGCTTTTCTTTGTGTCTATGATCTGACTTGCTTAAATCTTAAAGTAGACAAATCACAAATGGTTACTTAGGAAGGACATCATAAACAGGAGACATATTATAAACATATTTTTTCTTTAATTATCTAGAAAGAAATCTTCCATTAGTTAGTAATAATTTCCAGTGGAAAAAAAAAGATGAGGAAAACTGGTGCGATGATGTTTTAAAAAAGGTCAGTTCAATAGATATAGTAAATTCATGAGCCAAACTATATATAAAGACAGTGAGTACTTGTATAATATTGATGACTGGAAATAGTTGGCACATACTTAAGTTGTTTTTTTTATATATATACACATTCTGATTTATATGCACTTCAAACAAAGAAAAAAAAAACAAAGTACACAAACAGAGGTTCTGTTAGAGTCCAATATATATATATATATGTGGTTAGCATATAATTAGGGACTCAGATTTCCATCCTGTCTGCTATGGTAGTTCTGCCTATTCCCTATGACTAACCACTAATCAATAAATCCTGAAGATCTTGCACATTCTTGGTTAACATTAATGTCTACCAAAGCATCTACAGTAAAAGCTTTTAATCATCACCATTAATGTGTGTGTGTGTGTCCATGTTTAGGTATTTGTCTAATTTTTTTACCAAATTACTTTTTCCACTAAAAAAAAACAAACAAACAACCCAACTATACTCAGGAAAAAAGACAAAGAAATAAGTAAACTGATAAATGGAAACGAAAATGCTTCTACTAGACGAGGAAAGGCAAGCTCTGTTGAACACAAAATAGTAAATGCTGGAAATCTGTTTACTCAAGTCGGAGAAGTGCTCAACT
Source organism: Nautilus pompilius (assembly GCA_018389105.1). Lineage (NCBI taxonomy): Eukaryota > Metazoa > Mollusca > Cephalopoda > Nautilida > Nautilidae > Nautilus > Nautilus pompilius. Next base: position 303,050 of record JACATO010000649.1, on the reverse strand, counting down.
TTCTGGATTCATAAGAGAAAACTCTTCCTATCCTCCAAAGCATCTCCTCACATGATCAGCCAACCCCCCCTAAACAAAGATCCCACTCTGCTATTTCCTTGGTGTACATTGTTTAATTTTCCAAAGGTCAGTCAATATGGGTGTAATGCCCATGTGGTTCAAATATTTCAACTGATGACAGATCCCAATGGCCATCTAAGGTCAAGCCATATCAAAGGACTAGTCTATAATTTTCAACGTTGTGCAATATAATTTATTTCCTGGTTTTAAAGGGGCTTTTTAAAATTTTTAACATGTGATTTCATTCCTTATTTGGCAATTATAATCTATGTAAAACGATGGCATGTACATTAAAAATTTTTTTAAAAAGAGAGCTCAATGGACCAGTAGGTAACATTAGGTCAAAGTGTCCATTTGTATGTGCCAACCTGACAAGTGATTACAGTAATTGAACATGCTATTTAAAGGGCTCACAAAGCTAGCAGCAGAGTACATCAGAGACACCAAATAAAAAACCTCTAATCCACCTCTGCTGAGATTACACTTTTGATGCTAGGTGTTAATTCCAAGTATCAATCCCTAAGCTCTTTGAAACGTTTATTCTTACTCCAGAAAAAAGAACAAAAAGCTTGATTTTTTTTTTTGAGGGGGATGGAAATTTTTAAAATAAGGAAATAATTCTTTTCAAGTTTAAAAAAACTAAATTTCAGGCATTTATAAACCTTATTTGAAATTTGATTTGCCCAGTAACTGGCATCCATTAGAGCATTTTATAAACCAGATCTCAATGATGAAACATGAGATGGGGCAAGAATGAAATCTGAAAGCATGGCCAGACTGTATGAATGACTTCCCCTTATCTACATCCAAATCAGATTTCAAGACCAAATTTTCCTGATGCAAACATCAACTATACATCTGGTGATCGTGCTTCATGCAAGCCAGAAAATGAGTACCCTCCCCTTATGCAAATATTTCTGCCAGACAAGGAGCGATATCCTTTTAATGATCAGCATTCAAGGAGTGAGATCCTTCTACAAGACATTTTTGTTGGTTGGTTTTGGCAATATGAACCAGACTTTATTGGGGTGATCTCCCCTTATTTACTATTATCTCTGACAAAATAAGCCATCCTCATTTGCCAAGGGCGTGGCATGATACACATTTGAGTACAAAGGAGGTATTCAACTATTTCATTGTTAGCAAAAGATCTGACTACATTTTAAAATAAGCTCTATGAATTCTTTCAGAAATTCTAATATATTTATAGTATATTTTGTATTTTCATTTTTTTGCAAAAGATCTTATAAAAAAGTTGAAATTTCTATAGGTACCAGTTTTTCTGATCCATGAATCCAATGTTTAAAAATTATTTTTAAAAAGTAAAACTGTCAGACAAAAGCTGAGTTTAAATTTGAAGAAATGAGACAAAAAAAAAAATTCAAGATGAAATGTAATAAATCTTTCTATTAATTAAAAACTCAAAGCTTTTCCAGCTGAGTTAACTCCCTTCTCCATTCTAAAATTCTGAAAATTTCCTGCATAATTAGCATACCAAACAAGTTATAACTACTTATCTTTCCTAATTCAATATTTCGATACCTTTCACCAGGCAAACAAAACACTTTAGAGAATTGGCATTTTTGAAAAGCAAAGGGTTAATGTGCAAAAATTTAACAGAGAAGCTCAAATGCTCATTACCAAAGGGAAAGGGTTCTGAGTAAGTGGTTGATGGGAGTGAATGGGAGCAAAGGAAGATGGCAAGAAGGGTTGATAGGAGCCAAAACAGGCGTATTTACTTACCGACAGAGTTGGAAGAATGGTTGTCGGAAGGAGTGGAAGAACTACCGCCTCTTGAGTCATCTGAAATAGAACACAGGCGGGATTGAGTGAAGTTGCAGGAAAAAAAAAGAAAGAAAAAAAAAGGAAGAAAATCCCAAATGCCCCAAGCAAGGGGATGAACCATCAACAAGAGTTCCTCAAAGGAACTATCAGGTAGAAGATAAGAAAAAAAAAAGGATGATACACATCTTTATGACTATTTTGGTAGGGTCAAGATTATCCTGATATGGTAATAATAGCTAAACTTTGCTGCTGTTAACTTTATTAAACTTCTCTGAGCATGTACAGAATAAAATGATCCCTAAGGGACCAAGTTTGCCTGTGCATGCCATTTTTCCTGGTGGGCTTTTTAAATAATGTTGCTGCTGTGATACAATATTGACAAATGCAGATAAGCAGATTAATATCTGCTCTGATGCTATCAGCATACGAGTGATATTTAATCATGCAAATTATATTTCTAACAAGTTCTGGATTTTCCTTCATGCTCCAACTCAAGCCAGAATAAACTATAGTGACATTTAGTCCTTTTTCTAACACAGGTCATGGATTGCTAGTTTGTTAGGGAGAGGATGAGAGAGAGAGAGAGAGAGACTGTGAAAAATGCAACAACAAAAAAAAAGTGTGCCGAATATTCTGTTACTACAAAAAAAAACATGATACAAATATGATTCATTTTAAACAGTTTTCAGCTTTGAACATTACATGATTAATGTCTTATGTTATAATTTGAACACTTGCATTCAGATTTCATCATAGTTGTCTTCCACTAATAGGATCAAGATAGCGATTTTGCATCACTGATTCATACACAGCAAATTTCAAGAACAAGTGTTTATACAATATGCATGTCTAATGTGTGTGAAGCTGAGTAACCCCACCCTTTATCTATAATTTAAAAACGAGCAAATCAAATTAACTAAGAGAGATGGAATAACTGTAATTTTTCCTTAAGATAAATTTTCTCTTTATTTAAATTTAAAGATGCAATGCCAGTCTTAAAAAAAAAATAATAATTTGATAAGTTCTATCTGATATTTTCTGATCCCATCACAATGTTACTCAAACTTCACATTTTTGTCTATTTTCTAATTTTTTTATCCATAATTAAACTAATTTATTTGTTCATCTTTTAACACCCAGTTCACGAGACACAGCCCAGCACACTTTGTTAGTTTTATACAGAAGCTCCAGCAACAGATTTTTCTAGCAGCATTTCAGCTAACTCTTATCATCAGAAAAACCAAAAACTGATCTAGTTTTTAGTTTCTTTATTTTTGTTTGTGTAAATATATCTGAAATGGTATTGCAAAGATAACAGAAACTTTGCAAAAGTGTTTTAGTCAATGTGATATAACATATGTTGCTTTGGTTCATGTAAAAAGACCTATTGAGATGGAGCAGATTAATTTCATTCCAGGAAGTACCCTAATGTCTGATACCAGCATTTGAGAGAAGCTTGTGCCATTCCGTAGCAACGAAACTTTTCCCCATGGTTCGACACACATATGAATTCTGCTATGATTCAAAGAATATCGATCCATTCAAAAATAAAATAGCTCATTTGTTATAAGATGGTGCTGAAGATAAAGCAGAAAAGATGGGACCAGTTACAATGCGTAAATACTTAGTCAATAAATATCCTTATCACTTAGAAATTCTGGCCAAAACTGATTTACTTTGCTACAGAAACAAAGCAAAGGTGGGTCATTATCTACCAGAAGCATTCAAGCATCTTCAACATCTCAATGATATTCTTGTTGGTAATTACACCAACAAATGCTCTACGAATCTTGAAGGAACGATGTTCTCAAGCAAATTTCATGTCCCAAAATGGAAAGAGTGCTCCATATCCTTTGGACAGCCAAATCAAGTCCAAGATATCCTCCATGAAAACCAAAATTTAAAAAAAAAAAAGGATGCATATGTGATTTAAATCCATTAACACAGTTTCTACCAAGATCAATACTACAAAGTTCAAATATTTAAAGTGTTGTAACTTCTTCAACAAAAAAATAAGTAAAAATATCTGTGATCTTTCAATCTATTTATGCTATGTTAGAGTCATGGACAAAAAGTCCAAAACCACAACCCCAAATTTTTCCCAACAAAGTGGGACTATACTTAATGAGCTGTCTTGCAAACATGGTGTTAGTGTATTATTATTATTATCACCATTATCATCTGAAGCTAAATATGTATGAAGTGTGAATAACAAACTGTGAGCCAAAGATGCTTACTAATTAAAAAATTAAATAATAAATAAAGGATAATGAATAAATAGCAAAATGAGGCACATACTCATTATGCTTAAGCAGGTTGGAAGGTTTATATACTAAAGTTGTGCTTCTAACAAATATGATAATATTAAAATAAAACGCATACACGGATTCTCTCTCTCTCTCTCTGATGGTCTAATTGTAATAAACTCTATACCCAGTCTTTTACCTTTCAAAATTATTGTTACTTTATCTTGCATATGTTGCAATGGCTAACACATTCCCTTCTCAGAAAATGATAACCAACTCAGAGACAAGCCTAAGAAAGTATTCACAAACTAAACAGCTAAAGCGTTTAACACCAGAATTGCATAATTACTAATGGCAATTCAGATCCAAGAATTCTGTAAATATAATGTGTCAAACTTTCACTTACTGCTTAAACCTATATGCTACAATTTCAAAAGAAAGTTGTATCCACACTATATCCACTACAGAGGCTAAAGGAAATCACTAGAACCAATAAATATGGTATAATATGGTCAGCATTAGGGGCCAACTACTTTGACCGTCTCCAGCTACTTCCTTGCAACAAACACTAATTTACAGCCAAGCTAAAATGGAGTCTGGCATCCAAAGTCCAACAACTCTGAAAAAATGGGCCTCTGCAAAGGGGCAACTGATATTATTTTGTCAGTTTGCTCCTTGCACCCTGCAGAAAAAATCTTGCAGACACCAAGGCTCTGACATCAAGAAACACTATGGAATTTTCAGTGAGGTTAAGAAGTAATTTTCAGGTAAGTCCAAAGAGTTATCGGAAATACTTAGAAAAATGGAAAATGGAGGCATACTTATGTGTACACGTGTATGAAAAAAAGAAAGAAAAAATTACTTCTTCTAAATGAAAAAAAAGACAATCAGGTTTCTTGTGTAAAAGAAAGAAAATATTCTCTTAGAGAAAAGATTAAGGGTAGTCAACAGTGAAAGTCAAAAATGCAAAGAGCAATTTTAATTTCATTGATCAGGAGACCTAACATGATATAGAAGTTAGTGGGCAAGTTCAGACTGATGTGCATTAACTGTGATTTGCATAAAGAAAAACAAAACTCTTATTGGGAGTGAGCTTCCCCCTTGTAAAACAGGCGAGTCTAAATCATCTCTCTCTCTCTTTTGTTTTTGGTAAATTTTTGTAGCGTTCTCGGCTTAGTTCTTAATTAGTGCTAATTAAAATTTTTTTTAAATGCCTAAAAGTAATCTTCTATCTATTCCGATTGCATTACTTGCAATAAAAATCGGTAAAAAGGATAATGTAACACAAATACGAATAGCCAACAAAAATGCAGTACCCTGCGTGCTAGATTATAGCCGCTCTTTTTTTTTTACTTAATTTGATATAGATCTCATATATCAATTTACTGGCTTCCTTTCCCTTGGCAGTCCATTAACTCTGTGCTTCGTTTATCTTAAAATGACCACTCACTTGTGGCTTGCAAATCCTCAAAAAAGGTACATCACGTGTAAGCATTAATTTATTATCCAATCGATTTACTTCGTTTCTCAAATCATTTTGATGACATCCATCAATTATCTGAACAACAGGGGGTGTTTGGTGAATGGTTTAAAATGGTTTCGAAGCTGCACGACAGAAGCACAATGTTTGGAAGCAAAACGTCTGTTAATGTAGGCGAAAATCATTGATTTTCTCAAGTTCCCACACGCAAACACAATGTTGCTTTGCCTGGCCCCCAAGGGTAAGCAGGGGTGGGGTGGGTGGTTGTGATGTATGTAAGACTTCCATCTACAACAGGGCCTGCAAAAAAAAAAACAACACAAGCTACACATGATTATCACAAGATATTCAAGTGCTGAAAACCCATCTCAAGCAAAAGACTTCTTGACAAGAGCCTGTAAAGTGCCAATTTTTTCTCCCCATACACCAACATAAAAAGGGAAGTGATGCAAATAGACTTTTGCCGTTGGCAATAATTATTAATATTTTGGTGTTTGTTTTCTCCCCCCCCCTTCTTATTTTAACATCCAAAGAAAAGCAGCAGCAGCATAGTTAAAGGAAAGTAAGAGTGGCACGTTTTCTTCAAGGCAAGATGTGAACTATTGATTTTTATTCAGCTAAGGACGCACCAATACTGACTTTTGTTATTCATTCAATTCTAGCTAATTCACATTTCGTCTGTCCCCCACCCCACCCCCCCCTTTTTTATTACTTTTCTGCCAACTACTACTGGAAGTTTTAGACTGAAAGACCCTGTCATTAAAGTAATAACAACAACAATAAATAATAAAGAAAATAGAAAAGAAAAAAAAAAAAAGCATCATCAGGCCCGGCCTTTCCACTGGAACCTAAGAATGAACCAACGCACATTAAGAAATACCAAAATAAAAAGTGTCCTAAATAACAAAAAGTTTTGTTAGCTTCAGTACCAACATAAATTCCGCATGAGTTTTATATCCTTAGTAATAACTCATTTAGGAGATTCAAACACAAAGTCAAACCAGTAACAGAGCCAATCAATATTTCCTGGCTAACTCACTGACATCGCCAATAATGGTGGACATTTCCCCCTAAATTTATAAACGCACTGCAAACTGTGATTTGTTATGTATTTTAGTATTGTTTTAGATCTAAATTTCTTAAAAATTAAAACAATTAATACTTTGTCGTTTTGTCATTCCCATTTTTCGTTGTTTATTTAGGATCTCCGTAAAACTTTTTTGTACTTGTTACAGCTTTGGAATCTATCCCCTGCTGACCTTTGGTAACTAATTAATTACCACGTTTGGTGTTGTACTATCTACCATACTGAGAATTCTTTTTTCCCTGCTTTTTTTTTTTTTTTTTGTGATGCACGTGTGCTTAATGTGTGTGGAAGTACCGTGCCAAAAAAACACAGGAGTAGGTAGTCATTTTATATACCAGTGTCTATAACATCCTGGTGTGGGAGCATAAAGACACCAGTTGCCTACCCTATACCAACAGGAACCAAGCACCCTTCCAACTGAAACTCTTCATCTTTAAGGCACAGGGGGGGGGACATGCCAGAGAGATATGCCCTCAGCCTTGGAACAGTTCAGTAAGCCTAACCAAAGCCATATATATATACCCTCCCCCCACCAGATGGGGCAGGAGGGGAAGGATCTTCTCTCTCTCCCTTCCACTCCCTCTAGCTCAGTCCGAAGGGCGAGTCTAGACAAAGCAATTTAATTAAATTAATTACCTATTTGGTTTTTTTTCTCTCTCTAGGGCGGTATTTTAAAAAAAATTATATATGCATGCAATGATAAAAGTCATAATGGATCCCCCGAAAGTCTGATTTCCCTACCATTTACAGCTATCAACTTCTAACTAATCTATCACTCAGGAGCTGCAAGAGGATAAGGAAACCATGAGGTTATGACCTCTCCAGTAACTACATACATACACACAAATTATCAGTCAGCAGTGATTTATCCTCTGTCATATTTTCTCATATGAAAAATAAATTCCAACAAATGTTTAATTAATATTTATTATTTCTATCTGGGACCTCTAGTGTCAGGCAGCTACATTTAGACAGCGCAGTTGCCCTGTGTGGGATAATTAATTTTCTTGAATGCATTCAGAGAAGCAGACACTGCCTTTGCTCACAATGCATTTCACTTCTCTCAGTCTGCAGATTCCTGGGCATTCTGAAAGCTCGAAGCTAAATTTAGATTTCTAATGATACATTCATAAGGAACACAAGAGTTTGAAGATAACCAGAACAGAGAACAACACTAGGCCAAAACTAAATTTGAGACAAAAGAGCAGAAATATTTCACAGTGGCATTTGTGAACAGAATTAATGAGTATCCCAAGCAATTTTGATTGGCTGGTTAAAATTTGGTCTATCTGCTGTGCAGTAAATCATCTCCCACTTCAATCTATTGTTAAGTAAAAGAATGAAATTCCTTTTTAAAGTTTACTTATTTTTGTGACAATGTCCAATGTTCTTTTGTCCAACGACAATACAATTTTTATTTAGCGTAACTTTTTGAATTATTTTTTGTAATTTTAGATCAAACAATAGTCTAATGTAAAAATATGAGAGTTAAACAAATGGCTCTTAACTTCATATGCAACATCATAACAAAGCTTCATAAATGTTCCTATAACCATTCTTCAGAATAGTCATAACTAACTAAATGCAATTTGCCTGCTTTTTTTTCCCCCCATAAAATAACTATCATGTCTCTGAACAACAGAGTAACAGAGCCAACAGATCAGCCAATTATTAAATGGATATTTGCAGTACTTAAATAATTCAACAACATTGTTTTTACCACATTTTTTAACACAATGCTTTGGAACACTGCTATAGCTGGCAAGGGAACAAGAACACAGAGTTTTAACAGCCTTGGTGGTGATTACTTAATGTACAATGTTGTGTGACAAAACCAGCCACATATGAAAAGTAGAACTTTCCGCACAGATAAATTATACCTGCTATAACATCTATCAACGGCTCACCCATTACTCTGCTGTATATTTCAACAATCTGTTATCTTACTTGATAAATGATGTAATAAATTTCAGGACATGCTGACGAGTTATAGGATTCTTCTAGCAACCATTTCTGTTTATCAGCTGCACCATCAGTCTTCTTCCGCTGGCTGATCAATATAGTTAGAATGTTTAAGGTCCACGTAGACAAAACAACAAAAAAAATTATTATATGCAAATTTCAGAAGTTTGAATCTAATAATGTTCCTTTTGTTCTTTTTTGATTCTTTCCAGATCTATTAAGATTGTAACAGCTAAAGACAGTAATTCAAGGAATGCATCAAATAGAATTTCAAGCTATAAAGAGAGAAAAAGAAAAACAAACTCCACATGCAGACTACAAACCTACTAAAAACATCTGTAATATATTATTATTATTATATCTTTTAAGATATGTTCTACCAAGTTTCAATAAAACACAAATGTTCCTATTGTAAGATCATCCTTTCAGTAGCTGAAGAAACAGGAAGATAAAAAGATATTCAGTCTTCATCCAATTCTAAAGATTAATAGAAAAAAATTTTTAAAAGATAGTACTTCTTTTAATATAGATAACCTTAGCCCTATTTCCAAGGGCAAGCTAGCCCTAATAGGAACAAGTTAATAATTAAATAGAACACAAACACAATAATAAAAGAAAAACAATAACATATTTCCTGATAGAAGTTAATACTGAAATGTAGATAAATTAATAATCAAACTGAGGGGGCCATTATTTACCTTAAACAATTCGACATTTAATTAAATTGAAGTACTTAGAAAATAACCAATGGCTTCTTCAAAGTTATTTAACCTTCACTTTGGCCAAATTAATAAACTGATGCTTCGGAAAAGTCAACAGCAGACTGCAGAGATCAATTACTGCAAAACCAGGTAGATATAACAAAGAACAATTAACCTGCATAACTAAACAAATTCCGATGACATATAGATTATAATGAAAATACAGAGCAGAGATCAGTGATACTTAAACTATGGAGGTAGAACTTCAGGAAGCTTAAAAGTAGGGAGGATCAAGCAATTTCCAGCAAGGAAAGTTTCAGCCAGCCATGGCTCTAGTTCGCTGCTGCAGATAACCAGCTAGTCCACTCCCCTAAAAGCGAAACAGTGTTCTTTCTCTCATAACCCTAGCTGTAAGTGCTAGGCTAGGGACCTTTAATCTGCATGCGAAGACACAGCTTTATACTTTAGTCAAAAATACAAATCATAAGAACCAAAGTTCATTAGTTCACAACTTCGAGCAAAGACTTTTCAACTCAAAAATAAAAAAAAAAATTGCTCTATATTCCATCTGTTCAGTTCTACTTTTTTGTTGTTGTTTTTTATCTCTGTACCTGATTCAAAATACCAGAATACCAGGTTTTCATCAAATGTCATTATATACATTTAAGCCTCCAACAAAAATCGAATGAGGAAAATTCCTTATCTGCAGCTTCTCACCACTGGCTTTGATGACCTCCTATACCTTTAAATTTTTCTCGGCGGTGTCTTCTATCTTTCCTAACTTGCATGAAAACTTGAAAGGAAAAAAAAAACAACAACAACAACAGACAATCAACCAAATAAGTGTGGCGCCTATAAATTAGTTTGTTTAACAATAACACCAAAAAAAAACTTTGCAAATTAACTTTCCTTCCAGAACATTTCTCATTATGCATCCCTAGAGTTTGTGTAACCATGCAAAAGATGGAATACTTTAAACTGTCATTCCAGAAATCTCTGTGCAATTATCTCTCTCTTAAATTCAAACTAAGACTGACATTAATTTAAAATAATGAAAATTCTGCATTCCCAATTGGTTGGGCAGAACTATCTAACTTAAGAAATTTATTTAATGAACACAAACAAAACAAAAAATAAAAGTGGAAAATTTGTTCCTTCAAACTTGCATCATGGCACGGAAACCCCCTGGTGTTGGTTTCCTAAACCAAGTGAAGCTTAGCTGTATATGCCATCCATAGAAAGTCCCCATTAGAATTCTTCATTTTCAATATTTACATTCACAAATTACATTAGTTTTAAAAAAAAAAATCTTTTGAGCTATGAATGACAAGATTCTTCTTTAATGCTGACAGATTGTAGTGTAACAGTGAGCAATCGTTAAATCTGAAACCTTGTCTTTAAAACCTACTTTTTTTCTTTATATGCATTTGTAAAATAAGAAAAAATGTTTAAGTTGCACACGATGATCAGATTCTTACCAAGTTGCCAGTTTACTAAGTGGCTGCTTATTTACAAATATTAACATTATATCTACTGGGCATTTTCAAAAATACAAATAGTAAAAAGAAGTTTGCTTATCATATTCTTATTTCCTTTTCCCTCCACAGAGTATATTCCAATATTTATATATATAAATCAACTGCACATAAATAGCTAACAAAAGCATCATAAGTAGAATAATGGAAACATTAAGAAACCAAAACGAAAACTGGCGCATTTTATTCAGTTGGCCATTCTGCAAATCAAAGATCTTCATTATTTTAGCTGTGGTAGATAAATATTACATAAAAAAACAGTATAATAATGAGCCAGCCTATTTCAAGATAGTTTTCCAAGACTTTGGATAGCTTGGTTTTGCCTGATTCTGATTTAGGGAACATCAAAGGCAGTTGAAAACATTGCTGAGGGACAGCCATGTGAAGTGGAGAAGCAGAAATGTCGATGAAGAGAAGAGTCAAATCAACTGGCCAGCTAAACAAATGACTGCTCAACAATTTCTGTTCTTAGTTCATCTCACACATTATTATGTCTGTTTATTTATATATTTTTAACCATTTGTGTTTCAGGATCTCATGAGCATTTTACTTTGTTTTCAACTGAATAATCTATTGCTGGCTCTGTTATGAAAAGATAGTTCTCACAATTACAGACTCAGAGAAAGGTTCAGGCTTAAAATAAAAGAAACAAAACACACCCTCTTAGAGTTTATCTTCTGTTTAGATACGTTCTTACCATTTTATTTTCTTGGAAGGAAATCTAGCTCCTGAGATGAAAAAATGATCAACTGAGCAGTTATTCTTGGCAATCACAACTACCAGTCAGGAAGGTAAACTCTGAAGAGGAAAAACTTAATAGCATGCTCTGAACAGTATCTGACAAGACTGGGCCTGCTCATTACATTAGCTACTCCAGACAGACTGAACTCCTGGGGGCAGGAGAAATACCAGAGTCCTTCTATCAGCCATCTGGGTGATTTACTAGAAGTCCAGCACCAACAGACATCTTATTTCCTGGAGTTTCATCTAGAAGCCAGCTAATTATTTTGACAATGCACTCTTTAAGATGTCAAGCAAGGGCAATAACCCTGCCTAATTCTGGCCGTTATGGAGACCCATAAAGAAAAAGGAAAGCACCACCTTCTCCACTGACCTCTCCCGCTCCTGTCTAAACAAAGAATTGTTCTATAGTTCATATCTAAAAAAGAATAAAACAAATGGTATTATTTTCTTATTGTAACTATACAGTTACCAAGATTTAATGCATATTAATAACTGCAAAAATTCTAGTCAAATTTTCTAAACTCTCAGTACAAAAGTGTTGTGAAAATAATGTGCTATATGTTAGCAGTGTTAAGTAGTTCCCAATCTTTCACTGTATGAATATATAAAAATGCATTTATATATATATATATCTATTTTTTTTTCATAAACCTACATAAAATATTAATCAAATTAAACAGTGCCAGAGTATAGTTGATTTGCAGCAATTACTGAAATGGGAATGTTAATTTTGTTACTGATGTTTTTTAACTCAACTTTTATCAGGATAAATATATTCAGTTAGTCTTGTAATTGACACACACAAATATAAAGATGCTTAACAAACAAACAGACTGGATGTTGCATAAAAGTGAAAACAAATACAAAATCTGTCATATTTACAGATTTCCAATACTTGATCTTCTTCCAGACAGTATACATCAGAACTGTTGTATATTTGCTTTACTTTTCTGCTGATATGAACAATCAATAAATCAAAAAGCTTTTAATTAGTTATCACAGTGCAAGAAATGTTTTGTTTTTTTTTTTAAATCTTTAAAACAATTTCATTTTTAAAGGAAAACAAAATAGTTAGTGAAATGGTCAAGAAATTGATAGTTCATGATTCATTAAACTCGAGCTATAACATCTCTTACTAGAAGATGAAGTGTACTAAATGCAGTCAGAGATAGCATGCTCGCATTGTAAGAAGGGGGAGGTAACAAGAAACTAAATCCAATCACATGATGTCATTTTCTCATATGCTTCTGTTTCAGGCAGGTTTTATAAAACAGAGAAGTTCTGTGCAAATGTAACCAATTTACCTTCAGATTTTAGGGTCCAGAAGGGGGAAAAAAATTATTTAACAAGACATTAGTTTAAAATAATAATGACAGACAGAAAGATCTTGATCAATTACTATTTCAGTTTGTTTGTTTTTAGCTGCATGTGTTTGTAGACCTGAGTACTTAGTGCTAAAATAAGATGATTGGAGCTCTGACTCAGAAGATCATAGCAAAGATCAATAAATATGATTCAAACATGGAAACCAGTGATTTCTAAATAACAAGAATAAAAATACTAATCTTATTTATTTAATCTATCCTAACAGGGACCAGATAAAATAAGCTAATACAGTGAACTGTGTGCATTGTGAATCTACAAGTGGCAGTATATAAATAAATTCTTTTAAAGATGATTTAAACTGCTTAGTTCATCAGGTAAGCAAATATTCTTGAAAAATGTGTCTGTGGTTCAACCTCATCATCTAGATGTAAGGTAAATCTATACATCCAATAGCAAATAACAGAAAAACAATACAAAACCATATTGCTCATATCTGACAATGATCAGATTTTCTGAAATATATTTGACACCTGCTATAATGAATTACAATTGACATTACAACCAGTTTACTCTACAGATTTTTTTGGTTCTTTCTTCAAAATATCCAAAGAGACTGGAATACATTAAAAAAAAAAAAGAAGTTAGAAGTAAAATTTGTGATGTATTTATTATAACACAGAAGATCAGTTATCAGCATTTTGTTAGCAATAGCACTTGTCTTCCATTGACTGTTGGTTATTATAAAGAAATGTCTGATGTTGAAAGTAAAAGCCAATTCAGAAACTGTTCACAAAAGCAGAGGTTAATACTCATCTACAGATGGGTTTTAATAATTTAGCAAATACACAACTAACAGGCTACAACTCCCACTGCTGTTAAGAAAGTTTTTAAAATGTGTATTACTTCTGATCAGTTTCAATGCTAAAATTACCCACATATTGAATACTTAAAAAAATTAACATAACATATTCTTATATCTATACTTTGATGACCAACATCTTGTCTGAGCTCTTTTCAAACAAATAGAAATAGTGATGTTAGAACCCTCACAGACACCATCTTGCACAGTGTTAAATTCCCAAATCAATATTATTCAAAATCAATAATAACCAATGCTAAGCTGCTAAAGTAAATGTTGGTACATTGTTTGACATTTCCTACTTTTATAAAGCACATCTCAATAAGGCTGCCATTAAGTATATTTTGCAAGTTCCTCAAAGAATCACTGGCAATTAAGCAAACAGTAACTGGCAGAAGTTATCGCAAACGCAATACATTTTTTTGTCAGATTTCCATTCTTTCTCACCGCATCCTCAGAAGATTGGATGACTGGCAGGTGGTATCATCACAATGATAGTCTGGTCTGATGAACCAGATATCTGATTCAAGAGACGGTAAAACACCAGGCGGCAAATGTTTCTTTATTTTTGAAGATGCCTTAAGTCTGTTATTTAAAAAAAGACAAACTGTGTAACCTTCCACTACAACAACAGCAGCAAACACAGTTCAAAAAAATCTTTGTTTTGACCATGGTTCTGACACGTTCAACCTTTGGGTCTAATGATGCTCGACAATGTTTTTAACCAGAGTATCTTTCTATCTGATCAGATCTTATCAGAAGAAAAGCAGCAGAAAAGTCCAGAAAGATGATTCCATATTTAGTTCTGTCAGCATCTCCACAAAAAATCCCCAGATACTAATTAAAGTAAAAACAACAACAAAAAAACAACCTGGATAAACATTGGAAAGCTAATGTAAATGTCAAACCACAACCATTCATTTTGACAAAAAACACTAATAGAATTGCATGCAATTTTTTCTCCTCTTTATTTATTTTCTTTTTAAAGGAAAAAGTGCAAAGTGAATGACAACCTACATGGGAACCTCTATTAGTCATCTTTTACTGTCCCAAAGACCAGACAGAGTGAACTTTTCCTCCTCATATTTAAAATAACCACATAAACTCAAATCTAAAAAGAAAACAAATAATTTTGTTCTAACTAACAGCAATCGTGGTAGATGTAACTAAAAACATGTGCATCAACACAAATAGTAACATACACTGTTAGATGGTTTTCTTTCCTTAGAAGCAAGATGACCAAATATGCTTTTAGTGGTTTTTGCACCTCAGTATATGGACATTTCAAGTATGTAGTTTAGAATCATTTATTCACAAAACCACATGGCCATCTTGGCTTCCAAAGTTAGGATATTTTTTTTTTTATCACACATTCAACAAAGATATCTTCATACAAAATTAACTCTGTAGAAGGTAATGGTAAATAATCCATATTCTTTTTTTTTTTTCCATACAAAGTTAACAGAAAAACAGTTACCATTCTTTGCGAGTGCTCAGCTTGGTAACTATTTATTTCCAAATATGGCTTCATGCACTGTGACATGATCAAATGTCCATGTTAGGTCTAATTTGTGGCAGAAAATAAGTCAGACCATTTCTGACAATTTTTGGAATCTACATGAAATGTCCTAGAACTCAAAAAGTTTAATGATAACAGCTGCCTTGTGCCTGCAACTACTAGTCAATAAAATGTGGATTTTGCTGTGTGTGTAAAATGATTTTTTTTTTAGCAAAAACCCTATCGTTTAGGCTCTGTATCTCCCTTCCTTTGGGAGCCAAATGCACATTGAGTAGAAGTTTCATTAAAATATGGGGTGAGTGATGGGGTAGAGAATTTTTTCAAAATTTTATTTGATACAGAATGTTCCCTCTTAATAAACCCGAGTACATTGCCATTTTAATGACCTCTCCTATCTTGGAGTATCATCAAGGTGACCAAATCATTCTGGCAGAGATACATATACACACACAAGGTACAATTAATATTCTGAGGCTTTTGAATCTAGGAAAACTATGGTGTTATCCACAATGATTACCTCTTCCCACACATGACCATTGTTGCAGCTTTGGAAACAGAGAAAAGTTTTGAAGCGCTGTTCTTTTTCATCTGGGTGATGTATATCCACAAACTAATCTGTATGGTTTGGCAAACCATTTACCAGTGACCTTATGCAGTCCTCTAACACCTTCCTTATTTCCCAGACCTGGTGCCTTCTGGTTGTTGTTTCCTGCTCTGGCTGGTCAATTAAACCCAAATTAAATCTAAAGAACTGATGAGGTTAAGGCTGATATTACCTACCACATAGAGTGGGGATGTGCATTACAATTTCTCTTAGAAAAGAATTAGGTACCGAGTTGAGTTCACTGCTGAGAAAAATGTTCCACATTTGCAGGAGACATGGATCATACAAAATTCTCAACAAAACATTAAATATGTCTTAGACAAAATCTAAAAGTTTAAAAAAAAATAAAAATCCATCAACAACAGATGTCACCACTATTTGTGGTTTAAGCTTTGGACTAGTCTTTCCTTCAGAATCCACGTGAATTTGTTCAGTCTCCATCACAAAAGACCATTACAGGACAGCAGTAGCAAAACTTATATTTGCCAAAACTTTCTTCAAAATTAACGATGTGAGAGTAATAAAAGCAACAACAACACCAGTTTGTTTAAAGGAAGAGCATGACTATGTTGCACGGAACTGCCCAATCCATGGCTTATACAAGGTAACTGCTCCATTCCTGGGAACGGTGTTCCTGTTTCATTGCGCAATTCCTCATTTGAGGCACAACTAGAACCACCAGATTTATTGAGTTCTGACAAGCTAAATATAAACAAGAAAATTTTTCCAGTTCTCAAATACTTCCATCTCCCCAATCTATTAAATAGAAGGCAGATATCAACGTATATTTTTATCTGTACCCATAGAGAGAAAAGGAGCAATTTTTTTCTCTCTTCATCACAGGCTTTTCTTGTCATTAAATTTAGCTCAAAAACTCCCCCCACAAAATAGAACAGTTTAGTAGTGAAAACCCCAAACAAGGAAAAGAGAACTTTACTAGATGGAACACACACAATTGTCTTATGTCAGCTAAATATTCCACTTCTGACGAATGCACACCCTGCTTTACATTAATAGAGAACATTTAGATTCTGATCAATATTTACTCCCGTTGTAGTTCTCCTCATCGTGTCTCCAGTTGCACGCTGGCAGCATAAGCATCTTATTTTGTTTTAATGCTATTGATTTTTCACATACAATCATTTAACCATTGCTTATCTGCTCTTGATCCTGGCAATTATTCCATCATTTTTGTGACTACTCTGCACTGAAGTTCTCCACTGGTCCATCAGTGAAAGTGTCTGCCGTAACTAGAGAAGTCTTAATGCTATTTTACCATATCTTCAACAGCATGCATAGCCAGAGGGTCCGGTTTTTAGGCTCTTTCCCTACTTCCTCATTTTTCTTTCTATTACTATAAAGTAAAGGCAGCAAACATTCTTCAATAAGTACAAATATTGAAAATATACTTTAGGCATTACACTTTTGCCATAGATTGACGAATTTCTTTTGCACTATTATTCATATATTCACATTTTAAACACATTTTCTTCTGTTGCGGTAGGGAGACAAATAAATCAAACTCTCTTTGGTGCTATTATCTTTACCATTATTTATTTTAAAACAACATATTTTTAATATATACAGTGAAAGCCATATTACTGCATCATCCAAAAGAATTCAGATTTTTTTTCTTGTTTAATTGTAATCATGCCATGTTTATGCATTTCTGTTTTGTTTCAAATTCACCATCTTTATCTAATATCATTTCCTCAAAACAATACTGTACAGTATGCATTCATTGAGTTGACTTCTTTAATAAACCTGCAGTTGCATCTCCACGAGAAATCAACCTGGCAGCTAGAACAGAAAGGGGACACAACCAAAGTGTTTTAATTTCAAGATTACTAATAGATGCCATGCAGCAGAAATGTGGCAGTCTTTTGTATCTTTCAAGTAACTCATCTTGGAGATGCCAGCTCCACAGATAGCTGCAGATGAGCCTCAGCAGCAAAAAGTTCACTGTTGGAGGGGGGGGGTGTTTTCAAACCCTGTGGCATTACTGGCATTACAAAAACCGACTTTTTAAAGGTAAGTGATATTTTTATTAGCATCAAATTTTATGAACTTAATTTTTCATTTAGCTTTTCTTTACATTTCTTAGCCTGTCAGATTCTCTTTTTCAATTCCAGATGGATCTGAAGATGGAAGCTGAAAAAAGTTGTAAATTACTTTGAAATAAAGAGAGAGAAAATAATTGATTCTGAAGATGTCAATTCCAATTAATTCCGTAATATATAAAATAAATACATAAAGCTGCAAAGTTATTTTCAGTTATTGCTATATTATCCCTGACCCCGTAGTACACTGGTGTAGCTTTGTTGTAGCAGCACTCAGAGATAACATAGTAAAGACGTTTCTTAGAGAGAGAGAGACCATGAATATCAAATAATACTTGATTTTCTTTATTATGTTAAAAAGAATTTTTATATTGTAACTCCAATAAATTTAATATTTTGTTTAAAAACGCAGTGATGCCAATAATTTTGACCAGTCCCATACTACAGTAATCATGCTATATTCTGAATATCATAAGTAAATAACTTTATGAAAAAGGTTTTGTACCTCAGCTAACATGCAATTATTGTACATGTCTTTCCTACTGCCAAACTTACAAAATTTATAGAAGAGAGAAAGAAGATAATTGATAATTATTTAAAAATTGAAAAATGATATCTTGAGATAGGAAAATTATGTTATAGCCAAAAGGAACAATTTGCATTTAAAAAAGGTGCTAAAGTTGTGAGCCCAACATCATATCATCATGTTCACATATTCTGTTGGGCAGTGGTTTAGTGTAGCATTCTTGCTGTCTAGCTATGGTGGCAGCTGTGGTTCAGCTACCCTCAAGTCTGGGCTATTAAGTAGGTTGTCTACTCTGCAGCAGTGCTTCTCTTGCTCTTCTGTATCCGCTCGCTTGTTCTGCATGGGTTTCTTCCAGGTGCTCCTCAATTTCCTGTCACAACTAATCAGAGAAGTTCAAGACATAACTACATTTGTTGAGGCCTTTTATCCAGTGCTGCACAATCTCCATTGCTCTCATCCAACTGGGTGTTCCTGGTCTCAGAGATGATGATGGTGATAATAACAGTAACATTTCATTCAGCTTTGTCCTTACTTACTGAACATTTTCAAGAAGGAAATCTTTCTTTGTGTGTGTGTGTGTGTGCGCGTGTGCACATGCACATTTTTCTCTTTGCTAGACTTTTTTCTTCCTTTTCATAAATGTAAATAATACAAGTATTCCATCAGTATTTAATATACTGGTGGTGCTAGTCTGTTTTAAAAGAAGCCATAAATACAATGTTTTGATGGATGCTTTCTTATTTATCCTTGGTGCGTCATAGAAAGCCAAAGCCCCTTGTAACACCAAACCTAGTGGAGAAATGTCCAATAAAAGGTATTATGCTGATTCAGTAAACTAATGCAATAAATTAGATTTTAAAATCCCATTAAGAAACAGATTTACAAGTGGAAGTCTTAACAGACTTTCTACTTGGCTACACTAAAAGAATCTATATCTAGGCAAATGCCTATATGACTAATTTAAAACATTTTAAAATGTTCTGTTTTGACAAAATGTTAGTCATTTAAATGAAATGTTGAGCCAATTCCCAGATAAATTACTGGCATGTGCAATGAAAAACTTAACCATCAAGCATTTTATCTGCATGCTTGGAAAATGCATCTTCTAAAAATATTTTTCTGGAATCAGTATGTTGCATCTGTAGCACTCATCTTCTGGACAGAAAAACTCAAACCCATTCAGGAAACTCCAGATCTGTTCCAACCCAAAACTTAAAATAAAATTAAACTAGTAATGTCATGGTTACATTTACTCATGAAGTAATATTCAAACAAAAAAATAATAGATTACACATACTTTGCAATAATAATTTGGAAACCTGTTATTTCAGTATCTCTCTCTCTCTCCCCCCTTTTTTTTCAATAACTAAAGAAAAAAGTAGCAAATAAAGATTTTAAAAAGTGAAATATGTTAGTACTTGGTTGCAACACCTCTTGCTTAGCATTAAGTGCCTCTATCCTGTTAAGCATTTAATCAACATGATCTCATATCATGGTCTGGTTCAGATTACTCCATATTCATTTGAAAGCTTTATTCTAATTCAATCATATTGGTAGAATATGAACAAGATGCTTTTAACTGATGATCCAGACCCTCAGATATTTGATTGGATTTACAATGAAGACTTCTGAGTACCCAAGGAAGAAACTAAACTTCTCTTCCAGACTGTGGTCATGCAAGAGGCATGGCTTGTATAACCATTCACCAGAGCATCAAATCTCAATGTGCCTTGTTAGTAAAATGGTAAATGTATCCATAGAATGCCAATGTACCCAGCAGGAATCTTTCAAGATGTCCTTTGACAGACAGCAATTCTTCTTTCCACCATGTCAGGTTGGTGCCAATACCAGCACTCCTACCTCCATACATTGCTAGACCTTCGCCTAACACTGGTACAACCTTCAGGGGTGATTTACTAACAGACTTACTGAAAGAGAGTACATGCCACCAAAAGTCGAGAGTCATTTTGACAATTTTTGTTTTTGAAGATGTCAACAAGAGAATCTTGATGGTGAGTAATGGCATTACAGCTAAAGGTCTTCCAGGTTGCTTTGCCTTGCAATAATATTGGCCAGAGATCCATGAGGAATGTGAAGATCATTGGTGATCTGCCAATGACTCTGGCAATGCTCTGTATCTCAAGTAAATAGAGAAATTTTGCAGAATCTGCCTTTTTTGGCACATTGATAGGGCTCTGGTTTTTGCCTACCAAGATGTCAAAACATCTGCAAATAATCACATATGAAAAAGTTATTTATTTAAGTTAATATGGAAAAGCACTGTATAATTTTTTTTTTCAAGGAATTTTCTTTAAACGAGCGTTTTCAAACTAAATAGAAGTTCGCATTCTACCTGTAAAACTTGTGAGTGTCTCCATCTGGATATCAGAGAAGTTTGCACATTTCCAATTTCTGACAAAGCTATTTCAAAAGAGCACCAAATTTTTTGCATTGAACTTCTTGTGAATGATTTCAATCAATGCTATTAAATAAAAAAAAAAGAACTTTATATTAATGAGTTAACTAAGTGTTGACAATCTCATTCTTTTGAACAAAAGGGTGTTTAGAAGCAAAGTTACATGTTGATATAAAAAGCAAATGAAATCATATAGGAAGCTCCAGAGCCAGTGAATAGCTACAACCATGATTAAAGAGCACACTATGCATTATACTAACATGGTGTCCAATGGCAGTAATAAAATCTGACAAGCATGTTTAAGCATTAAACTTGATGAGCCATTATCTCTACAATTACAATCTCTAGCTTAAACAATGTTGTTTCTTTCTTTTTTTAAATCTTAGAACAAAGTTGGTAAGTTAACAATAAAACTTCTCTCTTCTGTTTAATGCAATTTAAATCTGACTAAGTATTATGAAGAGGAAGGAGAGAGAAAGAGAAAACTTGGAAATAAATTCTATTTAAAATTGATGCTTAGTTGTGTAGTCTCAGGAGAATAACAAGTTTACCCTCATTTCTAATTTTGTTGTCAACTAAAACCTACTCTAAATAAATTAAATAAAATACAAGTCTGTGTTTTATTACTGGGATGGTGGGGGGCTTTAACTCGCAGCTCATGTGATAATGGAATTTCATTTGGGGAGAAACAAAACAAATGGCTCTCATAAAATATGGTTTAAAAAGTTCTGAACCAAACTAACTTAGGACTTATCACCTGGGCATGCTTGGCATTTCTCATTTAAGGGATGCAGATTATGTAGGTGCTGCATCTTACATATCCATCAAGGATATTTGAAAAATGTTCAGTAGGTGATGTGTCTGCAAATACCGCTGAACAATCCACTGGTGATGTTAGCCTTAAAGAGTTCAGTGGTCCTTTATTAATTGGGGAACACATCCTTGTGACATTTGCTGATAGAAAAAAAAAGACTGCCTCCTAATCTTAAACAAGTACATCTGACCAGGCAGCCAACATTGAACAATGACCAGAAAAGCCTTCCATCATCCACAATTCCTCTTGACACCATTGCATTCCTGCCACCACCATAATGATCACGCTGAACCACTGGCAGCAGCTACCACTATATTACTGCACAAATGATGTTGGCTACATCAAGTCCATATTTTTTTCTACCTGTAAACAAGCATGCTTTTAAAAAATTCATCTAGACTTAAGCATTTTGATAAACAAAAATGTACTCTTAAGGTACTTAGGCCAGCATATTATCGCTATTATTACTCAGGTTTATACCAGTTGATGCAGCAGTTTACTCTGTGCAAGATACTGGCATGTAAACCTAAATGAAACCCGGCGCAAGAGAGAAAGAATAAGGCATTCATTATAAGTGCCATTTTCTGCCATCTATTAAGCCATTAGTTATGTAGTCAATTTGAAAATCACAAATAATACCTAGTATGTGTGTCTTTCAGGTGAAAATCACTTTTGGTTATACCGTGCGCAATGTTTCAGATGGCTCATTCGTCCTTCAAATAGATTTAACTTTCAGAAGAAATTTTTAAAAAATTCTATTAAGCAACCTCTGAAAAACAAAATGGAACAAACTTAAGATTTATAAAAACTTAAACATACTGGCATAAGCTATTTAAATACATATATATATATATATATGAGAGAGAGAGCTGATTGAGTTAGTATCATCAACATTATATACCACTAAATCAATGCTATCTTCTTGACTCCTACAATTTGAGGCCATGACCCCTCTGTCCTCATTTGCTTTATGAACAGGGCTGCACCCCTATAATAAATCATGTCAGTGAGACCCCAATATCTAAGGGACATAATATGCACACACGCACACGCGCACACACACACACACACACCCCTCCTCATCCCTTTTCAACAGACTTGGTGTTATTCTATACCACTTCATTATCTCTCATCTCATCAATCACAAGCACAAGAAATTTGTCACCCTGATGAATACTGGCTTAATGTCAGCAAATAGGCTGGAATTTATCCTTCTTGGCACCCTGGTCTTTGGACCATGGATTGTAAACCTGCACCCCCCCCAAATTTATTGTTTTAATTTTCCTTGGGTTTTTAGTTACACATGTTATATGAACATGTGGGGAGGGGGGTAAGCATTTTAACAGTTCTTCATCTCTCAAATTCTTGTTTTTCCCCAATATTTCTTCCCTTGGTCCTTGAGCAGGTTCTCCCCAGTGATTATTCATTGGTAGTAAGGATGAAATAGTTGGGAGGAAGGTGCTCCATGCTACAACTAACAGGGGCAACTTTGCAAAGGTGATAATTAATTTTAAAAAAGGGGGGCAAATAGTGAAAAGTAACAGTCTACAGTAACAGCAACTGGGATGGATATATATATTATAAGAATTTAATTTTGAGAAATCTATAGATACTATTCCAACTTGAAATCAGTGTTCTGCACCAGCGAGAACCCAAACAGGTAGCAATGGAGGGAAATTTTGAAATCAATAGATAATTTCTGTGAAAAGGAAAAAAAAAAAAAAAAAAGGGGAAAGGTTTAGAGTTCAGATTATAATTATGACTTTTTTCTTGTTATACCTTTTGCTAATAACAACAATTAGCAATATATGCTTATGATTGTACACTATATGTCACAGTACAGGGGAGGTAAGCAGATAAATTTTGTGATGGTTGTTGAATTAATGGCAATAAGATCCTCATGCTGAACATTGACAAAATCTGTCAAAAGGGATTCGGATAACAGTAAAGTAAAATAATTTAAACAATATGAAGGCTTTTATGATGATTAAAAAAACAGAGTAGTTTACTCATGAACTTCAAGTCTCCAGTAAAATACAGGTAAGTCATTAATAAAATTTATTGAAATTGAAATCAATAAGCTGAGAGGATGTTGAAGATGGGGATGCCAGGAAGAAGGCCCAGGAGGAGGCCATAAACACAATGGAATTATGTCACTAGAGGTGAGTGAGGCAAGAAGATAGAGCTTTAGAGCATAGTGGAGGTGGCTCAATAGGCCAATCACTCCACTTCAGTCGTGGAAATTGAAATTAAAAAACAGAAACAAAAACATTTTATAAACAAAACAAAAAAGAAAAAGACAAGACAACTCAGAATGAACTTGCCTGAAACCCATTTATCATACCACCCGGCAGTAGTCCACCAATTGCCTATTTTATTTTATTTTACAGAAACAAATGCTTTTCATAGCGGAATCATTTTTCCAAATCAGCCATCTGTTGCTGAGTAGATTTCCAAGCTTGTTGGATGCCTGGCCTATCATAGATAATCCTCTACAGTTGCTTCAAGTTAGATTGCTATGACACTGTTTAGGAAGGCTGTTTACTTGGCCAACAGAACGTGTGGTTTTATTCTCATTTATGCAGCATCCAATGTGTACAGTTATATAAATAGGATCTTTTAACAACACATTATTAAAACAGAAGGAAAAACAGCCAAATGCTCATTATTTGCAAAACAAATTTAACAGCATAATAAGAAATAATCAACTCAGTCCAAATTGATCCTGATAACAGAGTTTTGCTGTGAGTGTGTATTTAAACTCTATGTTTAAAGCTACCATTCTGTTAATTCATATTAATGGATATTTGAATCACCAAACTTGCTGCCAGATTAGTTTAATTTGACCATCCACAATACTCCATCTACTTAAAATGAAGATTAAACAAAAGAAAAGACAAGAAAAATGACAAAGTGAAATCATTAGGGAAATCTAACGTATAACAAAATATAACCAATCATTCATGGCATTGGCCGAAAAATAGCAGCAATGTTTCTTTGCATTGTCTCTAAAAGACAAAAGGATGCATGAATGTATGAAATGTGATTAATTATCAGTCTAAAATTTTATTATTTCCATTGTACATTGTGACTTATAAGCAAGCTGAAATTCTGTTTTGCTGAACAGGACAATCTTCAATAGGTATACCCAAAAGCCAGCATACCTGAAGAATAATTCTTACTCTCAACAAACGTTTGATTACTCTGTTTATAAACAAAACTCTCATTTTTTTCCTCCTCCAGAATTTCCCATTTTCTTTTATTTCAAGAACCAGTCACTACAACCTAAATGTTTGTTTGCAATCTCCATCATTCCATAAAAAATTGTAGAAAGTTAAATTTTCATAGAAGTTGTTAAATGTATATCCTGAATCTCCATCATTCCCAGGATCATTTGAATTTCCCTTATTTTAAAACAACAAGTTTCATTCCATTTGAGTTTGAATTCCAAACATTTTGAAAGCAAATCTCTTTCAATGATCCCAAACTTTGACTCAAGAACCCTTAATCTCTTTCTTTTTTTTTTTTTACAATTAACACAAATGTGTACATTTTTAAAAAAAAATTTTGTATTTATAGTAATTTATTATTTGTCAGTATTCTTATCCAAAACCACAACTAATACAAAAACAACTGTGTTTTTCAGTTTTTTAAAAAATATTTCTCAAATTTTTGCATTAAACCAACAAACAAACAAAACGTGTTCCACTTTTTCCCTCCCCCTGACTGATATCTGTGGATGCAGGGTTCAAAATTATCACTTGAGTCACAGCTGCTTTCATTTTCACTTCTATCATGTGATTCACAACTCAGTAATTCTCATCTGTTTAAAGTGATTGATTTCATACCTGACAGCAGTCTGCCAAATTTGATTTATGAGGGTGATTTATCTCGAAGAAAAAAACAAAATTATTCTGAATATTTATTCATATTTAAAGTTGGAAAACTCTCTCTCTCTCTCTCTTTTTTCCCCCTAATACACAGTAAGAATTTCTCTGCATATTCAAAAAGCAGTGTAAATTGGACCACCGAAGACAACTCTATATAATAAGTTATAACATTGAAGCAACACAATTTGGTAAAACCCATCTCTATAGAATATACACATTAAAAAAAAATAGATTTATGTAAAGAGAACAAATTATGTCCTTGTATTGGTATTAAATATGCTATGCGAGAAGTTTAAATGCTTCATGTAAGAGTACATTTCATTCTCATCAAGAAGGTCTGTCTGGTTGTACTGCGCGAATTTACAGATTTTTAATACTAGTGCTAATGGCTTCATTTCTGCCTGGGATTCAGCTAGTGGTGGAATGTTCCAGAAAGTTCTGTTGTTTTAAATGCTTGCCAAATAAAATCCATGCTCTTTGCATTTTCGAAATTGAACAATTTTAGAGCATATAATAATCTTAGGAAAATTAGCATAGTGTACTAATACATTATTTAGAATTAATATCACGTTCTTAAATTATTGATAAATCGTTAAAGAAGAAATATTTCTAGATATCAGTTTATTTATTTTTTTAAATTGTCAAACTGATTTACCAGTCAGCAATAAGTTGAGGCTGCTGAAAGACAGTTAAGCCAAAATTCAATCCTTTGGTATGTAGAAAAAATCCAGGTAACTGTTTTAAAGTTTTTCAAAGTTTTTCTCATTGTGATTTACTTTCATTTTGCTTGCCACCAGTTTTCCTCCTCCTTTTTAAAGGCGAGTAAAGCTCTAAAAGTTTGAGTTTAGAATCAGCACTAGAAGTGTGTATTTAACATGAAAAAAAACAACAAAAAACATGGGAGACTTTTTTAAAAAAATTTCAAGCAAACATTCTAATATATCCAAAATAGATGTTTTAATTAGAATTCTGTAGACGCTTAAGTTGTGGTCCTATCTAACAATGCTCAAAGAAATGCAATGTGGGATAGATTTAGAAAAATGGCCTCTACATGGAACGTGGGTTCAATAATAAAGTAAAACCTGTCAGTAAAGGCATTGTGGATTATTTCCTTCTAAAGCTCTTTTTGATGATGATTACCCAATGCAAAGCCTTTTCTAGTATTTTCCATACAGTTTTAAATAGTCAATATTGTTAGAATAAAATCAATAATTTTTACCATGGAAATCATCAAGACCTGTAAACACAATAAACACTATTTTATTTATTATTATCATTTTAAAAATCTAATATTTTTTCTAGCTTTCATTTATTCTTGATTATGTCCTAACCAGTTATGTATACATTTGCTGGAGCAGATAATAGGATGTACACTGGTGAAAGCTGGTACTTCTAAGTGCTGACATAAAATTGCCACATACACTAAATAATATGGTAAAACTATGGGAAATCTTTCCCTTATCAAAATCCAATTTTTACCAATTGAATAAACCAAACAAAACATCATTATCAGTTGAGGAGAATACAATGTCTACATAATGATGTGAAGCAGTAAAATAGTTACGGCCTTTGGGGAAATAGCCTGCGGAATAATATAGCTACTACTGTATTTGCCAGACCAGACGATGGCAGTCAGATTGTATGCTTAATTATTTATTCCTTGACTACCAACTCAAAACCATTAACCAAAATCTAATCAGTTAAATAAACATGACTGTTGTTCATTAACTGTCAACAATAATTTCTAAATGTGCCAGAACTATTTATATCATTGGTTGTACTTTTTTTCCTTCTTCAATATTCCCCCCCCCCTCTCTCTCTCTCTCTTTTTTTTTTAATCACACCCATCATTAAAAATAAATAGGTAGAATAAAACAGATGACAAAAGCATGACAAATGGCTCTCTACATTCAAAAACAGTATTTATGCGTGCAGTAGATTCCATCTCCAGGATTCCACTTCAAACACACATAAAAAGGCCCCCCCTAAACCAAAAAAGAGGCATTTGGTGCTGTAGCCAAGCACTAATGACCAGCCAATTGAAGGTCATAAAACATTAACAGCAAACTATAATGGCATGATTTTTAACGATAGACTCAGGAGAGGTTTAATTAGTCACATGGCAGCCATACCATAAATAGCACATTGGCACACGGCATACAAGAGCAGTATTTTACGGTCGTGGTTATGATCTGTTATACAAATACCTGGAGGATTTCGTGACCTGAAATATCTCTCAGTGCAAACATCTGCTTTTAGAAGAATTGCAGGCATAATAGGCTTCCTTCCTGTCATCCCTTGCGCTTGAATCAAAATACATTTTTGCGATATTTATGCGCTGTGTTTTAGCAAAAAAATTAAGCTAATTGTTGAAAGTGGGGAGAATCAGAAATCGCATTTTATAGAGTTACACAGAGGCGATGAGGGGGAGAGGTGGATTACTTTAATAATGGATTAGAAGACAAGTTTTCAGGAGAGAGAAAAATCTATTCTCCCTCCCAAAGATGTGAGGTCCAAACAAATTAATATACAAGAATATTATCCAGAGCTGCTGATGGGACTCCCACTGGTATTATCCTATACCGAAACTCCACAATTATTTTTGCATAGGGTTAGCTATGCTTCTGCTGTATCAAATGTTGGATATAATGAAAAGAAATTACTCCCCTTAATGTGGTTCTGTACTGATTTAATACGAAAATAAAATTTAAAACAAACAAAAAACAAAAATGTATATCTCCATTTCCTTTGACTACAAGTGGCACTTCAAGATGTCAAGTTGAGAGTGATGAAGCCAGACTATAAATATTCTAAATGCAGGAAAGCAAAGGGAAAGCAGCATGTGCCTGTTGAAAATACATTTGAAAAAAAAAAAGCCTAAGAATTTTTCAAATGTAATGAAGTTTGCTTTCAGTAAACTAAACAATATTTAATAATGTCAGAGATATCAAACCATTTTAGCTAAATGTAAATTAGAAAATTACTGTCCTCCTTAAACAGATTACCACTGCCATAAACAGGCGGAAGTTGAGGTTCCGTTGCAAACAACCAGATGCGGCAGTCCAACGGCTGAAATCATACCCACACCATGACAGACAGACTACCATGTTTTGTCGTGCTCCAGAGGTGGTTCAATGAAAATTCTCGTGCTAGTGGTGCCACACCTATACGTAATCGCTGTGAAAAACTAGAACCCATCTACGCTGCTCGCTGAAGTCAATTATTGATATTGCATGGGCCAAGTAGTGGTAGTTTGCATCTTGCCACACTATCAACGAATAGCGTGTTGTGGAAATAACATTCGAAGGTTCTTGAGTACACTTGCACACATTCTGCCACAATCACAGATGGTTGTAAGAGTCTGGTTTCCATGCCCCTCTTCATGGCTTTGGACATACAGAATACAAATGAATTGCTTTTGTTCAGTTAAAGAAAAGACATATCATTCAGTTAACATCCAACAAAAGAATATTCAGTGCCTTGAATATTTTCCGTTTTTTTTCCCAACATCGCATTGACCAACTATGCATCTGTTTTCAAAATTCATCAGTAAGAACCTGACCTGTTCATGGTATGGCTGGCTGTCTGCAGATTGCGACCCATAGAGCTTGTCGCATGATTAACATTGACTGGAATGGCCTTTTTAGGGTTCGGGGGGGGGGGGTATCTGTTTTTTTACAAAATATGTATCTCTGCATATTAGTAAAAATCCCAATGGGACTGACTCACACAGTGAGTTTCCACTTTGCTTATTAACATTTTTAAAACAAAGTTGCCAATGCGACTTATGCCATTTCTGCAGGAATTTAAATATGGACGCCTTCTAAATTCTAGTAAAAGGTCATAGTCAACAAAACTGTTCTTAGCTTTTTCAGGTAATTATTTTAAAATTTAAGGCTGGAATGCATATACAAACCATCGAGTATGTCTGAATCTAAGAAAATAAAAACAACAAATGAATTTAAAAAACCCTTAGGATCTGTACTTGTACATTCATTATTGTCAAATTGCATCCTCATATATAATCTAAAAGTATTGACAAACCTTATGATAATCAGTTATTCAAATAACATCTGTGCACTGGCAGACAGAGAGCAGAGATCTTTTGCAGATCATTAAGTTTGAAAGTAATCTTACTACAATCATAATTTTTTAAATGAATATTTCTTCTCCAGCAACAAACAACACAAAAGTTTACATTATACAGAGAAAAGAATGAATTTACAACCTCAGCTTATGTCCTTCTGACTCCCAATGATGCTTAAAATTTTTTGGATTTGTATTTTGGTAAAGGAATGCTGTTTTCCAATCATAAGCATCTTCTCTTGATATAAAAATGCAATTGTCATCATAATTTTCTTTTTCAGTCTCTCTTTCTGCTATAACAATTTAAGAGGCAGTGCACTGACCACATAACTAACATCACCAGGATACAGAATTCGCATAGGCTGAATAACATAAAGGTAATCTACAACAGCAGCGGGAGGACTGTAATTCTAGTTGGGCAGATCTGTTGTTGTTATACACTCTACCCACCCTTGGTGATTTGTTTGACAGGCCTGGTTAATCAAGTTCTGTCATCACCTGAAGTTGGCCACCATATCTGTCTCCCTCTCTCTCTTTCCTCCCCCACTGTCATCAACCAAAACCAGGCTTTACTACAGCCATGTCACCCATAAAACATTAGGCACAACCTGACTTTTATATTTATGTCCTGGTTTTATGCTTGTAACATATTCTAGTACCAATTTGCTTTCTTCGCTCTTTCCTTCAGAGTTCTACATATACAGATTAGATCAAAATAGCTGAGGAAATTAATTCTCTAAAACGAAGATTTGATATCATTATGTATAACAGATAAGAAAAAAATGTACAGATATTGTTTATTTGACATTTATTCCGATGATAAATTAACCACATGATGCATATATGCTGAAATAAAAAAATAATAATTATGATAATACATTAATAATAAATTTTGGCACTTCACCTGGTTTCTGTGAGAGCAGGTAGTTGTCTTTAATAAAATTATTTTGGGTAATGCAGCAATTTACACAAGGTTGACCAAAATTACTGCATCACCCAAAGTAAACAGCACTGTCCATTGTTTTATGTACACGTTAGCAATACAGAAAGATGATGATGATGATGATGAAACAGCGAATATTGAAGAGGCCCTTTACATGTGAATGCAGCAATACATTAGAAATGCACAAAAAGAAAGTTACTGGTAACTGTACTCATTAACAAAAGTTGCTTGCCACTCTTAGTTTTCTTCTTTTCTTTAATATTCCATACATTCATTAAACATTTTCTTTCACCTATTATATTTGAGAGAGAGAGAGAGAGTGAGAGAGAGAAATGTGATGTCAGTACACAGAAAGAGAGAGATGGAGAGAGAGGAAGAGAGAGAGAGAGAGGAGAGAGAAATGTGATGTCAGTACACAGAAGAGAGAGATGGAGAGAGAGAAAGAGAGAGAGAGTAGAGAGAAATGTGATGTCAGTACACAGAAAGAGAGAGATGGAGAAGAGAAAGAGAGAGAGAGTAAGAAAAATGTGATGTCAGTACACAGAAAGAGAGAGATGGAGAGAGAGAGAGAGAGAGAAGTGCTGGCAAATTTAAAATCGAAAATAGGTAAATAAAGTTTCTTTCTTTCCATCTTTGAAAATCACATACCCACCATGTAACTTAACCAGTAACAACCCTGAAACTGCTTCAGGTCACAAGCTGCATGTCTGTTAAAGTACTGGTATAAAAAAAAAAGAGCACCTATGCACAAACAAATACATGTCAAGGGGTTAATCAATCAATATGTGCTGACGCTAAGGTTTTCCTTTCTACCAAATGAACCGTCAGAAAAAGTGATTTCAGTCTTGCACCATATGACAGCTTACCAGCTTGTTCTGATTCAGTCCTGTCTACTCAACTTTGCCACATTGTGTACATAAGAGGAAGGGAAAGCAAAGCAGATTCACCTGAAATATTTAATCAAGACAACAAAAATAAAGTGTGAAGGAGATCTTGTAGCCCTCTTGAGATAGGCAGCATACACAAATCTATGATGCTACAATAATTAGAGGATTGCATAGCATGAATAAAGAATTATTATTTCAGACCACTTTGATTTATAAGTTATACGTCCATTTCAGTTTAA
This sequence comes from Nautilus pompilius, assembly GCA_018389105.1. Lineage (NCBI taxonomy): Eukaryota > Metazoa > Mollusca > Cephalopoda > Nautilida > Nautilidae > Nautilus > Nautilus pompilius. The sequence continues at coordinate 271,281 of JACATO010000649.1, read as the reverse complement.
CCTTTACTCTCCTACAGTTTCTCCCTTTCCACACTGGTTGATACCATTAATCAAATAAAGTTCTCAATAAATTTCAACTTGTTCAATAGTTATTTCACTGAAGTTGCCTATTGCTAACTTTTGCAAAATAATTGATTTCATTTACATAATCGGAACCTTTGCCGTAATTCAGCAAAATTCCCCAAGTGATACCATTTATATGCATAAGACAAAACTATTTGCTAGCCGCCATCTATCTAAGAGTGACAGGTTGGGGGACAACACAATGCTAACATGCTTGACATATTAATAAGTTTTCCATTATGTTGTGCTTCCGCCATTACACAATTAGAGATGTTCACCAGAAATGGCCAATTAATCTTCGCTGATGAAGACAAGGATAGAGTTTTGGGTATTTTCCACAAAAGCTGTCAGCACAGATTGATGAGTTTGTAATTTCTAATTGATGGATGGCTATCAGGCCTACTAGTATTTCACCTGAAGTGTGCCAGATCCTTTGTCAGACAAGTGCTTACATACATGGAACCATCTCAGAACCTTGTGTGCACAGCTGTACAGTAAGAATGATGCTGACATTGATGTTCTGTTTTACTGGGCTCTTCCAGAAAATTTCTGATTCATGACGGAGTCTTGTCTTTCTTCACCCGTAATCACAGAGCATGCTATGAAAGACTCAGTAATTCGCTCACTGGTGTGCAAGAAAAAGCTGGCCAACTCAACTGGAAGTCTGAATAATCCATGAAGCAGAGAGTACCACACGCTTTGTTTCTATGCCTTCTATGCCGGAAGAAAGTGAAGAGATTTGGAAATCTACTAAGATTGATCACACATGCCTTTTTAGAGCTGTGACTTGCTTTAGTTTCCTGGATTATCATTAAACTAAGGTATATGATATAAAATATATTAAGAGTACAGATTTATAATGGAGACCATGACTTGTGTGTAAGAAATAAAACTTCCTTTTTCTTTAAAATCCATTAATCTGTTAGAAGATTACATCCTATTTAAAATTATTTTAAAAAAATACAAATTGGAATATAGTAGTAACTGTTAACAGTTATTTTTGCATGTTATTAAACACAGACAGGAGGTTAGCCATTCAAGTACAACAGTTGACAATATTTTCAATTATCTACTCTATTCTTTTCTGTCCCACTGTTGAGAAAAAAAACTACTACACCAGTCCATTTTATCATGTGATAAAGGTAGGTCATCTGATTCAATACACCCAGTACTAATCCATGCATGATACTGTCTCCCAAGAGTAACATAAATCCATTATAATGAACTGACACACTGAATGCTTGGTAGAACATGCTGTATACACATTTTTTCTCATTTATAATGTCGTAGGAAAGACATGTGTTGGCTAAAGTTGATCATCAGGTGAATAACTATAATTCAACACTTACAATTTATTTGTACAATTTAGGTTACACTATTAATTTACGTATATGGCAATATATATTATATTGCAACCAACTTTTCTACAGTATGTGATAACCATTTTATCAAAAAGCACCTCATTTGGGGGGGAGGTTTCTGGGTGTAAATACTTGGTATATTAATATAAATTTTTTTTTCTATTATCACACAATAAGACCACTACCACAAAGATGGCTGTGCTTACAATATTCACGAGAACTTAACAAAATTAGCACAATAAGTAAAAGGGCATAAATATAAACATTTTAAAAGTCTCCTGCTAAATTTGAGAGGTTTGGTTAAAAACTCTATACCTTCCATATTGTTCTCATCACTAAAACAACGGCAATGCTGCCATCCAGAGCAGTTTTCAATCATCCAAAAGCAGCCAAATATTTTAGAGTTCAAAAGGCTGGAAAACAGAGAACATCTTCACGAAAAATAAGTGCTAGTATTTTATATATCTGACTGTCTTAGCTAATACAAAAATTCTTGCAACGAAACATTGCCCTTATTGGGATTCAAATGTATTGATAATAAACTATTTACATGTAACTTAAACATTATGGTCCTGGTTCAAATCCTAGTTTGGACCCACTTGTTCTAGATTATCTCCCCAGCATGGTTTCTTCTCTTTCTTCTTCACCAGCCCAGTCACGTGGGATTCCTTCCATATCTAAAAAAAGGAGAAGTTCTAGTAAGAATTTTCTTAAGCAGTCTAGGTTCCTTTCACAGCAAGATAATGCTCCCTAGTGGATAACTGCAGCACTGTTTTCTCACCATGGTAGTCTCCTTTTCAGAAACTGATAAACAAAAAGCACTAATAGTTGCTGCCTTAATTCCACATTTTTCATTCCCTCCTCCAAATCTTAGTTTTAATTCAATCTGCATTTAAATGTGCTGATCTACAAAAAAGCTAAGGACTACGCAATTAAAAATAACAATTTAACGTAATTTATACACATAATTCAATGCAAACAAATTCTCTAGTCTGCAACTGAAACAAAGCAAATAAAACAAATTCAATTAGAGTTTCAGATAATAATGTAATAATCATTTCAAGGCTATTAAAGCAAATTGTTTAGAATGAATATGAATAATCTTTTGTTATGGAAATAATTATATTTGCTTTCAGATCCACATAAGATAGAAATTATTTTTTTAACAATCCCTTGTTACTAAACACACACATACAGTGACATGGAAATTAAATCATATTCTAATGTCTTTGAATTTATCCTATTTCAACGAATACTGTAATTCTTTTTTAAAATGCATTAAATGTCTCAAGCAATGTGTAAAAACTGTCAAACATTCTGCATCTAAACTTTCCTTAATATCAAAAATTAAGAAATTAAATTACAAATTGGACAAGCCATGCATTGCTCCATTATAAACTGATACCAATCAATTGGTTTTAGATTATATTTCATCCATGCCAATCTGATTGTCCAACTATATTTAGACAAAATCAAATTACATAGTAGACAGTTTATAGATGAAACTCTAACAGGTTCCAGTACCAGAATTTTCTTCTAATTAGTTTACTCTGTTAAGATCATGAAACTCTAACCTATCTGAGAAATTTAAACTCAACTGAATTAAAACTTTGTTCTACATATGCGTTGCTTCAAAGATTTCACAGCAGATTCGCAAACCATGATACACATTGCATTATTCACAGCTTATATTTTAAAAAAAATAAAAAAAATAAAATAATTTATTTGTCCTCTTAAATCTCAACGTTCTAAATCTGGATTAGAAATCTACAACGTCTCACGGTCACTTTTACTTCTTCAGCTGTTTTGTCATCTCCTCCTTGGCTAAAGACTTCCCCACCACCGCTGTAAACTCTCATCACATAATACTTGGCATTTGTTGTTGCTAGAGAATCATCCATTTCCCAGGTTAGCAAACAACACTGTTGCTGCTGCTGTCACGTGTTCTGCTGCTGCAATTTTGAATAAATTACCCTAGAGCAAGTTTTGCATGGTTCTTCACAAACATGGCTGGTTGTGTATGTGTTCATACTTCCCCTCTACGAGCTTGATTAACACAGCAAAGATTACCCATTGCTGCAAGGTATCTCTGGCCTGCTAGAGATTGGGCAGATGAAATGTACACAAGGACAGTGCGTTTGCCATTAGTAATCTAAACTAGTTACAACATGACAGAGTAGAACGGAAATACTATTACAGCTATCACAATGTTATGTTAACGCCGTTTTGTTTTATTTCCTGCAATGTTGTGTGGAAGTTTCCAATAGTTGCTAGTAAAACTAATAATGACCTGACAAGATAAATTACATCTGTAAAAATGGTAAAAAAAAAAAATTAGGCTCAATGGGTAGCTTTTTGGTTACTTCAAAGCAAAACATACCATCAACTGTCATCAGTTCAAACTAAAACTAAAATTGTGCAGATAATCTGAAAAATATCTATAACACATTTGCATAATAATATATAATATCTCATATCTACACATATTCTCTCTATCTCTCCCATTTCCATTTTAAAATCTTTTTTTTAATAATTTTATCTTTACTTTTAAAAAAAGAAAATACAAATACCACTAAACATTATGATACCATAATTTGTTTCCAGACAAGTTTTCTTTTTCCTTATGCCTAAATACTATATTTGTAAAACTCCGCCATTTCCCCTGCTGACATAACTTACAACCATCGCCAAAAGTTTTCATTGCCTTAGAATTTCCAAAAAATAACGTTAAGATTGAGATACACATCCCTTTGCTGCTTTTCACATTACCCAATGGAAAAATGACCAAAAAACTGGGAAATGAACAACTTGACATTTCGCTTGCAAATACATATCCAAAAAAGACCTTGTGACAAGTGTTCAGAGGTATCCAAATACAAACATCTGGAAGTGGTCATGGGTGAAGCGCCAAGTTACATGGGCTTAATAATGAGAATGGACTTCATTTTTGTTATTTCCAGAGTGACACAAATCTTGACTATGGCTGTGCATGGACTCCACGTTATGGACAAGCCAACCTGCTTTGCTTTGCTGTGCCAGGAAGGAGTAGAGGCCATCAACATTTTTCTTTTCAGTCACCAGGAGAAGAAATCAGATGCATGAGAAGGCCCCAGGTAGCACCAGCAATAATACTAAATTGTAGACTGAAATGGCTCATAATATTCTGTCAGATTCAGTAAGAAAATATAGCTTTACAATTCTGTTTACTCATAATGATATTTATAAAAAAATATTGAACAAAAAATCCATCACCTTTGATGATCATTCTCTTTCAATATGAAATGCTTTTCTCTTCCAACAAAAATATAATTTTTAAAAAATTCCTTTTGAAAAATTTAAAACTGATTTACGATAAAGGCACTTTGGGATGAAAAAGTGATATTGATCCATACTTGTGTATATTTGACATCCAGAATTATTATACCAACTTGTTTTCTTTAAAAAGCTGTGTCCAATATGTTACAATGTAAACATTCATTTTTACCATACTGAATAAAACCAATCAATTACCATTCTGATATACATAGGGACCTTCTACTAAACAATCTTAATGTAGTAATTTCTTGTGGAGATGCAACTATAGAGCAGGAGAATTCCAGTGTGAAACTTTGCAATTTTGTTCTGACTAAAGAATATAATTTTAAAAAAAGAAATACATATATGCTAAATCGGAAATAAAACAAGTCAGAAATGCTTGAGTGATTTTATTTTGGACAACACTGTATAGTTTGTTTTTTTAAAGATGACAGGATTGCAAATAACAAAAAAAAAACAACACCAATACAGTGGTTTACTGCAGAATTCCACATTTAATAAGAGGTGTTCTTGAATTGTTAAAAGTTTTTAAGCTGTAACAGGTTAAATTTTGCAGACTTTTAACACCTAGTTCGCAAGATGCCCCAGCGTGTTTTTTCTGTTAGTTTTGCGGGCAGCCCCCCACCCTGGCACCAGGATTTTTCTGGTAGTGTTCCAGCTGACTTCTCAAATTGGCATATCACCTGGAAAGCCGCTAAAACTAGACGCTTTTTTTTTTAATTTCTTTATTTCCATTCATGAAAGGGTGTACAAAAAGCATAAATATACATTGAAATAGTATGGAAATTGCAAAGATAATGTGCAAATGCAATGTTGTAGATGCACTTGCAATGGTCCTGATACTTCAGTGAAAACTACTTAAAAAACTAAGAATTACAACAACACAAACCAGCAGAAAGAAATTTAAAAAAAAAAAAAAAAAACTCCAAAGTATGATGGCAGAGAGACATACTCCAGTAGAAGTACTGCTTCGGAAAATGCTCCCGGTACAGTTCTTAATAGCATCCTTCAAATTTGAGATGTTTGAAATCAGGTATTTGTAGTGGATATAATATTCCTGGACTTTGTGCATGTACAGAAAAGAATTGAAATGAATTTGATTATGAAAATAAAGGCAGAATGTGTGTGTTTCACTGAAGAACCATTTAATGCACTAAGCAAAATCATTTTTCTAAATGATGGTGAAGCTATTCCTTCAGCAACTACAAAGAAAATTGTGATTAAAAAAGGTCTGATAAAGGACGATAATGCTATAATCAAGAATGCATTAGCAGTACAACATGCATTACAACAGAGATATGTTCAACACCCTTGTGTGCAAATTGTTACCAACAAAAGAGATCAGTTGGCGTATCCTGTCACTTTATTATAATGTCTAGACACCAATTCGAATATTCGACGAGTGAGAAACAAACTGGTTCCAACTATAGACAGGTTAAGAAAAAAAAATGGTGACAAAAATGATGGATTTCATATTGTCTAATAGAATTTTCCATATGCTTTTCTCCTGGGGAATAAAATAATGATTGATAGGCAATGAAGCAAAATTTCCTTGGTTTGTACAAAAATCAACCCTCAAGACAATGTACAAAGGATACGTAGAATATTATCCAAACAGATGATCAGATTCGTGCCACAACATTCCACAGATTGTCCAAGGCTTTGACAGATTCAGACACAAAAGCCTAAAAAGCTGTATACTATGCATCTGAGATACTAATTTACAATAAGTTGAGGTTCTTCAATCGAATTATATCAACAATTGATTTCTAGAAGTGAGAAAGAAATGTACCATTGTTGTCTGCAGCAGAAGCCTCTCTTAAAGGACAATATTTCCATCACTTAAATGGGTCATGTGTACAAATGAAAGTGAAGTATACTTCAGACAAGTCATCAATAGCCATTGTGTCCACAAGTGATGGTTGTTCACCATCTTTTCATAACATTGAGTACCTACAACATTTCATTAGTCCAGAGCATCACAATATACTATCTGATTGCAAAGACAAATTCAAACTGTATATGAGGCATCGTTTATGTTTTCATAACCAGCAAATGTGAATTCATAGTCTTTTGCAAAATTTTCCAACTGATGTAACATACAGTGATGGACTACAAGATGAAATTAGAACAAATGTATTTTCATGAAGAAAAAAAACAAACACTTAAACATTATGGTAAATGAGGATTGAGTTGGCATGGATCAGTGGTTTGTTTATAGTTGTCAAAACTCAAGTGAAATTGTCATTGAAAATTAGAGAGAAGAGCTGGATGATTTCAGCATCACACCACCTCTGGAGACTCCAAACAAGACGACTGGACAGAAATTTTATCCATTGTTATTGATGCATGTAAAAAAAATGATTTTTCAGAAATAAAGGAAGTGCTTATTCAAAGCAACAACACTTGCTGTTACCAAAATGGCAGACTGTTGTAAGGAATATTTCTTTATCTGCAAAAGAAAATGTATGCCATGTTGCAAATTCCAACATAACTGGTAAGAATAATGGTGACAATTTTGATGAATTGGATGATGATTCAAACGAGGAGGAATCGGATAAGCTAACGAAATGTGATGAAAATAGCAATAAAAATATAGCTGATCATTCTAAAACAATAACCGGTGATATTATTTGGATTATGGTTTACGTTGATAAAAGAAAAATTGTCATGTGTGGTAGAAGCAAGATATCCTCCTTGAAAACCAAAATAAAAAACCCAAGAATGTATGTGTTTTACATCCATTAAGATGCTGTTTCTTACCAAGATCAATACTACGATGTTCAAATAGTTGAAGAGTTTTTAACTTCTTCAAAAAAAATATGTTAAAAGTAAAAACAACTGTAAACTTCTTGTCATAAAGTATCGATTTATGTTATTTTAGAGTCAAAGAAGGTGTGTCCAGAGCCATGAGCCAAAATTTTTCCCTACAAAATGGGACTATATACTAAATGAGCTATCTCGCGAACTAGCTGTAAAAATGTTGCCTTATTTTTATCTATTTTTTTTAAAATAGATGTCATACTTTAAACAGATTTCTTGTTTGCTTGTTTTGTATGCAGCTTTTAAGGAATAGGTTCAGCATTGCATATTCCTGAGAAATATTTATAAAAGAAAGCTTAAAAAACAAACAGACAAAATACAAGCTTGAAATGTTTATGCTACCATTGTGTGCCTAAAAGGTAACTTACAGAAGTTAGTGAATTAGTTTAGGATTTTCCTATCACTTTATTAATAGTAAATGACTTGCCAAATTAATCTGCTTCAAAAGTATTTCTCCAACATCAGCAGCAGGGTTTAGTTCTAAAGACTGCTTTAGTGCACAAAGGTGTGAAGTTTTAGCAGGTATCTTGCAGTAGGTAATTCTGTTTCAAATTCCCGAGTTGATCTTAACCGTGGACCCGTTTGTTACTAAATTTTGCTTAGCACCTCCAAAGCATGTACATCTTTCTGTTCTTTATACCAACATCCTTATAATGTTATGCTATTAATCACCAGAGTATTAAAATCTACTTAAATTTCGATTCCCAATTAAACAGATTTTCTAAAAACCTTGAGTTTAATTTTTTTTTGTGTGTCTTTTCAACTTTATCAAAAAATATATTTATTCATAAAACACATTAAGCATTTTATAAAAGTTTGAAGTAAAGTGAAAGTCCCATCTTAAAATACGTAAGAACAAAATCACCAGAAAAGGTAATGATGATTTACATCTCTGGCATTTACAACAAAGGGTTTTCTTAGAAAAAATTATATCAAACTAGACATTTCTATAATCAGAATAAAAATAAAAAAAAAAAATAAAGAAAGGCAGTATACTACCAATTCGGATTTTGGAACATCTTTATAATAAAAAAAAAAAAAAAGGTGTATTTAGAACAATTTTCAGAACTTTATCTTGGATTCATCACATAAAGGCCTGCCCGCAGAATGCATGATATCCTAGCTATAAAAAAAAAAAAAGGTTTCAGGGCAACACTCACTCTTGCCTTGCAGAAAAAAGAAGAGAGAGTGAATAAAAACTTAAGTATTGAGAGAGTTATGCCATAGCCAAACCATGGTTAATCAAACGTACCAACTTCCATCATCTTTGTTATTACATAGCCATTCCTCCAATCACTGCAGGATTTTTGCAGCCAGTCTGCATAAGAGAAATTAATGCATTGTGTGAATCATATCTTATTGCTAACATCAAAGCCACTTTGTAGTCACAAATGATTTCACATTCGCTGGGGCATGAAACAACATGGCAGAAAGTTAACATACTGCATGCAGTCTATCAAAGAAGCTGAATGCTATATAGCAATACCTACTACTTTCCTCCCCTATTTCCTCAATTAGAAATTCTTATTATATGCATCTTATGAAAGAAAAAAAGCCAGAAAACTCCAGGGAGGGAAGAGAGAATATGACTATTTTCCTGCTGGATTCCTTGAAGACACCAATGCAAATGGGTTGGGTTGATTGCATCAGCAGCACACAAAGCCATCTGCAGGCAGTATACAAGCCCATATTAAATAGCTAGATCAAGATGCTCAATAACAGTGTTTGAGTCACCATTCAGGCAAAAAAATCTGCTACGTGTGTCAACTTTTCATCAAGAAAACCTTTTTCATGGATCAAGGGGAGTGAGAAACAAGATCATTAGAAAATAATTGATTACCAATTCTTTTCCACTACATGTAGCATACCTCTTAAAGTCAGAATTCATTACACTGACTTGCATTTTATATGTAAAGGGAATGAAACACTTCAGTAGCAATAGGTAGACGAGCAAACTTAATGTGATTTTCTTTCTTCTCTATCTAAAAGTTTCAGCAAAAGTAATAAATATTTTCCCTAATCATAGACAAAAAAAAAATTATATAAATTATTGTTATTATTAAATACCCACTATTTTGCAACTGAGACACAAGCATAAAGTATTATGCCTATCTGAAAAAAATGAATGTAGTTTTAGTTCAAAGAATTCCCTTGGCAGTGTGGTCTGTAATCAGTACACTATGCAGTGAAATACTACACCATTGTTTATCTAAAGTTACTAGGTGGCCTAGCTAAGAACTGGTCCCTTCATGAAGAAACTCTAAGTCCAGAACAATTAAATGCCAAATCACTAGTTCTCCTTTATACATAGTAACAATCTCTCCAAGTTTATAAAATGTTTTAAAATTCTTTTTAACTGTTTCTTGAAAGAAATGACGGTAACCATGTACATAAGTTTCTTTTACCTAAGCACTCAATCATTAACTATTATTGGAAATGACGCATATAATTCCCAAAACTATAGTCACCTCTGCACAATAAGTAAACGAGAGCAACAAATTTGAAATAAGATATACTATTTACTGTTTGTTCCTTGCAGGTTTCCCAATAATTATGACTTTTCAATTACTTGACAATGGGAAAGCATACTAGTACATATAAAACCAAAACCAATTAAGCAAATGTATTCCATGCATTTAGGCTTTTTTTCTGGTTTAATCTGCACCATTATAATATGTATACTATTGTTGTAAATCTAATTCATAATGTCATGTATATTCTGTGCAAGAATGTATTCATTCAAATGAGTAATATGAAATCTGTTTGCTTATTTGCTCATTTTTCACTTTTGTAAAAACTCTCTCTTTCACGTCCCAAAATAGCTATCTTATTTAAGCGACCCCCAACTGAACAACAAGGTTAATTTGATAGCCAACTGGTCAGCAGATGTGCAGGGTGTCCATTATCCCAAAAGCTTAAGTTAGATTTGGTGATCTAGTCAGTTTTTGTCATTTGTTTTTTGTTTTTTTTTCCTTAATAAACCCTACTTGGTTAAATTTGTGTTCTGCTGCAGTTTACATTATGAATCAGCTTTTTATTAGTTAATTTAGAAAACAATTAAAAGGTAACAAGATAAGTGTGGTAGGTAAGATCCCATACCTGCTCTGCCTGCTTATCTATCACTTGACTGCCACCCTTTTCTTTCAAAACTCCAAAAATAATATAAATAAGTAAAACAAACATAAATACCTTTGCCTTGTTTAAAATTCACTTTCATAACCTGTAATATTACAGACACCCTAACCCTGCCCTGTCCTATGTACAGCATAAATAAAAAGAACTATTATTTCTCTTTCTGTTCAATATAGTCTGTACAGAACTAAGATGCACTATTAATTTGTTACAAAGGCAATAGTGATAGGTATGCATATACTTTCTATATCTTCCCATAAGTAAAAACATAATGGATGCTGACTGTTAATTTTGCATCAACTGTCTTATGAGACTAATTCAGGTGTTGCCCATGGATGGCCACTTAAAGCAGGTTTGACTATATATTTGAGGAGAGTAACTAACTGTCCAAAATGCACATGGACAGTTTCACTTTAGTAATTTTTCTCAAACTGCATAATAATTAAACTTTGCCGGAGAAGCTTCTGAGTAGAACAAGCAAACAGATCAATAAAACTGCTATGGTTTTATAGTATCACAGAATTACAACAAAACCAGTTTTTACCTTCCTCATGTCAAGACCAGTTGATGGTTAAGGGAGGGCTTCTCACTTAACAAGCATTAATATAATAACAGAAAACATAAGTTCAAGTTATCAATGCCATAGTCTGTTGATGGATCAGATTTAGCAATAGTTCTAATAATGTGCAGAAAAGATACAGAAAACACACTTAACTCTGGAAGAGAAGAATGTCTGTAGGCCATAAATGTCGAAAAAAATATTTACAAGAACAGAAGTTCAAAATAAATCATTGAGAATGTTGTACATCTATAAACATTTCGTTTTTCTTCTAATATGTATGGAATGGATGCCAGTTCTTTGATACACATACACTGAGTGTATTTTAACAAACAAGCGATAGTTTCCAAAGATAAATTAGTGTATTTAGTTGAGGAACTGAAGTGCCACATAATGAACACTTTCAATGGCGTGTGGCCAGAAGCAAGGTCTAACTCGAGTCAATACTCAAATAAGAAATTTCCAAGAGATCTATATGAAGTTGATTACTAAATATAACATTTTCTTTTTTTTTTTACCTCCTGCAAGCAGTAGAACAGACTTGCCATCACTTCAACCATACAAATATCTTCAAGAACCAAAAAACAAAGAAAAAATTAGACAGCATTTAATAAAGAAGATTAATTCACAATGTAGTTTCTGCTATTCTTTTTTTTTACTAAAACTCTGAAAAACTAACTTCAAAGCTATCAGCTTTTACATGGAACCTACATATTAAAAACGAAAGGAATAGCGTAAGCTTTTTATTTATGTAGAGGTTGACTGAGTTAAGCTTTACTTAACAATAATTTTAGTTACAATATCACAAATAAGCTTGTTAAGTATTTATTTAAATACAAAATTAAATAACCCATTTGAATTGAAAATATCACACACACACACACACAGAAGTAACTGATGTGGAAGAAACAATGCTCATTAAAAGTTTTTAGCTTTTCTGCCCGACAGCTTCAACCACCATTCATGTGGGGCCAAAAATCAATGAAAGGAAGTAAAAACAAAATACCTCGCACAAATACAAGTGGGAGCTGGGAAGGACAGACTATTCCTTCATTGAATGCTTTTATCTGTTATGTTACTTTCCATCTTTTTTTGTTTACTTGACGGCGAAAGTATTAATGTGCCGCAATTAGTCGGACAAAAACTGGCCCCATATGGTCTGCATGCATGCGCAAATCTATATACACGTGACTGGCCACATGAGCAGAGAAGCAGAAACTTTAAAAATGTGTCTCCGTGGGGACCCAAGCTGGTAATTACCCAACTGCCTTAGACAAATTCAACAACAACAACAGTTGAATTGGAGAATGCAGGCAAACAGAAAATCAAGGATGATGTGAGAGACATTTTTTGTAGCTTCTTAGGTGGTGCAGTGAAACTGGATTTGTTTCTACAGAGGGCAGATTTAAAGAGACTTTTTTTTCTTCTAATAATGTTTAAAAAAAAAAAAAACAGCAGTGGAGTTTTGACATAATGGAATAAATTGTTTGCGCTGGCTAATTTGTAGAAATGTGTTGAAGTAAATGGAGGGAAAGGGATGAGTTTTGTCTAAACATGGTGCGCATTTATGCCCCCCTTTTTGGCTTTCAAATATTTTCGCCTCGGTATTTACATCAGCCTAGGGTGGGGAGATCTTCATTAATCCATGCATGTATGCAGAATTAAGCAGACAGATTCCTTTTGCTAGTGCATACATGAGAACTCATGTGGAACAAGTATTTTCTGAGACAAAAACCCTTCAAAAAAGGGGGGGGTATATTCTCTAAGCAACAATCCAGGTTTAAAAACAAACAAACAAATACAGCTTATAGTACAGAGGTCAACCAAATTTACCCCATCTACCTCTAATTCCTTGTTACATATATTCACTTGGGTCATTTAACGTAGGCCTATTGTGTGCTTGATACTTAAAGATTCTATAATTTTATGTTTGAAATCCACAGGGGATCTGCCACAATCTTAAAATCATTAAAAGAAAATTTATTACCTAAATTAGACTCCTAAAACAGATAGATTATTTGGCTATATGCAGCTTCACAGACAGGTATTTTATGCAATGTGCAATCTATCAAAGAATTTGAATTCTATCCTTAAAAGAGAACTATGATTTAACTGCAATGAAATTAATAAAACATTTTGAATTCCAAAGCATGAATGTTTGTTAATTTAATTAACTGCTGGGTTTTTTTTTTTAATTGTATGGTATAAAAATCAAGGTAAGGAATAACCAACTAAGAAACTTCTTTAGTTACAGTTTGTACAGGAACTTTGGAGTTTGTAATTTGCACAATACATTCATTATAGATACAGGACTAAATACAGAAATAAGAAACCCACCTTGATTTAACAGATTAGTCATAAATTTAATCTGATAATGGCAAAAATTGCCAGATTTCTATACTTTTTTCCCTTACAATAAGATTTATGCAAGACACAAGAGATTCAAATTAGGGCAAACCAGAGTAACTGAGGCAAGTATAAGAAAAAATATCCTTTGTTGCAGACTTCCCTTCCATAATTTTTGGAAAAGCAGTAGTACAATGGCAAATAAAACACAAGAGGGTACAAGAATAAAAATGCAAGTAGAGCAGAAGAAAAACTGTTGAAATGTCACAAAAATTATCTGTAATAAAATGATGGTGGTTTATAAATATGAATCTAAACATGGTAAATAAAACAAGGATATTTACCAAACAATCAAAAAGTTAAATTTGTTTGAGGAACGTGCGTATCGAAAGTATAAAACGTGAAAAAAGGTAAACAAAAGGTGAGCAGAGTTGTGGGAATACAGACATTTTTTGGTGGATAAAAATGTTGGTGTGTATCTGAAAATTGTGCATTTAGTTTCCATGTGAGCAAAAGGAGAAAGAAAAAAAAAAAAATCCAATCAGAAATTGTGCTGAGGGCAAGACATTAGAGCAAGGAAGAAGGGAAAATATTCATCAAAATTAAAATGAAGGTCCTCAAGTGACATTACTGAAAAAATTGCTTCTAAAAGAGTCTTTTGGCAAGATTTGCATTCTATAGCACACATGAGTAAATACAGTCAGATACAGTTAGTTGGGGATGTTCTATGCCAATTAAGACTTTAGTGAATTAAGGCTATTTAAGATGTTTCCAAAGCCCCTAGATACGTTTTCATTTTTTGTTCTCCTCCTTCAGGATGATTCATTTTTTACCAGATCTGTCAATATCTGCATATATCCAAACTCTCTTATATTGAAGGTTAGGCCATGTGACAGTTTGCGCAAATCCATTTTGGTTCCTGATAAATGGCTACGCATTTGTTTTTCTTTGTTTGTTTTTTTTTTAAGAAAAACAACAACAACAACAACAAAATCTTAAATCAGATTTTAAAAATTAAATTAAAAAATTCGGGTTGAATGACTTCAATTTTATCTTTGTGCCAACTGCAAATATTTTTTAAACAAAGTCTATCATGATTGGCAGAGAGTACAACCACGAGATAGTTCGCAAATTAATTCCTCTAAGCTGTTTAAAAAGAAATCCTGACAGAGACACAACTATCCCCCCCTCCCAACCTTAATACTAAATGTTCATCTTTTTCTGCTCTTGATTAGCAAAGAGCCAGATGGATTAAACCACCAAGGAAACCTCTCTCTCTTCCTGCTGTAATTTGCTATGAATAAAGAATACAAAAAAAGTCAACTTTGATCATCATTGGCTTCGGAATGAATCATTTTGTAGCATGTTTTATTTTAAAAGTTATTTACTTCCTTTGAGACATGGTTTTGATCTCATTTTATTCCAACCAATTTCATTTTCCTTTGCTTTATTTGTAGAAAATCTAATGACTTTTTTCCTTTTTTTTTTTTTGTTATCCCCATTATTATTCATCCCCCAACAACTGCTTGTAGTTTGGACTGGGCACCAATGTAAGTGTCCATTCAGAGCCTGTTAAAATTTCATAGGACGGCCTGACACAGAGACAGTATCAGACCTCCAGTTTATGCCGAACAATTCTACCAGATTCTAAATCCCTTGGAAACTAACACTTTTGGAAGTTTCTATCTAGAGAGACAGAGAAAATGAATGCTGCCACTGATTTACCAGGATATTGCTTATTGAGAGGGCTTTGCTAAATGGTTCATGCTATTTTTAAGGAAACATTCAGCAAGGTTCTTTTAAGGGACTGATGGATCGACTGTGTCATCATTTCCACTTACTAGCTTTAAGCTGATACATTAACTCTCTGGAGACAATAGGGCCAAAAGTACATACAGATTACCTATTTTAATTAAATCTAGCAAATACTATGAATGTACAAATATCACTTCTTTATTCTTCATTAAGTTGAACTTTCAGTTAAGTAGATACTGAGATTCAAAATTTCTTTTTCATACATCAGTCTCTACAAAAAAAAAAGAATGCACTGGTGAGGGAGTGCAGTACTGCAGTTATCCATTAAAAAGAGTTATCTTGCTCCATGAGGAGTTGGCACTGTTCAAGAAAAAGATATTTTTAAAAAAGTGAGAAAAAACAACATAACACGAACATCAAACCAAACGAGTCCAGACTGGGATACAAATTGAAGCCCTCAACTTTGTCAGTCCATTAGCTTAACCACTGGTTCACAGCCACTCAGATGCTGATCTTCAGTTATGTTCAACTCACAAATACTCCAATCTTGCATTACAGCAGGTCAAAACATGCTTGATATATCTGAAGCTGTAACCTTATATAGAATAGGCAATGTTAAATCCATTCGTGATTGAATGCTACAGTATATAGTCACTTGCTTAACGTTTGGATATGCACGTTACCAGACACAGGACATTTCGCAGTACTGAACTATGCCTATCACACAAATGAATTTCAAGTAATTCTCGAGAAACCTTTGCAGTAAAGACTCTTTAATATCATAATCCTCAGCTATTATAGAAAATAAAAATTGTTTAATGTAGTAATTTTTTAAACAAAAAAGTAATAATGTGAATTATAAGTTTAGTTGAGATCAAAAGCTCAGTATCACTCAATTTGTAACAAAATGGCTGCCCCTTTTATTTGGTATGAAACTGCCAACACTAAATGACCAGCTTTCAAACAGCATTACACTTTCTATTTTCTTATTTAATTTATTTTTTTTACATTTTTTTATTTTTAGCAGTGACAGAAACTTGACAAACTAAACAATATATTACAAAGTACAGCAGCTGCAACATGACAATTCAGTTAAAAATAATAAGACAACAAATAAATATATATATTTGTTTCACTCTCACTAGAATTAAACAAACAAAAGATTTTTAATTTGTAATATTATTTATTGTCATTGAACTTATAAACTCAAATATTAGGGATTTTCAAATGAAACCCAGCTGAAATAGAATCATAGTAATGGTATCTGCCTGTCTCATTTGAATGTCCCTACTGTATTTTTATTTAACACCAGTTCATCTCATCAGTACATAATTACTGTTTGGACCCCTCTTGTAGAAATGAATGCAGTGGTTGTCCAGTGATAAACTAGGCTGCTAGTCTACCAGCCAAAGTTTGAATCCTGGTCAGGACTTGCTCATTTTGACATGCCTCCCTGGCAAGCCTTTTCTTCTTTTTCTTTTTCCACATTTAAAAAAAAATGAAAAGATCTAGTAGGGATTTCTCTGCAAAAATTGGATGTTCTTGGAGCTCCCACATGGTACAAGATCGGCAAAGCTTCCTATTGGACAACTATGGCACTACGTTCATTTTCCTTTCCTTTGTAGATGTTGAACACCAACAACTCTATGGTTTCTAAATGTTTTTGAATGCTAGATCGGCTAATACAACAACACTACCACATTACCTTTGAATAGAGCATTTCTTTTCTCAGTATACTTGAACTTTCCAAAATAACTACTTTATTTTGGAAGTGATGGACATTCTGAGCAACAAGTTATGCTCGCCAAGTCATTTCTGCATTCCCTATTAACAGCTCCATTTGTACTAATGATTATAGGAATTATGCTTGGCTATGCAGATATGTCCAAATCGAATCTGTAGGTCAACATACTTTCAGATCTTTAGTTCCTTATATCATTCATTATAGCCATTTCACATGGCCACATAGATAATATTGCACATCCATATAGGATGAACTTGGTGGTCTTTGATGGTGATATCTGATTTGTTACAGATTACTGTCCTATTTAAATTACCTTTTGAACTTCAGATTATTGTGATAATATCTTTAGATGTCACTTTTGCTGGTTGAAGTTCATACAAATGAGCCTTTCTGTCAATATCAAAGTGTTTACAAATTTTCCAATTGATGTATTTCTCTTCAGTGTTAGGTCAATTATGGTAATCAATCTAATGTTGTTAGAGCCAACTGGACAAGATCACAACTGGTGGTCTACTATTTCTGCTGCTGAATAGCATACTTGGCATTTTGGATCACTGTTTTTCTTCAGAATCTTATTTTCATAACAAGTTAGTGATAATGCTGAGATGAGAGCTTCTGTTTTAGCCCTCAGATCTTTATTAGTCAACCAGCTTTAGCTCTGATTCCCATCTAGACTTTCTTTCAATTTTCTTGGAAACTGAACATGTCTTTCTTTCTTTTTGCTATTTGCCTTTCCTGTGGAATATAATTTTCTTTTTAAAGACAATCTTCAATCCATGTACTATTGTATTTGGTTCAGCTGAGCTACTTTCTTCTTCTCCATGATGGATAGCATAGTCTTGCTTACATGATGAAAAATGTTATCATCTCCTCCACAATTGAAACTTCAAACCAAATCCTGTTTCAACCAGCATTAGCAATTACTCAATTCCAGTTCTCACTATCAGCTCTTATAATTTCTTCTGATATTTATTTTCTCACCACAGTTGAAGAAACTGCCTTCTATGACTTTATGAACCATAAATAATAATTCTCTCTTCACCTTCTTGTGCAATTTCTCTCTAAACACAGTGGACAAAAGCATCAGCAAGCAATAGATTTTATTTTAGATTTAGCCAAAGCTGATAATGCGAAAATACCGCAAGAATCTGACACTAATATCTTGCATCAAGAAATGTGAAAAACTCGTTTTATTGGCAAACCAGGCTTAATACAAAAATACTATTCTTAAAGTACATTTTTTTAAAAACATTATTGTATTTTCATAATTTTTTTTAAAATGTGTAACAAAAGCCCTAATTCATTTGGTAAGATTTTTCAATATTTTTTTAAAAATAATTTAAATAAAATTTTCCTAAAAATACCATGTGAAGTGTAAATCCAGTTTCACAATTTGTAATTCTTTTTTTTTCTTTCAGATTTTCATTTACCTTGAATTTTTGTTAGATGACAACATTAGTTATAGACTACGGATATTATTTTCAAATCAACAAGTGGACTGTTTTCTTTTAAATATTATTTTTTAAACATTTTTCCCTTCTTTTATATGAAAAAAAAAAAAAAAAAAAAATATCCTAATATTGCTTTAAAATAAAAAATTGTTTTTGGTGCATGGACATCATATTTATCAAAATGACCGACTAATAACATGTTAGGGATGTTCAAATATAAAGCAGCCCAATACCATTATAGAGATGCTATCTCAGCCTGGTTTAATTTGAACATCCAAGTATATTGCATATTAGTGGAAAAAGTATTGCCTATAAGATTTAAACTTTCCTTTAAAGCAAAATGGTTGATGATCAGTTATAATCGATTCATTCTAGCTTCAGACATCTGCATGAAATTAGTTTGAAAGAAGAGAGACTAGATGTAGTTGAGGATAGCTTCTCCAGCCATTTTCTTCAGTACAAAATTTTGTCAGCATCATGCTGCAGTTTCTACTTTCATTTCAAAGCCATTTCTAAAAGATATATACAGGCTGTTACTATAATTAGTTGCTGATTATGAAGAATCATACCAAAGCGCTTGGGCTCATAGCCTTTCTGACCAACCATTGATTATTCTGATTAAATGACCTACAACTTCTGTATATAAGAAAAAAATATCTCATGCACATTTGATGAAGTAATACAGAAAAAAATATCTAAAAACAATTAATTATTAAATCAAAAATGTTCTTAATTTAATTTGAGCTATAAAAAAAAAACAGAAATTTTAAATAGAACATGGGTTGTTTCCCTGGTTGATGCAGAAATGAGTGATGCTCATGGGTTAGTATCAGTTTTAACCAATCAGTTGGCTAAATCATCTTTAAGTATGCTTACTAAGGAAGAAACACAAAAACTGATTGTTTCAAGTGTTGCAACCTCGTAACATTTGAGATTTTCTAAATAAAGCAAACCTGTCAAGTGTCCAGATTTTATTGAAAATTTCAGTATTTTTTTTAACTGCAAAAGTGTCCTGATAAGATGTCCATTTATCTGATTTATAGCATTGTCCATATTTTAAGTTTAAAGTGGTCACTACCATTATTGTTTTTTACTTATCTCTTGCGAGATAAAGATTAAAGCTGAACCAGCTATCCACGTGCTGAGTGCATGACATCGTTTACCTGAGCCAGTGGTGTTACCAATACTTGTAACAGATCCCTTTGCTAATTAACGACTTATCGTTTGTCAATCAGAAGTCATCAGCTAACATAACAAGTGATTGTGTTGTTGGTCAATTATTCTAATAAGCTCAACTCAAATTGTAGAAACTAAGACAACAAAAACGGAAATGGCTTGGATTCATTTAATGCACTCAAAACCAGAAATTCTTTTGCAAAAAACAAAAACAAACAAACATTGTACATTTACAATTTTAATGCATTGATATGTCTAAAAACTATTTATCATTTTTATATATAATCTGTTTAGAAAATAGAAAATAAAATAAGAAATGATAATTGTAATTAAGACATAAATAAAGATATACACAGTTTACATAATATGATATTACATATATTGTATAGTTTAGTCAGCAGTATGTTGTTGGAAGCTGAGTATGAATTAAATGTGTCAATTTATAAAGTTGATACAAACATTAGAAGTTTTGAATTTACAGTTTGTCTTTCTTAATTTGTGCTACGACAACATGAAATTTCTGCTTAAATCTAAGTGTTTAAGAAACAAAAAAAAAATTATCATCAAAACAAAAGTAAACTAATTTATAAAACTTATGTTGATCACAGCAACACTAACATGCACTTTACAAAATTATTAACGTGAAAAGAAATCTATTCAAAATGCAAGCAAAAGCATTTATTCAGCAGAATTTGCCATCTCTTGCCACGTCCTGAATTTATTTCACGTGTCCTTGGTTTTGCAAAGGTGGGAGGTTGACAGGTATGATTAAAGCAAAAAAAGTAAAATAATCATCAGCTAGCGTCCACTAAGAGATAGTTCAGATGCGAGGAGGAAATTGAAAGAGACGTTGCCTTGCCTGTAACTGAAGAAGTGAAAGAAACAAAAGCAAATTTGCACATGCATTTTCTGGATTTTAAATTTGTTACCTGGTTGTTGTTAAAACAAACAATGCAAACAGGAAGGAAAAAATAGCATTTTTAAAACGCTTTCATTCGTTGGCTGGCTGTATAATAAAATGTGTTGATAAATAGATTTTTAAATATATATATATATTAGTTTAACAAACAAAACTATATTAAGTTTGAAAACAAAAGCAAAAATTAAATCAATGATTATTGTCAAAAATTATTTTCTGAAAGTTCAACCAAGAAAATAAATAAAATTGGATTCTTTTTTCCCTTGTGCTCCGGTGTCTTCTGGCTGTAAATGTTGCATTGGATTAAAAAGTACCTTTGAGTGTATAGTTGCCAGCAGATTAAAGGTGCCAGTCAAAGAGACTTAACCATCATTATGTAATACTCTTAAAAGTCAGAAACCTTTCAGTCCATTATTATATAGTCTTGCTCTTTTTTGCTTTCTCTCTACTGTCCCTCCTCTTTCTCTCTCTCTCTCTGTAAATTACTCATCACACTAACTTCCTATTAAATCAACAATAACCACAGGCTGATGTAATAACCAGCTATCAAGATTTAATTCTGGGACAATCACGACGCCTAACAAGTCTGAAGATTGCTTTTACACAGATATTCTTGATTAAAGGCCTTCCACAATCCCTCCTTCAGAAATTGAAAGTTTTCTTCAATTTCATTCAATTAGAAACCGTATCCTTTGTAATGACAAGTTTATGTCACAATGGTTTCTTCAAATCTGCATCTCATTCATGCAGTCAAAGTGACCCTTATGACCCCCCCCACAGCTGAGTGTCTTGCAAACAAAATCTGAATGCAATCAATGACGACAATCAGGAGACATGCACGCCAATTTGCAACCTGACCATCCCTGCCAGTTTCTTATTGTTGGTATTTAAATTTCCATTCACTTTCTTCTTAAAGATAGTTTCAAGTTTGTTCTTTTATTGACCATAATCTTTGTTTGGTTGCAAACAATGGGTAAGTCTTAATGAAAAAATATTAGCATGCCATACTGGTAGCGCAAGAGAAATTTCACAGGATAATTTATAGGGACACCTTACCAGTTTATATAAATATCAACTTCGTCTGAAAAAAAAAAAAATAAATAGATTATATAACCCAAGATGTTTCAAAATGTGTTTATTTATTATTTATTTTTAATTTCTCTTTTCTCTTGATAACATTTTTAAAAGGGAGAGAAAACTTCTGACTAGCACCTGTACAAAGCATAATGGGCCCAACTTTGATGGCTGGATGCCGACCAAATATACCAAACAAGCCAAGCAATCAAATGCTGGCATCATCAAAATGCCAAAATCTGCTCTCTTTGGCACATCCATTGCTGCTTCCCCAACCACTACCTGCACAAACTAGTAAAAACTTGCAAAAAAAGAATTCTTGTCAGACAATTAATAATTCATTTAAGCGCAACTTTGGAATACTATGAGGATTTGGGTTTTTCCCTTTATTTTTTTGGTAAAAGTTTGCCATGCAAGCTAAGGTTTTCAGGATAACAATGACTAAAGGTTTGTTCACTTACCTGTAAAATTTCAGGGAAACAGAAAGAAAGAGAAAAAAAAATGACTAACAAAGACTACAACTATTGATTTATAAAAAAAATTATTCATTTATTATTATTTGAAATATTCATTAACAACTACAGACATCAAAAGTTTTGAGTTTTTAATGCTGTATGATCCCAGCTGTTGAACTTTACCTTTATATCACTGTATTGATACAGTATAAAGTGGTGTGGATGTGTTAAAGAAAGGACATAAAAAATAATAATAATCTCTCCTTAATTCTTTAACCTTACTCTTCTGACCTGCATCAGTATGTGGTCATCTAAGCAGAAAATGTTGTTATCCTGCTCAGGATGCATCTTTATCAATTTCTGATGCATCTTGAAGCTTTTGAAAGAAATTTTTTTAAAAAAAAAAAAGAAAAGAAGAAAGAACCAAAACAGTATATCAAACCTTTGATACACATCTTCCTTCTCTTCAGGTTCAACACAGTCAGATTAGCTGCTGAAAAGATGCTGATGTTCATCTGAATCCTCACATCCACTTCTGCACTAAGCAGCCCTGTACATGGAAGTTTGATTTTGAAAACTGAAGAGGAAAAAAAAATAAAAATGCACATTCATCAAGATGAAATGAAGAAAAAAAAAAGATATTAATAATGCAACAGCATTAGTGTAATAAAAGGCTGAAAGTTAGCAGCAAGATAAAACAAACTGTTTGATGGTTGTTCATCTGATTTAAAGCCAAAAACTACTGTCCATCTCCTTTTCCAGCCAAAGCATTAGGCATACATACATTTATCATCATAAAATAATGATAACAACAATCTAAAGTTTTATCCCGATATGGTATCTAAAAAAACTCGTGTCCATTTATTGATGGAAATGACTGAGCTTCTTTTAACTTTGTAATCCTTTGTCAAGGCGATGATTTAACTATTTTGGTTTTATTGCTTTGACAAAATCAGATTCAAAGTTATTGATCAAAAGCTTAGTTATTTCCATACTTATACAGTTTTATTCATGTTTAAAGACTATACTACTATACCAGTTCTATGCAACAGCAAGAAAGTCTCAAGAACTCAAGAGTTCATTCTTTCCAATTTCAACTTATGCCAAAGAGCAGGCAGGTTTAAAAAAAAATTCTTCAATGTTCTTTTGCGCCTAATACTCAACATACACTACAGTGATTTACTTCAATATCCAAAATCACTTGTTTGGCAGCAATAGTTAGTAAAGTGTCAGCAGCAACACAAACTTAAGATACGCAAAACTATGACGATCTAGAATCAACAAAAGTAGTCCTTTAGCACCTGTCTGTGTTAAGGCAGTAACATTACATATGTTCAAAGTGTGCCCTCTCATGGCCGCAACTGTAGACTTCTTGCTAATCAAATAATTTATCAAACACAAAAGAAAACATTCCAAAAAGCCTTGAGCAGCAAGCTTACCTCCTCCTATTATGTTGAGATTTTGGTTACATCTATCATAATGTTTGCCCACACAAAATCAAGTGCTAGGAAACCTAAGCACGTCGAAGTTGCTTATTCCTTTCTTGTGCGCTTCCTAAACTAGGGGAAAAGTCACAAAATATCATGGTATTTTTGTTTTGTTTTTTTTAAATGTCATTGCAACTTTTAAGTGGAGATGGAACTAGTGTTGGGTCAAACAGATACCAAATGTAATAGAAGGTTTAAAAATAAAGCTGTATGGATTTCCTAGGAGTCACATGTGTGTGTGTGTGTGTGTGTGTGCGCGATTGTACAAGCTAGTAGATTTATTTATATATTAAATATGGAATATTTCATTGGGGAGTCCAGAACTGTGTCCACCATTGTATATAATAATACATAAACAAACACTACTAAACCTAAATGAAAACAAACAAGTGGAGGTTACTGTTCAAGTGAACAAGAGAGGACAATTCTGCAAATAGATGATTATTTTCCTTTAATAGATCTCTTTCCCCAGGAATATTTCTTGGCTGTTTACCAGTTGAGGGTTCTCTAGTCTAGCTGAATGAAGAAACCCAATATTCAACACTGGACACTATACTCCATAAACAGAACCTATACTTCCACTGGTCATGGCAAAGTCTGCCATCAAACCATAGAAACACTGGCTTTTATTTACCAAATATCTCTCTCCCACCCCACCCCCTCTGGAAATATTGGATTTCTGTAACTCCTGTACTGTTTATTCATTTTAAGCGCTGGCCTATAGGGCCCTGTACACTGAAAAAACAGTTTCATGTGTATATAAAGGGGTTTGGGTATGAGAATGGACAACAAGAGCCTATCTAGTCTAGTAACTGCCTGGATACCAAAGAGATAGCTCATAACAATAACAGAAGTTCAGGATGAAAGCAAGATAACCACTAAAGCGCAAGCATAATAAGTAAATAAATAAACAGAAATATAAAATGAGAAAACAACAACAAAAGGAAGTCTCCTACGCACTTAGAATGTAAAACAAAAGTTCACTTTCATCATCAAACAAATCCATCTGTACAGCTCAACTCTATCATGAGAAAAGGAATGAGTCAGTGATAAGTGGTGCAGTCTAAAACAAATGTACTGATACTAAACTGTTACCACATTTAGTCCTAGCAGTTTTCAGTAGGAATAACATCATAATCTGATCAAGTGATGGCAAGGTTAATTATTCCACGTTAATCTTGCTTAGATCTAATGAACTTCAAAACAAACTATTTCAAAAAGAGGGGAGGAAGTCTGTGTCTAAGTTGATTTAGTGATTAATGAAAACCTAGCTAGGATGACAGTGGGGACTTGGCTGGCTGGCTTCAGACCTGATCTGAATCTCTGACAGAAGATATGTTTATTGCGAACTTGGGATCTTATTATAACTGGCTGAGATTATGCATAAATTCCACAAAAAACTTAAGTCCACCCCCTTCCTTTTTTTTCTCTTTCTCATGCAAAAACTAATAATTGAGTAAATAGTGATGCATAAACTACAAACCAAAAAAAAAATTTTTCTGACAGAAAAGAGTTCCCAGATAAGATGTGATGAGATATTGAAAATGACCTAAAACTGCAAATTTTTCTTTCAGTTTCTTTTTCTTTCTGTTTTTTAAAGAAATCCATTCGGAGTTTAGTCCTCTGTGCTGCATTTTTGTTGTGTGAAACTCCCTTAACCAACACACCTGCATTTAAAACAGCAGTTGTCACGACGAAAATACTGACAGGAAATGAATTACTCATATTTTCAAATGCTACAGACCTCTCAGGTCCGACAACTGTCTCTTGGTAGAGAGCAGCAACAGAATATTTAGTAGTTCATCTCATTTCTCTCCACCCCCATCCCATCCAATCCCAACCACATAAAATACTAAAAATCAGTTCTGTTTTGTTATTTCAAATGGAAACAATCAGATTTTGCACAACAAAACAGGGAAAAAATTTTTTTTTTACAAATTTATTTGTAAAGACAACTAATTTGTGTATTTAATCTAGAAATTCAATACAGATAGTGAGTGGTGTCTGTTACACATTAAAAAACAAAGGGATAAAACATTATCTGAATGTTAATCATGGAATACTAAATATTCATTGGTTTTGTTTTGTTTTGTTTTTAGAAAAAAAAAACTATTAGCAGAAAACAAACAGATCTGTATTTCTATTTCTATATTATTTGCAATTCGATAAAAACAAATAAAATTGCTGAAGTCTGGTCAGCCTCTTCTCTACGCAATTCAATTGTTGATGATATTTTCTTGCAATCCATTTTGGGGAGAGTGAAGATAATGTAATCAGATGAAATGACTGGGTGACTGAATTGCTGCGAGAAAAGCGGAAGAGGAGACAAAAATTCATGAGAAATGAAAAAGGAAAAGGGCCCCCCCCCACAAAAAACATGAATTTTAATAGCATTCTAAATGATGAATGAGCGTGTCAAGTCCAGAATGCCTGCTCGTCATCTGTTCTTAACTGACAAATCCAAGTGAACACAGAGCTTACACACTGGCTGCCACCACATGTCTCTGTCCTGGTCAGTGTAAACAGGCATGATATTCATGTCAAAGAAACCTGAACGATTTCAATTTTACAGAGAAGAGGAGAGACAAACAAAAGAACAAACTCCGGTGCAGATTAAGTTACGCATCATGGTAATTACCAACAACATTTTTTTAAAAAAATATAACAGAATCAGACCAAGAAAGTGATTTTAAAGTAGCATGTTGAAAGATAACCAATTCAGTGCATGCAATAGAATAGTCTTTAATGGCAACCACAGCATACAGAACTTTTGTTTTTCACGTATCAAGAATATTAGAACACCCGAGTTTTAATGTACAATTCCATTAGATTTTATTAGAAAAATAAAAGAAAACAGTTCAAATGATCCAAATGCCCATATAATTAACATTATGACTATTTATAATTTGGCTTCAATGCTAAAATTACTCATATGTATGTATAAATTAGTACTCCAAAAATAATCATCTTGTGTTTTGGAACTTTTTGTAAGTGAGAGTAAAAAAATATTTTAAGTTTAGGATCCTTAACAACCAGAATAAAGATTTGAAATTCAGAAAACAACATCCTTTTCAAGGTTTCTGGTACATTATGCATGAAACAGAATAGAATTCAGTTTATTTGTACTTCACAATTTTGTTCGAGGAAATTTGCCAAAAAAAAGAAATTTGTATTTGGAAGACAAGATTATTTTTTGTTCATTCTTATAACCAGAAACCCTGAAACAGATAGCTGGCCATTTTTTGTTGTTGTTTTTTTTTCTATAACAGTATCATCATTAGCAGCAGCAGCTAACAGACCTCCACTGCAAGAGGATGCCCTTCTAATGTGGAGTCAGAAAGAGATACGAGCCAAGTCTCTTCCATAGAGATCCAATGTGAATGGGAAGAGGGGAGGTGTATCAGCCCCCAGCAGAGAAAGCCCTACTGGTACCCTTCATTTTCCAGAAGTGGGAGGAAATTTGAGTGCAGAGAAGAAACCCATGCAGCTAGCTGGTGAAGAAGAATGGAAAAAAAAAGAAAAGAAAAAGAAAAAGAAAATGCTGGGGAGATTTGTCAAACCAAGTTGGTTCTGATGAGGATACGAAACCCAGGCCATCAACCATAGCAGTCTAGCTGTTTTATCACTGGACTAACATGCCACCCTGCAGTAACCTGTTCAATGATCAAAGAATCAAATGTAGCATCATCTACAAAACAAATCCAAAGTGAAACTATACCAACACAACTTATGATTCTTGTGCTTCGCATTACCATTCAATAATAACATTTTGAAAAACATGGAAGAAATAGATATTTTATTCTCTCATTTTTCTGCATAAAAACCTTAGTTTTTTTTTTACCTATCTGTGATAGGACCAAAGAAAAAGTGTTTTTGTTCATTAAAAAGAAAATAAGCCTTGTGGCTATTATCACAAGTCAATTTGAAAACTTATTACAGAAACTGATTCTACTACATAAATCAGAAAATGTAAGAAATCGTAAACAAGTTTCCTTCTTAATAAAAAAATATTATTTGTTTTATTCTTGCTAGTAAATAAATGAAAATTTCTGGAGAACGTGTGCCATCTTTAGTTGTCTTAGTCAAAGAGTTTAAACTATGGGAATCAAGCTGACTGGGTTTTACGTCAAGTTTCTACATGCCAATAATCAAGAAAATTTTCCCACAATGGAATGTTACAGATGTACTGCTCAACAGCAGTGAAATTTAGCCAAAAAATTTACCATTAAAAAAAAAAAAGCAATGGCACATTTTATGATGCAAATCTTGGACACTATAATGTCAATACTACTCATAATTTAAAACAAAAAGATAAAATTGTGTCCCTGTTTAATTTTGGATGAGGTCGAGTTTCAACTTTTATAGCAGTACATTATAGAAATGTTTCTTTATCAGTGGAGAGAAGCCTTGTATGGCCCTTATCTCAATGTAACAGAATTACAAATCTTTTAACTAACTGCAGTTTTCAATGTGTAATATGATGTTGTATGTAGCGGCTATTTCAATTTTAAAATATATATATATAAAGTATTTAGTAAAATGCACAAATAGTCAAACTGTAGTAATGTTCTTTTAACCAATGGCAGCATCTGGGATGGGGACGTGCTGAGGGGAAAACTCGAACTCACCTTAACACTACTGCGCTATCTAACAGCATCACAGCATGAGCTAGGAAATGTCTGGGTTAGACTGAGAATTTTAAAAAAAATGATGATAACAGATCCATCTGCAAAGTATAAGCTAATGCAGAAATACTGCAAAACCAGATAAGTATTAATTAGTACAAGTGTTCTCTCTATTTCTGATAAAATGTGTTAGGCTCTTTCAATGCAGTCAGATTATTTGGGGAAAATGTCAGCTGACGTACCAGTTTTTACAGATAACATAAATCAAAAGCAGCTGCTCATAGTAGATAGTCATTCCTTATGAAATGAAAATTACATAGTTTAGGTTAAAAGCATATTAATTTGATGAAATATAAATTTTTACATACAAAAAATGGTAGGTGGAAAATGGAAGATTGGTGATGATGATAATCTCTTGATATAATAAGTAATATATATATATATATAAAATCAAGTTTATTTAAATCTAATAATCTCCATCAAAGAAATGCCAAATTTATGAAGCTGAAAACAGCACATTTTACTCTCTAAATGGGAAATACTATATCAACTAACAACAGAAATCATTGTGTGTGTCTACTTCATTCCCTTTTTGTTTTAAAAAATTTTTAATACTGCTCTACAGTTTAGTGATAACAAACCATCCTGACTGCCAAAGGCTATAAAATATAATGAAAGAAAACTATAGTTATTTCTATAAACAATTCTTAAATAGCTACATTCTCACATAAAAAAGAACTAATTATATATTATGTACATATGTATAAAATTCTCGACAAGTCCAGGAGTTGGTAATTGCCAGGAGGCTGTATGTATGAAGCTACTGTCCTCCCAAAGTAATCGAAGTAGATCAGATCACAAATGTGTCAGGCAGACTCCACACATCCATTACTTTATTAATATTTAAAAAAATTTTATTAAAATTCTAGCCTACTGAGATTCTTAACAAGTTTGTAACTATGTCCCTTGTTCTTAGACAGCATGAGAACAAAAATAGTAGCCTATTTTTTTTACCTTATTTACAATCTCTATTAGATCCTCCATGCAATCTGAAATATGCATAAATAGGAAGGTTTAATTATGCTAAATGTTCATGGTTACTGCTATTTCATTCTGGTTAAATGTCTTGGTGCTCTCTCCAAACTAGTCAACATCCTTAACAAAGAAAAGAAATCATGTACTCTAAATATCCGTCTCTTTATCAGTGTTCCCAATAAATCCATCATCGGATGCATTTATGCTTGGAAATGCTAAAGTTAATTTAGCCCTTGGTGGTCCAATTATAAATTATGTTCAAATCATTTTGAAGTTGACTAAAATCAAAGTTAGTATTAGCCCTATCATATAACTTACATCTTCCACAAATTTCTCTAGTTTATTAATCAACCAAATATCAACAATATCAGTTAGCGTGAATTAGAAACAAAACTGGCTCAAAATGGAGTTTTGGGGTACTCCGCTAATAACATCTATGAAAATCTAGCACCATCTAAACAGCATGATTTTTATTTGATAAATAACGCTGGACAACAAAAATTACTTTTCGTCTGCTACTGAGATATATGCAGGTGTCCTTTATGAAATCAAGCAGCTAATTCCAAATCTGAAATCAGAATTGACCCAGCCCATCAGGATTTATAGTTAAAGAAAAATGTCTATAAACACATTGTATGTTGTACATCAACTATTATCCATAAACTCACATACACTGAACAACATAAACGCATTGTATAAAGTACACATTAACTGTTTAGAAACGCTTTAAGTAGTTGATTTATGCTCGCGAAGAGCAGTGGTTTGTCTCTGAAGAAACCAACAACAGTCCTCCATCGCGCCGAGTTGAATGTCTCCTGATAGCGTGCCTCCATTGTCTTTGTATGTTGGTGGAACCTCTCACCTTGCTCATTGCTCACAGCACCAAGGCAGGTTGGGAAGAAATCCAAGTGTGAATGAAGGAACTGCAACTTCAGCGACATAAGGCAACCCATTTCTTCAAAGGCTTTTATCATGTCTTGAACCAACTTGGCATAGTTAGTTGTCTGCTTTGTGGTTTCCAAGGAAATTGTGGACGACCAGTTTGAAAGCCTCCCATGCAGTCAGCTCCAGTGAGTTAAGCCTCAACTGGAAAACTGGATCAGAAAATAAATCACAAATTTGTGGTCTGACAAATATTCCAGCCTTCAACTTGGCATCAGTTAAAAGCAGTCCGAATTTTTCTTTCAGATTAAGAAATTCCGCACCTTCAACACTCATTGCCTTTACAAAGCTCTTCAATAGGCACAGCTTTATATGCAGTGGTGGAAGAAATATTCTTTGTGGATGTACCAGTGGCACATGTTGCACACTGAATTTACCCGAAATATGGTCTGTTCTTGATGGCCATTCTTTGATCTTCTACAGATTTGCATCATCTAGGCTATTCCACAAGCACAAGAAGCACATGTATATACATGTCAGCAGGCAACCACATGGTTCTCCCGCATAACCTGCTGTGTACACAGCACAAAAATGAACACTCAAAATATATAGCATTAGATTTCCATTTATTTCTATAACTAAAAATCCTTACGTATTGGGTTAATTCTGATTTCAGATTTGAAAACAGCAAACTCGGATTTGTCTAAGACACATGCTTTTACTTCAGTAGCAAATTGGTGTTGTCTCAGATTATAATCTGAAAGTGTATCACATTTTCATTTCCAATATCTGTATCTTTCTTTTTCTATTTTAATATAACACTGATGTGGGACCATGTCAAGCACCTTACTATGATCCAGGTAAAAATGATGTAACTACATTATCCTCACATCATTCAAAAATCCAACAAGTTTGCCTGCTTTGAAAACCACGAGTTTATCTTTAATGATCAATTATAATATTTTGCCTAAACACTTGTTAAGCTCGCTAGTCAGTAATTTCACAGGGTGAAAAATTAGCAACTTTCCAGTCTAATGGCACCTTGCTTAAAAAAGAGAGAGAGATTGAAAGTCCTACTAAGGAGATTTCACCTGATGAAAGTTTAGAATTATAGCATTATACCATCAGGACCCAGTAATTTTTATTTTTATTATTGTTAGCTTGTGATAAATAGGTAGTATTTTATTAAAGTACAGTAGCTAAAAAGATAAATCTGTGGAACTGGGACATGATTTGTAAATCAGTATCACATTAGTATTTATATTAGACTCTGCATGACATCATCAAGAAAAAAAGCTTATTTAGTACAATAGAGCAATTGCATTTTCTCACAATCACCTAGCAGACTGGCATTATTAAAACTAAATTTTCAAGTCATTTACCAATCTGGTCTCAACTACATACAACAAAAAAAGACTGGTGAAACCAGCATCTTACTGAGACAGCAAAGTATTTCTTTGTTATTTTACCAGGAAGAAAGATAAATATTTCAATTTGGCAAAGAACTAAGAATTCCATCCTCCGTGAATTTATAGGACAAATTTAACCAGCTTTTCAGATTATTTCACTTCATGTAGTCTGGATGAAATTAAAAGAAATTTTATTAATTAAAATGAAATCAGCTTGGGCACCGAAGAAATTCTGTTGCACATACACAGGCTATTTAAATGGTAGCCCAAAAGGGCAAAATAATGTGTGATAAATTTCCTGGGTTTACAAATACACATACAGGAACCTTATTAACAAAGATGTGACAACTTATACTCATGTTTCGTTTTTAAGCTTTAGTCTAAGGCCAATGAGAAAAGAGATCTAGCAAAAGGTCATTAAAGAGAAACTAAAGTCCAGATTTAGTGCACAAAATTTGTATTTTCATTTCATATAATTATGAGTGTGATTCAAAAAGAAAAGACGATTCGTGAATAAAAGTGACCAGTTATTATTTATTGGAATGCATTATTTCTCTGCATAATCCCCCTGTTTTTGCAATGGATTGAATCCATTGGCTCACAAGTTCCTTGATACCTTAATGGTAGAAGCATTTTGGTTGCAGAATATGTCACCATCACAGTAATTAACAATGCCCTTGTATCTCTTTTCTTCTCTCAAATTAGACTATTACTCATAACAGAAGAAAACTTACAAATTTGTATGGAAAACTCTGCACTATGCATGATATGTGTATTTATATAATTCAATGAAAGGACTTGTTTAGCCATTTTCAAGAACCAGATCAGATACTTGTGCACAGTGGTAAAAAAATCACCTGTTCAGAAAAAAATGTTGAGCTAATAACATAATTCATGAAAGATTTAAGCTAAGTGTTTCAAACTGGCAATGAAATATTAGTGAACCGCACATGCAAAAGTACAAATAATGCATTGAGATTTACAATGATAGACAAAGTGCAACCTGGCAGCATATTCAAGTGCAGTGCATGTAATATTGCATCAATGGCTTACTTCATAAAAGATTTAGGACATGTTGAGCCACTAATGTATGCATTAATGGCTGCCATTATGCTGAGCCATGGCAGATTTCTCTGCCTTGCACTGGAGAACCAAAGTCAATCTCTGAGATCTATTCTTAAATTACTTCTCTAAGATATTGTAAAGTTATCAATTAATTGTCCAGTTACTAAATTTAATGTGCAACATTGGGACATTTTACCATGACGCCAGCTAATCTAGCAGTTTCTAGTCAGGTATTGGTAGTGCCTCCTACACAATAAATTAGAAAAAATTATTATAAGCAGCAAAACTGGCAATAGATGGTATATGTAACACCTTTCCTACCAAACAGACCTATAAAAGAGTAAAATGATCGTTCCATTTTTAGCTAGTATGCAGGTTTAATGTGGGAGTGGGAAATTTTTGTCATTATATTCATCACTCGATAACAGAATGTGTTCAGTAGACAGGCTTACATTCTTACTAACAGCTTTCTTTTCAAAAAAATCTAATTAAATTTTTTATTAATTAAAAATGTGTGCATATTTATTTATTGAGTTCTCTAAATTATTTTTCTTACAGCTACATCAACATTTCTTCCATTAAAAACTAATTTTACTGCAGATACTTTCTGAATCCACATGGAATGAAAATGTAAAAAATACTAACTAAGATCTTTATGGCAAACCCAAAAATGTCAAGAGAAAAATGTCCATTTTTGGATTTCTTTAAGGAATTATTAGTATTATTTTTTTTTGTTTAATTACAAATTTTATAGTATGTTTATATACCTTATGGGTTTCCTGTTTCCCTTTAAAGTAGCTTAATACAATTTTTAAAAAATACTACAGTAGTTTTACAAACCAACCAGCAACAAAGTGGAAGATCTTTATTTACTTAAGAGATGTTGCTTTTCAAAGAAAATGATAAATCAAAATTCTCTGATTTTATTTGTTGACTGTCTGTGTTAATGTTGCATAAACAATACAGAAGTGATACAAGTATATATATATTACCAAGTTTGGGTACTTTTTTTCCTTTTTACCACAAAGTATTACTTGTTGATTTTAATATTAAACATCATTGAACCTGCATGCCCACATTGGCACATGAGGCATCCATTAGCAGAAACTCCCTGGTGTAAACTTCCTAAGGGAAGCAGAAGATAAGATGTGGAAGTTAACAACACACTCACCCTCAAAGACCATACTAGAACCCTTTATTTTTCAGATGGTGAAGAAGAGCAAAGAGAAACCACACCACTCTCTGAGCCAATCCAGGAGATTCAAAGCTAGACTATTAGCACAGCAGCCAAGGGGTGGGCCACTGCATCACACCCCACTCAGTATTAAAAGTGCTTGGTGTAACTTCTCATGGTTTTTGTCTGTAGCAGCTGTACTGCTATCAGGTGCATATTGGTATTTTCTAGTTTGATGTGATCAGTACAAGATAAAAAAAACCACACATTAACTATTCACATTAAAGTGCCAATACAAGAAACAGCATCCAATTATAGTCCTCAGTAATTCAAGTTAATAGCAGGATTGTGATGAGCAAAAAATCTGATAATTTTCTGCCAAACTATGAAAATAAGTTAAAAGCAAAATGGTATCATGGCTAGCTTTCTACATTTGTCTCCTAATCATTCAGATTTAGCATTTGTTATTGTCTTATTAAATTTGATATTTAAAATATTTTATTTGTGTCTGCTCTAAACTGAGTTCACCAACATTTTTTTTTGTTTCCACAATGGGTTTCCCCCGAAGTATAAGCCTAATCCTCATTTTTACTCAAGTGATCTAAGTTAGTCCCATGGGCTTATACCCCAGATAATCTAGTATATTTGTGGGAGGAGGGGGAGGGAGCGAGAAAGAGGAAGGGGAGACAACAAGTGCCTCAGAAAGAACAAAGCCGCAACACCAAAATAGAAGTCTAACTTAATCAGTCATCACCAACTAAGCAATCCAGTGAAAGGAAGTAGAGATCGGTTGTATAGTGATGTGAGAGTAAGCATGTGTATATTATTCTGTTGGTGCATATTACCTAGGTAAAATCTTTTAAAACAAAAACAATTTGGTGAAATAAGAAATTAAGAATCTAAGCATTAGTTTGCTATCTGTTATAGATGATTTGATGATAGAAAATTTTTGCCAGACCCTGGTCACTGGCAGCAGAAATCTGCTTTGTTCTATTACAAATGCTAGCTGTTACCCACAATTAGAAACAACAATAAAACTATTTTAAACTGCAATACTCAATTATATAATTTACCTCAAATTCTCGAATTTGTTAATGGGTAATGATGCTTCTCTACACAGCACAAAAACTTTTGATCTACAAAAGTAGGCAGAATTCCATTAAGGTGAAAATAGGTAGTTTTCATTTTAAAAATTTAGCATTTGCACTGCGTACGTGATGTTTTCCAGTATATAATTTGGGAAAACAATTAAACAAAAAAAAAAAAAAAAACTCGAGTAATACCAACATAGTTTAGTATGCAGGCTTGTTAGTCATGTGAGAGTTGTGCCCATCATATCTTGGCCAACCGTACAACTGATAGGTAAATAATACCACTGCATCGAGCTTTCTTTCATTAACCAGTGGTCTGGGAAAAAGATGTCTGTCTTGGTTAATTTGTGTCCAAACCAATTATTCAAGAAACAGTTCTGATTGATATCCTTACCAGAAAGTGTTTTCGGGACCACATCGTTCAGGGAAATGTTCGCTGTGGGCTTATCCATCGCTCGGGGGTTTGACACGTAGAACTGCATCTTATACGGCATCTGGAAACAAAGAGATAAAAAATTTTAAATTTTAATAAATAAAACAAAAAATACTACCTTCTATCAAAATAAATGTTCACTATATTGCGATTATAAGGTTCTGGGCTAAAGCTAATTAAAAAAAGATTACTTCCTGTAAGCTGTTCACTATACTGTGGATTTGCAGAATGCCTTTAAATATTTCATAACATAATTACAATTTCGCCTCCCTAAGAATCCCCAATTAACAATTACAGTACTTACTACTTATAAGACTGTGAATAAGTTCCGGTAAACATTTTCAAGAAATGGTTAAAAAAAAAAAAAAAAAAAATAAGCTTAGTGCTCTGGAGTTGACAGATGGTCCAGCCCGGCAAGAACTAGTTCTGTTCCTAGATTGACCAGTGATTAAAATTCAGTATTCTTCAAAGGGCTTAACAATAATTGGTTTGAGTTAACATTCTTTTGTCAAAAATCTGTGCAAATATTTGTATGCATATCTACTTAAAGTATGACGACGAAACATTGATCAATTAATATAAATTATAGTATTTATTTTCATTACACTCGGTCAAACTCGCGTACTTTTAAATGTCAAAATTTCTATATTTTGTTCTTTAAATTAAATTTCTGCAAACATTGTTAAATGTGTTTTAGGTTGAATACAGAAAACAATATCCTGAAAAACATTCCTCATACATAGAAATCAGAATGTTTATTAATTGGAATTTCTATTAACACTTTTACAAGTGGTAAATAACTTGTCTAAATAAGATTGTGCTAAATTTCCAATGTTTTGCTAAAATTTATTGCTGAGATTTCAAAAGTAAAGAAAAGAGAGAAAGAGCGTCTGTGCACGCTCCATGGTTTGTTTTCCCTGATGTCCACAATTCCACAGCCAGACTTGACAGTAATCTGCTTACTTACTCCCACAATGATAAACAGCTTCGAACACAAAGTTCTAATTTGCCAGAAACAACACTCCATGCTTGGTTTAATATTTACTTAAGTTTATGAGACCACTGTGAAGAACAATTCCACCATCAATTTAGATAATGGATGTTTTCAACATACTGTAACACCTAACCAAAAATAATTAATTTATTGTGGCTCTCCACGGCTCATTTTAACTCCTATGTACAGCTACCAAACGGATTCCCTGAAATGCATGCACAAGCACATTTTAGATGAACCCAAATGTGATGAAAATAAAATGTAAGTTGCCCTCAAGCCCCTGGAAACTTCAAAATGACTTTAGTGTACTTTGAAAACAGATGTGATGTGTGGTGCATATTGATTTTAAGGTTATAATTCTAACAGTTGTTTCTAGTAATCTCTGAAGACTTGACTTATTTGTACTAGTGTAGATTATCTGTTACCCTATTCTGAACCTTTAAGGAGGGGAGGTAATTATGTATGAACAGCATGGTAGAATTTGGAAATAAGAAAGAAAAAATACAATCAATACACCATAGCCAGTGACCCAGTGGTTAGACCATTAGACTTCCCAAGCCAAGGTCCAGAGTTCAAATTATGATCCAGACCAACTTTGTGTAGCACACCTCCAATGGTTTCTTCTCATTCTCATCACCAGCCAAGCCGAAGTCCTCCCCCCTTCCAAATCTAAAAATGAATAGCTCTGGTATGGATTCTCATTAGGTTTGTTTAGTAGTTAAAAAATGATAAAAGCACAGTCTATTACTATTCTCAACCTAAGACAGTGCTAAGAACATTTGTCTACAGTCTACTACTACTTTGTTATAATTGTGTAAATGTGATTATCGAACAGACTAAAACTTAAGCTTACATCTAACTGTAAACCTGACATTTTCACTGGTCCCAATGAAAAGAAAACCTTATAAAATTCTACATGTAGAGCCATGGGTTTCATTACAGTTTCGATGTTAAAGAAAGGAGGAAATGACTTAATAGTGTGATTATGCAAAATAGCACAGACTTTATCACGGCAATCAGTGGCTCATTCTGAAAGTCTGGCATTCAAGTGTAAATCATCTCTAGTCCTTTAAAACTCAAGTTTGGATGCTGATAACAACAATGAGCTGGAGGAAGCAAATTTGTACAGCAGGCTGACAATCATTTTCCTAACTACTAATAGCTTCAATGTGTTTTTGTTGTTATTGTTTTTTTAATGGCTGGCATTTTATTTGAACAGACTATAGGAAAGTGATCACTCCAGAACTATAATTTAGAATTTGGCACACTAAGACTCTTCCCAATATTCATGAAAAAAAAAAAAGGTAGGTTCAAGAATTAATACAATTGAAAAATAAGTGTATTAAAGAAATTGTAATACAAGAAAATATATCAATGTATAGTTAAGTTACTTGAACAATTTTTTATGAACCATTTGAGTAGCTCTGTTTTTATGCATCCAGGGAAAGGCTTTTTAAAAATTTAGATAGGTAAATTGAAAACAATTAATTTGTTTTAAACATAGTTTTAGAAAGTCTTAGCTTAAACCAGCATAAAAATCTAATTACTAGGTTGTCTCCCCATTAGGAAGGCCTTATATAAATAATGATGGCTTCTCTCCAACTTACAGCAACACAGAAATAGCGGGATTCCAACTACTGCAAATGACCAAACACAGCCAGCTGATCAGAATATCCTTGCAATAATTGTCAGAAGAATTAGAACTATCACTTTTTTTTTTTAGCTCAGTTGCTGGGCCAGTTTAATCCTATTATTATTGTTCATTTATGACATTGCCAGTGAATGGTATAAAACACACACTGCAAAGTAAAGGTTGGTCTTCATGGTTAAAGACGTGCAGTGCAGTGGCGTAATTTGCATAAGATTACAATGTTAAAAAAGGGGGGGATTTCTTCACCAATAACAATAAGTTAACAAGTAAAATAAACAAACAAACAACTAACTAAATGTAGATGAAGCAGACATTTTACTCAGAAAGGATGTGAAGGTCTATTAGCTTCCCTTCAAAAGTACCTTTGGTATTAGTGGATCCTTTTAATGGAAAAATAGCACTGAGATGATTGTGATTAAATTCTAATTAATAGTGGTTTTGTTTCCCCTGTTTTTTTTCATTAGTGAGTAATGCATCTCTTCATTCCATGGAAATTAAATTATCAGTCCCCCTCTCTGTATTCCACTACAGCATACTTCTGACAAGCCCTGCAGTTAGTAATATGCAAATTATTTTTACAGTTATGCTTTATCTTCTTTAAGATAGTCTACAAAAAGAAAAACCCATCATCGTGAAACAATGGAAAACAAGGGAATTAACAAAAAACCTGTTAGAAAATGGCATGGCATCAGCTGGTTTGCAAAAAATGCAACTTGAAATGGGATAATTATCTGGACATTTAACTTTTCGAACGTATGTTTGTAAATGAAAAATAAAACTATTTGTAGTCGTCTTTTTGGTTCTTTCAAGATGAGCAGCAATTGCTTTTATGGTTACCAAAAGAAGAAGAAAAAAATTTACCTCCATGTAAATAACATTCTAATGATGCCAAACAAAAACGTGTTCACAGCTAAGACAGTAATGCACAATCAACCTGGCCTTATTCCACTCATCAAACTAGTTTGATTGATTTCTTCATGCAGTGTGTCTTGTGTGACCATTTCCTGCACAAGGTCAGCCGTAGATAGATGAAGAATACATCAATATTTTTAAAAGACTACCAACACAGCTGACCTCATTAAAACATCTAACAAACCCTTAATAGTCCAAGCCCCGCCCGCGATCAACTATGCCAACAGATCGTCTCTACAAACAGCAATTTCCGCCCCAGACAAAAATGTTTCCAATCACCCGAACCAGGAACGTTTGTTAGAATGCAATGCGGGCATGATTAGTTCACTGGGGCATTTATGATCTTGTCAAAAAGGAAGATCTGAATAAGTAAAACCGAAGTGACCAACTACAAATTAAAACAAGGGGGAACAACTGCTTTTTTTTTTTTTTTTTTTTTGGTTCTGCTTTATTTTCATTTTTTTTTTTAAATGTTTAAAGCCTAAATAAAGAAGACTGAACATTTTGTCTAACTCATTAAAATATATTTCCTTAAAGCCACATTCTATACAAGGTTTTACACCAGTTTTGAAACTTTCCACTACAGGACCAGTGACTCCAAACAACATTATACATTGAAAAAAACAATGACACTAATATATATATATACCTTTCCTTTCACATCATAAAATAAAAACTCTATGAAAACTCTTGCATCACTGGCTCTTGAAGGAAATTGTTGCTCATCTGAATTTAAGTTTATTAAAATATTCTCATTTAAGATGAATGTGGTCTCTCTTGCAGCCTAGAGACATTATCTCATCATGCCCATTGGCACCTGGAAAATTAATTTCCTTTTCAGGTACAGTTATTTGACCAGTGTAAATTAGAAGGAATAGTTTTTAGCAAAAAGTTATATTATTGATTTCAAAAATACATTAATAAATAATCAAATGAAATTTGATCTTTCTCTCATACATATGCACGTGTCAAAACAGTTTTCTTCTTCTTTGTTCATAACTTGTGATGTGAAGTCATTACCAGTAGCTCAACTTGACCAAAAAAGAGAGTATATATATATAACAGTTTTATTCTACGATCTGGGCAGAAATATTGGGGAAAATTTCAGCTGTCTTACCAAGTTACTTTGTATCACAAAAGCTCTTGCTTTGTTTACTTTTTTTTAGATAAGACACAAAAATAATAATAATAATAATAATAATCTTAAATTCAGCTGACAGGAATTAAATTATTTCAAGTCAATTATATATGCAAATGGTCTAATCCTCCAATAATCAGTAAATATTTCCATGGTTAGACACAAATACTATTCCTGATTAGATCCTACTGAAGCTGTGCCAGGACATTTTTTTTCCCCACCTTTATTCAACTGCCACATTTAAACTAAGAATTTAAAAATGACTTAACATTTGTTCAACAAAAAGGCCTGCAAATAACAATGCAGCAGACTCGTTTTCCTTTCTTCATTTTTGATCTTATATAAATAATCCATATTTTAGGAGAATGCAAAAAATAGTTTGATTTATTGTAAAGAAAAAAAAAACATTTTTTTCGTTTGTTCTATATCATATGTTACTTTTATTTAATGCAAGATATAAACTGAATTATTTAAATGTTTTGCTTTCTTTCAGACATATCTGTAATCCACTTCACACATCCACACAAACATACTGTGAAATCTATCAATCCTACATTTATCTGCCTTCCCTGGACATTGAATCTCCCTTAAAATGTAGCAGCTGATGGAAGGAAGCAATTACACTGCTTCATCCCCATTCCTCATCACTATTCACTATATTTAAAAACTCAGGTTTATATTTTAAACCATTCTGCCTGCCTCCAATCTGTTTTCAATAGGCCATCTCTAGTCCCCGGCTTTTTCCAAGTTGTTTTCCCAAATCCACAGGGTGGGGGTCAGAGAAATTCTCCATTTCATTCTCAAGCAATAAGCGCAAAATGTGTATGGCTCCCCAGACCATCCCACAGGAGGAAACAACAAAATCAACAACAATCCTGATAGAGGAATCAAGAAAACAACACAAAACACATCACACACACACAGCTCTCCCTCTGGCCAGTCCCTTTAGAATAGAGTATGTTGGGTGGGTGGGTGGGAATTTTCTAACAAGGATGTACACAACAAGGGAAAGATGTGTCAATCCCTTCTGACAGATGAGTAAATGAAAATGGTGTTCTAGTTTGTTGTTTGATAAAACAGTCAAACAAATAACCAATTATATATATATATTTTTTTTGATAAATCAGAAATCCACCCAAAAGTTCTTAGCTATAATTGTTTAAGAAATTTTAAAAAATCATT
Organism: Nautilus pompilius; assembly: GCA_018389105.1. Lineage (NCBI taxonomy): Eukaryota > Metazoa > Mollusca > Cephalopoda > Nautilida > Nautilidae > Nautilus > Nautilus pompilius. The sequence continues at coordinate 230,030 of JACATO010000649.1, read as the reverse complement.
ACCACAATAAAGTACAACCATAATAATAATAATTATTATTTTTATTGCATGTGTGGGCACATGCATGCACAGTGAACTACAACATGTATGTGTGTGCACATAAGACATAAATAAATGGCATTCTATCGATATATAAGGCATGTAATCTTTGACATTTTTCTCTCCTTATGAGAATAGATGAGTCTAATGCAATCTGTTCTTAAAATCAACACAACTTAGAGCACATTGCCATTTTCATAACCTGAAAGATTACCCATAAATCCTGATTTTCAGATTATATATATAATACCAGCTCCATCAATGGTGTATTTTAAACTAAACCAGCCACATTTTTTGTTAAGTTTGTCTCCAGAATTAACAAGCTCTTCTACACTAAAAGTTCAGAAAAAGCTCAAAGTTCTAGAAAATCCATTCAAGAAACTATCAAAATAAACTAACTGCAAAACATTACTGCTCTAATTATGATAGTTAATAGATAGAGTGCCCTGTACTCATTCTTTTCAGTCCAAAGCATCTTTCAGCAAGTATAAACTGGGTGGGGGAGGAGCGACTCCACTCTTCAGCGAGCGTATGTACATCATTCTTTGGTGAGCATGCATACAACTTTGGTTGCTCGTGTGTTTGCAGCTGACACATTTATTAAAACTATTCTGCTAAGAAGCCTTCCTTGAAGTGGAGGTAGCTCCTCCTGGCAAAACAATTCCAAAGGAACATCTAAATCCCCAATGAACTACGCTATCATTACATTTCATTTGACTGGCAAAATATAGCAGATAGGCAAGATGTTGCTTTAAAATAACTCCTAAGATTAATTCACTAAATGTATACAAATGCTTACCCTGTTTAAAACTTTCTTAATATTTATTCGTCAGTTTACATTCTATTTCAGGATAAGATAAACTATATAATTAGAGATCACTAAGTATTCCAAATGCAGTTTAGGAATGTCTACCTTTTCCTTGTGTATCACTCTTATTTTCTTTTATACCTTTGAATTTTTATTGGTATCTTTCCATATTTTTGTCAAATATATTTATTTCAAATATTTTTATTGCTTGGGTCAACTTGTATTTTTGCTTCAAGTTCCCTAAAAAAGACCCATTGTAACCATTTTGAATAAACTGCACCAGCACAGATGCAATGACGACAGCTAATCCTGCAAAAGTTCAGAAAATTGAGCATTGATTAATGTTGTCACTAACAGGAAACAGGGGACCTTCGCTTCACCGCAGAAATCACTCTGAGAGATACATTTATCATTAACAAATCAACCAGTTAACCAACCCATAAACTACAGAGGCATGGCGAATTTCTCAAGACAACACGAGCCTCAAATTCCCAAAGACTCCATTAGTCTGTTAAACTGCCCTCATACATCCACCAAATACATATTTTCTATCAAACATTGAGGTTGGAAACATATTTCGGACAGGGTGTAACAGACAGGCAGTGAAAATACTTTAAAAATCAGTAAAGGAAAAGTAAGCTTTGTACCCATTCTTCGGATGTTGCAAAGTCTCTTTTTTTTATTATTACTATAATAGTAAAGCCATAAAAAATAAAAAAAGTCATCAACAAATACAAATTGATTCCAACTGAGCTAAAAGCATTATTGTTCTGTTTGCCCACGGGCTATGCTTAAACAAGTTGTGGCTAAGCCGAGCAGAAAATGATTGGTTGTCCAGCAGACTTTAAAAAAAAAAAAAAAATCCTGTATAACAAAAATCCGTGATAAAAGAAAAATTTGTTCTAAAGCAATCTCGTCTTACTCACTACAAAGAAGGTAACAACATTTTCCCTTTTATCTTTCAGAAAGGGTTAATCAGTAATATGGGTATTTAAAAAGCTGTCTACGATTTCCATTCATAAGATCAATAACAAAACAGTGCTAACAACTGATGAAGCTACAAAACAAGACTTGTTATTCAGTGATCTTTTTTACCAACCAGGCTGATAGATAAATTACTTAGAAAAGAATATAACAACAACAACAACAAACGGCATGTTGTTTCCAAACGTTTGAAGGTTTTGGATTTCCTTGGGAGGCCCTCTGGCATGAAAACAAAACTAGACATTAAGTCTTATTCTCATCAGACCACAACTCTAGAACAAAAATCAATATGAAGCCGCAAAATGTGCCAAATTCGTTCGTATGTCCCAGCAACATGGCTGATAACGTTTTTCCCTGGCAGTAAATAATTATTTTTGAATGCTCATATATAATGACAAACAAATTTTTTTACAAATCTATGAAATTGTGCTACCCACTCTGGGAAGAAAAAAAAAATTTGGGGGGGGGGTATGTCTTTTTTATTAATATGATTAATGATTAATTTAGTCATTTATCTTCAGGAAACTTAACAAAGCAAAATAGAAATAAATAAATAATCAAATTTTACTTTAGCTGTCAAATATCTACAATGCATCTGGAATATAAAAGTCATTTTGAAGATATTCCAAACAAACCGTTCAGGCAGTTGCCTCTACATCTGGAGTCTAAAGACTGCGCGCGAAAACCGCGTAGACTTGGCGGTAATGCTATAAATAAGCCCTAAGTGCTTTGAAGTGTACACCTCGAGAATTCTTAATTTGTGAATATATCGACAAAATTCAGAAACTTATGTCCATATAACAGAGAAGTCAAATAAGAGCGGAGAAAATTAACGCATTTTGACTTTCTCTCTCAGCAAAGAATCAATAGAACTCAGAACCAGCCATTTACACGCACCTTGAAATTAAATTTTTCTGAACTCAAATCTTGTCTTATTTGAAGAGGCCCAATTTTCCCTAAACTGCCAGGTTTTACTTCGCCCAACTTCTGTACAAAATATAAAACACATATCAATTCAATAAAGTTAATTATTTTTCAAGAACCTCCTGAGGACAGGGGAATTTTTCTATCAAAACTCATGCAGTTTCCTCTCTGACAAACAGTCACATTATCTAAACTTGCAATCACCTTTTTCTTTTTTTTCTCCTACAGAAGCCCAGCTTGCTAAAATGATTGCTGGGCTACAAAACTTTTTTTTTTCCAACTGAGCTATTTAAAATAAATAATTTCTTTTTTCAAATAAAATATTTACAGTACACTACCCCCAACAAATTTAGAGCTCATCGGGTTTAATTACCTTTGCTATTCTTTTGATGCCATATCAACTAAATCCTAAGCACCAATATATCCAGTATTCAAATAGATAAAACAGGACATAATGAAGATAGATATTAGAAATGGTATATAAATGACTACTTATTTATTTTAAAATTTTATTTCTGCAATACATTAATGTGTCTGGGAAAGTGTCATGCTCCACATATTGTATGGTACATTTAGATATTTACCTTGATGAAAGAAATTGCAACTTTGAGTATCTTCCACTACCAGGTAGCCTAAGAAAATTAAGTGTCATGCACATTCTGTCATTTGATATTTACCTGATACAGAACATATCTGTAACAAGTGCTTACTTCTAAGCAAGAATAAAAACTTGATTAATTAAATATGCTGAAAAGACATTTCCTATTTTACAATAAGCATTCAATAAGATCAACACACAGTAAATAGGCTGTTAACCAACCCTAATGGGACCTGAAGATGGTTGGATATCAGAAAAATTTGGATACTTGGATTAACTGTTTTAACCCTTTGATGATGGACACTTTTGGAAAAGTTTCTAGCTGGAAAGACAAAAGGCTTTTTTTCTATCATATATAGAAACAATAAACTACTGAATGCTACCATTGATTTTCCAGGATGTTTTTTTTATTGAGAGAACTTTGCTGATTAATCCACACTGTTTGTAGAGGCCAAAAGATTGGTCCTATTGTCTCCTGAGGGTTAAACAAGTGTTGTTGGTGATCCAACAGCTGCTTGTTTTTTTTTATTTTGTTTTGCTCAGTAGTAATAACTACAGACCTTTTCTTTGGATTGCTTGCTGAAGAACTAAGTGTAGTATTATTTGGCAACATTTTGCAAAGATCAGAATTATTTTCAATGATAAAAATCTCTAGAAAGAGAGAATACAACCAATCAACATGCAACTGCAGAGAATGTTAATCATCTAACAAGAAGCAATCTGAATATGCGCAGACAGCAGATACAGTTCCCTGATGACCGACTCATGAACTACAAAGGTTAGATAGACAAAAATAATCTGATTCTGGCTTTTGGATAATTGGACAAGTCTGTTATCTGGAGGTTGGATAACGGGTTGTTTCCTGTAATTTGCTGAAATTAACTTTTATTTTATAATAAATAATAATTTAACACCTGCCCTTCAAACCAAAACTAAACTTGTGTTACATTTTGTGAGTGTAAGTGGTAAAGATACTAATCTATTTATGAACTCAGATTACCTATTTAATTTCTTAAATCATTATCTTTTTCTTTAACTACAATGCATTCTCCAGAAATTTGCCCTCTTTATTTTCTTTTGTATTGTTTGACACAAACATGCAGAAAGTTTTGTTTTCATTTTTTGTCATTGCTAATATTTAATATGGTTGGCATGGAAGTCTGGTGGTTAGTCTACTGGACTGCTAGGGTCAAGGGCTTGAGTTCAAATACCAGTCAGGAACGGCTCAGTTTGGTATACTTCGCAAGCACGATTTCTTCTTGAAGTTCTTCCCTAGCCAGCTGAATAGGTTTCCTCTGGACAATCCATTTTTCTCCCATATATGAGAATGAAAAGCTCTATATCCCTTCTAATTTCGCACACTAAAAATTCATGAATGCCTTTAAGCTAATAAAATGTTTGCCATTCTTCTGAAGCAGATCCAAGGCTAATTCATTTGCTGATGTACTTTCTAAGACTAATTCTAGCACAATTATGTTCCGGCAATGTTTTGTATCTCTCCTTTTCCTTTCAGTGTTTGTACTTCATCTTTCCCAAGATTTGATAGCTGAAAATTTAGGAGTAATCAGCAATGATTAGAACATAATTGAGAGTTTTCAAAGCATTGTACTGTATGGAAGTTTTCCAAATTATGGGCAGATAAAAAAACCAGATTCAGACAGCACACATGCCACTTTAAAACATGGTGACATTCCAACACTTTTAAAAGCATAACTGGTGTAGTGATGGCTGCTGGCGAATAAGCAATGCTGCACAATAAATGGGAGGATGTGGAAATGTTTCAGAAGAAATGCAGCTGCACTGATAGTGCATAAAAAGGAAATTAAGTCGAGACTTGTGCAATTAAAAGTAAATTAAAAGATGTAATAAAATATTTTTTAAAAACTGGCTGTCACTATTGTTGAAGAAAAAAAACAAAAACTCATCCTAGAGAAGAATTGTTAGAAATCTAATGCCAAGCCAGCCACTATTAGTAAAATGAGAATAGTTTCCATCTAAATCAGGAATTTATATTAAATGGGTTTTATGGAAATGAAGATAAACTAGAAATTGTCTTTTAGTGTCCTGTGTTTCTTCTGACAAAATGAGAAATTTACTTTATAGTAACCGCTCTAACTTAATTACCACAAAATTCTCCACAGATTTCCTACGATACTACTGTACAATGTGGAACACATTTCTGTCAAAAAAAAAAAAAAATTGATGCAACAACTGTGACATTTGTTTATTTTGCAGTATTATTTAAAATAGCAAGGAAAAAGTATAAAGTGGCTAGTGTAATGACAAAAAGTGTCACTGTATAGTGCACAATGTTAGATGAGTACATTTTTTAACAATTAAAATAAAACCTTGGAAGTTCCACATTGATGTTTAATGCCAATATCAAAATGTAAACACCCCCCACCCCACTTTACAGACAATTTCCTCACTAAAAGATACTGGATGTGTTATCTGGTTTTATCTTCAACCAATCTTTCTACAAAACCTAAGCCAGTTCATCAATAATTAGAATAGGTTGCCTTTTCCTCACACTCTGTGTTCAAATCCAGGTTAACAGAAGGCCAAACGAGAAACTCAGTTGTATTTCCCTGGAGTTATTTCACTAATGCAGCTCTACAGTGGTAAGATCTGGGTGTTGTTGTGGTCCAGAAATATTGGTTTGAGAGTGAGTGGATGATCACCGAAAAAAGAGGAACACCGCCATTAAAGTGTTCCTGATCCTGTCAACTATTAACATCTAGGGTACCAGGCAGAGAAACAAGAATTTAAGATATTAATCCACACCCCATGTCAGACGGACCACAACAAGTAAGTCCCAGGTTATAAGATTGTCCCCAGTGCTGTCAAAGTCTCATGCAATCGTGGACATGCTTGCAGGATAAACACACTTTCATTTAACCAGTGTTAACCCTCTGTCATTCCACTAAAACTACTGACTGACCTAATTAAGTCTGGATGTTTCACATGGATGTGTGTGTAAATAAAGATCTAGTGTCTAGGACGCTGCTTCAGCAAATTCCCCACTGTTGGTTCTCTGAGGTTCTTCAGGTCAACAGCACTACCTCATTGTGGTGCATTTTATGAATAACTGCTCTGACTTCTATAGTTGTCTTATGGGGATGTTTACCATATACTCTTGTTAAATAGTGTTTAGCAGTGAGTCAAATGATGGAGTGGTGCATGCTATGTTGCTGCCTTGTGTGTCTGCAGCAAAGCCCAACAGTTTTTACTCCAAGTCTGCTATCTCTGGGCTTCTGTGCAACATCTCCATGGCATTTTAAAACATGCAACATCTGAAATTATATTGCTTAACAGAGGAAATCTGGTGGATCCATCAATGCTAAACTAAGTACTCAGTTTTAAGCTTACTTTAAAAATGATTTATCAAACTATTAATTTTTACCACAATCATCTGATTAAAATAACTAATGAACTTATTCATTTTTAAGTTAAATTCACTACTCAACTTTTTCTGATGAATAACAAACGGTAAAACTTATATGCATGATATTCATACCATCATTTTTCAAATATATATGCTAATTAGCGGGATTTTTTAAAATTTGGTTTATTTCTTTTTGATAAAAAATATAGCTAGCTTTTCTGTTGAATTGAAAATCTATTCTCTTTATTCTAAACAAATATAAAATATACTAGTAGCTGTTCAACAGTTGTACTTGTAATGCTAACTATATCAACCACGTGTTACCTTCCAGTACAGGATAATTAAGTTAATAACAAAGTTCTAAAATTTGTGCACTTAGTCATAAAAACCACGCTAATCCAAAAGCCAGTTGATAGAATGAACACATTGGTAGATTTTGTATCCATTTAGACAAAGTAAATCCTCCTCTGTTAACTGAAAAGGGACCAAATAAAAAGTACAAAAACATTAAGAATAACCTCTCTCTCTCTCAAATTTAAACATAAGCGCAAATGGAAAGAACTGGGCTACTGACAGAACCTGGTTCTTGAATACCAATAAAAGTGAAAACACTTGTGAAGAACCATCAACCTGCAACATCTTGAATGGGAGAAAAAAACCACAAGCCAGCCAACAAACCAATCCAGTATTCCAATATTTGCAGTGCAGAAGGGCCTGCTGATCAAGGAATGGACTCTGATGGTTGTGGAATCAACACCCAATAGATAGATAGTCAAATCATTCATCTTTAAGCAATTAACAAATTTTGAAAGTATGGGAAATAAATTAGCATACTAGAGTACCAATCCATGAATGCAAACCTGTATTGCAGCAAAGTAGTAATTAATAGCCATTGGAATGATAGCCTATTTTGTTTTTCTTCTTCTTTCTCTTTTTAATTACATAAAGCATAAATACCAGAGAAGTGTTATACTTGGTAGAACTAACATACCAACTTTATTTGCTATAATAGCTTTATTATTTTGAACTACATTCAGGGCTTACAGTTCTGTTATATTAAAATGATTACCTATTAAAACAATGGAAATCCGTTTTACACACAATCTTTTGAAACTGTTAGTATAAAAGACATTCAAAGAATATCCAGAATTATCCTAGGCAACTGATGCAAAGGATATTTTATCATTTGCATTAGTCATGCAACCACGCATGTATGCATGCACATGTGCTGAGATTGAGAGAGAGAGAGAAATAAACACTAACATGCAATTTTGCCAGCCATGTGCATAGTGCTGGCCTGAAAAGATTGTAGATGGCGACATAATTCACTCAACAAGCATAGTTTTTAACCATCCTACAACAAAGTATTACAGACATTGCAAAATGAGTATTAGTGCTTTTTTATAAACAAGTACCTTGGGAAAGTGGCTTAACAGATTTCTGCTTATGAAAGCTAATATGCAACACACAAAGGAATACGCTATAGTCCATCTTTCAACAGTTCATTTTCAACTTTCAATGGAAAAAGCCTGAAATAGCCTAGCTTATTTATATTTAAACATGGCGACTGCAAGTGATAGTCTGGATGGCAATTTTGTATACCCATAAGACCAACTTGGTATACATCAAACCATAGTGGCTTTAATGCTAACATGGTACTCTGTAATTTTAAAAAAGACATCCTGCTAAAAGACAGTACAGTCTGTCCTTCCATATTTCCAGAACTGCTGCTTGAAAGAAACAACAGGACATGCAAGCAGCATCTTCACTGAATATCCCAGAGCCCTGATTTGATTCTGGAATATGCATACAAGATCATCTCCCAACAACATGCTCATCCCATTATGTGAATGCACTAGAACTAGAACCAGCTTAAAATCATGAACATTACGTACAAAGAAGCCCTGTCAACTGTCATTTTTGTATATTGTTTTTCTAGTCACACAAAATGCTATCACTTTCATATCATACATGCAACAGTAAATTTCTTAAATAAAAGTAAATCAAATAATTTTTTTTAGCCATATTCAGTCCAATTAATCCACATCTTCAACTGTGTCACCCTATCTAATTATATTTACCCATCAAATGTTCTAATATCTCCCTTGAAAAGGTTCCAGTGTACAATAGATTTAAAAAAGGAGAGAGAAAAAAAAGGGGGGTCTGCCATGATTTGTTAATAACAACCTAATGGAATATTTCCAGTCACTGCCAAATCTTACTTGTATTTAACAAAAAAACTCCTATTCTTCTAAGATAAATTCTTAAAAACATTGCAAGATCCTCACCTCCAAAATCTCTCTTCAAGACAAAATTCTTCTCCCACCATTATGTCAGATGGGTTATCATCTGCTGAAACCATTTTCTTCAGACCGTCTCATGGTCAAATCTAATTGTTTTAGCAATATAACTAATATACGAAACCATGTGGTCTCCACCTACACAAACAAATTACGTAAATTCATGCTGTTTTTTTATTAGTAAATTCATTAAAATTTTCAGAGATTAAGCATTTCATTTATTTATAAATGAAAAGTGGGGATACATTCAGTCTACTTGACCAATTACCCTTTTTTAAAAAGCTAGCTCAACTAAATTTTTGCAACACTGATTATTACAACAGAATTTGTGCAAGTAAAATAAATTAACCAGTTAATGGTAATATTTATCGGTTTTAAAGGTCCCATCTGCTGTACTTCTAGCAAACTTTACATTTCCAGAAGTTTTTTTCTTTTTGGTACTTTCGAAAATGATATGCAGTGATTTTATATTTAAAAAAAATTAATTTATGCTTTTCGAGACCACCACAACTGTTCTCAAACTAATGTAAGCGTGTCAAGTAAACAATTCACTATACTTTTGTTCATGACTGATATCAATAGTAAAATAATAGATGTTCCACAATAAAGTTCTTATCACTGCGAGCCTTATATATAATGTCATTATGCCTTTGTGTCACCTAAGTTTCGATAGAAACTTAAATAAATTGGCAAAAGTTTGTTTTTTATTGTTCTTTTTAATAAATAAAATTTGTTTTAATTGTTTTGCTATTGTTTTGGGAACTTTTTGTCAAAGTTTTCCTACTACTAAAGACAATCACTAACATGCAAAAGATACAAACTGAAAACCACAGCCACTATTCAACAACTTAAAAGTATTTTAATTAAACTGCTTCTCCTTTGACATTTATTTCATAAAAAAATACAAGTAATAAATAAAACAAAACTAAACCATGATTAATTAATTAATTAGTTGTTTTTTTTCTTTTTACATAAGGAGCATACCATGTGATGGTAATAGTCATGGGCATGTAATAAATAAGGATTTAAAAAACCTGAATATCTGAATTTTCTTTTGGGTTTGCTTCAAAAACATTGGTAAGCCAGATGGTGGGGTGTCAGTACTTCTGAAAGCAAGCTTGTTGTTTTAACAAAAAAGAAAGAAATACAGTAAGTTGTCAAAAAACAGCAACTCCACAGACTTTCTGAATTTGTTAACATCTTAATAAAATCAAGGTTAGAAACGATTTAAATCATAACATTTCCCTATTTTCTTCACTTTTGAAAAATATTACAAATGTATAAAAAAGATAAAATATGACAGAAAAGGATGAACAATCAAAGACCCCCCCAAAAAAAAACCATCAACTCTTACATAATGTGTTTTCCAACACTTTAACATTTAAGACTATACACAAGGAGAAAAGTAACGGTGACAGTCTTGAACTGCATTAGTCTACTGGAGAAGTGGTCTGATTTAGCACATTGTCAGCATGCATCCACTTAGCCTCTGCAAGAAAATCTGATGGACCATATTCAGATCCAATTACTGCTGAATGCAACACAAAGCCTCACAGTCTTACTGCTGCCCTTGTCAGGGTCAGTTACAGATGTTATTTCTAAAATCAGAAACGGTGTGTTGCCAAAACCTACGGAAGCTAAGTTTAACCTGCCATTTTTGGAAAGACTAAGGAAAATAAGTAATGTGCTTCCAGAAACCTGATTTTACCAAGTGCTAAGTTAGAACAACGCAAGAATTTTTTTTTAAAATTAATTCATTTAATTAAATAGTAAAAAAAAAACTTGCTTTCAGATATTTCTTCATTCATGTAAATATCGCAGTGCCATACTGCGGCGCTAACTTTTTTTTAAAAAAAAAAGGGTTTATTGCCAGCATCATAGTGGTTTTTTATGCAATCGAGGGAAATTTTAAAAAGAAAACAGCTAAAATTTTTCCAAAGTGTTTTTTCTCAAGGATAAGCAAATGGAAATAATTTGCCTTTGACCTTATGATCCAAAGAAACAATGATTTCTATAGATTAAAAAAGCAAAATTGTTTCCTGATCAAGTGTACAAGGTCTGTCCAAAAAGAAACCAAACTTTTAAAACAGCACACCACTCAGCTGGCATAGCATGCTCACGACTGCAGTGCTGTGTATTGGTAACCTTGACCTTCAGTCTAATAATAGCCGCATCACACCACATCAGTTAGTCATTGATCTACATGCACTAGAGTGAACTATATTTAGTGCACTTGGTGATTTGATGCAAGTTGAACAATGAAGGATCTTGAAGAACAACGTGTTTGTGTGAAATTCTGTTTCAAATTAGGAAAAACTTTTATGGAGACTTTTCTAATGTTGCAACAGGTACCACCAGCATTTCAAATTGGGAAGAACATCCACCGAAGACAATCCCAAATCTGGACGACCTTCCACGACAACGTATGACGATCACATTGAGAAAGTGCGTGCTGTGATCCATGGAAATCGTCACCTGACTGTCTGTTTAGTTTCTGAAGTAGGCATCTGTAAAAGTTCATGCCACATGATTTTAAAAGAAAAATTGAACATGCATCATGCAGCCGCAGAAGTTGTGCCACGTCTGCTGACAGATGAACGAAAAGAGAACCGAGTCACAGTCAGTCAGGAGCTCTTTGATCATTCGAATGCTGATGAAAGCTTTCTGAAACGTGTCATAACAGGAGACGAAACATCAGTGTATGGCTACATGTCAAAACAAAAGGGCAGTCATTGCATAACCTTAACCCTAATCCTAACCCTAAAAACACAAAAAGAAAAAAAATTTCATCGAGACTTCTATTAATCCCATCGGATAGATAAATTTGATTCCAAGTACTTTAGCGGTTTGTACAATACATTAATTAAGGAAATAAGAAAAGGGAACTAACTACCACTGTCCCTAGTTTTAAAAAAAGAAAACTATAAGTGAATGGAATAATGTATTGGCAAAATGTATTTAAAAGTAATGGAAAAATTCAGTTTAAAAAACATCATGATAGATATTGTATGTCCTGGGAGGGAGGGAGGGGTCTTATGCAAGCCATTGCTTTCTTACAAATACTAATCTATACAAAACCTATTACCTTAGCGTTGCCCAACTTTTTCATTAGTTAAACGTTTGAAGACATCATTGAAATAAATGATTATCTCAAGGTTTAAGTTTTTGATTTAGTCATGTTTTGGACAATGGTGAGGATCCAATGAGACCCGCCATGAGGTTGACATAGCAACCCTTGGAATCAACAGTAATCTAAAAAAGGAAAAAGGATGAATGCACACAGCAGTAGAACATGGTAGATGAATGATGACAATCACAGAGTAGCCAACTTGAGTGTGTCTTTAAAGAAAGAAAAGAATACCAAAAAATATATTAAAATATCCAATCTGCTAAGCTAGTTAACAACTAATTCCTTAAGTGATTTCGATCTTAACAGCTGAACCATATTTGATTTACATATATGTTCTGAGAAAGCAGGCAGATTCGAATTTGCCACAGCCAATCAAGAAAACCTCTTTCTTTTGTGCCGTCTCCCAATCCACTTCTAAAACAAGTAAAAATAATAAAAAAGCTGTTTAAAATCATGCTTTGGTTGTTTCCTTACCATGAAATCACAGTTTGGGTTTTTGCAGGCTGATACTGGCATGAAATTTATACATTCAGTAAAACATAACCTCTTACAGATGTGGACTAAGCGTGAAATAGCTCATGGAAATCCCAGACACCAACAGAGCAAAGGGTCAATAGTAAAGCCATACTAGAACATGGAAATCAGTTAACTAAATAAAAATAACAACCGGAAATGGTTATTTTCCGCATTAACCATAGACAGTAATGTTGGATAGCATGCGCATCTCTTTTAACTTTAAGCAGTATCAGGATGGGAAAAGCTAAGTTTTAACAGGCTAAAGTCACAAAACCATCCAAACAATTCAAAAAAAAAAAAAAGGCATCAAAAGTTGAGTGAAGCAAAGTTTATCTACTGTAAGCAAAAAATAACCTTGGCCAGTTATATGGGGCCCATCACTGCAGCATCTTAATTGTAATTTAAGTGGAATTTGTAAATTTTCTTGTATATGAAAAAGCAAAACTATGCCTCCTTGTCAGTACCTTAATATTTCTTATTATAATGAACTAAACAAGAGTGGAATCATACAGCCATGTAAAGCACCATGAGATACCAACTTCAGCAGGGCCAGGAGTTCTTTATAAGCGGCAGGAATTTCTAAAATAAGAGAGAAAAACTACACTCTACTTTGATCTTTTTTTTTTTTTTTTATTTTTTGTGGTGTGTGCGTGTGGGTACATGTGAAAGTTCTTGTATGCGTGTGTATCTCCGAGGAGAAGGGAGTGGAGGTTGGTGGCCAAAGCCAAGGGGGGGGGCCCCAAAAGACCAGTTAGTCGAGTGACAAAATCCAAATGTAAAACATACCTACATGGATACAGACACACTTCATGCTATGGATGCTACATAAAATTCTACACACAAAATCAAAGCAATGCCAATTATAGTGCAACATATTTTGTCATTCAGAACAAAACTGAGAATTGACAAATAGAGCTAAGGTAGATTTTGTGTGTGCATGTGCGTGTTCGTTCCCAATAAATCTGTAGTTACTATGCCAACAAAATAACTTACGTAAAAATAAGTCTCAAAAAAAATTATTGTTTGCATTGTTTTAAACCCGAAGACAAATGGAAACAGAACATGTGAAATATTATTGATAGAGCAATCTAACAACCTCAAAAATTCAACAATTTTTTTTTTAAAAATTTGAGTAATAAAATAAAACTAATAGAAATATGATAATCCAATTTTTCTAAATCTACTCCAGCAAATGATTTCATAAATTCAATCTCATGCAGACAACAAGATAATTATTCTTTTTCATACTGGGAATTGATTTAATTTTGGTAGTTGAAATTTTTATAAATTTAGTTTCAAATAACCCCTTTAATCAGTTTAACCCTATGTACAGTTGCAGAGTAGCTTATTCTTTCAAAGCTATATTCTAATTTCGCTTTCTTCTTAAAATTCATTCGATGTAATATTGTTAATGTCTGTAATCCCAAAAAAGAAAAATTTGATTTTACTTCCTAACTTCTGAAGTATCTAAAAGGTAACTTCATTTACCTTATTTTCTCCGAGTTTTTGCCAACGTAGCCAGAGGTGGAAGTCCATTATAATTTTAAAAATCAAAAAAAAAAAAAAATCACTTCATAGTACACAGTCAAGTAAAAATCTGCAAGTTTTAGCTTTTAAAACTTGCAATAAATTTATACGTAAATGTTTAAAAAATTGTCCACAAAACAGAAGGGTAGGGAAATTCTTTCTAGTTAAACATTAATGTAAAAGTAACAAATTATAAAATGTTGGACAACAGTATTCGTCAAACTATTAGGCCATTCAAACGGAAACAAACGTGTCAGCTATATTAAGGGAAACCTAAAGTTGGTTTAAAAACTTTTTTGCTCCATAGTTAAACTTGTTTTTTTTTTGTAATAAACCACCCATATCATTCATTTCAGAGGAATTTCAGCAAGTTTTAAACTTCTGATTGTTTTCAGATATGTTCTGGTACATCATAGCTCTCTTGTCAAAGAGACTGCAAACACCTCCGTTTGAAATGTAGTCATACAAATAAATGGAATGCTGCATGGCGCTTCTATTTTTTCTGATACATTTCTTGTTCAACTCACTTCTAAAAGCCTCGAAAAGGTGGCAGTATCCAAAGTAACTAAAAAAAAGTGTAACTGGTAATTCTGTTATCTAAACCAAATCATTCACACCAGTGATATAATATATATATATATTTAAATTGTGCTACTAATAATGCATGATAATCATATTTCAGAGTTACATTTCTCATGCATGTTCCACTGACGCAGCTATAAATGAATTTTATCCTCCAAGCAGGATCAAGTTTGTTATGAAAACACATTTCTGCAGTGGACGGACATTTCTTTCTCACAATTCTGACTCTGAGATTAACCTGAAAAAAGGATACAGATGGTTAGTTAAAAAAATACCCGATTGCAAAGCTGGGTGGAAGTGTAATCTGCTGCTAAGAAACGAAGCTATGTTACAATCCGATATCCATTACCACATAACATGGTTTTGGTTTATCTGTAGCTACAACTATGCTGCATTTAAAAAAAAAAAAAAAAAAACCTACTTATTCCCTCACCAGTGAATGTACATTATGTTTATTCACTGTCCCATGATGTAATCAGTTTTGCCAGATAGTAACAATGAAGTCAGTGGCATAGTTAAAGAGTTGTGTATAAACTTAAAAAATATTTATTATTACTATGCCAACAAATGAGAGAGAGAGGAAAAAAAAACCTGCAAATTTGGACATGCAGCTAATGCATACAAAATTAATTTCCTAAATATCTGTGCTGACAACGAAGTAAAAAGTTTCTTTCTTTCTTTAAAGAAAAAGAAAAATTCTGCTGGCCGAAACTGGACATACATAGTACAGAAGATTGTCAAAAGCAAACACGCATCTCACCTGTAAAGCCTTAAGTGTCTTTTATAACAGAAATCTAGGCAAAAAAAAACTAAAACTAATTTTATTCAAAAATAAAAGAAATACTATTTAATACTAAATAAGGTTCAAGGCCAAAATGAACGTGGCTGCTGGTTCCAGTATGCTTAGTCCTTTGATTAAACGCAAATAGGTTACAAGATTAATTAGTAGGAACGATAATCATTCAAAGCAGGCTAACATTTGATGACACTAAGAGGTGGTTTAAATTAGAGATGCATACTTACCTATTCTTTGTACTTCTTGATTATCTTCAAATAATGTAAGTACAGTCTTATAAATGACTTCGTATTTTTTCTTCTTCTTTGTAAACCTATTTTACACTTGCTGTGTCTTATCATCAGAGTACAAAAATAAAGATCTGCAAATATACCCCCACACCGTCATCACCTTCATTGTTGCTGCTGGAGTTCGGTTATCTGCATGCTAGCAACTATGGTAACTTTCCTGCATGATATGGCAACAACAGCAAAAGAAAAAAACCCAAACCCCGACATATTTGAATATGATCATAAAAATTTAAAACCCAGACTCATTAAACAAATTTAAAGGGGATCTATATTTAAGTAGCACTTGAGTGTTTTTGAAAACAGAAGAACACAAACAACCCTGGGTATACTTCACACATGAATACATACTTCAGTGGCTAACTTGAAAATATTACAGTGATTTTCCCATTACTATCACAGGAATAAAGGGAGAGAAAAAGATTAATTCATTTCACACAGTTCAGAGAAAACGTTATGACTGTTACATAGAATTTTAAGTTATTTTAACTCCCTGATAACAATCACAAACTTTTCAGTCAGTTCATAAATATGACAAAAAGGACTAACCCACCCAAAACTTATTTTAAATTAAATTAATTTTTTTCTTGAACTACACTCCATAGATGGTTAATAATTATAGTATGCAAAGTAAAAAAAAAGTACTAGTTTGGCAAGGTAATAACTAAGACAGACACTTTCTTCATCATAACTTATCAGTGGTAAAATCTAGTTGTAGACGGCATTTGCGAGTAGACTTCTGGTATCTAAAACAGATTAAAGCCTCTCAGAGTTGAAGGAGGTTAAATATATTATCTTGCACATGTAGAAATAAGATAAAATAAATGGTACCCACAGTTATTATTATAAATCATTTATACACATCTGCATCACTCACTTGTGTATAAAACAAAATAAAAACAAGCAATAGAAATGTAAACGGTGAACCTATGAAAAATTTTTAAAAAACTGGTCACTACAGCTGAGTAATTTTAGATGATGTTTCCACCACATAGTGAAGAAGATTCTTTGCATACAAATAAGTACAGCCTCTATAATCAGTCATCACTTAGCAATTTTAGTATGGTCAACCAGTAACAAGTGTTTTCTACTTTCAAGAAATTATAATAAACATTTTGTTTGTTTGTTTCTCTCAAATCCTATATCTGTTTGATGTCAGTATATATATATATATACATATATCAGAACTTAAAAAAAAAAAAAACACAAAAGTAATAACTTGTTGGTACAAAGATACATATCTATACTTTGCATAATTCTGGTACAGGCAAAAACCAGCTGACAGACCTGGCTGCAATTATAAACAGGTGGCAAGGTCATCTAACCCTCAGTTAATATCACAGCAGGACAATCCAAGTCCCAAGTAAGAGAGAGAGCAGAAGCGGTGCCAGAGTGAACCAGGATTCCTCTCACACACCCCAAACACCACCACCACACGCACAAAAAAACAAACAAACATTCTTTAAATCATCCTTTTTTTGGTAGAATAGTTAACATCCGCAACAGTGCGGGCAGCAGCTAAGGTACAGAAAATGTCCATTAAGATTATGTTGCATAATTTAATTATGTATTCCAAAAGCATTAGATTAAAGAACTTAACTAAACCTGTGGAGGTTAAACTATAGCAGTACAAAAGCACAACGTTTTTTTTAAAGCAGTTGTCTGCCTTGTTTTAAATGACCGCTAATAGTTATGACAGACGCGGGAGCAGTTTAAACAGTTAGATCGGTATGGCAACAAATTTTAGGGCACTTGCTATCAAAATCATCATTTTTTTTATTTTCTGTCAGATGGCATTAATTTTCATCTCATTTTTAACTGTGGACACCACAAATCAAATTGTGTACAGCAAATTTCTATAATACACTGATGAACAAAGCAATGTAGAAATATGATATGTATGTGTATTAATGAATTGATTGAGAATAAAATATCTACATAGAATTCAAGATTATATGTCAAACTTTGGTGAGAGTTCATTTTGTGCAATGTCTGGACATTGTAACATCATGACGGCACTGATTAATCATTTTAAATGTCATGGCCTACAGTAGCAATTATGACAGCTTCTGATTTGTTCTAGCATCATAATAGCATTCCACTGTTACCAGATAGCTGATGCAGTCATCTGGTAATGCATTTCACTCTTCTCTGCAAGACATGATAGATAGTTCCCGGATGGGCCCAGGAGCATATTTGTTGTCCAATGCACTCAGAGTTCATCCAAAACCTGTTCTATGGAATTTAGGTCTAGGAAGTCAGTAGATTGTGGAACATACTGTTTAATTTCCTTTTGAAGATGGTTTATGATTATTCTTGCATAATCAGTCCTTACTTTTGTGGTCATTTCACACAGCACCACCACCATCACCCAAAAATGGCCTCTTTGTAATGCATTACTGTCAGCATAATATTGGTTTGCTTTCTGCCAGACATGCAAATAAGTACCAAAGTCCAGGGCAAATGAATTTTTTCCCCACTTCAATCTTGCCTTGCGGTGTTAGAGTTATATGAGATGCTCTACACTTTATCTACATGGTAAACAGATAATTTTCTAGTCTGGTCAGAAGACATCATTCCCACAGAGCTGCTATAATTCATTCTGGGTGGAGCACATGGAAATCATTTGGTTATATCAAGCCAGAATGATTATTGCAATGGTCAGTATTATTGTAGGAATCCATTTAGGCCTTCTGTAAACTGAACCAGTCTCTTTCTCTCTAGCTCTGCCAAAGCCAGCTGGTAACAACTGTGTTATACTAGCAGTGGCATGTCTGTCCATCATTAAGTCATTAAAATGTCATTCCTCAGTGTTGGTAACTTCATTATGTGAACATTTATGACAAATTTTACATCCAATTGTATGACTTTTGCAAGTATCACCCCAAGGCTGGCAGAACAACAGGGGTGGGGGGGGGAGAGCATAAGTGAGAGCTCTCTTCTTCCCCTTTTCCAGTAAAAAAAGGGGGGGCCAACGAGATGTCCCAATTTCGGCAACACAGTTACAATTTTTACCATCATGTTTTGCTTTTCAAACGTTAACCTAGAAGTCTGATTAAATTTCAACCAACAGAAGCTTTTCAAAATTAACCTTGAGAGGGCAAGGGTACATTTCAGAGAATTTTTCCTTTCTACTTTTTAAGACCTTCCACTGGCCCTGTACCCTATCCACATGTGACAATAAAGCAACAGAACTGTCGCATGACTCAAGCCTTGAGCAACCAAGCTGAAGGATCGTACAGCACCTGCAATGGCTAAAGGGACTGTAAATGGTGGTACATGAGATACCATGCAAAATATCCACGCACACAGTTTTGATCAGTGTAGACCACTTGTACCTGCATTATTTCTTTTTTTATTATTATTACTTTGCTGCTATTTCAAGTTTTTTTTCTGCCTTTTTTCTTTAAACTGTTATCAGGCCTAGGAACAAAATAATAATAATGCAGTCCATTCCTTGACAGCCCATAAATACTGATGATCTTTCAATGAGAATAATGCAAAAGCCAGCAGAATTTCCCCTCCCTCACTTAGTTTTGAATCTCAAGGAAGCAAAAGGATAACACAATAACCCTCTATCTGCCAGTTTTTTTTTTCAAATGACTGATACACTAAACAGCAATGGTTTTATAGACAAAACAGTGTTTAATGACAAACCACAGTCTTGAGACTATTCTACACCAAGTCAAGTCATTTAGAATATTTAATATTTTCATTGCTGAATAATCTTTAAAAGAAATAAACTTAGCAATGGAATGCATTAATCTAAGCAATTCACACAAGTTTAAGTGTACTTAAAAAAGAAAGAAATCATAACAGAGCTATTATGGATTCTATATTCACCTGGAAACTTACAATCTAGCTTATATATATATTTTTTTTAATGTTACCTTTCACTTCTACAAAACATTTGGAAATTCATATTTAATGTCCTAATATCACCACATCACAAAAAAAATGAGCTTGGTACTTTTTTTTTTTCCAGAGTCAATTAAAAAAAAAATCTAGTCAGAATCTTTGGAATGAGTATCTTGAACTCTCCATCCAGATTCAAATGTTTACAACTTATACACCAAATAACTCATGAAAAAGATTATCTACAGATAGATGTGATCCCGCATTAAACTCTTAGCTCATTTGGAGATAAAGATTCATAATTCTTTTTGAATATAATCAAGGAATTAAGGAAACCCTAAACAAAATAAGTTTTTAAGCACTATACAGATGTTGCAGCTATTTGAATAACTTGTAACATACGCAGCAATCTGAGGATTCCATTAATAATTCACAATCTTATGTCGATGAGTGAGATTAACGTAAATGCTCAACTTCCACACACGCAGTCTCCATGGATCAGCAGATTCATTAGGCTGAGTTCACTCTTCTTGGACATTCTATTACCAAACTTTAATTCCTTGTTATTACCGGTCTTCCTTAATGAGTGTGAACGTACAGAGAAATTACTCATTAGACTCGTGCATCCAACTAGAGAAACAACTAAATGTCATTAATGGAGGCAATAACCCCTGGAGACAAGGTAAGATGATTACAATGATTTATCATAAGTTAAATTCCACGAACACGAAACTGATCAACTTAATTAACAACATCGTGTAATTCAAACTAGTATTTGGACGCCCTTTTTTTTTGTTTGTTTGTTATTTATGAAGCCAGCTTCATCAACATTAACCAAGGTTCATATGTTTTCCGTTGTTTTTTCCTTTTTGTTTTGCTAAGGGGAGGGTTTGTGATATAATCAATTTTTTACATTTAAATGAACAAAGTTAAATGAGTATTTTAAGCTGAAACAATCTTGTTTAAGTTTTCCGCTTGGCATGTTTGGATGCTAGGAACTGCTATACACTTTTTTTTCTCTCCACTGAAGTTGCAGCATCAATAGGAAACAACGCTAATGCATCACCTCATTTAATAGATTTTAAAGTTGCACTGAAAAATGTTTCGCTTATCATTTCAAATGCAAACAAGAGTTCTGAGTCATGCACCCAAACGCCGTATTCTCATTGTGATGAAAGAACAAGCAAAAACAATCCCTTTTGTTGAGGTTTTCCTGTTAAAGCATTCAGCATGTAAAAAGAGAGTAAGTATCAAACCTCACAGATAGATTCAAAATTGTACCAGAAATCAATAAGTGGCAAAACTTTGTGAAGTAATGAATATTTTTTGAAGAAATAAACCAAATTAAAAATAGCAAGACTAAAAAAAAAAAATTCTATATTTTTAAACCATGCACGCACTTTCTGTACAAACCGATAAATCGTTGTTAGCTTAAACTGGATTTATCTGCTTTTGTACCAAAAGCTATTCATATTTGAAAAGAATCATTATCAGATTATGTCATTACTGTATTGCACACTCTGTTGCCGCTATGTTATACTTGCGTAATGTTGTTTGAATGATCAGGAGAGTTGCTTAGCTTCCATTTTTCTCTACAGTGGGAGCGAATAAATCAAAATTTGGAAAATACCAAGTTTTTTCTGATTATTTTTCCTTTGTATTTTATTTTTAAAAAAAGCAAACAGTGAATTACTAGAATCACACAAAAATAGAATGAAAATTTATTAAAATAAAAATTATAATTAAAAATAGTTTAGCAACCATTTTGTAAATGCTAAGTATTCTATTAACAGTACAGAAAGGAATACTCTTGTTTGTTTTTTTTAAAAATCTGAATTATACTTGTACCACTTCCTGTTCATACTTATTTAATTTAAAGATAAAAAGGCAACCTTCAAATTGTATCTCTCTAAAAAGGGGGGCTGTAAATGGTAAAGAAATTTTAAAAAAGGCAATTTACAAAGATTTTCAAATTTCAGAATGGCTGTGGCCAGCAGAATCCATTATACCATGAGGTATGTAAGAGCTGCCATTCGCAGTAGCCATAGAGGTCTGTCAGATTCTCTGCTCAGTTAAAGAACCCTCTCTCAGAACCTGCAGAGAGGAGGGAATTTTCTTTCCGCTCGCTTTTCCCAAATGGTCTACCAATCAAAACAGAGCCAGTTTCCAAGATCTCAACTGATACTGGCGATGCCAAGTTTGTGCAGAGTGCAGTCTTTTTGAACAGATCTTGTTTAGCGTGCTTTTGTGTTAGCTTCATTTGAAGATTTGTGGTAACGGCCATTTTAGGGGCAATAACTCAAAAACTTTTCAATACTCACAATTTTTTTTTTTTTTTTTTGCTCTTTTTATTTGTTTTCTTTACATTTAATTTTAGAAGTCATACCCATGGACATCTGGGATTAATGAAAACAGATGGAATTAAATAGCATATGTTGTATTCTTTCTTTTTTTTAAAAAAAATCATTTTTAAAAACAAAAAATTTTCAAAAAAAAACAAGACAGTATTGACTGAAAAGGAAAAAAAAAAGCATGTGTCCGTCTGTCTGTCTGTGTGTAACAATTTTTTCATTCAGACTCCTGAAAACCTTGGAGACTGATTGGCTCAACTCCTCTAAACTTATCCTTCCATGCTAGCTGCTGACCATGGATGACAATAGCAGCAATCTTTGTCCACTACAGCAGAAGTAACGTGACTAATGGAAACAGCTGGAAATTCTGCAAGAGACTTTCCAGGGCATTTAATTAAATAACGATCGAGATAGATAGGTGCAACGTTGGGGGAATCACAGCAATTTTGGAGGTAATCTTAAGTCTGCATACTGATAAATGTGCGACATTCTGGCACTGACAGGAATATAAATGGTTCAGTTAATTACTCAATTCCGGGAGCTATATAACACCTCTGGCTATCACTCTAGTAGCCTTCAGTCTTCTCTGTGCCTTATTTAATCTTGTTTTTCCACCACGCACATCCATTTCTTAAGGTAATATTCTAAATTTTATTTTGTCAAGCAACTCGTTTTCTAATTGCTAAAGGCATTTAAAAAAAAAAGAAACAAAGTTATTTATTTTACCATTAGATTAACCACTGCACTGCCAGGAACTTATCTATATGTGCCTTAAAATACCAATGTCTGTGTTAGCTTTCTACTACAAAAAAAAAAAAATTTTTTTTTTTAATACGCTGTTTGCAAAATTATCAGCTCACTAGACAAACCCCTGAATTACAAGCTTCCATTTCCGGAGACAGCTACAGTTTTAGACAGTTGGTATCTTACAAATTTAAAACCTTTTGACAAATTTCGACCAAAACATTCAATTTAATTTACACAAAAGTATTTAAAATTTCAACCCCAAGCAAAATATCAAATTTTCTCAGTTTTTAACAATCCAATACTCTAGTCCCTTAAAAACTACCGGCAAATATCCACTTTTCTATCTACAAAAGCCATGCTACTATGTAACCAGTGTTTTCCACTTCACCGACTAAATGTGTAATACATGTAAAGCTGCTGAAAACTGTTAAGTTCACGTGTATTTTAAGAAGTCAGAGCATTAAAAAGAAAATTGTTGGTTTTTTTTTAATTCATCCTGAAACAAAAGAAATGCCCAAAAGCTGATTAAATTTGCGACTGATCTAAAAAGTACTAATAAGAATTGCATATGATGACTGTGCATAAAGCTGAGATAGATAAATCTCTATATTAGTTGGTTTTCAAAATATTTGGGATGCTAATCTACACCAATGATCATAAACAATCTACTGACATAATTGCTAATAAGTTAAATATTAGTTCAGAATGATTGTGCTACTTTTACCCTTGAGCATTTCATAAGTAGATAAAATAATTTTAAAATATATAATTTTGTTATTTAAACAGATTTACTGTTATGCCATCCTATCTGGTCAATCTACCTGCTACAGAATTGATTGCAACACTAAATTATCTTTTATGATCACTCAGATACTATTTTGTTGTTTGAGCTGAAGATGACAGACTTGGCTTGCAAGTGGACTTTCTAATTTAATTCTAGGTTGATTTTGCCACCTGTGTGAAAGATTAAGTGTCAGTGATTTGTATGACATCACTTATACTCTATCTTCCACTGTTTGTGATCCATGATCCAACAAAGTACAAACCAGTGAGTTGGTAAGCACAGGTGTGTATTCCATAACCATCAACATATCTGTTCCAAGAGTCCTTACCGCTCACTGATCAGACACTGGATTGGATTAGTATATCAGACTGTTGGACCTTACATTTGGTCTCATTCAACCTAAAAAAAAATCATACCAGTTCCTACAATTGAATCCACAGCAGAAAAATTTTTAACTTCACTGTCTTTACAACCATTGGGAGATTTCTGCATTTGTCTATTTTGCCATTAATGTCTTCAATACTAAACCCAGCACCTGAGGACGCTTACGAAATTCGTAGACCAATGAAGCAGGTAATATTGGGTTACATGTTACCAGAAGTGGGAGCAGGACAAAGGCTTAACCAACCGACTTGACAGAGTATAAGTTATATTTTACATAAATGTTTTCCTATCTCTTACATTAATGCCATGATTTCAGTGAATATGTATTGTTTCTGATAAATCTGATTTCAAATGTCATCTATTTTTTTTTTTTTTTTAAAAAAAAAACTTCTTTTGTAACTAGTTTTTGGAAGACATCCTGTAGACATAAAAAAAAAAAATTGTTGTTCACCTGGCAAAGGACCAGAAAGGTGTAAAGGTGCAAGGCACCTGAGAAGCATCACAATTAATGAGAAGAAACAGATCCATAAATGGATCACTGAAGAGAGAAGTTCGACTTATAATGAGCAACAGACACAGACTTAACCATAGCCCCCTGCCACAAGGAGATGGCATGCCACCCGTAGTAAATATGTCAGGTAGTAGTACATCAACCTACACAAAAATGAAAAAAATTACACTCACAATCGAAAATAGCATCCAATTGGATAGAGACCCTAGGATATAATTTGGGAAGATTTTTTTTTTAATATTTCAAAGTCAGAACTACAAATACTTTTTTGCTGAAAAAAGATATTTTTTTAAAAAATGTTGTTAAAAATGCCAGCCTTAAATATATAAAGAAATCAAGAATTTTCATTAAAAAAAAAAAACAAAGTCTCTTTAATTAGTTGTGCACATCTTGAATCCCCCGTTTGTTG
Organism: Nautilus pompilius; assembly: GCA_018389105.1. Lineage (NCBI taxonomy): Eukaryota > Metazoa > Mollusca > Cephalopoda > Nautilida > Nautilidae > Nautilus > Nautilus pompilius. The sequence continues at coordinate 205,113 of JACATO010000649.1, read as the reverse complement.
TTTTTTTCTTCTTTTTTTTTTCAATAGTCATACATCATTTGCTAGATAAAAGATCTGTGGCATACAACTTCCTTAGCAGAAGTCTTCCTAACACATAAAAAGAAGAAAATTAAGAGGAGGAAAAGCATGTGTCTGCCACATGATTCTCAATTTGAAACCAGCTAATGTCCCAAGCCAAGAATCCAACTCTCTAGTTGGACAGACTCAATAATTAATAGCTGTCTATAGGAAAATAATTATGTGGTTTGCCACAGAAAGCAGACATCTGTTGCTTGCATCTTAATTTGGTAAGTTTCTTTTTTTAAAAAAAGAGTAAAGATGACAGCAATTAGCATGTATCAGCAAGAAAGAAAAAAATGCTGCTAACATTAAAGTCTCATTTTACTCATCTTTTCCAGTGTGGTTTCTTCATGCGGTTTAATTAGCTACATGCATAACTGAATGGTCTCTAAAACTACGTACACATCAGAATAGTCTGGGGAAGAAACAATTACTTTCTCTACTATAATCGTAAATTTGCCAATGAAATATTCTATATATAAACATAGAAATTTGCCAGGAAAGTCAATTTTAAGAAAAACTTTGGTCACAAAGCTTTTCATCAAAATATCCTTCTTTATACAATTATTTTATTGGGGAGTCCACTGTTATGGCTGTTACTGTAAATATATCATGTATTGTCGCTTTGCTTAAGAACTAAAATTCTTGGGTGCAATATGTTTTAAGTATGGCTTACCAATTCCTTTTAACTGAAACTATATTTTATTTTATAAGCATTTGAGTAGAAATAAACTGAGAAGAACTTTTAATCTTTCTGAATCAGCTTCTTCTTACAACAGACCCTTTAAATATTTCATATTGGTTTTAATTTTTTTAAAAAAAAACATTAGTTTCATTAAGACTCCATGCAAAAGTACTTAAAATATGTTGTTTTTATATTTCACAACTTTTTTCCAACTCAGCAATATGTAGACTTCATCTTTATTCTTCTGCATCTCATATTTTATTTACTCCTAGATATATATACATACATTTTTTTTTTCCTTTCCAGAATCAGCATAATCTAAATGCAAATCACTCTCCTGTTTGATTTTCTTTTTTACTCAGAGTTGAATTTAAACTTATGCTTGACTAAGCATTTCAAAATTTCATTATAACTTAGCAGAATGACTATAATCTTTTTTTGTGGGAATCTAAGTGGCATCCGCAAATACGTCTTGCCAACAGATCCTTTGATATATACATAAATCAAAAACAGAATTAGCTAAAGGCAATCCCCGAGACATCTTTAAACCGAGAAAATAAACCTATTTAAATATACACCACCACCAATTGGTAGTTATCTTTCTAACAACCCATAACAAAAGTTATTGCCACCTACTCTTTTCACTAGATGCTGCAGAACGTTTGGCCAAGTTTTGAAATAAGAAACCCTGTTCATTCATTACTGGGCTGCTGTTTAACTCACCAATCCAAATAACCTGATATCTCTGAGAACAAATGAGCCTTATTATGCAGCACCAGCATATAATCAGGCGATTTGTATTCCAACAGGCAGTGCCATCCAACTATTTTATGACATGGTTACAAAATAAATCTGTTTAAGACCTGAATCTATCAGCGTGTTTTGAGAATCTCATCATCATCATCTCTATTATTTGAAGTGCACATGGATATTTGCCTTTCTTCTCGCATGCTGGAGAGAGAGAGAGAGAGGAATAACGAGGAACCTGTGGTATACTCAGCAATTAATAAAAGAAAATATTTATATTTGCTTTTATAGTCTTTTTTTTGTTGTTTGCCTAGAAATCTATTCTACTTGCTAATCATACAAGATCTTAAATAATTTAAGATCATAAGACAGCTCTGAAGTGACCATTCTAACTTCATTTTCTAGCAGGCACCAGATCTATGATGGCAATTCAAGCAACAGAAATCTTATCCTGGTTTTCTTGATACAAATCCAAATTATGAAACTCTCCCCACTAGAACTGATCAATATGGCAATCAGAAACAGCCAGAAGCTTCATAAATAAGAAGCCAAACAGTGAGTAGTTGTAAAATAATAAAAGCCAGAATTATGCCCCTATAAACAATCTTTAATCTCAGTCAAAGTCTCTCTGCCGTACCTCCCTCCAACCCCAAACACCTCACCCTATACTATGGTTAATCACACATGTATGCTGCATTTCATATTCCATCAGAGAGTATCCATGGAAAACTCAATAAAACCAATAACTTAACTCTAAACAATTTTAAAAAAACACAGCCATTTTTAATAAAAAGTAAGTAAACAAATCCACTAATTATAGAGTTGTACCCCAAAACAAATTAACAATTAACCAACGTTATTCTCTGCTTCATTTGGAGCGTTCCCTATGTCGTTACTTTATATCCACCACTGCAGATCCACCTACTATTAATAATGCCTGTGCCTAAACATTTTGTGAAAATCTGATGTTGTTAAATGTAATTAATCAGCCTAACCCTGCCTTTCAAATAAAGTTTTAAAACTATTCTTTTTGTGTAGAAAGTCTATGCATTTACTCAAAAAAAAAAAAACAACATTTGCAAAGCAAAGCTTTTGCTGATAACAAGAGAATTTAAAAAAAAAACAAAACTATATAACTCTCATTTACAGCCTATCACCATTTATCAATTTTACTTCTTGAAACAGGTTTGAAATTATTACACATTTTCATTTTACTTTGTATGTTATATATTATAAGTGATGCAAAACATAAATAATGGTTTGTTCCCTCCAGTTTGGAAAAGCAAACTCGTATTTAATATGTTGGAGCATACAGCAACTGGTTTTATTTGTAAATTAATTGTGTTTTAAAAAAATAGTAAAATGAGCAGCTGGTGACTGGACTGCCAGACTACAACCATAGTTTCTTCTTCAGCCATTCATGTAGATTTCTTCCTGAAAATAGAGAATTCTGGTAGGGTTGTCCGGGTAACTCTTGACAGGCCAGTTTTCCAACCACCACTGGTAACATCTTCATTCACCAAAGCTGATGCCACATACCTACCTATCTACCCCCCCCCCCCTTCTCCTGGCTCACTGCTAACAGATATCAACAAACCTCAGAAGTCAAAACAGGGTTTCGCCAACAAAACCATAATTATTAAAAAATGCATATTTGGTGGTATCCAAAAATAAAATTGATCAAACAAGTCAGTTAAATATATCTACCTCCTTTCTTTAACTTAAATCCTGAATCATTCTTGTACCCCTGTAAATATAGGTTGTGCAGACAAGTCCATCCTGACAACAATTTGGTTGGAAAGATCTTATTCATTTTTCTCCCCTTGCCCTTATTTAAAATTATTAATACTTGAAAAATAAAGTACTAATCCTAATAAAAACAAAATTTCCAAAACTAATTAATGTATCTTTTTTTTTTTTTTTAATACTGTCCTTTTGTTGTTAATCAGAATTTCTCACTTTAGAATTATACAATTTAAAATATTTCAAAAAATAAAAAAATTCAATTCTGAAGTATCTATAATGCAACCATTTTAACAGAAAATAGTGGTACATAGCTTACAACTTCTCAATAAAACTAAGCCTTTTTTGTATGTTCTTCAAAGTGTTACAGCTGTTTGCTAATACAAAGAAAACAGGCAACCAAGACTTAAGGGACCTGAATTTGGGTTGGAGTCAGCTCAGCTTTGGCATACCTCTCTAGCATAGTTTCTTCTCATTTGCCAGCCAGTCAAAGTTTCCCCATCCATATGTAAGAATGAAGAGTTCAAGTAGGGATATTCCCTGCTGAAATTGGAATGCTGGACACATCACACGGGAGGATAAGTAACATTTAGTAGTGAATAACCGCAGTACTGTGGCTATCTCCGATGTCAGTTATTTCAGAGTGAGAACAGGAATTGTTCCAAAAACGACTAATTTAAAATGCATACAATTCTTAAGTTCCATCATAACTAAGTCAATCAAAGCCCCAACAAATCAACTTCTCCTTAACATATGATTATCCATTCCAGCTCTCGACTCTGCAAAGTTACATTCAAGTTAGCCCAGGCAATATGGCAACAGTTCATCTGTAGACCTAATCTTGATATCTATTATATTCTAAGTGCCCATAATCCGGGTTTAAATAAGAGAAAGAAAACAGGAATAATCAGGCATTCCTTCTGAAGCTGGTCTTCATCACTAATGTTAACATAAAGGCACATTTCAAGTAATGATTAATGAGTTTGCTTAATTTTTTAAAAAATTAAAATGTTTACTGCATTCTGGTGAAAGCAAATAATAATAAATGATGCCAGAAACTCCTCATTTTCAGAACTATATAGGCTTCAAATCAGCATTCATCCTTTCTTTATTATTTTAATTTGATGTTGCTTAGATGTTCTGAAGTGTGCACAGTTTTAGCATACGGCAACCAACTATTTACAATTCAGTTGTATCTAAAATTACTAATAAAAATTCTTCAGATACCCATGTGTATAATTAAATATTCCCAATCTGAAACTAGGCAGAACCAACCCATACACTATTATTAACACATAGGTACTTGTAGTTTTCCTGACAAAAGAGTGAGCTATGCTATCATATCAGCCATACATGATTGATACATAAAACTAAAAGTTATTTTTTTAAAAAATAAACATTTGTATGTTTATACTTCAACATTTACATGGTACTAAAAGAAAGAAACAAAAAAAAAAAACATTTATCTACGAAATTAGAAGTCCGATATAACCAGAAATACTTTATTAAATAAACACAGTTTTCAGCCTCTATTGCTATTTACATTTCAGAACAATTATAATATTACAAACAATAATAACAATGAATTTAAATATATAATTGAAATCTTCTCTCTAAGACCCTCCATGTGTAGACTTATTCATGTATCTATGGACATGTGCACAGCCATTAAATAATGCAAGTACCACTGCAAATAATACATTTTAACCCTTTGCATACTGCACCAGTTGTTACCTCACTTAGTCCATCTGGAAGCACTAGTTAGTATGAGTGTTGACTTGGCTGTGTATTTAGCTAGCACACTTGTAATGCAAAACATGTCCATTGGAGCAATATGAAGTTGTTGCTACAAGGGGTTAAATTTATGAAAAAGGTAATGAGCCACAGCCCCTAGGGTATACATACCCTGTGCTGAGTAATACACGTTGCTAACTATAATGCCTCTGAACTAATATATATATATATATATAATCCCTACCAAATTTTGGTACAAACATTTATCACTTTAGACAGGATCTCCCTGTCAACAAAACCAGCTCATAAATACCCTTAGGAATTAAACTTGGTGTGGAGAAAAGAAAGGCTCAAGTTATCAGTACCAATTATTCTCTTGATACATAAAACAATGAAGTGGTAAGAGATTCCTGGCTTCCACACCAAAGGAGAGACAAATTATGTAGACATTCTTTCATTTTTATCAGTTTAGTGTCAACATGCTGATAAAGTAGTGATGGCTTGTTGCTAGATCTGTCTTCACCTATCAACCTGATATGGCTGAAGATGCAGGGCGCATTCATTAATGTCACTTCAACAGAATCAAGAGCTGAATTGGGATGGACACAGATGAGTCAAATACATTAGAAGTCTCAGAAGTCTCCTGTTAGTGCTGTTAACCAGATTTGACTGCTGGTAAACAGCAACTCATTCTAACCCCACACCACAATATCAAAAATATTAATTCAGCATATTTCTCTCGTTGGTTTTACTAACTAAATTAACAAACTCAAGAAAAATAATAATGAAAAAAATCCAAATCTCAAAACATTCTACAGCGTACACTTATTAGCAATGTTTAATTGATAGTATATGCATGTTTATTATTTAATTCTCTCTTTTTATTCTAATGAATAACTTCCAACATTTGGTAATTATCTAAATATATTATTCTAAATGCAACACAGTTAAGGTAACAAGTTTTTTTTTGCTTAGAAAAGATAGGAGGATATGCAAAATTGGTACTGTTGACAACAGACGTGGGTCAAGAAAGAAAACCCAAACTCTCCAAAAGTGATGCTATGCACCCGAGACTATGTTTCTCTACATGACAAAAGGTGAGCCAGCAAAGATTTTTCAAATGACCTAGCTACAAGCATGGGTATGGTAAAGTGCAGTATGTGTCTTAACGTGTAGCTTCCCAAAAACCATTACTGAGGAGATGCAACCAAAATGACAAGGCTAAGATGGGATCCAGAAATGAAAATGGGATGACCAAATCTGGCAGGTGCTCTTTACAGATGAGTCCCAGGCTGGACTTCTTAGCAATAATGAATGGCAATTTGTTCATAAGGCAGACTGGGAAGCAGCATAACAGTCAGTGTACAACAAGTACTATGAAGCATGGTGGTAAGTCCATTTAGGTGTAGGGCTGCATATCAGCCAAAAGTGTTGAAGATTTACATAAAATCAAAAAGGTAAGATGCCTGCCAGCAGGTATAGTCAAGTTCTCATTCATCATGCCATTCCCTCAAGAAGACATCTCATTGGGAAGGTTCATCTTCCAACATGATAATGATCCCAAGCATATAGCCAATGTGTTGAAAAACTATCTGGAACATAAAGAGGCTGATGGAAAATTCGCAATGTTGCCTTGGCTGCACAAAGTCCTGATATAAACTTTATTGAGGCTACGATGGTACATGGCAAAGCAATCAAACAAAGTTCCATAGTCATACATGAATAATTTGTACAGGAGCATCAAAACAAGGTGTCATGCTCTATATAAAGCAAGGGGCTCACATACCAAATACTAATGCATCAAACAATGTATTCATTTTGTTTTTTGTAAATATTATATACATCTTTCAGTTACAATTGCAAGATGTACACAAATAATGTTTCCATAATTATTCCCAATGCTGTGTGTGTTGGGGGGGGTACCCTTAAAGTCTTTGCTAAGTTAACAAAATGATATTTTAATTTAGGTATTCTACACAATGAAACAAATAATCAGCATTTCTTGGAATTCGTACTTCCAAGGTTTCTTTTGTCTACAAATTATTTACAACAGATATACCACACGCTACAGGACTTCTTGCTTTTGCCACTCCTGTTTTTTTTTTTTTTCCTTTTTGTGTCTAAAGCTAAAAGTCAGAACATAAAAAATTCTACTTGCCCTGAAGAACAAACACCAAGCCACCATTCCAGCCAGCCAGCCAGCCAACACCTCCTACACACAAATCTAAACTACACTGGACTCGTGAAAATACATACTACCGTCAAACCAGAAAAAAAAATGAATCTAACTGACCGAATGCCACAAACAAGACTTCCCAGATCAAATCAAGCTGGAAAGACATGATTTTTAAAGAATTCAACTCCAAATGGACAAAAAAAAAAACGGACAAAATCCAACAGACACCCATCTTCTGGATGCAGCAGCTCAATTGCTGCCTGCATGCACATTTCCAAACACTGAAATGAGCATCATCTGGTATGTGCCCAATCTACATAACACTCTGGCCACAGCATACATGAGCTATAGGGCAAATGGCTTTGTCAACACCATTAGATTTAGGATTTAAATAAGTTTAAAATCCAAATGTTGAAGAACTGGTTTTCCTTAACTTTAGATTTTAACCCAGAATTTTTTTTTTACACCTGATCTGTGGTAAGAATGCATGTGATTGTTTTCTTGTCATGTTCCTGAAATGCAGTGAGGAAGAATTTTTCTTCTTTATTATTATTATTTTATTTTCAATTGACACTTTCTTAACAGAAATAATCATGCAAGAGCCTTCTTAAAATTTTAAAAGCCTATGTTCTAAAACACTTATTTCAGCTTCTTCACTCTCTCTCTCCCCTTCCTTCCACATCCAAAATAGAAAAGGTACATATATAATTTTACATAACTTACTACAGAGAGAATCATTTTGGTAAAACTGTTTTCTGATTCCCATTTATCTTGACATTTTTTTCCTCCTCCTTTCTCAAATGATTTCACTGTTCATTAAGAAGTTTACATTTAACTTGTTTCTTCCTATGCTCTCATTTCCAGTTAATTGTATCTTTTTCCTTCTGTTAAATTTTGTTTAATTAAAAGGTTTTTATACTTAATACAAATTGAGTTTTGGTTTCATTCATAACTCGTTTCTTTGACATTCAAATACAAAGCTAATCTGGCAAACAGAAATGTTAATATTCACCCTAAAGATTACATTTTTAATTCATCAAATAAATTGGCTTTAAAAAAAAAATATTAACAACTAAGGCAGTAAGGTTATTCCACTTGACAATCTATTATTCATGCCTCAGAAAAAAAAAGAAATTTTTTTTGAAAATCTAAACTAACAAAACTGATTTATTTCAGCCCCCCCCCCCAAACCCTGACATTAACTTATAGACCAAGTGTTTCAGTAAGTCCCTGTCACAATTGTCGTCGTCAGGGTTAATCCTTTAGAGTTTTGGGTGGACAAATATCCATGCTGCTTGTAAAAGACGTGCATAGAACTCACCGATTCCGTCACCAGGTTCTGCCATGTGAAGTGTATTTCATTAACGTCAACTTCTATGGGTAAATTGAAAGACAGTGCATAGTTGTTTATGATTCCATTTCGAACATAGAACAGTTCAGCAGTAATTCCTGGGGAAAAAAAGAAAGCTAAGTTAGAATGTATTACCACTTTTTTTTTCTAAAACTAAATACCCGTGTCAAACGACTTTAAGGTTCTGATTTAATTCACATCGTAAAAAAAGGTACAGGAAAATTCCAAGAAAACAAGCAAAAGAAGATAATATGAAATGCTTTAATTTTTACTTGCTTTCTTTTCTTTGGACATGTTAAAAAAAAGGACTAATAAATTAAAGTTTTATAAATGAACCTAGAATGTAATCAGGGTTACTAATGGAAAAAAAAGTAAATACATTTCTTTTTTAAAATTATGGTTTGAATCAATCAACAGTGCATTAGAGACTTTTTTTTTTTGTATTGCTTCGTTTCTTTCTTAAATGTTTGTCCGTTTTGGAAATTAACAGATCATTATCATTAATAATGTCTACTAACTAATTTTTCTCGCTTTTATTCTAACCCCATAAATTTAATAAACAAAACAAATATTCAAATGTTGCATTTATTTACCCTGGCTGAGACTGGCACAACCATTTGTTTCTTTCCAACCCACAGTGGTACAAAAGCCACAGTAACTTAGTTAATTCCAGCACTATATCCAACCAAAGACTCTGCATTCAGTTGCAATCTTTTTTTTTTTAACCAAGAAAGCACTAAATACATTCACACATTCCCATTAAATGTGATTTTTAATTTAAAATATCTATTTATTGGACCACTACAGATGTTGCCCCGTCTTCCCCATACATAACGACTTAATGAAAAAAATATATACAATGGCTGTCATAATGAAAGACATTGTACAAGAATAATCTGGTGAGGTGAAAGTTTGAACATTAGTCTATTGCAATTGATTGCAGCATGGTTTGCCTTGTATATACTTTGTCAGATAGATGCTAATATGCATTAAACTGATTTTAGACGAAACATGGGATATTTTATTGGTTAGGTCATCCACAATTATGGCAGCAATTGTTTTTTTAAGTAAAAAATAAACCCTGATGAATGATATAACATTCTAGGCAAACAGAAACTGTTATATCCAAACTAATTTTAAAAAAGCATTTTAATGAGTTTTCTCCACAAAAATTTCAGGATCTCTATGATGGTAAAACAATAAAAATGAAATGGAAAATGTTTCATGCAGTAGTATCCAATACACAGGCAGCCAAACATGCAAATCAACTGTTTGAATGCTACTATGATGTGACCTTCAGATCTACAAGAGTCTGAAATTCATCCACATAAAATATTTATCACCAGAGAAATGGCTTAGATAAAGAAGAAAACAAAAAAAGAATTACAGAAGTTAGCAGGGGGTAGGGTAAGTAGGTAATGGTAGAGGGGCTATGCTATCACCCAACCAAACATGTTACTGTGCAGAATGAAAAGAAATATGTTTGCTGCTTGGTATCAAACAGAAAGATAGAAAAAATATATATTTAAATGAATAAATATACCTAGAGAGACACCAACAGTTCTCTATCATGCAAAGATCAAGCATCAAAAGAATAAAAGTTGCCTAATTTTAACAACTGATAGCTAGCGCCTTTTCATCTTTGCCACAATTTATGGAGGAAAAAAGTTTGTTTTTCTTTTTTTCATAAAAACCTCCCACACTACTGCTAGCAGAAAAGACTGCATTCTATCGGCATTTATTTGAGATTAGTTAACTTTCAGATCAAAAAAGACAAAAAAAAAAAAAAGCGGTAATGCTTCAAAGTAAAACTTATTTACCTCAAAATTTTGTCTTGTCACACTTTAAACTAAATTGGTGATTTACGCCCATTCCTAATCCAGAAAGCTTTGATCAAAAGTTGCAGGTCAAACATTTCGACGACTTCCACGCAGGCAGTTAGAAATGGAGGTAAATGAAAGTGGGGGAGGGCTGGACCAGTAGGGCAACTAATGAAAATTTTCAAACCAGGAATGTAGTTTGTTGGTTGGGCATTTAATAATTCATCCTGAAGTATAATTAGGGCATTACTCTGTGAACTAGTGAATTCAGTTTTAAGAAATTGTGGAATTCTGAAATTTCAAAAACTTTAACTTCAATCTTGTTTATTCATGATGGTTTGAATAAATACATTCTTCAAACAGCTAATCATTGATGCAGCTTCAACAGCATAATAAATAATCCATTTACCACTTTTGCAAATTCAGTAAACAATAAAATGTCCCCAAATTCCACAAATTGCACTAATTAATATATAATGTATGTGACTTATATACTTTATGGTAAGTTCACAATTATGCGGTGCACATGCTTGTCACATGTTCACAAGAGAGTTGTCTTGTCATCGACTTTTCTCATAAAAGCAACTTACATAAATAAATGATCACTGCTATATGAAATCATGGTTTGGAAGCTGTAAAAACCCATCCATACAGAAATGATAGCTCATTGTATTTAAGTGAAAGTCATCAAAACAAATTTTATAAAAATCTTTTTCTTTTCAAGATGACAAAGAGGTTAGTGGAACAATGAAAAATGGAGAAAGGTGTGAGAGAGGGACACACACACACAGAGATAGAAAGACAGGGAAGGACCCGATTTCATATTAAATTCCTGGTTCCACCTGTCTTCGAATCTATTTACCCAGCATGTGTGGACATGTTTACATATAGACAGACAGACGGACAAAAACCAGCTGTAGAGTATCTTTCAGTGAAGAAATTTAATACAGGCCTGCAAAGAGATGTGACACAGGTGCATCAATAAAGCACAGAATCCACATCTTGTACAATTTATAACAAAATTAGAGATGTCAAGAGATTTCCTGCAGTTTCAGCTTAGCTTTTTTAATGGAGTAGAGATGTAGCTCCTGACTTTCAGACCAACGAATCCACTTTTGTTCTTCTCATTATTTCAAAATTACTTTTCTTTTTGTTTTGTTTCTTCTTTTTAATTCCTAGAGTTTTATTTTATTGTAGCTTTCTTTGAAATTCTCAGTGAAGGAATCTGCAGTTTAAACAATTATTGAAACCAAAGATGAATCACCATCCAGCCACATCCTTCTCTTGAAGTTTATAAAAAAAACCAAAGATGACCCCCGTGAAAGACAAAAATCAGCCGGAACACAGAAATATGAAGAGTTTCCTTTAAATTTAACGAAACCTGTTGACAGTGCCTGGGTTATATATAATAGCTTAACCTTAAAACAAGGCATTTAACAAAACTCTTAAAAAGTTATTTATGTCGGTCATAAAAAAAATTTATCATTTAAAAAATGCTAAACTTTTCTTGCATTAAAGAAAATGAATGAATGCAAAAACTTAAAATTAGATTAAAACATTTCAAAAGAAAAACTGGAAATTTTACAACCACCACCACCACCCAACCCAACCCAACCCAACCCCTTTTGTAATAGATGAACTGCCACGAAATAAGAACCCATTGTCGTATCAACCAAATGGGTAAATTTATCATCATCATGGGCATGCAAAATTTTATATCTTATTCCTGGTAATTAGTTATTTACTTGTGTGCTGTGGTCAGATTTTCCATGCTACCTTTTAGTATTCCGATGACCAACTTACAATGATACAAGAATCTGCAACTTTACCAAATTGCTTCAAAATCAATTCTGTTCTCTTTCATTTGTCTAATTTTAACCCTTTGTTGCCCCCCCCCCACCTACCTTGACAAATGTCATCAAAATCTGTCTTGGGAAACTAAGATTCCAGTTGTATGGAGTTTCCCCTTGGAATTCACCATCCCTGTAATCTGTTTTAGCTCCCTGGAGCCAAAATCAATCTATTTAGCTATAATCCATTAATTTGATAGTTGCCCATACCCAAGTATGTGGGACTTTTTTTGAAAGGTATGTTCTTGTGTGTACAAAAGGCTCAAGGAGTCAGTCACTGTCATGAAAAACGAATATATTTTCTTTCTTTTTGTTTGTTTCATCACAACACAGACTTTTACACTGATTACAAAATAACAACTGTTTGTCAAAAGTTCTAAGGAAAAATTTCAGTCAAACATTAAATGAACAGCCTATTTCTATAAAGATATAAGGGGCCTTTGCTCATTTTATCTCAGTGGTAAAAGAATCCCTGAAATTTAACTTCTGACAGTTGTGAAAGGGAGATTTGGGGGGTTCATTGTGTGCATTCTTTTCTAGGGAAAACTTTAATAACCAAATGGAAAACAGCTGTGCAATGAACCAGAAATAACTGTATATCCTTTTATAGGGTACAAATTACACAACCTATTGCACTAAAGATACACTCACTGTTGACAAAAGTATATAATCTTCCACCCTTGAGTGGAAATGAACATTAACAGTAAATGCTGGATCAACAAAACCAAAGCACTTCACATATCAAAAGACCCAACAGTAACATCTAGATGTATTAAGAAGAATGAATCGAGTTAGAATTGAGAAACAAAATCAAAAGGTCTGGATACAGTAATTAACTTATATAATGTGACTTCACTATACGTGCGTTTGCCATAATGCAGTTTTTCGATAGGGGAAAAGTTTTTGCTTGTCGTCATCCATTTTTCGTGGTGGGACCATGTACTTCTGGGTGGTATGGCATGAAATCACCCATGACGGCATCACAGAAGCGCACTACTTGGTGAAGATGCTGCTTGAATGCTGATCTGAGCATGCGCATGGAAGAATACAACTGTTGTCTTCTCATCCAACATTCTGTGTGAAGTGACCAACATTATTGTGAATAATCTCACTCATCATTAACACTACGGGTGAAAAAAGGGGGCCAACAAGTTGGCAAAAAGTATCTTCCCCTTAAGAAACAAAGGATGTCACTAACACTGGAAACAAAAATGGGAGCGTTGACTTGGTTAGAAAGGTGGTGGACGGGCATCAGACATTGGCTGAGCCTTAGGACTTCCAAAATAACCTTATGGAAAATCTGTGCTAATGCTGATAAGATTAAGGAGAGCATGGATAATGTAACGCCATTGTCAGCAACAAAAATAGACTATTCCCGTAGTGTTATTATGGCAATGACAGAATGCTTACTTAGCATGTGGATTGAGCATCAGACTCAATGGAATATGGTCTTAAGCTTGACTGTTATTCAAGAAAAGGCCAAAGCCTCATATAAGACCTCAAGAAGGATAGCCAGAAAGATAAAACCATTCACAGCAAGTCACCGATGGTTCACGAGTTGTTTAAGTGACATGTTGGCTTTTACGACATCAAGGTCACAGGAGAATCTGCTGCTAATGATACTGAAGCTGCTGAAATTATCCCCCAAATGCTGAAAAATATCATCAAGGAAGGAGGTTATAGTCCCAATTAGGTTTTCAATGGCAATAAGATGGAACTATATTGGAAAAGGATGTCGTCACCTATCTACATCTCCAATGAGAAGTTAGCGCCCAGCTTCAAAGCTGCCAAAGATTGGATTTTTTGCCATTGCTTGGCGGAAACACAAAAGGCAGCAACTGCAAACTAAAGCCTGTGTTGGTGAACCATGCTGAGACCCTGAGGGAATTAAAGAGGTACTCAAGACCAACTTCCCGTTATCTGGCAGCATAGGCCAAAGTCAGCCAGGATGACTGCACCTCTCTTCACTGAATGATTCACCTTGCACCTCCATAAGCAACTTAAAGGAGTACTGCAAGAAAGAAAATCTTAGGTGCTTGCTGAAAATGATCCAAGGCAGTTCATGATGTCTTACGGTGCTACCAGAAGCTACATCATGGAAAAAAGAAGAGGGAAAGCCAACTAAAACTCAGTAAGTTTTTAAAGCCGGAGAGTGAACCAGATCCAATTTATTTCCCTCCTCCCCCAATCAAACTGGAACATAGTCGCCCCCAACCTTTTCCATTATTTCTTTGTTTTCACAAATGTAACCCCCATGTTAAATAAGGAAGGGTCAGGTGATACCAAACTTTCTGCCCACAAAAGGCTTCTTATCCCCTGGTGAACTTTACTAAACTAAACACGAGGATCATCTGCAAGCAGCAGAGAGTATAATATGTAGTGAAAGAGAAATATTTTCTTTTCATCCTTAACTAAATTCATTTCTATGCTTCGCCATACATTTGGTTCTCTTATTGATTTCATTATCCAACAGTGATTCTTAAAAATGAATAAAACTATTATAATGTGTGTGTGGGTAGGTTTAAATGTGCCCTGAAAAAATCTGGAAGCATCTTACTTTAAAGTGATGATAGTTATTCTGTGGTCTCTCGGCAGAGGGACAAAAAAACAAGAAACAACATTTAAGATTTCGATCCTTTCTGTTCCTCTCCAGATGCCATATTACTCATATTTTCAACAGAAAAATACATTTTATTATTGTTGTTTTTTTAATCCATTTATAACTATAATGGAAAACTGAATAGAATCATTTTTCCTGGCTAATCCTTTCATACAAAAGCTCAGACAAGTTTGAAATAGCAAATAATTCTGGAGGTGAGGCTATCGTGACAACTATGTAGCGTTTCAAAATTTTATATTTTTTGTCTCGTAGATATTTATTTCCTTAATTATTAGGTTACAGATTGAATTAAACTGATAAACCTTATGATTTCAGTCTTGCAGCAGCATTTTTATGTTGCAGTAATGAAATCATAATAAAATCTCATACTGCCACATTTAATATGTACTGTTGTCTTCGATTCCATGATCTGACCTCAAATAAAGTCAGCTATGCCCAGAAAGATTCCACTCAGCTGACAATTCATAGAAAGAAAGGCTACTGTGAATGGATGGCCAATGGCATCATGCACAATAGCACAATGTACCACTGTAAGATAATAATTCTGGATTCAGGAGAACAGTTTACCATTCATTTTTAGACCTGTTAATCAAATAATTAATAGTTTTGCTCCCCAGGGCATAGTAATCAGCGCAGTTTAACAAACCAGCAAGCCGACTGGCGATTTTCACATCAAATAATTGTCTGACTACTTTGTCTGCAGACAGTGGGTTACTATTCTCACATGATCAACGCATTCCGGTGTGCACACAAATCTAGCTAGGTGTGGGAAAAAAAAAATTAAAAGCCCTGCGGGTTAAAAAAAATTATACTGTGCATTTTATGCATTTAGACCAAGGAAAAATTAGATGTTTAATTTGTAAACACTTTCCTGAAAAATACTGCTTTTAACTCACTTCTAACTTGACGTTTTACTATCAGCAGCTATTCTCTTTTGCTCTCCAACTCCTCCATCTTCCTCTTGTTCAGGTCAGCTTAGATCATTACATCTCAGCGGGTCTTTTGGTAACTTGAGTGCTACACTCGCTACACAGACAACATACAGAAGAAAACCAACTAAACTTTTTTTGCATAACTGATTTTCTTCTTTTTTTATTGCTGGTTATTTGGTCATTTTTGGACAGAGTGGCAAAACAACAACAACAACAACTCTGCTTCAGCTATGGTTGAACTATAGCCTTCCAGAAAACCAAATATTCTCAGCTTAGGGGAAAAGCCGACCAACCGAATCGTGTGGAAAAACTCCTGCTTAGAGATAAATCACCAATGATTTAGCTTCGCAATTTTCTTTTCCTAACTTTCATTCTACAATACAATATTTCATTTATTTCCTCTTCACGCATATGAAGAAGTGGAAAGATAGATAGAGAGAGCTGCAAGGACCTTGAGTGGCTTAATGCTCCTTTTTAATTCTTTTGGACAAACAGGCAGACAATGCTGCTTGTGAAAGCAAAGCAAGGAATGAACTCTAACCATGTGACATAAGTGCTTTTCAATGAACAGGATAAATAGTTTCATTTCCTTTATGCATAGTGGTACAGACTAATTCCCATTTCCTTACACACATTTATTTGCTCGCTGTCTATATGCCAACTAATAGCACTGTTGAAGAGCAAATAAAAAATATAAATTTTTATTATTGTTATCGTCTTCTGGAGAGCAGCCTTTAACCTAGCTATCTGAATATTTTCAAAATTTCTCATCTTTGGTGGGGAGAAAAAAAAGAAAGAAGACTATTTACTACGCTTTGCCATCTGATCTGCATGGCATGGAGGTAGCTAACCCCAGACCCATATCTCCACCACAGTCCAGAGGAACAAGACATGCTCAGACTGACTTAAAGAACCATTAACAACAAACATTAAGTTTAAGATTTCATGCTACCAACTTATTACTGACTGACTGCACAGGAAAAAGCAGCAGCAAAAATTACAAATCATGCCAACTATCTAAGATCTTTGAAAAGCAATGTTATTGTCCCAAGTCATTTCACTAATACTATTTAGCCTCCCCCTGTCTCCGCTGTCTGCCTTTTTTTTTTAAATGTCAGATAAAAATCTGAAAAAAAAAAAGAAAAGTCCTGACATTTTCTTTTCTTTTTTCATGTTCAATAATCTTTAACTGAGATAAAATGAGAGAGGGAACTGCTGTCAATTTTCTTGGAACTATTTCTTCATCTGAATTGGTTTTCATGTTAATTTTTCCTAAATATCGTAACAAAGTCTGCAAAACAGCGTGAGTAAATAAGTGAAAATCGGATTATGGGTGCCAGAGAAAAGATTAATCTCCTTCTATTCCTCTCTCTACCATAATTATGATAATTATTTAATTTCTGTAAGCTTATAATAATTGCACATGAAACAGGCAGAGGTGGAAAGTAATTTAAAAGTGTTTTGCCAAAATTTTATTAATTTAAAAAATACAGCAAACCCAAAGAGACATACTATGGGGAAATAGCGATTTTTTGTTGTTATCACTTTAGTGCTGTTTGTGGTGTCTGCACTCAATCTTTCTTATCAATTATACAATATTACACTTATAACCTAAGTCTTCTACCCATTGTAACAGAAAGCTACCAATTAATAAAGTGAACTGCTAAAGCAAATGCAACATTCATAACTAAAAATATTTCTAATAACTTACAAAAGAAGGGCCCCTCCCCCTGGAGAAGACTTCAAAACAACTTTGCATGCATGAGTTATTGTGTCTTGTGATATATAATAGTTGTGCATCATAACTGTGCAAGATGGTGACCATAATAGGTTTGTAAAACACTACTTTTTATACTCTCACTTCAAAAGAACCAAGAAACATGTAATGGTAATCACAAGTATCAATGTAAGTACAATTAATTATTTCATATGTGTGATGACATTTTGATTAGTAATTATAGCACTGAAACTGAATCATGGATGGTAGTAATGTGCTAGGAATTATGCAATAATGCAATTACAAATGGTGAGGTGGTAAATTTTTAAAGATTATAATAGATGTTACCTTTAAAACTTTATGAACTGCAAAATGCTAAAGAGAACCAGGGCGTGAATGTTGTTGCCATTGTTATCATATCGCCTAAGGAGAACACTACTTTAGATGCCTAAGACTGGAAACCATGGCCAGCACAAAAGAGCCTGATGCATTCTAACCTTTGCATATGGCCAGCTGGTGAAGAGAAGAAACCAATCCAGTGAGGTCCACCAAACCAAACAATGTAAACTACCTAACCTTTGACTACTCCACAGCTCTCTCTCTCTCTCCCTCCCAGCAGCAAATTCATAAATTAATGGTGAAGTTGGTTAATTGTAAAAGCCCTCTTTCTTTTTGGCCTATATGGTTTTGTAAGCCATGACAGTTATTGAAAGTAGAGAGAAGGCTAAGAACTTACTATTTACTTTCCATTTGTTTATTAGAATTCATTAACAAAATAGTTTTAAAACTACTGTTGGTATTATTATTTCCAAGACTGGGAGGGGGGAGGGGTGGTTGCCAATGACTATACTAAATCACTGAAAATCTAGAGAGAGAAAAATAATTCTTAATTCTCCTCTATTTATAGGAGAAGAACCAGAAACTTCATCTCTCTCCTGCTCCTTTTCTGAGACCCTTTACAACAAACAGTAAAAAGACTATTCTTAAAAACCCTTAAATTCTGTATTAGTTCAAAATAAAAATTTCAAAATAAATCTAGATTCTGCTAAAACAAGTCTAAACCATCTAAATCAACTTTAAAATATTTTACCTTTTGAAATCAGGAACAAGGGGAATGACTAGCAAGACAGCAGAAGAAAATAACTACCACTGGGTTCCTTATAAATAAAAGCATACTTTTAACAGTTATAAATATCAAAGAAAAAGCATTGATGGTATTAAACAATTTTTAATGTAAGATTAAATGAATAAATGAATATTACTTATTGTACAATGCAATGCAACTCTCTCTCTCTCTCTCTCATGTAAACAATAAAAGGTTATACATTCTTTTAACAAAAATTAGCTACTACTAACTTCTTACAAATCAGATTTTTTTTTTAAACAGCCCCCTGAGATATTTGTTAAAATATAAACATATAAAAATTGCAGATTTTTAAAATGACAAGATTAATTTATTACTCCTAACCATCCACTCATTCCACCACCCTTGCTTCATTATGAACTGTCCTCTTTGGAACCAACTTTATGCCAAATACTTCAGCCAAATTTAAGGGAACCTGTTGACAGTGCCTGGGTAATAGCTAATTAGAGAAACCTGCTTGCTGTACCAGTTAATTCCCTCTGACAGGGGTTTTGTGTCAGGGATTAGGCTTTGTTTTTGTTGCTGGGTACTCAGCACTATTGAGTATCCAACCCCCCCATGCCATGGCTAGTCTGCTGTAAAGGAATCTCCTACTGGCTGGAGAGGGATGCCAGCAGCAATTAGTGATACTAATCAAGTTCAGCACAGTTGTAATCTAAAAGATTTCCAGTCTAACAATTCAGGGTGAAGTGGGCTGGAAACCATCACCACAAGACCCACCCTGGTTGTTTAGAAAGAAAGGGAACACGACCCCTGTCTGGGTACTGAACCAAGGTTATCAGGTAATCCCTAAATAGAGGTCAAATACCTTGGCCCTTTCTCTGGCCATCTAGCCAGCACCAAGTTTTGTTTAACTGAGTTAGAGACTCCAACACAACAACAGCACAAATTGAAGAGAGAAAAAACAACAAAGCAGGCTTCTGGACTTTGCCAGCTGCTCAACCAGTACTTATTAACCCTGTACCTATTAAAACAATCAATCAAGGTGGCAGAAGATTGGCAGTTTATTTATGTATTAAGCATCTGCTGCACACTTAATCAAGAGAACAAATTATTTTATTTTAAAAATATGTATGCAATATAAATATGAAATAATATCCTTAAAGGATGTGCTTCACAAGAAAACAAGGTGGCACTCTTTTGCAAGTTTTATACTGGTAAATGTCAAATCATTTCAAGTATTTATTTATGAGTTCATTCAATGCATTTCAGAAAACAGTTGTCACTGAAGCTTACTCTCCACTCAGAGGTGGCTATTTCTCATTACCCACAAGATTAAAAAAAAGAAGAAAAAACTGTTGACAATATGGAGGCAGAAATGAACTATACTGATCAGCCATCTTTCTAATTCGTCTCTGGTTATGCTGCATCAGAACTACTATCCCCATGTTTCAGCTAACTCCTCATACATTTGTATTCAGATATTTTTATTCTCATACCTACTTAAATCCTTTAGTATTTTCCATTCTAAATGTAGTATCCTGCTTCCACAGCACTTTGATGAGACTGTAAGATTGAAACCGAAGTATCTCTTGTAATATTTGCCAACAGTAAAAATTCTGGAGAAAGTATGAAAACGCTAGAAAAGAAACTGATTCAGTATCACATTTCCAAAAAACAAAGATAGTTTTGTCAAATTTGTTTAAAGCATGTGATTATTTGAGTGGTAAAGTATTCAGTAAGTTATTTCCCATTGAACTGTTAAAATGTTTACCGACTCAAACAACCTTGGAGATATGATACTTGTAATACAGTTAAATGCAAATTGGAGACAACCCATTCATACTACAGCAATATAAATAATTGGCAAGAAAGAAAGCACTATCAGGAGATCTTACTACCAAAGTATGACCTAAGTAATACAAGAATATCAGTGAGTTTTATGAAGTTAAGGGAGATAACCTATTTTTGTAAGATTAAAAACCAGTGATTTGAGCTACCACATAAATGATTCTTTGAGCTATAACCAGAAAACATTTAGTCTCTTCATTGTTTTGAATGTCATAACAGAAAATAATTGTATATATGAATGAAGTAGAGAGTTCAAAATAACATTAAAAAATAAAATTAGTAGTTATTAAGGTTTCTAAAAGGTGTAATAAATCATTCCTTTATTCTTAAACTGTCATTTTAAAGTCATTTAAATATGTACTAATATAAAGCACTTTTGTACTTCAAATAAAAACTTTTTGAAATGTGAATTATATGCCTTTGCAACATTTTAAAGCATTCTTTCATGATTCTACAGTGAATGAACATCTGCTAACATTTAGATAATTTACAGACCTTGGCCAAATTTTTTTTTATACCAATGATGTGGATACGAAGCCTGTAGTAATCTATCTATGCTATTTCCCAACATTAGTGTAGTTCCTTGACAAATATAAAGTATCTTTAAAAGTCAAAACTTTGAAAAAGTATCTGAGAATTAGAAAACTTCTAACCATGTAAAGTGATCTCAAAGTAGATAATTAAAAAATAAAAGCAGCCCAGCGGTTAATAATAGGGGCAGCCTCTTTTATGCTAAGCCAATCCAGAGATGCTGTTTTTCTTCTTGAGAAACCACAATTTACCAGTCAAGATGGTCTTCAAACTCTAGCAAAACCACCATAGTAAATGATGATAAATCTTAATTTTCTCCTCATTACATCCATAAGAAAACAAAAATAACTAGACATTCCAAACAAACTAGAACTGTCATTCCACAAAAGGTGTAAGAAGTAGGGAGAAACTAAAGGTTTATAAGTAACCAGGAAACAGTTGTCAGAATAACCTACTCATCTGGGAGCCAAATGTAGTCCATAGAAATTTTCACACCTCAGCTCAAGAAATTTACCCGCTAATGGGAGTTCTTTGTAGGGATCCTCTGTTCACTAGCCAAGTGTCACTTTGCTATCTTGTTAACCACCTTTAAGGCTGATCTACACAAAAGTCAAATACATAAACTGTAACCACATCCTGCAACTCTTAAAGCAAATTATGCAAGAATTCTTTTAATCGTATAAAAGAAGAAAAAATGTTTACTGCAACTTAATCCAGATAATTTCTAACAAGCAATCAGTGCTCATTTGCTTTATATTTATTAATGATATTAAGATATTCAGCTAACTTTTTTTCCTTCCTAATCAAAACTACCAATCTTAATTCTAGGTGTAACATTTTATCTTTAAATTGTTACTAACATTTTCTCTCCCTCCCTGCTTCCCTCTTACACAAATTCATTTTGTCTCATAGTTTTTGGTTCTTACAAAACACAGCTAATAACCTGTCCTGTTATTATGGAATACCTCAATGAAGAATCTTTAATTTAGGTTTGGACACCATCTTATTCAAACGATAAATCCGTACCCATTCTGCTTCACTTGAAAGATTTCCCAATAATTTATTCAAACCAGCTCAATAGCTCTCAGAATGCCCACACTGCTAACACCCGAAAAGGTGGGACAACATCAACAGCAGCAGCACTAACCAACAGACATGTGGCAAACAAGAGCTCTTCTACCAGACCAATGTTGTGTATTTCTAATGATGGAGGTGTTTTAATCAGCCTCTTCGGCTCCTTCATCCCACATCCCCTGACTTATTGGACGCACAGCACACAAAAACGGAAACTGAACTCCATTCCATTCCATTCATTGTTAAGCTTCAATGGTGAGGACACTAATTAAAATGGAATCAGGAATGTCGAGGTTGGTCTTTATAGAAATTTCCCTTTCCTTTTGGATTTTATTAATTTTTTTTTCTTTTTCAAATGTAGAGAAATCAGAGAGAGAGAGAGAGAGAGATTCCTTCTTCCTAAGAAAAACACCTCCTGATC
The DNA here is from genome assembly GCA_018389105.1 of Nautilus pompilius. Taxonomy (NCBI): domain Eukaryota; kingdom Metazoa; phylum Mollusca; class Cephalopoda; order Nautilida; family Nautilidae; genus Nautilus; species Nautilus pompilius. The sequence goes on along the minus strand of JACATO010000649.1, from coordinate 182,717 downwards.
TGTCAGCCTACCAATATTGAATTTAATTTTCACATAATTGTCATCTGACAGACTTCCAACATCCTTCATATTTTTTCAATAAAGTGGAGAGAGAGAGAAAAAAAAAGCTAACTTCTTGAAACCAGCACAAAACAATGACTCAGCAATGGATTCATTTACTAAGCAAAATTTTAGAATTAAACAGTTTTTTCCAAATTCTCACTGCTACAAAAAAAAAAAAAAAGGATCCTGCTATCAGGAGTTAATAATACAAGAAGTGTGTGACCCTGCAACCATGCCCTACACTTAGCTATGTATAGAAACCTATGCAGACAACTTAATGAAAACCTTTCTAAAATCAAATTCATTCATAATAAACTAGATGCACGCATGAAATTGTAGGAACAAATATATTAGTGATGTACATAGGTTCTAATAAAGTGGCCAGCCAATGTACCCTTTTTAAATTTTGGTCTAACCTAGGCTACAGACACAGATTAAGATGACCACGTGTCAGGCAATCACTGCAGTACTATATACAAGTTAGAAGTACATTTGCATTCAATCTAATACATATAGGGAAAGTCAAAAACATTACAGCAGTTGAAAAATGGATAATAGTAGGGACACACCAGCAGGTACCACAACTGGCCAAGATAGTTTCATTAGTAGATTGTTCCAAGACATTAATCACTCAAGTTTATCGACAAAGGCAAGAGATAAAAGTGGAGGGAATTGTAGCCACAAATGCAACAGTAAGAGGATGAAAATTAAAGTTCAACAGTCACCAAACAACAGACCAACTGATAAAGACATTCAATATAAGGAAATTTACACTTCAGCTGTATCTTGAGAAGAACATTGCAATGGACTAGACCATTACCAATATGAAAAGACATCTCATGAAATGCAAGAAGCATAAATATGTTGGAATGAGGAAGACTGATGAAAAGTAATGTAGTGCAAGTCATGCTTTGCTGCCCTTCTCTCTTTTTTTTCCTTTTCTTTGTTTTGCACAGATGGAAATAAGACAAATTTTAAGCAAACTACATAGAGATTTTAACCTTTTATGCTGTCTCAACTGTCCCAGTCTCTTGTAGTGGAATCATGATTTTGAACATGTTTTGCTGGCATAACCTGAATCCATTAGTTCCTTTAGAAAATAGAATGAACACCAAAGCTTACCTCAGCATCATTTCTGGTCAAGTGCATCCAGCAATGCTTCTTGTGCACCCCTGATGCGGATAACTACTCACATGACAACAAGGCTCCAATCCACTGTGCCTTCATGATTTCAGCCATTTCCCATGGCCAGCAGAGTTTCTGGATCTTAACTCAAATGAGCATCTATGGGCTGAACTTGAAAAATACATTCACACAATCCTCTATCAACCTTGTTTCATACATTGCCTACAGTATTAATTAATGACTGAATGGAAAAAGTGAATTCTATACTATGTTGTCTCTTGACTTATTCGGGGGGGGGGATGTGGGGGGACGTGGCCAGCCAGTGTATATTATTTACAGAAGATACAAGGTTACTATAGGCTTTTCTGGTCACCTTATCAGTAGCAAATGCCCTGGTGCCGTAGGCTTAACTGTTGGTAAAGTTAACATCCAAAAATGAACCCACAAAATGCAAAGAATGATAAAGATACTGTAGACGAAGACTGATTCACAGATGTGGCAAAATAAAGTTATAATGCTTTCTTTTAAGTTTATCTACAAGTCCTAGAACTATCATCAACCTTGTGTATCAAACATCATATTTTTAATGGATAAATTCTCAGGAAATATGCATAAATCAGAATGACTAGCAGTTCTGAGGGAACATTTGACTGGCAAAGCATCAAAATGATAGACAAACCAACCTAAAAGTGGTCAAACCGCCTGACAACCCTGCTAACTAACCAGATGCAAATATTCTCCCTGGGAGATTACATGATCAATATGGTGCCAGCTGTACGTATCTGTGCACATTTGTTGAACATAAACTGGTAACCAATACACAGGTTTTTTAGCATTTCCTCATCTCCCCCCCCCCTTGATTTAGGTTAGACTCTCGCTGTGTTGGCAAGAATTCCTCATGTTAAATTGTTAAATGTTTACTTATATGTATGAGTTTGTATTAAGAGAATCTCTGATATCAAATAAGTTCCTTGCTACTTTCTTTTTCTCCTTCCCAATACAGATAGCTATACCAAAAAGAAAAAAATTTGGTGAGAATGCTCTCTATATATGTACCATAATCCAGTTGTTCAGATCAAATCTGTTAACCAGCATTGTGAATAAACAATTTTATTTTCAATCTAACTAATGACAAGACGTGTTTAATCATCCAGTGAGACTAAGAATGAAATGTGGTCTGGCAACATTATCTGATATTCTAAAGGTACCACTAAGATTTGTTTCACTAATTTAAAAAAAAAAAAAATGTAAGTTTCTGCTGTTGCTATGTTCCTTTCTTTCCTATAAAAGATTCCATCTTTCTAATATATGGGCACATCTGGCCTCTGTTCCTTAACATCCTGCTCTAGAAATTCTAAATTAATCAATCTTCCAAATGGCTTATAGCTGTGCTTCAGTAGATATGGGACTGATGAGTACTGCTTGGATTTCCTGCATCCACAGAAACCAGTTGACGTTTTTAACAAAATCAAAGTTTCTTGGGATGAGCAAAGACAGACAGTATTCCTGGTGGACCAAATTCATTTTCCATGCTCTTAATTAGCCAATGTGTCCCCCCTCATATATTAATCATGAAGCTGCAAGCTGTTCCTTAATGCCAAGGTCTGGTAGCTTCTTCTCCAGGACACACATACCAGTTTCCCACAGTGGCCAGAGAAGATCCACAGACATCCATCGTTTATTTTTAGTCATCACAAAGAAACAGAAGTACTCGGCAAATGTAAAACCTACAATGGGGGGGGGGATCTTTATCAACATAATTTCTAATTTGATTTACACTATATTCAAATGATTCTCCAACACATCACCACTTAAGTTATCCTATTTATTTTATTGATCTTTTATTGATCTTTTCCATCTAGAAGATCCTGAAGATGGCAACAGGAAACATTGCGATACATCAATAAAAGCATCATTAATCCCAGTGGTAATTAAAGCCTTGAAATCAAGTACAATAAAAAGCACCAATAAACTTCCTCAAGTATCTGATTTTATACTATTGGCAAATGTTGATAATATTATTGATAATGGAATAAGTTTATTTACAATTCAGGTGCAAGAATCTTAGCCAATCTGTAATTATGACTCCTAATATTAGCAACTTCAGAGAGCTGAAAAACAAACAATTGTCCCTGGCTATTTTGATATTTTTCCTATGTAAAAAAAAAATTAATGAATGTGCATATGTGTTTATTTTTTTTTACAAAATACAAATAATTTTAACAAGTGGGAGAAAAATGATGATGTTTTGGCGAGTTCCTCTAATTATTGCGGAAATGTCAGTTAGCAGATACTTCGATTTCTAGAAATTTTAAACAAAAAAGTCTTCAATAACTCCTACCTTCCATGATTTTTCTGTTTGCTTTTCCAATAGTGATAGTCCTATTGTCTTTTTTTTCTGACATTTTTAAAGCATTTAAGACAACTGTGCAAATTAATGCCGCTTGCCTACACATACAATTGGAAGAGAGAAGGCATGTTATCTATAATAGTGCGACATTTGGAAATGGAGACAAGAGCTTTACACAGAATGTCAAGAAATGAACTAGTAAAATGATGTTGTAGAGAATTTGGAAAAATGTTTCTATTCTTTGCCAATAATTTAAAAAAGAAAACATTCCTACAATGAAAAGTTACAAAAGCTAGAACAAATAAAACTGCAAGGAACTAAGATGAAAGATTACTGCTCTCCATATGAACGTTACAAGTACACACATTTTGCATTATTACACTTAGGCTTAGTTGATAGAGAATAAGTTTTCCTGGTGTTTCAACATAAAAATTATTCAGAAAAAAAACTATTATAGAATTATATTTACACTTTGAAAGAATAGCTCCAAAATATATAACATAACATAAAAAAATACATATAAATAATATTAAAACTACCTTGATTCCAATAAAGAAATCAGCCTTGCAGATTAAATATTTAAGATAAAAAGTTTTAAAATAGAGGCATCTTCATCTCTGGTAAAGATAAAATTGCAAATAATTCCTTTTGTTCAGGACAGGTCAGGGCTGCTTCTCAATGTTGGTGCCATGATAACTGTTGCTCAAAAAACTAAATACAGAATCAAATAAGTAGAGTCAATGCATCCTCCTAACCTCACACCCAGTGACAAATCAAACAATTTTGGATTCTGAATGAACCTGAGAGATGTTTCAGCTTTTATGATGCAAAAGAATATTAGAGACATGAGAAAATTTGAGAACCAATGTACATTTGTTTCACTGCGACTTTATTTCATAAGATGACTTCTATTAAGGCAACTACCAAAACTTTTGTAAATAGCTGAGACAGACGGAAGAAAGACTGATGGAAAAGTAATTAGTAGAATGTGGAGTGTAAAGAATAACTGTCAAGAAGAATGAAAAAATAACTAAAAAAGTACAACATGGTGCTTACAAGCCAAAATAATTCCTACCATGCTGCTAAATTTAGTAAATAAAATAGATTATCCACTATGTAAAAGTTAATTAGACGAGAACAACAGTATTGAGATATTTTGCAAGAACCAAGCTAACAGATAAACCAGACTTTCTCTCTCAATTCCATTCATAAAAAAAGACATTTTTAAAAAGGGACTCGGCTTGTTCATCTTTTAAAGACAACTAAAGCTAGCGTTAGTTAAAACTCTCAAGATTTATACTGCCAATGCCAAATTCACCCCCCCCCCCCTCCATGGATTGCCAGATTTTGTGAAAATTAAGAGAAAGCAGTAAACATGGCCACTGAAAGCAGATGCATGATTAAGATGGCAATGTAGACCAAACTGACACACCAGTCATAAATAATAGCCGCCCCTCACCAAGAAGCATGTGGTTCTGGCTTTAATGAAGATGTAGAAAATGTCCGATACAAACTTTTCTGAAAGCATCATACAGAAAAAGGCAGTGGCTAAATAAGGTGGCCCAGTGGCAATGAAAAGAAATTGTCATTAGTGTTGATCATCTGAGAAGCTAAGTTTACAAATCCACTTTTACAGAAAATTTAGCAGCCAGCTGCAAATTAAAACTTTCAACTGATAGGGATGCTAGGGAGGATGAAGATTTCATTAAACTAAGCAGTGCCCTCAAGAAACAGAAGGTAGTATTTATTATCATATGTATTTTAGTTACTAATGCTTTGGGTGTCTCAGGCCTAACAGAATAAATCATTTTCTAGAAATGATCTTCAATGAGATAAAAAAATGAAATGGGAATAGGCAGGGATATCTGGTTGTTTACTTCTGCTCAGGGTTTTGTATAATTGCCCCCCCTTCCACCTCGTTTTTTTTTTTTTTTTTTCCTGACACTTTATAAAATATTTTGACAGGTAATTGTTATCAGTACAATCTAGAAGATTAATTCCAGAAATAAAGAAATTGTGTGTAAGGTAATAGGTCAGCCCAGAAACTTAGGTCTACTATGTTTCTAGTTCCCCTTAAAAAAAAAAAGAACAATTTCTTGAACTTTACCAAAGAAGTTAAATAAAAACAGCATTGACCTGTAGTATACGTGATAATGAGATGAAACAAAAGCATTCTGAGAGTGCATGCTATGAGAGCAGGATCAAACATGCAGCTTTTTTTTTCACTTTTATATAATCTGCTCTACTACTTAAGAAATGTTTCTTGTCATCAAGTTCAGAGATTCTTGAAAACCTAAAGGCATCAGAATAGACAACGAATGTGAAACGTGTTGTAGAAAGGTCTGGTTTTGTTAAAAGTATTAATTTGGCTTTCGGTTTTATTCCTTCACAGATTATTATAACTATCTGAACTAAGTGATGATGATTCAGTTGCCAACTCAAATCCAAAGGTAAGATAACTGCAGCAGCAAAAAAAAAAATCGCAATGAACGTTTATCAGATTCTGTGCATACGTAATTACCATTCGTCAAGATAAGAATAGAAAGATATTCGAAGTCCACCATCTACAGAAGTTAGTAGGCTAGTTTAGGCTTTCCCCATTGCTCTGCAATCAGTAATGCAACTAACAAACAGATCTACATTTTTCAAAACCAACCCCGTTTGCCAACATCATCGGCGTTTTGTCCCGAGTAAGGCACAAGATACGTTTGTGTTTATATTACTGAGGTTTTCTTTTAGCAGAAACAATGCATCTTTTCATTAGCGATGAAGTACTGTAAAGTTGGGTAACGGCATCTTCCTATGGTACACACACAATTTTGAATACTGGTGCACTTTTTCAGTAGAAACATGGGTTGCAACTAACTAATGGACCTGACATTACCCACTAGATTCTATAACTCACCCTTTTTTTATAAGTAAACTAAGCAAACCTACCACCCATTTTCATACCATATCATTTACTAACCTAGATTTGCACTGGATTTTCAACCTTGTGTGTTTTCTTTTTTTTGGTTTTCATTCGCCAGTCCGTACAAACGAGACTGCTAACCTGGCAATGGCTCTCTGCTAGAGGGGTTGTTATCCCGCACCATAAGGGACCAACCACTGCCAACTTCAGCAGAGAAATCATTACAAGAACTTTTTTTTTTTTCCATTTTTAACTCTGCGAGGAAAATGGACTAAAGGGAGAGCAAGAAAAATCCATGCCAAAAATGTACCTCCCCAAACCAGCTGACAAGGAATCAAAGTCAGAGACCCTCAACCATCAGAATCCAGTTGCCTAACCAGTGGGCCACCAGCTACCTAAACTCGTATATTAAAACAGGTTCTCTCCCTGTAACAAGCATTCTTGCATTTTATGATGATCTTATAGACTAAGGCACTTAATTACACGTGTGCAAAATTATGCAACCATCAAATCTACCTTGCATAAGACAAAGCTGAAACGGAAAAAAAAAAGCAGAAGGTACTTAGCAGGTAGGATATTTGCTTATTTGGTTAACTGACATGCTGTTGTTGTCTTGCTTTTTAAAATTTGTTCAAATGGGTTGTTTAATGAACAAAAAATGCAAACTTACTATGTATTTGAGCATTATATTATCTCCCTATCTCTTCTTGCATGAATATAAAAGGCAAAACGTAACTAACGAAATGCTAAAAAAATAGAGAAATATATACACATACAGGATTGGGAGAAGATGTAATGTATGTAGCAAGACAGGTGCTTGTTCATCACATGATTTAATTACATACTTAGCTACAAACATACACAGCACAAAATGAAGTAGTGTAGCACTAATTTTAAATGTGTATTGGAAACTTAGTTACATTCCTAGCATTAAGATATGTGTCTTTAAATACAGATTTCTCTAAGATCTTGAAACGCAAAAGCTTTCATTGATGTAGATATCATCCACCTAACCTTTAAAATTAGGGCTATTAGTGCTAAAGATTAACTATAGCCACCCAGCCAAATAAACAGAGTGAAGACATAAGAAACAAATTAACCTTAGTTCCGCCCAGTCATCTAAATCAACTACTGTGTGATAAGAGGTCACTTTTTTTTTTTTTTTTTTGAAGATGCTAGAAACTGTTAGTACAATCTTGAAAATTGCTATTATTTTTCCAGAGAGAGCAGGGAGAACTCCCAATAAATCCAGTAATGACATAACTAAATTAAGTTTCTTTAAAAACCTATGAAAGGCAAGAAGGTATAGTAGCAACCAAGCACCAATTCTGACCAACTTAACATTAAATGCTAAAAATACTTACAATTATCAATGTTGTTGACTATCTAAATTATAATACATCGAGATTTCCCAAAATGGCATGTAAATTGCTCCAATAGATAATGGAGTTTAAAGGCCGAAAACAAGATTCCATTCAAGAGAGAATTTTAAATTATATCAAATAGGTAAGATTAGTAACTAAGTTTCGTTATATTTTTTCAAGAGTTAATCCTCTATTTGCTTATTTCCATATAAATGGACATTATGAGCAACGTTTCTCACATGAAAAATGGTAACTTTTGTTGAAGAACAAATTGAAAAATTTGGTACTCCTATAGTTAGGGCAGTAGACTGTAGTAGACTGCTAAGGCCAAAGACCAGACTTTAATTTCCAGTCAGAACCAACTTGCTTTGGCATACCTCTCAGGTGTGGTCACTCTTCACCAGCCAGCCAGCCATGTAAGTTTCCTCCCACATCTGAAAATGAAGACATCTAATTGGGACCTTTGTTAAATTCATGTAATAGCAAAAAGTGATGGTAACACTTATTGCCCAAATCACCATCTTGGAAGGACTTGGCCATCCATTAAGTACTATTCTCAGCCAAAGACATCACTACTGTAAAAGCATTTGTATCTTTTTGTTTTACGCTATGCATGTAGCATACAAACTCCTATAGTTAAAACAGGATACCAATGTTGTGATTTACATTCAAGATGTTTCTTCACATTTACCCTTGCTTGAAATTTGCATACTTCATTTTATCTTTTTGGGGGGCTCCAAATGTGAGGTTAAAAGGAGTTCAAGTAAGATCAACTCAAATTAATGAGATTCAATGAGCAAAATTAAAAATTGGGTCGAAAAAAGCAACAAATAGCAATGTTGGTGGCACTTATCTCCAAAAATAGGATATTTAATTTTAAACAGAAAAAGAAAAGGGCAATTCGATAAAGATGATAAAAAGCATGGATTTGTGAGCTTTGAATTTCATCTTTATCTTCACATTAAAGCCAATGTCAACTTTCATCAGATTTATAAGAGCTCACAGAAAAGTCACTAATGAACACTATATGCTGTGTCTTCTTCAGTCCTTAATGAATGAAGAATTATCTTATCATAATGTGAAAACTCATGTAATGGTGTCATTTTTTCCTTCTTTTTGGATATTTAATGGAATTGGTTAAATTTCATAATCATATATCCTGGCAGATTGTGATGAGCTAACCAACATTATGTATGATATCATACCTTTACAGACCAAAACTCTGCAAACTGGTGACCTATGCAGATTTTCATGTGAACTTATCCCCATAAAAAAAATTACTTAAAAAATTATTACACACAAGTTTAAGTCTGCCAAAAAAATTTAAAACTTAAATGATCTAGGAAACTGAGATACTAAAGATAAAAGTTGTAATTTCAAAGTTTATTATTATCATTTACATTTTAAAAATTTGTTTTTAAATTCATTAATGAAAATGATCACAAAAATACCAATCAGTTATATATATATATATATGTATGTATACAGGTGCATCTCAAAAAATTAGAATATCGTGGAAGAGTTAATTTTTTTCATAATTTAATTCAAACAGTGAGACTTTCACATATTCTAGATTCATTACACACAAAAATATTTCAAGCCCTTTTTTGTTTTAATTTTGACGATTACAGCTTACAGCTCATAATCCACTATCTCAAAATCTTAGAATATTTCATAAGATCAATAAAAAAAAAACGATTTATAATATAGAAATGTCGAACTTCTCAAAAGTATGTTCATTTATGCACTCAATACTTGGTCTGGGCTCCTTTCACACGAATCACTACATCAATGCGGCGTAGCATGGAGGCGATCAGCCTGTGGCACTGCTGAGGTGTTATGGAAGCCCAGGTTGCTTTGATAGTGGCCTTCAGCTGTCTGTATTGTTGGGTCTGGTGTCTCTCATTTTCCTCTTGACAATACCCTATAGATTCTCTATGGGGTTCAGGTCAGGCGAGTTGGCTGGCCAATCAAGCACAGTAATACCATGGTTAGCAAACCAGTTACTAGTAGTTTTGGCACTGTGGGCAGGTGCCAAGTCCTGCTGGAAAAGGAAATCAGCATCTCCATAAAGCTTGTCAACAGACTGAAGCATGAAGTGCTCTAAACTCTCCTGGTAGATGGCTGCATTGACTTTGGACTTGATAAAACAGTGGGGACCAACACCAGCAGATGACATGGCACCCCAAATCATCACTGACTGTGGAAACTTCACACTGGACTTCAAACAACTTGGGATTCTGTGCCTCTCTACTCTTCCTCCAGACTGTGGGACCTTGATTTCCAAATGAAATGCAAAATTTACTTTCATCTAAAAAGAGGACTTTGGACCACTGAACAACAGTCCAATTCTTTTTTTCCTTAGCCCAGGTAAGACGCTTTTGATGTTGTCTCTGGTTTAGGAGTGGCTTGACACTATAAATGCGACACTTGCAGCCCATTTCCTGGACATGTCTGTGTGTGGTGGCTCTTGATGCACTGACTCCAGCCTCAGTCCACTCCTTGTGAAGCTCCCCAAGTTCTTGAATTGGCTTTGCTTGACAGTCTTCTCAAGGCTGTGGTCATCCCTTTTGCTTGTGCACCTTTTCCTACCACACTTTTCCCTTCCAGTCAACTTTCCATGAATATGCTTTGATACAGCACTCTGCGAACAGTCAGCCCTTTCAGCAATGACCTTCTGTGGCTTACCCTCCTTGTGGAGGGTGTCAATGTGCGTCTTCTGGACAACTGTCAAGTCAGCAGTTTTCCCAGTGATTGTGGTTGTGTGTACTGAACCAGACTGAGAGATTCATGGTATTTACTCAAACTCAAAATGGAATATTCTAATATTTTGAGATACGTTTTTTCTATTTTTTGAGATGTAGGTCGTAATTATCAAAATTAAAATTAAAAATACTTGAAACATTTTAATTTACATGTAATAAGTCTAGAATATATACAATTTTAACTTTCTGAAATAACTGACAAAAAATATTGAACTCTTCCACAATATTCTAATTTTTTGAGATGCACCTGTATATATCCAACTATAGCATATTAGTCAGTTTCCAAGTGACATACAGAAATTATTTATGATAAATTTGGGAGAGAGTGGCATTTTAAAACAAATCTTTTAACTATTTATATACTACTTCAAATCTTTGTAATTTATCTTAGGTTATCAAAGATTTTAGTGAGTTCCCCAGTTCCACCATCATACCCACCCAAATTCATAATCATCCATAACCTTTTGCAGTGAATACCCAGTTTATCATAACTATCTCGTGACCATAATTCCTGATCTACGCATTCTCAAGAGACATGGCAAAGATTATTGAATGACCTGGCTGCCTGACAAAAAATAACTTCACCACACCAAGTTATAGCCACTTGATTACAAATAGCAAGAAATGTCAAAAAATCTGGCTATTAAGAGTGGTGGTAATCTCTCAATTTAATCTCCTATTTCCCTGGTGTTACCAGGGCTTATCATACACCTGAGGCTGATGGATTTTAAACTACCAAAATGGTCAGAAAGTTGGGAAGGTCAGGAAGGAAAGGATGTAGGAAGAGCATGTTTGATACCAGGGTCAAAGTGTTGCTAAACATGTCAAGTACATTGGCTTCAATCAGTTTTGATGTATTGTAGGTCAAGCAAACCTGATCAATACTATCAAGTGAACTATAGAAATATGGAATAAATCTCACTGCCCTACACAAACTAAAATCCATCAATGAAAAGGTGCTGATCTCCAGCTAAGCTCTGTGGCAGCAATCTTCATCTCATTAGAATCTCATCTTTGTTTTTCATGTTGATTTTTTATTGCCTAACTAAAGAAAATGATAATGTTCTATACCAGAAGCAGAGAGAGAGAGAGAACAAGAGGATAGTTTTCTGCACATTAGGTTAATCGTATGCAATTAATTTTTTTTTCATTTTTTTTTCAAAACTGATATAAATAACTGTTCAGCGTTTTGATCTCAAATTCTGATCTTTATAAATCAAAAGGAGGAGGAAAAGTTGTATCACGTTTGTGTTTTACCAAATGAGATAAGATTATCAGATTTACTAAAAATTGTAGAAAAATTTAACATGCTCTTATACACTGTACTCAAAATAATAATCAAGAATCAGAATAATCATCATAGTTTTTTAAAAAAAAGAAACAGATTAGATGTACAAAAACTATTCATCTTAAATTCAGACCAACATCATCTGACAAATGAAGATTTTTGTATTTCTTTGTTGAAGCTTTTAATCACTTTTGTAAATGTAATTAACAAATACTTATTGATGATAGGAAAACAATTTATAAAAACCTAGTATTTCTTGACAGTTTCTCTCTCAGTTCCTGTGCTTATTTCTGAAAAGAGGGAAAATACATGGTTCTACTTGAGCATATTTTCTGCTAACCTTGCCTCAGAGAGTTTGTGTAGATCTGCTAATATGTGAGACCAATAATTTGTTGGTTTGGCTATGTTGTGTATGGAACCACAGGAATCCATTCCACACACTTTCCAGTAAAAAGGTACATTTTTTTAAGGAAAGATTGACTTGTCTGTTTGATAGTATAGCAATTGCTACTTTAAAACAATGAATACTAAAGTTTCAAATTTCACAGGAACAAACTTTCTATAGGATTCTTTCTCTCCTCTACCATAACAGAAAAAAAAAACATTTTTTCCCCCCTTCGTTTTCCTTTTCTTTCCACACCAGTAAATTAATCAACACCTGTCAGAATGATAATTGACAGCAATAAGATGATTGAGTGTCAACTGTGTCTCATTAGCAGACTCATTAATAACATTTTTTTTAATTCTTAAAAACCCATCGTCCAATAACTCTGAAAATTTCCCCCCCTTTTTGTACCATGTCAACATTTGGCCAGTAAATCATAAGAAGAAATAAAAGAACCCTAGTAGAAGTAATCACAAAATAGACAAAACCCAAAAAGATAAAACTTAAACAGTTTTTCAGCCCCCTACCCAAGCTACCATTATTAATTATTTACTGAGAAATGATGTATTTATTTCTGATGGATTATTTGCTTGCTAAATTGAGAGATCTGTATTGAAAATTGTTAACGGCATCAATCTCTGTCGCAGTCTACTTAATTAAGAATATCTAAAACGACAAGTAATCAAAGAAATCCCATAATTACATTGAATGGATCTAGCCCCTTAAACTGTGTCAAGCGCAGCTCAGATACCGATCGTCTCCTGCTCAGTTTCCATTCCATTTCCATTTCTCGCGGATTCCTGCAAAGCAGACGCTCTGGAATGAGATTAAATAAATCATTTGCAATGGAAAAACGATAGATTATGGCCAATGACAACGCCCGAAAGATCCTGATCATTGGAATTTGCATACTAATTAAGTGTCTCCAGATTATATTAATGGCTGCCAACCAAAGAGGAGGAATGGAGAGGTTTGATGGTACAGGGTTTTTTTTTTTTTTTTTTTTTTTTTAAAACGCTGCAGTCCCGACTTGATTGGGCTTAATGTTAGATAGTTAACATTAAATCAATAGGAAAAGTTCAGAAGAAACTAAAGCTTTAATGATTTGCTGCTGGAGATAGTGAGTACAACAGAAGCAACATTAGTGACGAGGTTTACATTTAAAAAAACAAACAAAAATTCTACGCCAAGAATTTAACTTTGTTCTAAAGAAATGGTTTTAAAAATGTTGTTTTCTTTTTTGTACTATCTCTCTCTAGAAAGATTACAATTATGTACACAACACCTAAATATTCTCAAACTAAATCACCAACAGCAATCCATTTCTTTTCAACTGTGTTTGCTATCTGCCATTTTTGTTTGCTTAGTTTTGCTCATCGGACAAACCTGGTTATTTTTAATGTGTTGCTCAGAACTAACCGGAAGCTTTCGGTCCTCTCAAAATAGACTTGGTCAGTCGCTCATCTCCCTCCCACCCCCAAGAACTTCTTCCGCAATTTCAATTTTGGGGGTCTTTCAATCACCTACCGTGATACAAAAATTGTTTTGTTATTTTGCGATGAAGTATTGCCAAAAGAATTCAGAAATCTGTGCATAAATGAAATTGAATTAAAAAGAAAGTATCTTAAATATTTAAAACTCTGTTTTTAATAAATGTATGCAAACACAATGTTTAAAATGCATGTAAGTCGCTTGAAAAGGAAAAGTTTCTGCATGAAGTACTTCTGGTGAATTATGCAAAGCAATCATTAATTTCCTGATTATTGATATTAATTTATTTTAAATTACTGTTTTAAAGGTATAATATAATTTAAAAGTCTGGATAAAATATTCGCTTAGAGAACAAATTAACAGATTTTAAATTTAACTTTAGCAGTTGCTAAATAAAAAAAAATATCGAAATGTATTCATCAAAATAGCCAGACTTGATCTTCGCTTTACCTATTCTTAAATTAGTTAATCTATTAAAAACATTTTTTTTTAACTCATGATTTAGGCTAGTAGTAGTAGAAGAAACTCATTGCTAAAGCTGTGTATTACTGTGAGGAATAGTTACTTCGCACTTAGCCAATTTCATTCCGCTCGAGCTGACTGAACTACATCTTGTAAAACAACATGCTTTCAACGCAGCCTTCATGTCGTAATTACACAGAATGGCTAACTCGTGTTTATCTAACTGTGAAAGGGACTATTTTAATGGCATGCGTGGGGCACTCATTACAGTGTGTTCACAGCATCTTGGTAAAATCTCAAATCATTCTTCGCCAAGTCGCACAGATGTAGGAACTAGTTACGCACAAGTGCTTGTGCGCCAAAACTAGCCAGAGAACGGGGCAAGCAAGGCTTTCAGCCGCCAAAATTTAAACTTTTTTTTGTTTTTTTCCTAACCAGATAGCATTGGCTGCCTCCTTTGTCACCATTCACCATGTCTCTCCTCTACCAGCCCTCAAAATCTTTTATCTATCCAAAAAGAGCTTTAAAAAATGTCCTACCATGGTATTCCAACAAAAAAGCAGTCAGCCTTCTACTAAATCTACTTATTCACATATTACACTAAAAAAAAAAAAAAAACTAACTAAAGGGCATTCTGTTGTTTCTTCTACACACACTTGGTCTATTTTCTACCATTTCTTTATCGTGTTTGAGTTGGGTTTTTTCCAATTTTAAAAACAATTTGAAACGCATATTAAATTTTCAGTACTAAACTATAAGACCACCAAAAAGTGTTTTGATTTTTTTATCTTGTCTTAACAGCTCTCTGCTTGGTAACTAGCAGGTCTGAGTTTACTCGCCATACTCCGTCCCGAGTCTCATTCAAAGCAAAAACTGTTCTTATGTACAGAATATCATGTTGCTACGCGTTTACTAATTCTTTCACTCTGCCCAAACCACACGTTTTGCGCAAGCCACCAAAGGAAACCTTGCCAAACCTCTCTCTCTCACACACACACACACATCCCACCTCTCCTGTTTTCCTCTTTGGTCCATCCCCCCCTACAAATATTTGCTACACAGACCTGATCTAATATCAGTTGGGAAAGGTTTTAATGTCCAACTCCTCAACATCATTTAACCATAAACAGCAATCTCCTGTACTGCAGCCTCATTTCTTCTGGCCTTGCTCTGAACTTGTCCTAAGACAACAAATCATTTCCTCTTTATGTACTGGGCTGTTGAGGTTGTTCGCTGCCTGTCTGCTCCAATGTCAACAGATTGGCTGCTTGTGCTTGTCATGTTCTTTGGTTGGTGATTTCCTAAAATTTCCATTCCAAACTTTCATCTTTATTGTTGTTTTATCATAGAACATTTTTTTTTTTGTAAAAGTCCTAAATTTCCACCCTCCGCTAAACACCATCTATGACCTCACCTATTATTCATACTGCAAAATCACTATATAACAAAGTATCAAGCAAAATGACCAGCCTAGATGCCTTTTAAATTTCCATATAACAGTAAAAAAAAAAATTTTTTTTTAAATTCCTTTGAATTTCAAGAATTAAAATTTAAAAAAAAAAAGAAACGAAAGACTTAATGCCTGCCCTATATTGAGCCATCATATCAAACATTACATTATAATGTCACTATCCTATGTTGTTGTTAATTGAAATACTATGACAGAATACCCTTTATTCTCAAAATAAATTATTACTGAGTAATACTAATGTTGCTGTTAATGAGCATATTCTGTATACTGTTATGCTGCTTAGTAATACACCCACAGCTATTCTAAAAAGCTAATTAATACGGAGTTCTATTTCAAATAATAAATTAATACAATGCTTCAAGAAAGAAAAGTTTACAAACTACTTTCTCTATTCCAACATGGGATAGGGAGGGGGAGAATCCATATTAATGCAATATCCATTACAATGACAAGAAAAAGCATATGCTTACATCAGTGGTACGATATGCAGATCTGAGAGACTATCAGCTAAGGTGGATGGAGTAAGCAAGGAAATTTCAATGTCATTGCCATTTGCTAATCTTAACCATTAAAGTGATGAAGACAACGAAAACAACAAAAACTGTGTCCTCAATGATGGCACAGGTAATACTTCCTAAAAAAATGTCTTCAGCATCATCGGCATGGTGTTTGTTTTTTTTTTTAAAATATAATTCCCAACTCTCAGTCACATCAATGGGTATGCTATCATTTGCCTTTTCTACCAAATAGTTAAAAAAATCAAGGATTGGAGATGTGCTAAATTCCACCTTCTAATGCTAAGATGGCTACAAAAAGTTGACCTGACTAATTCCAGCAACTTTCTTTTTAGCATTATCAAACTTAGCATGATCCATCTCAACTTTTGATTTCTTAGGAAACTGCATTCCAGTGGCTACAGAATTTACTTTATGATTCAGAAACCCCACTAGTCTACCGTCAAATCAATCTATAAATTATTTTCTTGCTAATAGTACTGTATAAAGATCAGTCATCAATTATACAGAAAGGAGATTGCAATATCATTTATCAACCTAACTTCAAAATTACCAGCCTCTGATTGTTGATTTTCTAATCAATTGTGCAACATCATAATATCAGATATTCCTAGTCTAATAATGCACTCAAACCAAAACAAACATCACAAAAAAAACTTGCTTAGTTTTTTTTTTTTCTACTTTAAAGTGCAAAACATTATAAATTGTTGTTGAATTGATGAGAGAGAGAGAGAGAGAGAGAAAAATCTATCTCCTGGCTCTTTTGCTTTCCAATCTCAATACAAAAGATGTGAATGCAAAAAATATATCAACACACGCAACACACACTGTTTGTAGCTGTGAAAATTAGAAGTATATCATGCCTGCTTTCTAAATAAACTAAGAAATTAGAGTATATAACAGGTTTATTTAAAAACTGGATGAATCTCCATTCAAATGACTAAGCAACAAGCTAAAAGGATTTTAAACCAACTTAACAACAATTGGCCTTTCTTGTATCAGTGTCAGATGCTCTCATGGTTACCTCAAGCAGTAAGTAGTAAAGAAGAAAGCAGTAATAGTAACATCAAAAGATGTCCTAATAATCACGGATCTTCTCAGCTTCTCAAGTTTCTTTTGTTCTCAAAACACATTTTTCCATAGTTTTCCACACAAGCTGGTGAGATTTTAAATGCAAAATCATTAGCATGTTTAAAATTATCTCGCTGCAATCAATTTTTTAGAAATTATCGCTACCATTATTTATTATCATCATGTTAATTTTATATAGCTAACCCTGGTTATTAAACCTTTAAAAAAAAAAGAGTGAACAATCAGGTTTCTTTTTTTCTAAACTTTCGAGATACTGAAAACGCATTAATACAACACATCATTCTACTTATGACAAAAAGTACTAACTCAGTTACAGATATTGCAGTGAGTTATGTAGCAAAAACATCACGGACAGCAACATTCTCTATCGATTCTCAGTTGTGATCATTTATATTTGAGTAAATACAGTGTTATCTCCAAGTATAAATCTTATTAAACAAGAGAGGATAAAACAAAGAATACAACATAGCAGTCATTGAAAAGATGCAGATTTGGTGACTTATAATGTGGTCTCAGATTGCATGCATCCAAAGTCAGCAGTTTTAGAGATCCTCTCACAGAAGAGCTCAAATTAAATCATAAGCTAAACTGAACAGAGATTATAAAACCTTGAAAACAACAACTTACAACAGCCAAATGTAGGGAGAAACAGCTTCTAAGTAACAACATACTGCCCAGCTCTATTAAATTCTTAAGTTCTTGCTTCCGATCATGTCCACGGTTGACTGGACCACTTCTTTATTGCAGCATCACTTTGGCCAAAGAAATTTTCCAATTTGCTTCATCTCAGATGAAGGAACAAAAAAAAAAAAAAAAAAATTGCAGATTTTCTTTAAAACACAAGAACACTCACAACCAGTATGCTGGTAAATACTAAAATAAAATTCTTCCATGGTGTGCAAAAGGGATTTTCCTTCTTCCCAACAAATTTTCCTAAAACAAAGTTAAATTCGCCAGGTTTGATCCTAACTAACAGAAAGAAAAAAACACGTGCGCATACACACAAATAAACTGCATGTTTTACAAATGCAATGGCAAAAAAATTCCACTAATCATTCCTTATCACTTAGAAATTAAATAAATAATTTTAATACAAGGTAAACAAGTTCCAGACACTTAAAATTGATTTTTATTATTAGATCTAAAGATAGTTTATCATATCCTTACCAGAAATTTCTCAAAGAGAGAAACAGAAGTCGAAATAGGGATAACTTGGAATTTGCAAGCTACGTATGCACCAGACTTTTGTCTAACTCTGCGATATCAAGTGTTAACAGTCAGTAGTATTTACAAAATGTACCAGTTTCAGAATCATTTAGTTAATTACAAGGAAGCTATCATGACTTAGAAGTAGACTTTTAAAAAAAAAATTATTTTTTTTTGTTAATTCAATGACATTTTCCCTATTTCCAACCTTAAGCGGTTTCAGAATTTCTTCTTGTGGCTGCAAATATTTTATTCCGACCAAGATTTCATTGAAAAGGTCTAAATCTGTGGTTTTCACATTTGACACTTGTCTGTGCGACCATCCCACTTGTGGTAGACCACACAACCTTCTTAAGTAAAATAATGATCGTTATCATGTGCACATTTCCAAAACCTGAAATCCCCAAAAATGGTTTTTCATAGAAGCAAAAGCATATTTAATTTTAAAAATAAAGTTCAAGATAACACCAAATCAGAACCTGATAGCGAAATTCCAATAATAATAACCATTATGTCTGCCAAATAGCATTTACTGGTGACAATATCATACCACATTTCCTCATAAAAAGATAATAATCTCATCCTTTTCTCTACCACTTCATACCCCACCTAGAACAAGGTGGTCATATTATCACCATCCATCTCCACTTCCCCCCAACAATTTGCAACGAACTAATGTTACAAAACATCAATGGGTCTCCAAATAAAGTTATTGATTTATTCGTCTTTTTTTATTATTAAAGAAAAACAACAACATTTTATCGAGCTTTAGGGAAACCACAGGGAAAAAAAAAGAAAGAAAGAAAATTAACTGTTCTCTTTTCCACTGATAATTTCTCCTGGCAGCCAGCTACAAATGATTAAATGTAAATCACTGATAATGAGAAAAAACAACAACAACCATAAAAGATTGGCCCAGCAATAAAAATAAACCATGGTGTAATGTAATAATTAATAGTTGACAGTTGCGTTCCAATGAATGCTGTTGAAATTGTCCAATTATTCACCTCCACTTCATTTTTTTTTTTTTTTTTTTTTTTACCAGTGTCCTGAACTAGCAGAGAAAAATATGGTAAAGGAATTTCCAAGATGATTAATGCAAAGCCAACCAGGGTTATGCCAAATATAAGTCCTGACTTTATCAATGAAAAATCAAAAGAACCAGTTATGGGGCCCAGTAATTCCAGATAACCCCACTTTAGCAAGACGTATCCTCGAAATATTTCCATACATGTAAAAGACCAAAAGGAAATTTCTTTAATCAGCCTGTGCACAAAAAAATTCGTAACTGGAAAATAAACATTTCCAAAGTAAGATGTCTGTGCCTGCAAGATGTTATCAATGGTTGTTTGGAGGTAAACACAGAAGAGAAAGAGCCAGAGCAATGTGGAATACTATTCCTTGAGAAAATACTTCGGCAAAGAGCCATGTTAAGGGCAAGAAAACATGGAACCCCTGTTTATCAGGCAGATCTGTCCTGTGTTCAAAGGTAGAAGAGAATAATCATATATAAGACATCTTAATTTAATAATGGTTATAACCTTCCTAACATGTGTATGGTTTTCTCATTTCATTAAAGAAATGTCTACAGTAACAAACTTAAAATACAAGGCTATACCCTATTGGGAAGAAATTTTAATAATAATAATTAATAACATTATTATTATTAGCAACTATTGAGGACAGGCAAACCAAATATGGTTTACTGGAGATCACCATGTTTACTTGGATTATGCTTAGAATTTTTCTTTTTACTACCACCTTAGGTAAGATATTACAAGATCATCATCATGGTTTATACAAGGCAACTATATATTAACCACCATTGCTGGAAATTTCTTTCATTTAGGTCAACCAAGGGATGTGGATTCTGTCTATATACACATAGCCGACAGAATGCCATAATATGCTTGGTAATTTAGAAGAAAACATGTTCAAGTTTTTTTTGTGTGTGTTTTTAATTAAAATTTTTTGTAATAAAGCACCTAAGCAGGTTAGGAAGGGATATCTAAATGAGTTTATGCTACATGGAAAATAGATGAGTTCACAAAGACCATTTTGTACAGAAGTCTAAGACTCTTGTTTGTCTTTTTTTTTAAAAAAAAATGCATTTCTTTTCCTTTTTAATTTTCCTATTATGTTGGGATTTTGGTCAGAGCTGTTGTTAATGTTTATACACAAGATAAACACATGAACACAACGAAAAACAAACTAAAAACCAAATTATCCTAAAATGCAGCCAGGTCTGGTTAAACCATATAAAATGGCTTTTCTTTTAAACTTCACTATGCAGTAGCAAAGAAAGGAACTATACTAGAGAAATTTAGATAAAGTTAAACTATACTCTTTATTTTCCACACTTATATTTTCTTCCCAGTTTCTATTTGCATGTCTTACCTGATTTGCAGATTTGTTTAAAATAAACAAATTGCTTACACGAAAACTGTGGTGAAAGCCTTTCACTATATCCTTGTTAGACACAGAGTATGTTACTCTACAATAATTACTTATGTTTCTTTGGAATCTAGTCTCTGGCGTGGAAGCAATCATTAATGCAGTTTAAACTTGAAGACAGGTGACCTGCAGGTTAGCATAATATGCTTGATTGCTTGCTATGGTTGTGGTTACAATTCAATCCACGATGAATCGTGTATAGCATCTATAGCCACTGGCAGAGGTTTGTCACTCTTCAGTGCCAGTCTATTTCACATGGTTTCCCTCCAGCCACTCCAGTTTCCTTCTATTACCAATTAGAAGAATTTGTAGCTTCTTCCCTCCCCCCTCCAAACAATACTACCATTGCAATCAAAAGTATTTGAAGTGTTGGTGGGAAGGTTCCATCTTGAGGGATCTTCAGGTCAGCCATTAAATCACGGATTAATCCATCTGGTCAGCTACAACCTATATCAACCATAATCTCAAAGAATGTAGACTTGAAAAAAGATCGTAAGAACAATTTACAGGCCTACAGAGCCACTGTACAACAAATTTTAGTTGATCCAGTTCCCACCCATACAATTAGCTGAATATTTGAGCTGAAAACCAAATTTATAAAGTTGTTCCTTCTTAAAAGAAACCTCAAGAAATGTGAAAAATAAGATATTTTTTAACAAAATCGGCAAGCATTCACAATTCTCACTTTTTTCTTCTCCAAATGTCTTAGGCAAGTTCATTCTTGCTCTTTGCTTCATTTAAGTTGCATTCTGAATTGTCATGGCTGAATGTCCTAAAAAAAGAGGAAATATAGTTTCTCAAATTGCCCGCATCCTAGATGTTGTGTTCGCTGAAGTCTTTAAATGTTTAAATGTATTAGAGATGAATCTCCACGCACAAAAAAAAAAAGGCATTCCAGCTGATTAATCTGAAAGTTACACCAAGAAATATACCATTATGTAAGAGCCAAGTCAATTAAGCCCTAACTAATATTTTTTAAAAAGTATATTCCTAACAGTTGGACAAAGTTTCTTCAGTCATGCAACTAATTACAAAAGTCAACAGTGTTTAAGATAAGACTAAAGATGTGTATTTGGTCTATCTTATCTAGTAACACAACATGCAAGCAACAGCAAGTTGCCATCAATTAGTTTTAAGCAGTCCCCATTACATAAGAGTCAGGTGACCTACGAGGTCTTCTTCAAATAGATCAAAGCCGAGTTGGCCACTTTACAACTTCATACTGACACCTACCATTTTCACAAGTGCATTCATAACAGTATGGATTTCCAGAATTACATAGTCTGATGCATGTTAAACAACCACAATCACACAAAATGACAAGTTTCATGTGAAAAGCACTCGCTTGGAACAAATCATGCCATGGTTGAATGGCAAACTCTTTCTCTCCCCTCTGATGGAAACTCCCTTGCTGGAAAAAAAAAAATTACAAGCCCTAGGGGACAGGTTAGCCATTACTGCTATCCCTAGTCAATGCCGCCAATCTTGCAAAAGTTACAAAGGTAAAGTTTTTTTTTTTTTTTTTACTTCACTAAGCTTTCATCATGTTAGCAATTGAAAGAAATCTGGACACCCTCTGGTGTCAAATCAAGGTGACAGGGAATGAAAGGGCAATAAAGGTTTATTTATTCATATTCTGAAACTGCCTTCCAAGGATAAATATCACTGTCAAAAATGCAGCAATTTTACAAATCCTGTCATCAATGAATAGGACTCATCTGAATCATTTTCCATGTTTCAGCAAAAAGATAGTTTCAACAATTACTCCATCTTTACTTAATATACCAAATAAGAATAAACATTTCTAGTATACCTGCAGCAAGGTTTGAAAATAATTAGTTATATTAAAACACACACAAAACGATTAAACCTTGTAGTACAACATACTGCTGGATCAGTGGTATTTTAAAATCTGTTACCACGTAGTTTTGTATGGCGGAAGTAAAATAATCTACAAGTTATCAAAGAATAGCGTCTGCATTGTTCATTTTTCATGCAGAATTGCTACCTGTTTTAGAAGATATCACTACAGGTGCATAAATGCTGCTCCTACTCCATCCTTCATTTCTAGCCAAGACACTGACATTTCTACTAGGACTGTTTTATTGCTATTGATAAAAACAGCCATATTACTCAAAGATTTCCTTGTATACCATACATGAAAATGAAATTTTTAGAATCACATATCTTCCCTCAATAGATGGGCCTGACATCCTCTTAAATTTTTTAAATAACCAAATTCTAATGTATCAGCCTGCAGACTTTCATACCTTTAACAAAAGGGGTTTCCATGAGTTATGAAAAAAAGTTAAATTCGATAATAATAATAATAATAATAAAAACTTATATAATTTTTTTCTTTATAAATAAGAACTAACTGTATGGCATAATGAAAGCTTTCTGGTTATTGGAAAACTGACACCTTATATTTACAAAGCAAATGTGTATAATAATGTATAATTATATTGCACTTGAATAGCAGGAAGGAGCAGTGCAATGGATATGGATCGCTTAGGCCACAGGCATGAGTTCAAATCCTGGTGAAATGATTCTGTTTGGCATACCTCCCTGACGTAGTTCCTTACTGCTCTTCTTCACCAGTCAGCAATGTGAAGTTCCTCGGGGCACTCCACTTTCTTCCCACGTTAAAAGTGAAACAGACTAGCGGGGATTTCCCTGCTAAAGTCGGAAGTGCTGGGACCCGACAGGTGGCTCAGATAATAATATAGTGCTTTCTAGCAGACAACCACTGCACTACGCTCCCTCACCACCAAAGTTGTCTTCCTTAAAAGCATCACTGTGCAAAAACAACAGAAAATCAGATAAGGTTTTACAAATGAGAAAATGAAGAAGTTATTTTTTAAAATACTAGCGTATCTAACCAGCAAGGGTTTACCAAGCATCACCCAACCAAAGACAAAACATTCTGTCTGCTATCATCTGTTCTTACCATGACCAGCTAATTTTGAGGATACAGACTTAAGAATTTAGACAGCTGCAGCATATTAAGTTCCCTTAACATTTTCACCACCTTACAATTAGTTCTAAACATCACTGGTATAAAATACCTGCTGCTTACTATACACATTTTAAGCACCATAAAAATTTTCCCTTGCTTGCTCGCTTTTTTTTGTCCCCCCCCCACTTATAAAATGTACAAAATGTTTCTTTAAAAAACCAACAAAAAATATAGACACATTAAAATATGCTCAATGTAGTCCTCTGAATCATAAACCCCAGACTCCTATTTTCACTCACTCTTCACTCATGAAACTAGTAAAGTAAACCTTACAATAATGACATTATACAAGGTAGTAGAGATGAAGCAGTGCATTCTGGTGTGAGAATTATACAAATTTACTATTACAGCTGTTCATCACCCACAGATGTGCAAATAATTAGAAATTTCTTGTTTACTTGTTCACAAATATATATATATTTTTTAAAATAAAATAGTCAACATTACTTACGTATCTGAAGCATTGTTATATATATATACCGATGAGAACAATTCTGGTGAAGGAGCATTGTGGCACAGCCATCCATTCGCGTTGCCTATCCTGCACAACAGACCAGGCAATTCCAGGTTTGGCAAGGAAATCCCTACTTTTTTTTTTTTTTGATGTGGGAGAAAACAAGCAACAAGAGGAAGTCCGCACAACGAGCGAGCTGTTGAAGAGGAGGGAGGAGAAACTGTGCCAAACTGAGCCAACCCCAACTGGGAATCAGACTTTGGCTTTCAGCTTGATCGTCTAAAATGCTAATTTACCTAGTATTTTTTTTTTTTTTTTAATTTTTAATGTTTTTAATAGGTGAACACTGGAAAGTTAGTCATCCAAACTTGGACATAAGACTGTTGTGCCCTACAGTTATCCTCAATGGCTGGCGACAAGTTCAGAAATAAAAATAAAAACAACATTTTTAAAAACACTCATTTTTTGAGATTATGGTATACTAGTCAGACTTTTTTTTGTTTGTTTTAAATGAAGCCTTGTATAATTCACAAATTAGGATTTAAAATTAGACATTTGCACACATTTTCTAAATATAATAGAAAATAAAAACAAGAGGATGGGTACTACAAAATACCATAATACTCGTACATGGTTTCAGAATCTGAATTTTGCTTACGGCTATAGAATCTGAAGACCAATCAAAGTCTGAAACCAAATACTACTATAAAAGCTCAGTCATACCTAAGTACGTTCAACCAAAAGCTAGAAATCTTTAATGTGTGTTTGTGTTTTCCTCTATGAAGCTTCAACAGCTATGACGACATTTCATTTTTCCAGTTTATCAGCAGATGAAAGACCTTTTAACAATTTTTCCTGCAGCTGTTTTCAAATACAAAAGGATTAAAATCCAACAAGAATGGTAAACAACATGAATCTGGAACTTTCCTTCTGACAAATCTTGTTTTTTATACTGTTGTTTTGAAGTTACATTGGATCTTTTTAACTTTTTTTAAAGAAAGAAAGAAAGAAATAGCAAAATGCAAATGCACATTCCTCTCTCTTTAATAACTGTAATATGTGGATGAATTAAGTACCCAGTTTGAAATACAGACAGTGCTTTCTCAATACCATGCTGCTTGAAGAATTTGTTGATTATATTTACCCCTTTCTGGTCAATTTACAGTTTAAAACATCTTTAATTTCAGACACAATTGGTTTTTTAACTTTGTTATCAGAAAAACAAACATTCCGCTTTGCGCACTCAGCTTACTCGTTGATGAATCAAACAGTAAAAAACAACAATGACAACACTGATGCGCCATTATCGGATTTAAGCGTTTGAAATGCAAGAAAGAAAACAAGTGGTTATCTAAGAAGATTATACTTTAAAAGTCTAACTGTATGAATGATTTACAGTATTTTAGAGAACAAATCAATTTCAGTAAATAAATTACATGTACAGAAAACATTTTTTTGCAAAAAAAAAAACAACTAGTAAATCGTTAAGGAAAAAAGAAGAAAATAACAAACAACATTATAACAGCAATATTCAGGAAAGGAAGAATCTAAAATACATCCAGTGCATGAAAGTCAGCAGTTTTGACATGATTTTTAAATCTGTCGTCCTGATATTTTCCATTCATGGAAGTGGAAGGACAATAAAAACAGTTGAAAGTTCATAAAAAAAAAAAAAAACACCTACGACTTCTAATGATTAAAAAGTCAAGGTGCAGAGTACCTTTTTGACTTTATGTAAAATGATGCTATTACATGCTTTGTAGTATTCTTAACTTATTCGATGCATGGAAAAATTCTTGCTTAATATTAATATTTGTTGATAAACACTTGTGGACTGTAAGCGATATACTAGTTATAAATGTGTTCCTTTCTTTCCCCACCAGTACTGCACCAGACATGTAAAAACCCTGCATCTAATAGGCTAAGTATAGAAATAAAGGGGTAAGAAAACGAAAATAGTTGTATATGGCAAACGATGTTCAATTCAAAAGTTAAAACAAATAAGAAAATTTTAAAAATGCAAAAATGTTATGTAAATAGCAATTTGAGTGTGCACCATTTTCTTACATTTTAGTCCAAGACTTCTTTATGCCACACACCAACTATAATTCTTTAGGCTAACAAATACATCTTCATAAATCTTTTATGCAAAAAGCACCCCATCTTTTTTTTTTAAGTATACAATGCGCATGCACACGCAACAGAAATTAAATTATTCACAAAGTCAATTACCTCCGCCACACCACATTATGAAACTCAGCTGTTCCAATGTTGACCACAAGTTCTCCATTGTGAAATTTAATTGACCTCAGTGAAAACAAAGAAAACTAAACTCTGAAAGATCAGCATGAAGAGAGAAGGTATTAATGCAAGCCAAAAGTGTGCGGCATAAACCTGTCCCTTTGATGAATACAAATCGTTGAGGATTTTAAATAGTTGATGGGTGCAATTAGGATACGGATACACATGCAATTTAGTTATGGAGACACTTAAGCAAGTAAAAAATTTAGAAGTTCATTTTTTGGAACAGTAAATAATAACCAATCAGGGGTAGTCAAGTCTTACAGTCAAAAAACTACTATTCAGGTTTATGGATGCTGTCAGGGTGATCAAAACACTCCACTTTATTATCCCTTCTTTTTAAATGAGACTTTTAAAAGTTCTGTTGTTTTTCTGTTGCCTTTGTGAAACAAAATGCGATATAAAAAACTGTTCAGGAATGCAGATGTCAGAATTATTAATCTACTATTGGGCTACTAACTGCTGTTTAACACGGATCTATTATTTCCTCTCCTTGAAGCCGGCTCTAGTTTTAGCTCAACCCTCTGCGCTTTTCAGGAGCTCCAGTTGATGTCAATTAAGTGTTATTTTTCCATAAATTGTGCTCAAAGAATTGAGCTAAACCCATTCATTTCAGTAATTGTGTTTTGTGGAGCATTGTAGTCTGTGTGCTTGAAGAAACAATGTTCTGATTTAAAAATTAGAAGGAAAACAATGTTGTTCACCAATTACTACATTGTAATATGGAGTTCTGGAAACCCTAATACCTTGACTCTTAATGAACAAGAGTCTGAACAATGGCAAGTACATTTCCTTTCCCAGCTGTACTCACAGAGAAATCCTACTTATCAGAAAATATCATCTATTTCTTGGGAGTAGGAGGGGGACCCATCCTATCATAAACAAGCACTTTTCTCACTTGGTCCTGTCCTTTACCTAGTCCATGGCAATGACAAAGAGCCAGGGGGTTTCCAGTTATCAGTTAATTATCTCTACAGTTCAGTGGTACCAAGTGACCAGGAGATAAGGAGTGACACCTGTCAGTCAAGTTGGTCCACATCATGGTCTATGCCACCAGACCCTGCCATCAAGAACAGTAGACAAAAATACCAGGCCCCACCAACCATAACTTATTTACGATTTCTATTAATCCTATCAAGATTATCAGATCTCTCTTTAAATATAGGCCTCCAAGAACAAGAACCCTAATTCCCCCCTCCCCTCAGTTGATGCACAAGAAACATCTGCCCCTTTCTCACCTACCATTGATTGCAAGGAATCAGCTACAGCCTGGTCAGGAGAGACTAACAACTTTTTTAGCAGTGAAGAGGAAGTAGAGAGTTTATCATCGGAGCGCTGGACATAGCTAAAATCAACAAATATATCTTGATTTGATCTGATATATATATACTGGCAACAGCAACAACATAAAATGGCTTGAGGAAAAAGCTGACCTTAAGATACAATACATTCCTATTACCTCAATGCTATTTTTTCCACTGGAGAAGATAAGACCAACCAATAGATTGGCCCTAAGCTAGTAAGCAAAAGGATGACACAGCCAATCCATCAACACCATAACAAACCTTCCTGAGTGTTTCCCTATAAACAGGTGTACCAATGAGCAATGGCCTTTCAATGAAGTAACATCATGGTAAATCAATGGGAGCAATCAGTTTCTCCATCTTTCTAGCTAAAAGCTTACAAAAGTATCTGTTTCCAAAGGGTTAAGCATACATCTTTTCTGATATAACCATCCTCCCCATCAAAATGTCAACATTGCACTGCACCATACATACCAGCAGCCATGACTTTGGACTAATGATAAAAATATCCTTTATTTCATACATTAGTAAGTTTTACTTCATACAGTTAAGTGCATATAACTGTTAGACAAGACTTTTTAAAAAAAAGACTAGTTTGTTTTTAAAGTAGCATCACTAATTAAGCAAAATAGGATGAGCTCTCCAGGAACAGAATTTTGATTTGGTTAATAGAGCTGAAGCTCTGGCTAAATAACCAGGAAACATTGGTGTTAACCGTGGGGGTGGGGTGGGGTTCTGGACTGCTGTACCGAACTGAAAATTTCTTACTGCAAATATCGATAGCAAAGTCAGACTTTCACTAACAATAGTAAACAGGTGCACTTCTTTTCCAGAAATACCATTACAAGTAAAAGAAAAATTTATCTAGAATCTAGCTAGAACTTAAGCTTTTCAAAATCCACTGCATATGTATATAAAGCGTCTATAAGAATTTACCAAGATCCCCCCCTTTTTTTTAAATTGTCAAAATTTCAACGAAATATACCGTTTTGATGAGATTCACATTAGAAAATGGAAAGCAAAGAAAAAGTATCAGAAACGTCTATAGAGAGAAAAGAAGTTTCATTTTTCAAGAATTATCAGAATTCAGTTTCGAAATAAATAAAAGAAAGATATAGAGATAAAAAAATTTAAAAAAAATACACCCTTATCTTTTTTTTTAGGATGTGGGAGGGTTAGGGTTAGAGGAAAAAAAAAAACAAACTTTGTACCACCCATCAACGTGCCGTTGTCGGGTCTAGCAGAGATTACGAATGATTTCAATGAGCTGGCTTACAAACAGATATACCTATAGTTCATTCTCTGAAGAAAAGATAAAAAAAACAAACTCTGACCAGACACAATATTTGTCAACAGATGTGAGATGCCTGTTGTATCTGTAGCCTCCCCCCAAGGATGGGAGGAGCCAGCTCTGGTAGCCCTGTAAATGTCAGTTGCTGGATGTAAGTAGCCAACCCTGGACATAAAGCAGGTTCTTTTATCAACCATGCTGATAATCCTCAAGAGGTTGTGGGGGGGGGGCCCCCCATAAAGTTGATAAAGGAAAATCCTACCTCTCCCTCCCTCCAGAGAGAGAGAGGGAGTAGGGTTGGGTAGCCGGCTAGCAGTCTCAATGTAAACTAATTTTGGCTAAAATTCTTTAAGACCATAAGTTTTCATTTAAAAAAATTATCAATTTTTGTTACTAATCGAAATTTAAATAAAATTTAAAAAGATACATAAACTAAACCAACCAACCAGTTAGTTACTTCTGTACAATTAAAAAGCCACTAGTTTAGATTGATAATAAAGAAGAGACTTGCGTTAATTAGATTTCTGCATGCTTATTTTCTGATTTTAACCAATTAATCAAAATAAAATCTGAAAAGTTTGTTTAAAAAGAAAGAAAATAGATCTACATTAGAGGTAAAGAAAAACACCCTTTAAACCCTTTTGATTATATGCAATATAAAAATACAGCATTAATAAATTTATTAAAATGTTTTGTTTATTATTTAATTAAACATTAAAGCACTATTTAAAAGTGACTAATTTATCAAAAGGCTACAACAACGATGATAGCATTTTAATATAACATCTTGTAGGAATGTTATCTATTTTGAACATAAATCCAACTTTGTTAAATTCACTTTAGCCTGTTCATTCAAAAAGCCACCAACTCAATAAATATATGCATGGAGATAATTAATGAGGCAACATATTGTGAAGACTTCAGTATCTGAATAGTGAGCAAAACAACAACAAAGCAAATATACATGTATACATCCTTCTGGAACATCCTATATATTATTTTAAATGTTTCAGAAGTCCCTCGTGTTTTCCATTACAATGTACATAGTAAAATCTATTAGCTAAGCTAATCCACTAACTTGTTGTTCAGAAAGTACAGAAAGCCTGCATGGAAAAGCAGCTGGCCGCGCCTGTGATTCGGTTGCTTCCAGGCTGATATTTTGCACTGCACAAACCCCACCGTCAAAATACGTCATTTCACAGTAAGAAGTATCCCCCATTACTCTGCATTTGTTTTATAACTAAATTATTCACAGTAGTTAAATGGAACAACAAACACTAGAAAAACTAAC
The DNA here is from genome assembly GCA_018389105.1 of Nautilus pompilius. NCBI lineage: Eukaryota > Metazoa > Mollusca > Cephalopoda > Nautilida > Nautilidae > Nautilus > Nautilus pompilius. The sequence goes on along the minus strand of JACATO010000649.1, from coordinate 152,136 downwards.
TAACACGTACACTCTCCTGATGATACTTCTGATCGAACAGAACAGAATATTAACAGTAAAACACCAACTACTGTCAGTGACATTAACAGATGAAAATGGGATTTGGTCAATTGTAAGCTACATCTCTAATATTCCAGGCAAGATATTGCTGGCAGTTTTAATTAATTAGTTTATTTTTTGCTAACAAATAAATATTATGTAAGGAGACATGAAGTTGGAAAACAGCTCCTTGTTGAAAATTCGTAGAAATATCTATTCTATCAAATTTCAAAACTATTCATCATTTAACCAAACAAATCCTACGGATTTAGAGATTTAATGCACTGTGCTGCTTCAAAAACATCTCTGAGCTAAGATCATTTTGTTTGAAAGGTTCTCTCAAATACAGATTTGGTTTTCTAGTTTGGGAACCTTACATAACTCACAACACGAGAATCTGTAGAGTTTAAATTAGAGGGTACATTTGAGCGTCCCTTACTGTCACAAGGCGATGGAAATCCCACACTTTGTTTCATGAGAAGAATGGAGAATTATAGCTACACTGGAAAGCTGGTGTTACATTTTGCTAAATATTAACTACCTCTTGTACACTTCCAAAACTTTCAACATCTCTAACCAGAAAAGGGATGCTAAAATACCACCATCAGTATTCACTCTACTGTAACTTCATTACGTTAATAATCAAAACAACATTAGTCATTACAAGAAAGCTTTACCAAAATATGATGAGACTATTTTAAGTTTTGAATAAGTGCAGAGACTTATTATTCCCTCCATTATTAATGTTTACAAAATGGCAAAAAAATAAAATAAATAAAGATGCTCAAACTACTAGTGTATCATATCCTTCCAGTATTAGTTTCAGAGCAGTAGCCTGATTCCATGATCAGATGTTTTTATTAGACCATGTAGTCAGATTGCTAATACCAGAATTACATACAATTAACACATTATTTTAATTCTTCCAACACACAAGGGTCTTAATTCTGCATTGAATTTAATCCAAAAATATCAAAAGTATTCGATAATTTCTTGTTTTATATAATATTACGTAATTCACATTTTCCTCTGCCGCTGTGCATCATGCCATCATAGTTATTTTGTTTATTCCTTTCTGTTTTGCAACATCTTAACCCAGCCACCAGAAGAAGACAACCATGCATCTTGGGAAGATCAGGATAATTAGCAAAACACTACAAGAAATCCTTTTGATTAAATATGGATGAAACTCCAGTGCCCAGAATAAGCCTATGTTTATAATTAATTCAGAAGAAAAAGACAAGCCATGCCAACTTAAAACCCATCAGAAGATGTAATGCTGCAGCAGCAAGCAGCAGGGCTATGCTCTCACTTGTGGCTATATTTCAGATAAAAACATCGGAGAGAAAAAAAAAAACGTACATTTTGAAGGTTATGATTTTACTTCCTGCAATCGCCAAGCGAATGACATTGACTTTATCCATAAAATTCAGTATATATCAACAATATACTCAAGAGTTCAATGTTTATAAATTTATCCACCCTTCTGTTAGAACAATAAACAATTACATTTTGGATTAGTAAATTTTTCCAGAACCACCATTTCTTGAAACAAAGAGGCAGCAGCATTTAAGTTTTCTGCTGGGCAGTTATTAATGAGAACATGTTTCCCTAACTATTTTTTTCTCCCTTTTCCTGTTCCCTTGAGAAATATCCAACATTGTTCTTATTAATATTTTATTGAATCACAAAAAATTAAAAGTAATGCTGGAAGGTCTATAAGTTTAACCTCATATCTAATGTCATTGTGCAGCTTCCTCTTTCCATATTAGCATGGAGCAGATGCCGCATCAAAATCACCAGCATAGAAAAATTCTATTCTTTTGATTTCATCCACCTCACCTGATCACCATGTAACCCCCTCTCCAGTTTTGGTGGCCAAAGCCTTTTGTTCCCTGTGGAGCCCTAGAGGATAATCCTAGCTCAAAGATGACAGCCTACATCAAATGGAGATGTCACTGACTTCCTGAGGGTAGAGACATTCTCAAGCAAACTCATCAACACCAGTGCCCATCATTTCCTCCCCCTCACACAATTGCGAATGAAAGATTGACACTATCAAATCTAAAAAATTACATACCCAAACATGACAACTCATTCAATACCCATTCTATGGCTCACTTAGAAACATCAAAAGTAATTTTTTTATACTTTAGAGTTTTTAATTTCTACATTTAAAAAGTTTTTTTAAAGTTTTAATAAGTTTTGAAAAAGTTATGTCTAATGCATTAGATTCATATATATAAAGATGAACCTTTTATCTAAGGGAGGTAATTTCACCAAAATATTTTGAAGTAGAGATAGGCATTGTTAGAAAACCTTGACGACTCAGTCTGCACTGTTACTCACAACCAACCAATGTAACTTGGTACATCCCTGCCTCAGGGTGTTAATAAAAGAATATTCAATTGCCATGAGAGAATTGCAGCCATTATGTGGTGAAATATGGAGAAAGAGACTTTCAAATGTTGAATAGTTGGATGTCGTGTGATTAAGAGAGCTGAATGTTTGTTAATGTAGAAAATTGAATGAAAATAGATGTAATTTAAAGCTTTGCATAAAAAATATTTCAATCCATAAATTAGACCTAGGGTTACAGAGATGAAAAAAACTTTTTAAAGATTCAATTAAAAGTATCATTGTTTTTATTTGCCAAAATGGCACACACTTTGTTCACCAGGCAAACAATCTATAAATTTTTGTCTTCTTCTTCATATAAGCTTTGATATTTCTTTAATAATGTCCCACGTGATCAGCTGCACCGCAATCAGCAAAAGTCTGACAATTATTTCTCTCATTTTTTTCCACAAAGTTTCAAACTAGTTTCTTTTTCATTATTATTATAGTTTGTTTCTTCTTTTTCTTCTTCTTTAAAAATGTGACCATGCATCAATAAAGCAACTAAACAGCTCTCGTTGCCCATAATACCCTAAAATGATTGGATGGGTCAATTCCTGTGTTCCGATTCAATTTTTTAATATCACATCAAACAGATTATTTGGAGAGAGGCTGTAGAGTGGCTGCTTGATGACTGAGCTTTTTCATTAATAATCTACTGCAGGATCAAAATTAATTTTCCCAACACTAGTTCTTCTTGATCATGTTTCCAAACCAGTTTGATGTAGTTCAAATTAAAATCATACTTATGTAAACTGGCTAATTTTTTTCTTTTTTCAGACTTGCAAAGACATTTAAAGTTATTCTTTAGTTGCAGACACAATTGTCATGTTCTTCACGTATGCTCTACTTGTATGTAAAATTGTCAATTTTTCATTATTTCATCATTTGTTGACCTGCAATCACAGAAAATTGTATTTTATATGATTAATTTATAAAAATGATTTTAGCGAAATAATGGATTTTTAAGGAGTGATAGCTTAATTTCTTTATGTATGCAGAGAACCAAGGGAATACAATGTGAATCTGAGGAACATACAAGTTTATAGTTGAAGTATCTTGTACCTGTGTACAAACAGGCTGAATACTACCAGCTTAAGTTAAAAAAGAAGCTATCTTGATTAGTAATGGAAAACAGGAAAATCCAGAGAAAATGTACACAGGATTGATCAGCATGGAAGATCAAGAAAAACCATGCCACTAGCTAGCTACATCAGGGACTGTACCAGAGCCATCATAATAAGCAAGCACACATATTATGCTAATTCGCCATTCCTCTCAGGAGTGATTTATGAAAAATATAAAATTGCACAAGAAGATGGTCATAAGAAAGTATAAATTCTGACATGGAATTACGTGCTTCAGCTATTCTACAGAGAAGCACCTTTGAAGGGGCACTATTAAAAACACTTAGGAATTGGAAATGTCTTATATCAATAAACTGCAAAATTTAAAGATTAAGTTGCCATGAGTTTACAGTGACAAACAACCAACCACCAAACAGCAAAATGCTATATTGTATTGTGAGTGATACATCGTCAAAGACATTTTGCAAGTAGCAAGTTAAAATAGACTTTTCTATTTTGGAGGTAGAGGAAGGCAGATGGGAATGCAGTTTATATCATCACAGACCCAATTTTCACCAAGGGCACAAAAGAAAACCCATAAATGTAATCTGACCATTGCCACATGAAGCCTCACCATAACAAGCAATCAGACCTCCCTACTAACACTCAGATTATAGGGTTTATTAAAAGAAATCATGAAGGGTTTTGTCAGTCTAAGACCCAGTGCTGTGAACAGAAAAGCTGAGGATCATGTTTCAAAGCAGACATGAACATAAAACAGATGAAAAGAAAGAAGAAAAAAAAAGGAAGAAAGCAAGCTAGTGTTTAGAGTGATTCTGGTGAAAATCTCGATATATTGTTCAAGTATGAAGGGAAATAGTAAAAATCACAACTGCTCACTTCAAACCAGCAACAGAAATCTACATACAATCTCTAACGAGGAATTAATTATATGCACCAGCTATTCTACAAAAGAAAAAACTTTTGATGTGCACTACTATTGAGGGGAGGGGGAATCAGCTATATTATAATTCATGAGATAGGTTGTAAAAAGTAAACAATGTTTAAGATTACAAACAAAACCTCTTTCAGTTAGATCCTGCTGGTATAACCAGTGCATAGATTAAATGGTCGCCACCCATTGTCATTTGGTCCTCACTACTTACAGGCGGTCTGGATATAATCAATGCTATTGCATTCAGGTGTCTTTAAGCAGCTACCATAAGAAATCCATTTTGGCAAGCTGTGATCATTCTTGGTAAGCCTAACAGAATCTCCAAAACACATCAACAGCAATTACGTCAGTGATGCACAGATAGTTTGCAAGTTTGGCCAACACAAAATCTTCTGGACACTTGTTGAAATTCGCAATCTTGCTTAGTGGTCCCCAAGTGTTTCAGAGCATTACTCTCATGGTCCTCCCAAGAGACAGCAATTCAATCACATAAACTGCAATATTTATTTTTAAAAAACGAACACCTCACCAGTACTGAGAACAATGCTTCCCATATGGATTGTCTGTCCTGGGCATGTTTCAGACATTCTCTGAGATAGAGCAATTTTAACCAGATTTTAACAGAACCATGTCTCTGAATGGCTACTACTCCTATCCTATGAACACTGACATTTAGGTGCAAATGATCTATAATGTAGTCTGCTAAGGTACCCAGGAATCAATTCTAATTTCTTCAGATCAAGGTATGTGCTATTTTCAGATCCAACTCTGCATGCCTCAATTTTTCAGGTGACACATTTTCATGCTTAAAAAGTCATTACCAGCTCGACTCCAAGGTAACTTAGTGGCAGCTTTGGTGCTTCTGTCAACTTTTTTGTTACCTGGTAGGTTAACGTGTCCTGGTACCAAATGCAATATAAATGTGAAACCACTTTCCAATAGCTTCATGAGCACACTGGAGTTACATGAGCAATGAATATATAGACCACTTTTTCCTATGTTATTCATAGATTGTAAGAGAGACATAGTGTCAATGAGGATATTTACATAGCAGGCTACTTCAGGTAAAAACAGATACTCTGAACCATCTACAAATGCCAGTGTCTCTGCTTGGTAGCCACTGCAGATAATTCCAGCTGGTACCCCTACCTCAATTTTCCTTTTTATCTGGCACCAGTGTATAGACTCAAGTGGAGGTAATGTAGCTAATGTTTCATTTGCTAGATTGAATAAGTATTAAGAGTGGCCTGGTTTAAAACATGGCAAGGTAAGATCTTCGTTGATTATAACTATATGGTGCTGTGCTTCATGCACTGCTGATTCTCCATTAGTCCATTTATCTCTTCTTGCTCAGTTGTTTGTAACTTTTGACATAATGTTGGACGTTAAGTAACCAAGAAATGGCTTGTTCCATAACGTGTTGTGAGGCAGTCCACATTCTAACAGCTGATTTTCTCTACAAACTTGATTACTTTACTTGTAACAGGAACCAAATCAGTTTCCCTTAAAAGGCTAATGATAATTGTGCTGCATAGAGCCAACACCAGTTATATACCTTACGGCTCGATTTTGAACAACACTATGCTTATCCAGGTTTTTTTTTTATTGTTTTTTTGTAGAAGACTTGACACTCCATCTTGGGTGAGACATAAGCCTTGTAGGTTGTTCAGAGGCATCTACTATCAGCACCCCAAAACGTGCCCACAACTAGAGGGATGATTTTCAGTTTCTTTTCGAGTAATCCAAAAACCTAAGTTTAGTGTCTAGTACAACCCCTAAGTATCGAGAAGTCTTATCATAAAAAAAGTAACAGACTGATGTAAAATAAATGAAGCATGTAATTTAATTTTCTCTATAAGAGTAGAAAATGATTTTCTATAACCTAGCCCAAACTGCAGCAGCATTCATGATTTCACTTTCTGCAGATACTATTAATGTAGTTATTAAAAAGGAAAGGGTTTAAGAAAGCTTCCTGCACTATACCTTTGCTCAAGATATGGTAAAGTGAGGCATAGCCATCAATATTTACTGCTGCACACCATCAGTGCCAAGATTTCACTCTGTCTTATACTGACTAAAGTCCATGAATACTGCATAGACTGGTCATTTGCAACAGATGATCAGATGGTGATCTAGCTATTCTGAATTTTTCCAAAACTGGTGTAAGGATATTTTAAGATTCTAACCAAGTCAAGTATTGTTGTACAACTAGTTCCATTGGTTTAGCCAAGCAGCTTGAGAAAGAAACTGGTCTATAGCTACCTGCTTTATTTTTAGACTTTCCTTTCTTTTGGAATAATGGATTTTCTTCAAACATTAACTATTTTACCTTAATACTATAAAAACTGAAGCATAAGATCCTTCCATACTTTTTACAAATGTAGAAACATTTCATTTGTGAATCCCTACCCCCAATCAGGTCTTGGAATTTTGTTACACTTGAGGCACATCTTCATTTCTGTAAGTGCAAAATGCCATCAACTCCTGTTACATCATCTCTGGTAGTAGTCACTTGTTTCCTGAATGCAGTATCAGAAGTTAACCTCAACCAAGTTTTGTTTGGCAAAATGTCTGATTAATGCCTTAGACTTTTTCTAAACTTTAACACAACCAGTGGTCTCAATTGGAGTAGACTAGAATTTTTTTCTTTTCTTTTTCTTCTTCTTTTCCAATTTTGCCCTTTCCTTTGACCAAACATGAGTTCCTTTCTCTTAAAAAGGCTTTCTTAACTAATTTCTTTTGACAAAATATCCTAGCCAATTCCACAGTTCAGAAAGGCATGTTTTCTGTGTGCATCCCAAGGTATGAAAGCTGTGGCAGCTTCTTTGATAAATACAGAAATCTGATTACAGCCCATGTCCACTGAGACAGCAATGACATCAACATCTGTCATTTTGTTTTCTAGTTCCTGACAATATCTCCCCTATTTGCTTTCTTACAATTCCATGTCGTGAGAGGGACCTATTGAGCTTTCTTTTCACTAGATGCAATTTCAATAACAATGAGGAAGCGGAGCGTTTATCAAACATTCATAAGCTTACCAGCTTTGGTATAGCATCGTTGTTGCAGCAATGAGTAAAACATCCAGGGGACTTGCGGTTCTGGTTTTATGTAGACCATGTTAAGCCATCTAATCTAATACCTTTGCTTCAATCTGCAATACTCAGCAAATGTCCTTACCCATTTGTAGTATCATCATCAATTTTAAAGTGACAGAGTAAAAAAACAGATCCTTTTAAACCAGAAATGAGCACACAGAACCCAAGTTTCAAGCTGCAATGAGAAATTCACGGTAAAAGTTCTGGTGGTTAATAGATTTAATGATGCAACTCTAGTTTAAAAACAAAAGGGTTAAATTGATAAATCCATATGATAATCACTCAAATTTCAAAAAACTTAAAGCAGCATTAAACACAACTGAGCATTTATCATTTACAGAACTACAAAATGTTTCTTTGTGAACACGATGGAGGTGGTTTTATTGTGTGTTTTTTTTCTTTTTCTTAAAACAATCAAAATAATTATTTACTAGAAATAAAAAATACTGATGTGGAAATATTTAATTAAAAGTTTACACAAACTTTACATTATGGATGAAAGCATAATGAATTTAAGTTAATAAATTTGTTTGGGGGGGTGGGGTTGTGTGTGTTCATAAGCTGCTGGATTTGTAAAAAGAAATCTGGATGGTTCAATGAAGTGTTGAGGAAATATGGTATCTGAAGCAGATTTTTCTTTTTCAAAAAAAACCGATAAACCTAACAAATCTTGCAAATAACAGAATTTTCTGCAACTTATTAGTGTGGTTTCTTAAAACCACACCAGTCTTATTCCAGAGCTTTGTCCATTATTTGTTTTTTAGTATTAAAACAGCAAGACAAATTAAAGGGAAAGAAGCAGAGAGAAATTAAAACAACCAACTGCGCTCCGCCGAATCGTTTGTAGTCCACGAGATGAAAAGAATCGATGTTTCACAGCTTTTTTCCTAAAATAATTTCAACAAATGACAACTTTCTGTTTCCACTTGACAAAATTTGAGCATATGCCATTGTTGACTAAGGAAGGAAGTGAGCATACAAAAAGTTATTTATTTACTAAGCGATAAATAACCGTAGGTTCTTGTATGTATGCTTCTCCTTCATAAATTCTCACCTAACCTTCACTAATATTATGATGTGCATGGCTAAACAAAAAGCAGGAGCCTCTGAAAAGGTGTAGGATTCATTAGTACCAAATAAGATTTATAGGACTGGAATGAATTACAGCTGACAGTCTTTCAACTTAAATGTAATGCTTAAGTCCTTTAAAATAATGGAGATTTACACTCTGATATTCCATAAAAGGATTAATAATATGTTCTATGTAGTAAACTCTTAATATGAACATTTGGCTTTTACTTTGCCAATATTGATATATAAATCTTTTAAAAATAATAACTGTCTCAACCTTTAGAGTATCTGTTGATGTAAATTCTGTAGGTATGGTTTAAAAATGAAGCAAAGCAGAACACGCTAGTTCAAAGATAAAGAATCTAAGAAGTGTAAGTAAAACCATGCTTGATAAAAATGATTGTTTTGAAACAAAATACACATTTTCTACCAGAGGGACTGCACCATAAACAATGCCATAAAAATGAAGTTGAGCTGCATAATATATGCTGGCTGGCCACTTTATTAGGGTCTATACTTAACAGGCTTGGCCTCCTTTTGTTCAAATAACAGTCACAACACAACATGACATAAAATCCACAAGGAGCTAGGTGTCCTGAGGGATTTTTCCCTATTTAATCCTTAATACTGTATGCAATGTAAGGAGCTAGGTAGACAGAAGCATGATGACAAATGCATCTTTCAAGTTCATCTCAAAGATGCTCAATTGGGTTAAGAGTAATGTTCATCAAACTATGAACGCACACTGTGGAATATGTAGATAGAAGCACCATCATCTTATAAGTAGCCAGAATACGCATGAAACATTGCTAGACACTACTGATCAAAAATGATACTGAGGTAGCCATTTATTCCACAGAGACCAGGGGGCCCGACAAATGTCAGCAAAAAATGCTCCAAACCATGACTTTACAACCAAAGAGGCACCTAAACAGTACAGACCATGCAAGAAAGGTTCAGTGATTTCTGAGACTCTCTCTCTAAATGTCTTGTCCATTCCATGCGAAAAGGGATGAAGCATGATTCGTTTGATGACAACATTTTTTGCCAGTCCTCCTTAGTCTGATGTCTGCACTTCTTATATGACAGGAGTTGCCTGTCATGATCAGTAGTTTATGCAATAGTCTCAAAATGTTATAAGTCCATTCATTGCAATGCTCTTCATGAGGTACAGATGGAGTGTTTGGATTGCCCTACATTAGATGTCATCATCAGTTGGATCTATTTTTTGATGATTATTGAACTATCATCTTGACTAACAATCTCTCTCTTCTTTTTTTGTCACTGCTTATGGCCACAATCTTTCATCCCACCTCCTGCAGCAGACATTTTTTGTTTATCTTTTACCATAATCAATAAACTTCAATGACCAATGTTTTGGAGCAACCTACCAATGGAACTATCTTGACTACTGTGATTCCTGCTAGACATGTATCCAACATCAACCGTTGTACCACCTCACAATAATGAGTGGAAACAATGTGGGATAATCCATGCATCTAATATACCTAATAGCTGCATACACAGTTAAGCTAAAGTATGTAGCACAAATGTGCGTATATATATTGTATAACAACAGAAGATAGAAAACCAAATTTAAAAGATCCAATCCAAATTCTCCAAAAATCTTCCTAAATCTAGCACTTTAGCATACAAAAGTTAAAAAATTTCATTGCATAGTATGGTTATGAAGACCTTTTTTAAACATTTAAAATCTTCAAAGGGTATTCATTTCTAAATGATAAAAATCCATAATTTTTAAATGAAAGAACTTTATAAATTGGCTAAGCCTAAAGAATCTATATTAGAAAATTCTTCTGTTAGAAAAAAATGAATGCTTTTATACATGGACAACTTATAACTAGAGTATGCTGCATAATTAAATGCCCAAGTTATCAGTTTCAGGTATGTAGATGTAGCTTGTATGGGCACATCAAATAATCTCTCTCTCTTATCCTGTTAAATATTGTTTTTAGTGAAAATTAACTATTTACCAGATATGTCAAAGTATTTAAGTGTATCAGGTTTTATTATGTTTATTTATGTTCAGCACACCTGCTCCTTAAATATTCTCAATTAAGATTTTTTAAAAAAAAAACAAAGAAAACATAGCATGGCTGCCAAAATTCATAAGTTAGCAATTTTAAATTATTTTTCAAATGCACCATCTTCTTGTAACAAAATGGCTTTTGTGTTACTTAAACTGGTATATAATTTATAGTTGTAACATATGAATTACTTAATAATTTCCATACTTTAAAAAAAAAAAATTCTTAATGTTCCAAGAACATCAAATTCAATCCTTGCTCATGTGGTCTTTTTTTTTTTAATTAAAAAAATTTTTAATATCATTCCCAGCCTCTCTCTCCACAAGACTTCCTCTCTTTCTGCTAGCTTTCCTTAATGTGTAATGTACTGTCTGTCTACCCTATTTCTCTGTATACGAGGTTCGTGATTCTCCCCACAAAAAAAAAAAAAACACAAAATGCATCAGATCCTTCAACAAGGTATGGCTAATTGGAACCATCCTCCTCTTATCATTCACCTCCCCCAGTCAGTGGGGAAGCCTGCTATAACCTTTACCTCAAAAAAAAAAATGCAAAGCTACCGAATTTGTCACATGGGTGGACAACTACAGCTTGATGCACAAAGAAATGCACTTTACAAGAAATTAAATAATGCCGCCGCCAACATTTACAAGGAAGTTCATTCCAAAGGGTGTTGACAGTAAAGATATTTAAGATTGATGTTTTTTTTTTAATGGCTCTCAATGGAGCAACATTTTCAAGTATGCCTTTTATACATTTCCAGATAAAAGCAGTTTGCATTATTCTTTGCAATTAATTCCCAGTTTGCTTAAAAGTTACAGGCTACCACTAGCGCAGATCCCAGTAACTTTATATTTAGTATAATGTAATTTTGAAAAAAAAAAAAATTTAATTATGCATTTTTTGCTAGCAAATCACTAATTAAATAATCTTCTCACAGCTAGCAAACAAATAAGACAATCATCAAGTTTCCTTGAACCAACATCCACACACAATTTTTAAAATCAGATTTAACTTAAATCTTACAGTTCTTAAAATAAGTTGTTTTTTTTTTAAGTTTTCCTCTTCTCAGTTGAATATTTTAGTGAATTTTTTTTGTATTTTAGTTTTCACTTAATTTTTTTTTTTAAATTGAACTTCCATGTTCTGTCAAGGTTAACAGAGACTCACGTCAAAAGTATCGTTAAGTTTGTATGATGTTTAATACGCTTTTAAGGTAAACTCATTATTAAAGATTCGTGCATGCACACATGATAAAATTTATACTAGATTTTTTAATCAATCTCCCACCCCCCCCTGCTTTTTTCGTAAAGAAGACTCATTTCTCCCAATTTTTAAGAACCCTCCCTATAAATGTGAAAACAACTTGATTTTTCGTCACCCATAGTGACATTTCGCAAGTTTCATATTTTGACCAATCAGAAATCAGCAAACCCTGTCACCTGTATAGTTCATGCTATCATCGTCCGCCATTTGACCCTATAGCCACCCGCAACTCCGCAGGCTTGTCTCCCACAGCAGACACTTCCAGTTGCGTCACAGGTCTCTTCTTGACAGAACCCTGGATGCATTGTTGACATGTAAATACAATAGAACAGAGGACTGTCATGCCTACAAGCCAAGTAGGACAACTTTGAAAACAGCAAAGTCAGCCTGTGTTACCTAAAATAAAGAATTAACACTTGGACATGAGTCAGAGCGTGACTGATTGCATTTGACAATTGTGACCATATGGAAATTTAGAGACAGATAATCATGAGTGTTTACATTTTCTTTGTTCTTTGTTTACATTTTCAAGCATTTCGTGACTCAGATTGCCAAAGTCTCCGCCATGAAAATTTTGGAAAGTTGGCATGTGTGTGTGCGCACATGTGCGTGTGTGCATGATATCATGCCTAAATGCTTTTGATTTTCTTAGCCTACTTCATCTTCAACAACAACAAAAGAAGAGATGTACTTACAACACATACATGCATTTGTTGCTCATTCATGAACTAAACTACAACCTTACTGTTTTTTGTTTTTGTTTTTTTTTTTACGAATAGTCAGAGCATTCCACTGGTCACTACAAATCTCAAAGACATTAAAAGAAAAATAACAGATGCAGTCTTCATAAATATGTACAACCATTAATGAACATATTAGTCATCTGAAAGCCTCCCACCAAGAACACAGCATGGAGATATTCAGTATTTAATTATTGTCAGGTTTTGGGTCTGAAAGATATTATAAGGGAGGCATAATAAAGCACATCGCATAGACGGTACTTAAGAAATATACATATTATTATTTGTGTTTTAGAAATAAAAGTTCGTAAGAACCAGAACTTAAGCCATTCTCATTTACGAATGTAAAGTTTCTTAAAATAGTATTTTTATAATTTATTTCTTCTTTCTTTATATCATACAAACTTTGGAACCCCTTCAACAGTGTACAATACTGGATCTTTTGAAACCAGTCTCTTATTCCTGCTATCACTAGGAATCCATTAAAAGAGAAAAAGATGCAATAAAGTGTAGTCTTGTTAAATTGTGTGTATAGTCTAAACAGTTATAATACTTTCAATCACATAACACTGGTTTGCCTGCTGTTTCTTTAGGTGATGTTAGCATGGAATTCTTTCTAGTACATATGACGATGATTCAATACGAAGATGGTTTTCAAAGCTAATTGTTATCCAGAGTGGAAGACTGTACAAATTAGTTTTTTAATAAAACAAACAAATTTTTCCTGTTGTTGCATTTAATTTTTTTTAAATAAACGATATATATATATATATATAATTCTGTGTACGCAGGAGAGAGAGAGGTTGGTTTGCTTGATTCTCTCAGTTTATGTTTAAAACAAAACCAGAGTATTATGTAAACTGAAATAAAGTTAAATTATAAGCAAAGTTTCTCAAGTTGTTTTTACTTACTGACTGACTAGATAGCAGGATCTTGTGTGTGCATTCTTAGCTATTTTCATAAATTTACTTACTACCTCAGTGTGCATGTTGTTAACACGGATATTCATTTTGTCAACTTATAGTTTTCTAACTAAAATAAAAAAAAAAAAACAGGAAAAAAATCAGAAATGGAAATTAATTTGCTACAGCAAAATTAAAACGACAAATAGTAAAATCAGAAGCGCTGAAGCCTTTTTCTTTGTATCAACAAAATTCTTCTTCTGCCATAAACAGCAAACAAGCTTTTAATGTTATCAGCACTCGCATGAATGCCTGACTACACCTGGTCTTCTCAACAATGGAGAAGATAACCTCTCGACAACCTTGGTGAGGAAGTTATCTGCCAAAAAAAACATTGCCTATCCTGCACTGACAGGGACTGAGCACTTCCAACATTGGCAAAACTTTACTAGAACTCTTTCTTCATTTTCAGATGTGCAGATAAGCTGGAGTGCTCAAAGGACATGACCCAGCTGGCAAGGAAGAATGAGAAGAAACCATGCCAACTGAGCCAACCAGGAGTCAAAACTCTGGGACCTTGGGCTTGGCAATCCAGTAGCCTGACTATTAAGCCATGTGCTGCCTGCCCTTTTTTCCATATTAAGGTGGTGACATTCATTTTTTGTTTTTTTTCTAAGTAGTGCACTGATTTCCTAAGAACTCCAAAACAATATTTTAATTACTATCCCAAGGTAATCAACAAAAAAATTTCTTTTTCATTTTAGTTTACTTCCCCACAGTCGAGAAAATTACATTTTTCTGCTGACATCTCTCCAGAAAGACTTACAATGAACACTACTCTTACAATTCATGAATTTACCTTAAAACTTCTAATTTTCTGTGCCAATCAACTTTGACTAAACTTTTAAAAGTGTCAATCAACTGAGCCAATGTTAATCAAAATTCATGCAGTCACCAAAGGCATGACTCACAGCGCGTTGCAATTTTTGTTTGCTGCCGTATCAGTTTTCATTAGTTTGATTGTAAAAAAACCAAAAAAACAATAATAATAATAAATAAATTCTAATATCTGCTAATGATCATTGGACTGCATTCATTTTCAATACATTTCCCTTTATATATCTTCTTTTTTTTTTAATCAAAAGGAAAAATTACATTAACAACTCATTTTTAAATGACACATCAAAGGCAGCTTTGCATCTGCGTAATTAATGACGCTATTTGATCTCGCACCGACACCCGACAATAGTCTGTTGAGAAATAATGAGACTGGATTTGTGATAACCACTTTTCCTGTAAAGCTGCACAATATAAAGCCAAAAAAAATTGTTGTTGTTGCAAAAAATATACTACTGCTTAGAAAGTCAATGCGTTCATAGAACGAAAGTTTTATTCATACAAATGAGTTTTAAAAGTTTGGTACATACAATTTTCCACTGAATCTTTAAGGATTAACAAATAAACTATCAATATATGGTCAGTGAGTCAGTGTAATGAAAATTCAGTTAAGTTTTGGCACCATACAAGAAAGAAAGAATTAATAGAACTTACTTTTTATTTTTGTGTACAATTCCCTTTTCAATATAACTCATTATTCTCATTGACTGGAAACATCATGCATTTTCCATTTCAAGGTTAGTGGCCATTTTGTTTTTAAAGAATTTCTTCAAATGCATAGGAAATTTGGAGTAAAACAACAAAAGAAAAGCCAGATGCTGCTTATTTATATTTTGGAAGTTAATTTGACACTTCTTTTTCATGCATGTCACAGGATGTTGTTTTAAGGAACATGCACACTAGAATCTATTGTTCTTTTCATTGGTTTAATACTAAAGTGGGCAAGAATTAATGAAATGCATTTGAGAGAGAAAAGAAATGAAAACTAAAAGCAATTAATTTGTGCTAGAATAATTTTGAAATTTGGCTGGAATTTCTGCATTTCTGCAGTGGTTCTGATTTATTTGGCAAGTTTACATAGCTTTATCAAGAAAGATAATCAGTGTAACAAACTACAATCCTGTTATGTTTGAAAAACAAGTCTTAAAATGGCACTAAAAACTACTGTGAGAGCCAAGGACAATGTATTCCCGGTTATGACATTGTAGCTGTCATTATTCATTGTTCAAGTATTCAGAACATCCTCCTGGTAGTATCTGTCCTCCATCTATCAGTTACACATGAGGAAACAACATTGGTGGGCAACTGTGTGTGAAAGAGTGGCAGCCAACAGAGGTTACCTAAGCAACTCCGTTTCTAGTACCTTTCTGATTATTGGAGAGAAAGTGAAAGAGAGAGAGAGAAGGGAGACAATGCAGCCAGCTTGTCAGAATCATGACCAGGTGGTCAGTATCAACTCAAATTATCTCAGGCTACTGTGCATGCTACATTAATGCCAATGATCACCTCATTAAAATGTAATTCTCAGCCTCATTTATAATTCTACCAAGATAGTTTAGAATAGAAAGAAAATCTTACAAAAATAATTTTCAGTTACTATAATTACTTTTATCTTTGATTTTAATTTGGCCACAGTATTATAAAATCAGTGTTTTATTTTAAGGGAGGGAGACAAAGCTTTAAACCTATTGTGGGTACTAGCTATGCTAAAACCAAACCATGTCGTGGAAATAGAAATTGTAAAGCTATATAAATTAAAATTTTTCCTGATCTCGGTTTTCTTCATCTATAACAGTAAATCACATTTGAGCAACGAAAAAAAATAAAAACTAACTAAAAACACATTAAAAACAACATCACCAAGAAGATTATTTTGAATATGCAAAGAGAAAAGGGTGGGTTTAAGGTTAAAAAAAATATAAAAGAAAAAAAAAAATCTAAAACTACTATCAATTCTAACTGCTAGCCTACACCAGCTCCTCCAGGGGCCGGCATAGCACACCACGGGATGCCTATGGTACAGGCTATTGGGGAAAACAATCAACCAGCACAAGAGAGCAAAGAACCCTCACCAAGAATGAGACCAGAACCATCAGCTCTCACATGGCCAAGAATCAGATACAACCAAGTGCAGAAAAGGTATTTTGGACAGATGCCAGCACGTATCTAAAAAAAGCTGATCTGTTGGTCTTTCCTCAGTTTTCATAGCATGCAGGATAACTTTAAAAACGGCTAAAAGGCGCTACACCCTCACCAGCAGGGCTGTTATTCTCACAACTTGCCAAACTCTTTAAAATGGAAGCACCTGCTCTAGAAGCAGCGATATATCCCCAACCACCTGAGCTTTTGGCTTTAGACTCTTGCATTGTGAACAAGAACACAGAATTTTTCAATCAGCCGAGAATTAAGCATCAACTTCACTTTAAAAATTAAAACTGTTTTGATTTTATGGTTCACTAGGCTCACTTAGTACATTTTTTTTTTAAAAAAAAAAAAAAAGAAAAATCACAAACAACCCTACACAACTTTGAGTTAATCCAGCAATGCTACTCTATGTCATCCATCCAGTTAAAGGTGATACATCTGGAAAATATAAACCTTAGGACAGCCTGCTTGTGAACAAACAAACAAAATTGGATTATTATTCAAAGCAAATAGCCAGGACATGACACTTCAATAAATACATGTATCAATAGACTATTTTATAGCCATTCAAAAACAAAGTTAACTTTCTGAAAGAAATCTCATCTGTAAAAACAAACAAACAAACAAAAATACAATTAAAGAAAAAGGAAATTTATCTATGTCAGATATAAAATTTTGCAAGGCAAAAAAAAAAACTTCCCGAATGCTTTACATTATTCAAAGCAATTATTAACCTCTCATAATAGGTTTCTATCTAATAGAGGCCCATGATTTACGTCTTCTCTCCCAAAGTTTTTTTTTTTTTTTAATGTCAGTGTCACAATAAAGTCTAAAGACCATTAATCATTCTTCCTGATAAAACTGTGGACATTTTAGCCTTATAACAAATAAAGCAACTCAATTGGTTTGTTGATGTGTTGTCTGATCTTTCCTGACTGTGGTGGTCACTTCAGTGGAAATATTCGAGACCCTTTGTTAATTTTCATCTTGCAGGTGGTAAATTCTGGATTTATGGCGAGGTGATTTACTGCTTGCAGAACAAATTCCACATTGGCGTCTCCTTCCTTACTTGACAGAAACCACAATTCAGAGGGAGATATAAGCAGGAAGGCTGACATAATTCCTGAACCGTGCTCAACACTGCTCCAAGCAGATTTTACAGCCAGAAGATGCTACTAGAATCTGTAGGTGTCGAAGCCCAAGGGCCAATTTTTTTTTTATGGTTATAAAACACAAAAAAGTGCATGCAATAAAAAAATAGCCACAGCAGCAAGTCCAGCAAATATTAACCATTCTGCAGACATCTGTGTCAAGAAGCCATTTAATTATAGCAACACGTTTCCTTTCCTTTTTTACGATCACTAATCCTAATGCCCAAAGCACTTTTATTTAAGATGTCAGTTGCTACATCTTTAAGAATGCATCTTTTCTTGCAAAAGAAATTAATCTGCTAAAATCCAGACACGAAACCCTAAATCTTCACCATGTAGGAACTAAGCTATACTGTAGAAGTATAGCATCGGTGTAACACTGAACACGGCAAGCTATTTTACTTAATTACAAAGCAGCTAACACATGAAGGAAAAAAAAAGAAAATCAATCACATAATATACATGATTCAAAAAGCTAAACATTCTCTCTCTTTCTCTGGGAAGAAAAATGCAAGGGGGGGGAATCAACTGAACTTTGTTTTTATACACTTCTAACACTGGATTCTAACTTCACTATGTCACTTTTCGCCACCAATGTAGACAACAATATGGCATTGTGCTTCATCCTCCATGCCACATCTTGTCACTTCTTGCACTATACTAGACACTTTTCAAATCCTGGAAACTCCAAAACATTAACAATGTCAGATAGAATACCCTGTTCCACAACCTTGTCTGTGCCATCTGAAGCAACAAATATGCCCATCTTCTTGAAACTTTTCCAGACCATATCAGCAGACAAAGAATTCCATGCATAGTTTACTCGTTGTAAGTGGAGATGTGGTGCTGGTTCTCTCTGTTTCCCTCTCCCCCATCTTCATATTCAGATGCTTTCCATTCACCATCCAATGGTCCCATTATCATGGGCTCTTTTGCTTAAACAACTGTTCCAGGATACATCACCCAATTGTACTAAACTAACGCAACAATTCAGAATCATTACAACATCTGTGATACCGCCACCTGCATAAGCTTGCTTGCTGCCCCCTAAACAAATCCCAAACGAAGTTTTTATTAAGGATGTGATGACTGCATGCAGATTTCAGATTGGTAGAGAAAAAAAATCTTTATTCGGCCAACCATTTCGGCTCATTCTGATAAAATTTCCTATAGGTATTGGACAAAACAGAATTTCCCATTTCTCTTTTCAAAGCAACAAATAGGGATAGTTTTTACCCACTGGCCATGGCGCAGAGCATGACTGTTACTTAATCTTTTTTTCATGTCCAGTTTTGACTAAGACAGCCGTGACCCGATACCACAAACTGCCTGGCATGTTCAAATAGACAGCTGTCTCATCCCTGATCAATAGAACAGAACGCTTTTGCTTTTACCTCCTGGTGTTCAGGCAGTTTTTGCACACCACTTCCTTTCCATCTCAGGGGTGTGGCGCTTTGTTCATGTCTGAAGCCCTCCAATCCTTACACTAAAATCTACGGCCAATGGAATAAAAATTCAATGCCTTAGGTTTCGTGTTTTTCTGTGATTCATATGCCATGATTATAGTGTACATGAAAAAAAAAAAATAATAATCAATCAAAAAGTCAATTGCAAGGTGCTAAAATATTCACGTGGCAAAATATTCCTGAAGGAGGTTAGCATTTAATGGGGTTATTTATGAATGCAGACTTTTTTCTTTAACAGCTCTTTAGGGCTAAAGTGAAAGATGGGCATTTATCGGAGAATGAGCAACAATTACAACCACATTTGTTTTTTTTTTTTAATTTTGTAAAATTATTACAAAACAATTTTATGTAAAACCTTAGTGCAGAAGTGCCTAAAAAACCTGCTAGCTATCAAGATAATGAATTCTGCTCTAACTACTTTCCAGGATCATTTGACAGGAATACTAACACATTTGTTAAAATTAAAAATATAATTTTTTTTTTTAAAAGATTTAATCTTTCTAGAATGATGCATCATGTAATATATATATTTTAGAATTAAATTTTCTAATCCAGCCACAAAAACATTTTCCCTATTCTTTACATAGCAATAATGCAAATCTTTCCCCACAAACAGTAATAAATCACCTTTTTTTCTTTGAATCGAAACCATTTTTTAATAAAATCTAAAGGTTATTCTTTAGCCCATAAACATCTTTTTTTTTGCATTTTATAAAAAAGAAAATTTATTAGTCTTCTCATTTCTGACGGGATAATTAAAATGATACCACTTAACTGTTTAAAATCCATTATTCTTTCATATCTCATCAAATACACTGAAATTAGCTCATTTATTTAGCCATAAAATCTTTAAACACCACAAAAGATGCTGATTTGCATAATAAATTATCAACAGACAGTCCAAAAAACAATTTAATAAACACTTTGAATTCACTGAAGAGAGGTAAAGATTTTATGTTAAAATATGAAACGATTTATAAACTTTATGGCAAAGTTCAGGGAAAAAAACTTTTTAACCCACTATGATAAATGCATTTTTATTTAATAAAAAGATAGCTATGGTTTAGATAAAATAGAATTTTTGTTAGTTTTTAGAGGAAATACTGCCAGTTTCCAAAGATTCAAAATTTTCAGGTGTACTGTCAATGCAATCATATATAACATATTAAAAATACAAAATCACCAGACTATAGTTTTATAAACATTTTAACTGATTTAAATCTCACATTCCTGCAACCATAACACATCACCCAAATATTCTGCATATCAGCCATATTTTTATAAGTCTTAACATAATAAATGAAAAAAGTAAGAGGAAAATACAACAATTAGAATAGCGTGAAATTTTAAGTAGAAATTCAGATTTTTTAACACCTGACAAAAAAAAAGGGGGAGGGAGAAAAATTGTCATTTAATATTAAGCATCTTTGCAATAACAAACCATTAATTCCCTCCCAGAAGTTTAAACTGCGGTTGTCTTGTTGATTATTACCATCTTTCATCACAGAATTATTTGTATAAGTTTATAGAGTTTTAAATTGTTGTTTATTTAAAAATGCAAATGAAAGAAGATGAGTCTTTAGGTTTATGGTTCTATTTAATAATGGCAAGTACGTGCAATTCTCACAATATAACTCAGAACATTCCTGGCCTTTCAAACGCCAAATGGAACAGACAAATGGTATAACATCAGGTGTTCAACTCCTAAGATTCTGCAGCATATTAAGATAATCTCAGAAACAGTGGAATCAATAAATTCCATGAAACCGATTTTCTAAAAGCCATGCACCAGAAAGTAATGGAAAATGATTTTATTATGCACACATCAAATATAGGTATGGCAAAGCTAAATGAAAAAGAGCTATGGAAAAAAAAATAATTGCCGCTTGTCTATTATAGTCAAGGATGCAAAATACTAATTCTGTTGAAGATATTTTTTTTAAAAAAGTCAAAAGAAAGAAAACTCAAATATATGACATTGTATATCATTTCTTTCAGACTTTTTTTTTTTTTACGTAATACAGAACTCCGTGCTTTTTTCATGTTCTGATAGATTCTGTGACATTTATAGTGGGACTGGTTATTTGACAGTTCCTTTTTATCCCAACTACAACAAATAGCAGTTTTTGTTTGTTTGTTTGTTTGTATTGGATTTTTTTTTTTTTTTTAAATTTATTGAAAACAAGTCTAATGATTTTCTGATAATTCTTGTTTGGTTTCCATCATCTCACAGAAAGCTTTTTTTACAAAAGGCTTCTTTTGTCAGCCATACTGCTTGTTGAGCATGAGAAATTTCGATGACTTAAAATTTTGTTCCGTAACAAAATGTTGTTTCAAAAGAAAACTCGAATTAGAGTTTTTGAGCTGCTGGTTTTAAATTTTCAGCGCTGCTTCCCTCCTCCATCTTTCCTCCTCTTCTTTTTTTTCGGTTGTACGCAACTTCTCTCTATTCAAATGAACAAACAATCCATCACACAATTCTCATCACAAATGCATTAGATAATTCTAGCTTGCAGTAATTACACATTGCAGATAACACCAGGTCTTAAAATCTGAAATGACGAAATTACACTGGATTTTATCAAGTGCTCTGTGCTCAATTCAATTTAAATACTGTTACCAACAGAAAACAGGCTGCCATGTTGATGAGTGGAGGTGGCCAATAACGCACTGATTACATCATTAGCTACTGGAGCCAGTTTCACAGTTTAGTCCACATGGCCTGGCACAGAAAGCGAGGTGACTGCAGCGAAAAATTTTTGGCTTTGAAGCTGGCAATCCAATTAACACTGATAAAGCAGTTTAAGCGCTCCCTGTGCAATTCTGAATGCAGACCAGCTGGAGACAATGCATTCAAAGCGAAGAGGTTGAGTTGAGTCGGCATAATTGACATTAAAGAACATTATACAGCACCTTCATTGGTTAAATACAATGTAGAATATTTCTCAGCAATGTTCCTTTTTTTTCTGTTGAACTATTACATTTAGGGATTTTAAAAAAGGAAAGGACTTACCTTTGATCTTAATTGTGTTCCACTCCATAATCCTGTGCAAAAGTTTCGCATTAACATGGAGCTCAATTTTGTTGGAAATTCTAGGGTTTTGATTTTAAATATTTCTAATTCTTAAAATCTTATCGCTTTTAAACCATGTAAAGATTACAGATGGTCTAATATACATTTCATATTGCGAAAAAACACTTTATATTTGGTAATTTAAAAAAATATTTGATTATAGCAGAATTCCAGTATTTTCTCTTTCCAATGATTTTCTCCCATACAAAAGACAAAAAACTTCATACTGCTCAGTTTATAAACTTTGACTACTGCATTGTTTCAGACAATGGAACCAAAGAATAAGGTTTACTATACACCAATAAATTGCTGGTAGAAGGCATAAGCAAAAACAAGTATTATTATGGACTATCTCCAGGAATTACACTTGGTTTAACTGTCATAAACAATGGTTAATTTCTTAGATTTACTCATACTGCAAGCTCTACAAAAAAAAAATCCTTTCTCTCTAAGATTTACTTGTGCTATCACAACTCAACAATAATATATGTAGTGGAGAAAATTTATACTGATTGCTACGTTCAAATGGAAAATATGCAGGTTAATTAATAATACTTTTTGAGCTGGCTAACAAATTTTTAAAAAGTACTACATCCCTTCCATCAGTCATTATCTAAACATACTATTCAAAATTCAACATAATTACCAAAATATTTTCTTCCCTAAAAAAAACTCGATTATTAAAAAAATTGTTTTGATTAGGATATTATTCATTAATAAATCATCAATAACGGAGAATTAATTATCACTTCATAATTCAAGTCTCTTGCTATCTAAACTGCAATAATCAGCAATGCCAACATGAAGACTGGTTGATGACCATAGTGAATTATATTCTGTGTTAGCTGAACCACATTTATTCATCCCCCCAACCACATTTACCTTTTGACTCAAATCATGCATGATGTACATAATAATCTCATTATAAATCCACATAACATGGAATTCCTAAGCAAGACTGCACATCAGTTGCTTACACTAAGGTTTACTTTTAGGTTGATCCACCATCAAAATTACTACTGATAGTCAATGGAAACTTGGTTGAAGGAGCATTGCCATAATAGTATACAGCCAGGTTTCATTTGAATCTCTCTACCAATATTAGGGATTAAAAAAGAAAATAAAAACGCAGCATATTTCTATAAAACTAAAGTTAATTTCTCAGCTGAAATCTCTTCCTCTGAGTGTGTACACATTTAAGCGTTTTGACTGCTTTAAAGACAATTGGGATTTTAATTAGTAATTACATGCTTGGCATCATTTGAAAATAAGCTGTCAACAAACATCAAATTCTCAACATTGTTGTCATTTCTTCAAGCTGTAAAAGGAATAATGAACATGCAAGAAATTGTAGACACTTTATTGAAACAAAGCAAAGCCATCAAAGTCCAATCCCTGTTTAATTGTCTTCAATGTCATTAAATTTTAAAATGATGGCCCAATGAAAATTGCTATTTAGAGATATTTAAATTAAAATTCAAAAAGTGAAGAAAAAATTTTTTTTATTTTTTTAAATCCCATGACAACAGGAGAAAGAAAAAGAGAGACTCATGCAAAAACATTACAATGACAACAACAATTGGTTAACAAACAAAGAATACTTGGAACTATTCTTTTGTCCACGATCAATCCAACACACAAAAAAAAACTCTGGTTTAAAATTCTGGAGCTCAAGAAATTAGAAATGCAAGAAGGTTACCGGTACTGATGTTTTATTTATTTAGGATTTTTGAATAAGATGCCCGATATAAATGTTTCTGTATTTACATCAGAAACATGACCAACACCGTAAAGGCATTTGTTGATAATCAGTACGATTAACCGCTAATCAGATCTGTTTTGCACACACAGACTGTTTGTTTACTACTATATTAAAAAGCCAGGTTTGTCAATGTGTGTGGTTGTTGATAATCAGTACGATTAAACGCTAATCAGATCTGTTTTGCACACAGACTGTTTGTTTACTACTATATTAAAAAGCCAGGTTTGTCAATGTGTGTGGTGTCCAGAAGAGGAATATTTAAAAAAAAAAAAACAAAAAAAATACACAGTGGTGTACCGCCTGAGCTAAATATAAATCTACTGCCAAATAAAGCATGGTCTTTAGGCTAAAAGCATGAGTGGTGGAACTTAGGCATTTCTTCTTATGGCATAGTACCAGTATTACCTTTTTAAAAAAATAAAACCTTGTAAGTTATGCAAACAACAGACAAGCACACGGTTAGATTTCCATAGCAAACCTTCTGCTACGAAACAAACCATTTGTTTTGCTGTTTCAATGAGCCTTTCAAATTTGATTCTGAAAGTTTGCCTGACAAAATTAAGCATTCACCAAGTATTAGAAATCAATCTTTATCTTAATTATATTATTTTCAAAAAATCATTAAGGTTGTCAGGCAATTCTAACAAGAAAAATAAGAAAGCCATTAAACAGTGTTACTCAGGAATTACTGACAAAATCTCTAGAATGCTTAATAAGCACAACACTGATTTCAGGCCTAAAGTTTGAGATCTTCACTACATGTAAAAGACTTCATACATGACAAATGTATCCCTGGTATTTATTCTATTCCATGTATTTCTAAAAAGTCTACATTAGTTAAACAACATCCTGTAAATATTAGGGTCTACTAAATGCCAGAAAATCATCTCAAATCTGCATTTGCATCACATATTAACAATAATCAGGAAAATTCTCAAATTTGGCACAACAGTAAATTCTTAACACATGAACTCAACAAACTGAAAGAAATTAAAGAATTTGCTCTCGTTTCCCTACATGTTAACATTATTAACAGAAATGAGGGTCTCAGAATTGGCAACATTCAGATTTTTAAAAAAGAAAAACTCTATACTCAAGTTATAAGAAAGTTCCAAAGTTAAAAACATTGTTTACACTATCCATTTTTTCTCTCTCTCCGAATCCAGATTAAATTGTAAATTTTTTTCTATAAATATTATTTTCTGTTATTCTATTTTGGCCTCTTTGACAGTTAGATTATAAAATCAGCAACCCATAGCAATTTATTCCAACTTAAAGATTCTACTGGTATTTTGTCTCTAAATGATAATACTGTTATTTAAGATTCATTTAATAAATCAAAGAGAAAAAAAACAGTAATGAGAAGGTGCTAACAGCTTCTGTTTTCTTTTCGACAGACAGTTTTAAAAAACTAAGACTGGTGGGAATGGGTTGATCAATGTTTAAAACTGGATCAGTGTGTGGCCAACATATGTAAGGTTATCAGCTTTTTCTGCAGATGGCATTTATGTAAGAACCCCCATTAACTACAGATACAGATTTAGCCTCTAATCAACTGCTGTAGAATTTAGGGACACTACTTTGGTTAATTAACAAGGAAAATGGTTCTTCTCTGGAGACACCTTATCTAGCAGTACTGGAGTCATGGGGAACCAATGCTTCTTTCAAGGATTTAGGATGGTATCGGTAGATGTTTTGGACATGGACAGCCTTTCCTATGCCAAATCTTAAAAGTGTGTTGGAAGGCTAGAGAAAAAAGAAGAGAAAAACAAGCCCAGGAGTAATATTATCTGGTGGCCTGGAGACTGCCCCTAACTGAGCCAGGACATTTCTGGAGGGTTTGGATACCTTATCTGTTCCCCAGGAGACCTGGTAATCCACAATCCAATCAGCAAAGCAATTTTGAGAAAGCTATCTTACTAGGAAAAAAAAAAAAAGAACAACTTTATTACTTATTCATATCTTTAGTTAAAAAAACACAAAATCCTTGGTACAGCCAAGGTCATTTGTCAAAAAAGTCATCTGAAGCTATATAACACACAACCATCCTTAGGCTAGTATCTAACTCCAGAAAACTGGTTTTGTTGCCTCTTTTATTATTATTTTTTTAATATATTTGAGAATGAAATGATAATGCTAATGTTGCAAACTAAATTCTTTTCAATCACCCCTTCAATAAATCTGGACTTGGAGGAGTTGTATAAAAAGGTTAAATGCAATTTAGCACAAACTGATCTTACTCATTTTTATTTAACAACAAATATATATATTTAAAATATTTAAACAAAGACCAAAAAAATTGTTTATGTGATGTTAAAAATATTTGTCAAGTACTTGGACACAGCAATTTCTTTCTATTCTAAGCCTAACAAAATTTTAATGGATTATATTTTACTCTTAACCACGAGAAAACAAAAGTTGAATTTTTAATGCATATTTCATTAATATTTTCAATCTAATCTCAAACATTCCCAGTTACAGCTGCAGTAGTTCCACATCTTCCCCAAGTGTAGATCTATTGTTCTGCAGTTGTAAAATATCCCCCCCCCACAGCTTCCAGTGGAAGTATTCTAAGCAGATAGACATGTCGTTTTTAAATCTTTTGTCGTATGCAAGTGGGCTTGCACCTATCTCAGAATCAAAATCAGTACTTCACCCACGTGGTAAAATTCCATAAGGAAAGCACCATGAAAGTGATCATCAGATGAAATCTGTGTAGTCCATGGCTACTGACGTGCTGACACACTGCCTGTACGATCATCATCAGGGTGATAATTTCAATCTAAGGATGTCAAATGTTGTCAAGAAAAATCCAATGCTAGATTAGCTAAATTTACACTACGTACTTAGTGGGGGGGGGGCTTCTAATCGACACCACTAAAGTTAAACCAATAACATGTTTCCAAAACTCAGTACTGAAATGGAAAGTCATTACTGACTCAAAGGACTTCTCAGCCATAATCTTAAATCAAAAGTTAAAAAAAAAACAAAAAAAACACCCTGGTAGCTAAAGTAATCCCCTAAGGTGTCCCAACAACAGGGTCCCAAACCAGTAAAAAATAATTTAAAGCAAGCAATGGCAAAGCTGTCCCAACATTGGCAATTAATTTCCAATAACACAGTTAAAAGCCGTAACCTAATATCTGTAGCTGGAAAGTTTATCCCAACCATGGAAACATAATCCCAATACTGACCTGGCTGACCTACAGCTCTTATAATTCTAATAAACCAACTATGGTAAAGTAATCCCAAAGCAGCCCTAATAAAGAGCTGTAACTCAACTCCAGACAACCAAAGTTGTTCCAGCCAGCAGACATGATCTCACCCTCAACCATACTAAACACCAAACCACAACAACCACTGTTCAAAGATCCAGGTATAATAGCAGCTAATTCTCAGATCAGCAACAATTATGTAGTCCATTCTATGGTCAACTGACTTCGCCATGGTTGGTTTCAGAGCTAGCTAATTCTCATCATTCCTCCTCCCACTCCACCACCACCCCAAATGGGGCTCTCTCCTGTAAACTGCAAATAATGCCCTCAGACTATTCAAACCTAAACTAAATTTCAGGAGAACCTGAACAGGAAAGAGAGTTTGCACATTCCAGCTAACTTTTGGCATACTTTACAAATTAAAACCGACTCTGCTAGTTTAATTTTTTGTTGAAAAGAAGAGAAAAAAATGGGAAAATGCCAAATTTATTAATTATAATCAGAACAGTTTTGAAAATAAGATAAGAAAGAAAAAAAAACAGGTCCTTTTTAGTGCCTCCATCGTACCAGAAAATTAATCAATAATGACAGCACTTTACAAAAGTTTGACTATAATTTTTTAGTCAAAGATAAGGTAAAAATCAGTGAAGTTGTAAATTTGGTAATTTAATTATATTTATTTAGAAATAAATAAAACAGAGGCAGCAGGTAGTGTATAAGTCTGATAGATTTATCATGCAAAATTACATTTTATGAAACAATTACAAAAAGTAATCTGGCCAAAAACTAAAATGTTAACAGGTTATATTTCATGAGCAAAAAATGTTAACAAATTCTTCTTCTCTTGCCATCCTGTTTTATAAAAACAATATACTTCAATTTATACCTTCCTTTTGACATTAACACTTGCATTGTGTATCTTAAGAAATCAGAATGTTACCATTACATGCAGAGTTGTTATGCAAAGAATATCATGTAAATTATGGTTGATTATCCCCGTAAGGTTGATTCTCTTAAGAACTGATTAACCAAGACAAATTTTAAATATGCTATTTTGTATTAATTTTCCACAGTAGTTTCCAAAAGTTATAGCAAATTGATAAATTATAAATACGCAAAATGAAATGTTCGATGCATCTATTTCTTCCAACAAATTAAGGAGCCCTCTACTAACCCTACATGCTTACTTGACATAGGAAATAAAATTCTAAACAAATGCAACCCAAATCCTTATAAATATAACAAAACATTTCAATCCAGATGAGCTATTTTTTGAAGCAACACTTGTGAGACCCCTTAGTTTTGAACACCAAAATATACAGTACATCCCTCTTATGAGGAAAACTAGGGTACAGCATGAAGTCACCACATTTGCAGAAAAGTCATGAGACAATCAGTGCTCATGTACAGATGAAGCTAATGTCAAGTAATTTAATATATGTGAATTTGAGGGGGGGTTACCATTTATGCAAATTTTAAAAAATGGTTTGTTTGTTTAAATCAAACATGTACAAAGTAACTGCTGAAGAGATAACTTTGGCATCTAGGTTATTTTCAATTTGGTACAGTTTCAGAACTAATAGCTTGCATTTGCAGCTAATGTCTTCTTTTAAAAGGAAGATTATCGTTTTACCTATAATGGTCAACAGGTTGATAAAGCTTCTTTAAGCATTGAAAATAAAAGCAAAGGTCTTCAGCAGGTTTAACTAAATATGTAGTTAATTAAGTAAGCTCCCCTACTGTATGTTTGCAAGACAAAACAATTGATTTGGAGAAAATTTATTTGTTTTGTTCAAGTTAAAACCATTTAGATGGTGGATTTTCCATTTTAAAAAATTACATTTTGAAGATGTGCAGCCATTTGCAATACTATAGAAGAGATTGTGCACAAGTATTTTAGCTGGTAACAGATTTAGAGAGATGCTGTCAAGTGCTTCGCGCAGTTTGATCAAGATCTTACATGCTAGAAACAAATTTTCTGCATGTACACACACTTTTGATAACAAGACAAATTTTTTTAAAAAGTTAGTATCCCTGTATAAAGAAATCTTATTTTATATTAAAAAATCAACTTCACCCTATGTCTCCAGATTTTCTTTTCCAGTTTCCTGGCCAGTAAAAGGCAGCAAAAGTTTTCCATAAAAGTTAGACAGAAAACCTTTAGTATTTCTATGAATCTGCCACTGATAAATATGAATCAATGTGAAAATAATACAAATCATTATTATTTTGGCTCATTTGGCATAATTCCCCCACCAATCAAATTAACTCAGCAATTCTTCACTTTCATAATCTTTTTTATCGTTATTTTTGTTTCTTACATAAGAAAAGAAGAAAAACAACAACCGAACATACTGATTTCATTCAATTAAATCTCAACAACAGGTCATTAAAGAGAGTCAACATGACGGTTCCGTTGAGCTTGGATTTCACACAACTGGGACTCCCATGCAAACTGCCGCAGTTCCATGCATTTAACAGAAGACACTCTGGATTCTTCTCCCTCCCACCCTATGAGCCCAAATTAAGAACAACACAAGAATAAAGAAAAAGCAAAATAGATGTTGATGTGCCTTCAGGCAAGCTGAGAAAAGGTCTTTGTTCATCACAGTGCAAGCCAAGTTATTTTTTAATCTTTTAAGTAGATAGGGTGGAAATTTTTTTTCTTTCTTCTAACACTTAGAGATGCAGAGAGAGTAGCATAATTAAGGGGGAGAACTCGGGCAGATTTACTCAACCTGGCCAGACACTTCATTTCAGAAGATACTTTGGAACATCTTAAACAAATGTTGGATTTAACTGACAACAGCTTCCCCCCCCCCCTTTCCTTTTTCTCAAATATGAATCAAATAGTGGTTAACAGGGTTTATGTATTTTTTTTATTAATAATTAACCAGGACGATAACTAACTTTTAAACTTTCAGATCATTTGTAACAATTTTAATAGCAGACAAGCTTTGGCCGTTATGC
This sequence comes from Nautilus pompilius, assembly GCA_018389105.1. NCBI lineage: Eukaryota > Metazoa > Mollusca > Cephalopoda > Nautilida > Nautilidae > Nautilus > Nautilus pompilius. The sequence goes on along the minus strand of JACATO010000649.1, from coordinate 121,874 downwards.
AGCTTTACATATGAATGATTCCCACCTCCACACAAATCCAACACTTAAGTTCATCTACAAAAAAATAGAGATCTATAGCATCCAAGATTTTTCATAAATAATTACTTTATGGTGCTTTTCAACTGAGTTCTAGTGCACTAACAATTTGTTAGCTTTCAAAAAAATGCATTCTGGACATTTTCTTTTCTTAAACACGAGCAGACAAAATCATTTTAGACTTTATAGTCCTACTTTCAGTCAGATGTTGAATATTTATGATTATTTTCATCCCAATACAAAGAAAATATTGTTTTCTAATTTCATATTTTTTTCTGTATGGTATTGAATAAATGCTGAACAAAACATTATTTTAAAAGTCCATTGCAACATTTTTTTAAAATATATTAATTAGCATAAAATATATTAAACTAGTGTGCAAGCATAATTTTCCAGAGATACTCAACTGAAAAACCAATACATTTGCACCTCAACATAGCAAACCAAGCTTATAACAATCTTAGATGCTGGAATTGTCATAGTTGTATCAAATTCTATGTTGGTAAAACAATGATCCAACCTATCAGAGCACACTATTAATCATGCACCAGGTGGTTAAAATATGGTGAATACTGGTAAAAGAACATGGTGGAGAAATATTTTTTTTTTGATAAGGAAATAGTATACAGTGGAAATGGCAAAACAAACCTAAGCTGTACAAGGTATCAGATAACTTCACTGTAAAAGTCAGGCATAGGAATTCATTTTATCATTTAGTTTTATTGTTTGTTATCATTTATTATTTTATTTGAAGGTTGTACATCTTAAACCATAGCAAACTAAAGAATGTTTAGCTTCACAATCTTAGAGAGCCGAACAATTAGCAGAACTTGCTTTCACACACACTACTTCTTCATCAAATAGGGCTCAATGATCAAAGGTGAAAAACCAAATCAATTTGACTTACCTCCAACATCTTAAAAAGAATTTTAAAATGGTTTACTAAGATCTTTCTGTACTCCTGCCAGTTGTTTTGTGCATGACTGCCATTGGAGTACATGGAATGTACAATGCTAGCCATCAAGAAGAAACAGCAGCATCTTCAGTTGCAAAGGACAACATTATTTCATAGAGTATCTCCCATGCATGCAACTCCTGTTTTAAACTATGGGCTCATGTTTACAAAGAAGCATATTTTTAATAATATCCTTATTTGCAATGACACTAGAGTAAAATAAATATCATTTATAACATGTAAATTTTGACAGCAAAAAGAAAAAAAAGATTTTATGGACTCTTTAAGGATTATAAACCAATTTTTAAAAAAAAGCATCAAGTGTTTCTATAATTAACAAATTCAACTACCAATATGTCAAAATTCTTCTTGCAATATTTGGTCAAGGCAGCTCAATATTGAACAACAACAAAATAAAAAATTACAATGATATAATCAGGTAATAAACCTGAATGATTAAAAAGATTAGTTTCAGAAGAGGTCCATAGGCAATTTAATTACAATTTAATGCATATAAATTATTCATAATTTCATGCAAGCTCAAAACAAAGAAATAATACATTATCAAACCCCACTGACACTGCCCTTTCCACTAAAAAAAAATAATAAAAAAACCTAAAACTAATAAAAATTATCTCCCTTATGTAATCCCTAACTGGTGAGGAATTAAAAGATCAAAATTCATCACAGATGAGAAGACAGATGGGCATTTTTCATTAGAGAAATTGGAATTTGTAATTCCCGTGATCAAAAACACTTATAAAGCCAATAACAAAAAAACAAATAGAGCACAGTGCTAGACAGTTTCTTCCACACCTTCCACAAATTCACAATGCTCAAAACATTGATATTAAATGAAGGATATTCAAATCAGAATAAATAGCATGACAGTAATGGCACTTTCTCTTCTCTCTTGAAGCCCTTAAAGTATCCCTTTTTCTTTCTTTTTTATATCTTGTGATGCTAGTGAATATAAAAATGAGGGTTTATCTAAAAGAACTAGCCTTGCAAGCCAACAATGGCTGTGGAGATCTATCAGAGATGACTTCATGCCATAACCCAAATTATAAGTTACAGCAGCAACTCAGCCAGTTAAAGCAAAATATGGTATTGCAGTTATAATCAAAGAGTATAATAGAAGCAGTTTTCCATATACCAAAACATAGTAGCTTCATCTCCAAATCATAGTGCAACTATATTTTAACAATGAAGCAGACCCATGGTTTTCAAATGTGACAGACAAAAGAAAAAAAAAAAGTGCATTACTATTCACAGTATTCTATGGTTTCTACACCCCAGGGTATTTAGGTATGCATGTCAATGTTACCCATGCTTCACATTATCATGCAAAACCTTTGATGAGAAAGTGTTTAGGTAACAATTGATATTAAAGCAATGTATCCCTGGGAATATTTATCCCAGCATGGAGGCATTTTCTGTCACCAAAAGGAAAAAAAATATTTACACCCTACTGAAAAGGCAATATTTCCTTTTTATCCGAACTATTCCAACGTTGTTTTTTTTTTTTTTTCAAATGTTTTGTTCAGATTTTATTTCAGCCTTTTCAGTTGAATTTAAATGTCCTTATTGTCCAAGAACAACAGTACTCGAGTCAATACAATCCCATTTTGGCGACGTGTCTTAATATTCACTTATTTCACCTCTACCTACAATTCTGTTGATAATAGAACATTTTATGAAATCTAAAACCTTCTTCTAAGTAGTTTTACCTACTTTTTTTTTCTATTTTTCTTTGTTTCTATTTATCAAGGAAAGGAAATAGTAGAATCCAACAACTTAAAACCCTTAATATTAAAGAAAAGAACTGCATTAGATCCAACAAGCATACACAAACTGAATTAGATCCTGTTCAACTTTTTGCAATATTTTTCTTTTTTATTAAGGTAAGTCTATAAGTAAATTCTCTAAAGCATATTTTATTTCTCCATTCACTTAATTACAGTTAAAATATATTTTTTTAAAATTATTTTAATACATAAATGATGCAAAATTTGTAAAAAAAAAACAACAAAGAAAAACATTCAAACAGATTAAATGAAAAAAAAAAAGAAAAAGGTAAGGTATATGATCATTTCTGACAAGAAAAAAAATTACATCCAGCATTAAGTCATTGAAAATTTAAATATTGATACTGTTAATGCTTCTTATTTTTAAAGTGCCCATGAATGTAATAATATAAATCTAGTTTATATCAGCTTATTATTTAAGAAGTTCTTCCAATGATGCAACACTACAAAAACTCAGTATTAGATTCGGACCATCATCACCAATTGATTATGAGATTTTGGTTATCAAATCAATATGGAATTTTATTCTGATCATTTCACTTCAAAGTAAGAACCTTTATCAGAAGGAAAAACAAACAAACAAAAAATTGGTGCTAAAGTAAGTACAACAACAAAAGAATCAACCTTTTATTTGCTTTTGAAGATCAGCCAACATTTTATGCTGACTTCTAATTAATGGCAACTGTCGGTTTTCAATGTTGACTGTGGGAACTTTTCTTTTCTAAATTATCACCAAATAAAAACCAGATTTAGGTTGAATACTTAGCTGCTTTAATAAGCATAACATTTCTTCAAAAGGCACAAAGGTTCAGATCTTCACGTATCAGAGATCCTACAGATGATAAATGTAATTTGTTTCTTTCGGTTGTGAACAATTCTATATCATATGTCCTTTAAACACAGGGTAGCAAAAGATCTTAGCATTGATTTTTCAAAAAAAAAAAACAAAAAACAAACAAAGTTATATACATATATATTATTAAGAAGACAAAGATCACCAACATCAGTTATAAATACTGTTATTTATTTTTTTTTTTTTTACAAAAAAAGCTCCATTTGCTTAAATCTCTCTATGTAATAGTGTTAAAAAGTTACATCCTTCATAAGATGATTCACAAAGGGAAAAGTAACAACAACAAATGTGTGTTAATTATAGAAGGTGAAGGTGCAACCCAATGACTGTGAAGGTGTAGGAAGGCTGTAGCCAGCCGTGATTTCAACATGCCATGAGATCTTCCAGCACCAAACCATCAAGATCATGCAAACTGCAATGGTGCCCCACAATCTCCACATAAAACAAATCTCATGCTGGCGTAAACAAGTACCAAGTCCTCTTGTGCGTTAAGGAACAAATCACCTCAGGGTTTTGTTTTTTGTTTCTTCCATCTAAACTATCCACAAATCTATAGAACATCGTGGATGGTGAATCAAGGCAAAGAAATGATATGTGTTCAGTAAATGGAAATTTTAAAAGACAGGCAACATTAACAAACTTATCTGGACAAAGGCCTTTCGCTTGGAGATTCATTTTTGGTTTTTTTTTATCAAAGTTAGTTTGAGAGAGAGAGAGAGAGTTTTGTTTTGCTTACTAAAAGGGGGAATTAATCTACAAATTAAAATGAAGGAATACTTTGCTATGCATGTTTTTTTTCCAAAAGTGGTAGTGCCTCAGAGCAATGGATGGACTTAAGACAGCTTTCTACAACATGGATACATGTCTGCCAAAGAAAATCACATCGCATTCCCCATTACGAGGACTTATCGTGTATTTTGTAATAAAAATGGTAAGCAATTTTTCTTCCAGCTTCGTAATTTACCTTTCAAAGATTTGAGAAAATGTGTCCAATAAGCGTTTCACATTTCTCTGGGGTAATAGTCATTTTCTGATCCTCTAGCTTTGTATCAACAATCTATAAAAGGCCATGCTGTTGGTCCAGTTACCTACTCAAGGTCAACATCAAAGAAAGTTACGCTACATCTGACAGTGTATCAAGTCACAGCATCAATATAGGATCATTACTATCTTTTCACAAGATCTATTCCCAATTAAGAAAGTGTGAATTCTTCCAGTCCTGGGAAAGAATTAGGAGAACTAGCATCATCAGAAAAGTCTTACAACAAATAAATTTTTCCATGATATAAATGGGTGTTGAAAGTTTCCTGGGGGGTTTTTTAGACAAATTTAGCAGCAAAATGAAGTACAGGGGCTTAACCATCAAAATTAAAGGGGTTGTTGCCATATCAGTTTAAAAGACTTTTTGAAGATGACCTGTAATTACCATGTAGCATTTTTCAATTTCCTTTTTGTTGTAAAGTATTGTACACTTAAATTTAAATTTAGTGCATACAGAGCATAGGTGCATGAACAGTGAGAAAATTTTTTTCAAACTATATTACACTTTCTGATGTTTGACACTAACCATACCAAAGATGCAGTGCCACTGTATATGTCCTCTTCTCCATTTTGAAAAGGGTATGAAAACCTTAACCATCAGATATATGAAAAATTGATTTGTCTCTAACAGGAACTCATTCTCAGTTAGAAGGAAAAAAAATTTTTTTTTAATTCCCAATAAAGTCTGTCCATATTTACAATCATATAAAAAAGCATTTTTTCAATTTCAGAACTGTTTAACTGAAACTCTGTTATTTTCCACACACAATTCATTTTTGGTTCTTAGCTTCTAAACTTTGCATGGATATGAATGAGAAAGACAAGCAAGAGGTCTACTGCATGCTAAAGGATGGAGAAACTATTTGCTGGATTTCCAAGGACTGATAATTGGTATTTCTTATTTCAAGTGTTGAATACTGATGTTAGATAGATCTTCAGTATTTCAAGTGAAGAATTCTGCACCAGTTCATATTCCTAATTAGAGAAAACATTTTACTGAGTATTGACATGACTGTCACGAAATGTTATATTCAAAAATTTGGAGAAAAATATGGATTCTCTTGTACTAGCTAAGCTCGAAAATCCCAAATCATAATTCTCTCTCTGCTGGCGGCATGCCACCTGGATATGGGAGGTGGAGCGGAGAGACTGCTGTAGCAAAATCTGTTGACAGTGACAAAACCTATCATATTATAAAAAAAAACAAAACAACCTTAACTGCCATTATAAATCCTCTCATCCCCAGACTCCTTGCCTTCGCTGATATCCGATGTAAATAGTAAAACAATTAACAACCTTACTGCTAGCTAAAATAATTACTGGTACCGATGCCTGCAAGCACGCAGGCTCTAAACATACTGATGCGATAAACTCAGCAATCAAGCAGCCAACAAAGAAAAAAAAATTAAACAGTTCCAACAAGAAAGGTAATTAGGTTTTCTATTTCAGATGTCCCCTCCACCTTTCTTTCTCTTTTTTTGTGCCTATGCATCAACTCACAAAAACCCTAATTTCTTTTACCCCAACAAACAAAAGGCCCAATATTTTTACTTAATAAATGCCCCTAATTTCCTTTAGGGAAAGAGAAGAAGTAATCCAGAGGACAGATGATTCAATACAGGTCACCTTACAGTAATGTAATATCAGTCCCAGAGATACGGTAAATACTTTAGAATCTTCGCAATGGCATAGCAAAAGCAGTTTTATGCCTGACCAGCACATTGCGGATGAGCAAACAATGGATAATTGGTATGTACTTCTTATAAACTTAACACTTAGTGCACTCTGCAAGATACAAAGGAAAATATTCTGTACTTCAATTAGCAAAAAAAAAACCACCACCACCACCACCATCCAGTCAGTCAGACAAGACAAACTGGTAAAATAAACATCTATCCTACAAAGCCAATCATCTAGAACCAGTGATGAAAGCATCATCATCATCATCATCATCATCATCTCCCCCCACCCACACACAAAAAAAATGAATTCTGTAATTGATTCTTGAAGCGAAATGTTTCACTATTTTATTTATTTTTTTTTAATTCATCATTTATCCCTTAAGGCGTTGAAAAAGAATTAGTTTAACATGTGAGGCACTAGACTTTATGAAAAAAGCCACTCTTGATGCTTTATGAACAGCTTAAAAAATATGATTTATTTTTTTTTAATGTAGCATTTCTCACTATTTAATAAGACCTCCATTTGTCACCTTCACTGAACAAATAAGAAAAATTTCTTGTTTAGAAATTTCTATAAAAAAAAAACAACAACAATAGCATCTCTATTCACATCCGCTAGGTTTAAGCCATAAATAACAATCCGGAAAATCCCAGACTTTTGACTTTGCTTATCTGTTTAATATGCATGTATTTTTTTTAAAATAGTGGTCATGAATATGCAAGACCAACTGTAAGCAGCCCTTTCTTTATCTACATTGGTGAATATCTAACGCTATAAAACAGCATCAAGACGAACGAACAGAAAACCTCACCAAATCCACTCCTAAAGATGGGAGAAAATACATAACAAACACCAACCTCCTCCAAAATAATATTTTTTTTGTTTTTTTTTTTTTTTTCTAAAATCAGATCTGGAAGAATAATTAAAAACAAATTATGGTATTTAGCTGGAAAACAAACCAAACCAGTGACACCAGAAGCAGACTTGTGTGGTTCGTGGAATAAACACCCACAACCAAAGGAAAATCAAATGAATTATTAATAATAAAGTCAACTAACATTTTCTTTTCGTCTCTTGCATGCTTTCACAATTATTACAAAAACCCTCCGGTTAATATTCTGCCATGTATCATGTATACGAGATTCTCACTGTGATGAAATACGTAGCAATTAATTTATTAAAAGATGGCCTAACAGACTATGAATTAATGCCATTTTGTTTTGGTATTTTCTTTTAACAAGTCACTTAAATTATGGTTGTCAGGGGAGACAACTTCAAATCTAAATGCTAAAAGTGAACCGTTATTTTAACCCTTTGGATGTCTGGTTTACACAGTCACTCAAATTATGGCCACGGTCTTTGAGAGCACTTAAATATATTTATTGGCCAACTTGACATTTTTTTTCTCTGACAGACCATCAAATAAAGAATAAAGTAAAAAAACAAAAAACCAGCTAGATTTCAAGTACAGCATGATTGAAGGTTGTACAAAATGAAAGGGGGAAAAAAGGACTTAATTTTAAATCAACACATGCACTATGTAGGTAGGCATAGCGTGCTTATTCTTATTGATTGTGGTCCCCGTTGGAAGTGAACCATGGTTGTTGTTTGGGCAATGGCACGCACACTCCCAGACCAGCCCCATTCCTAGTTGGGTTCCCCACACTACCACTACTCATCAGAAAAGCTCTAATACGCCCTTGGTTAGGTTGGTTGGAAACGGCATAAATTAGATGGTCTGTTCAAGCCAACCAACCCTTCTCCCACCAAACTTAGTGATCCTACATAAACCTCCCACTTGGGTATTTAGAATAGATAAGAACTCCAACCATCCAGAAGAGAGGGGGGGTTGTTTGCTGTTTATCATCTAATTACAGCACCAGCTACATATTATGTTTTAGTTATCTCTTGCTTTCATCTCCTAATCCACCAACACAGCAGCTGAGAAGGGAACTTAACTTTAAAAAGAACAACAACAACAAAACAACACAATTTTTTTTAATTGTATAAATAAAGCAGTTAAATTTACTTTGATAAAAAAAAAAAAAGGTTTCCCAGATTTTCTATTTGTGCAATTTGTCTATTTCATAAATCGCCTCCTCCTCCAACAGCGGAGTATTCATAGCCATTGTTATAACATGTACAATAATCGTTAAATAGTTCACTCTGCTAACTAATAACAAGACAACTGTTTTATTTCAGACATTTTGCTTAGTATCTAAATAATCTACATTTTGATTAGTTTCCTCCTCACCAAATTTGTTTTCAGTACCAATATTTTTTTTTTGATTTTAGGTATTCATGATCAATACCTGAATAAACTATAAAATTAAACATGACAGCAATAATACTAGCAAAAATTATCAGTACAGTATTATCTTTTTTTTTTAAATTATTAGTATTATCATTTACAAAATCTTGAGTATTTTCACATAATAAAGTGTAATTTTCGCAATATCCACTTCCCTCCTATCCTTAATAGCTGACTGCATCCATGCATTGAAATGCTACAACTACAATTCAGCCCAAAGCATGAGTATACTTGGCAGTCTTTCCAAGCACAGATCGCTAGTGTCCACTTAAGATATATTATATCCAGACACACTAACAGTGAAAAGGTTCAAATCCAGAGATCCTGATGCAAGCTACATCTTTGTCATCAGTCTGCTGGACGGAATAATAGGCATGATTCAGCAACAGAATAAAAGAACAGAGTTCCAGATGAATGATAATCATATTCTAGTCATGCTCGCATGAGTACTGACTTGTTAAACTACTGCCAAGTCAAAACAAAATTAAGATGGTCTGATGAAAGTGAAGGCATGCAGATTAAAAAAAATTAATCTTCCAGAGCCTTTAAATTTTTAAACAGCCTCATTTTACTTAAAGCTTCAACTCCGTAAAAAAATACGTATATAACTTAACCCTTCCCTAACTGAAGTCCAAGAAAAAAAATTATCTTTTCATCCGTGTCACAAAGCACAAACTTTAAAGTAGCTGTTCAAGTTTTGTCCAAGGCACCAACTCACTTCCTTCTTCTGAAGGGGCCCCTAAATATGTTCATAACCAAAGAAGTTAGAGTATATGCTGACATGTGTAAGCATATCGACATTAGTCTTTCAAGTGCTACATCTGAATGAAGCCTTGTGTACAGTGCAGAGCTCAGTAAAAACACATTGCTTCCATCCTCCCTCATAGACACATTAAACATATTGCCTCAACAATCAGCCACAAAGATGTGGCAGATACTTAACTAAAGTAAGCACACAACCCAGAAATATCACCCGAGTTGCTGTTTCTTTTTTATAACTAAAACAAGAGTTGCGCATAGCCTAATCTCTATATTCCTGATTTTAAAAAAATTTATTTTTCATAAAGCAGGATACTTCTAAATATGATTTTATCCCTATTTAGTAAAAAATCTGAATTATATCTTTAAACTATAAATGCAAAAAATATCTATTTGCCTTTTGTACCTTAACCTACCTCCAAAAATACCCATGTAGATTCTCTTTGTTATACTTTAGTTTCAAACTGTTTGAAATTCATAAATTAAATTAATTAATATAAAAATAAAATTTTATATCTATAATCTGTCCCTGAATTATACTAGGAATAAATACAGAATTTTAATTAAAGCACCCACCTTTATTTATGTATCTACTTAATGATCATGTAAAGAAAAGTGATACAAAATATTTAACAGCAGTATTTTCACGTTCAAAATACCAACAGGAAAATTTATTCCCATTCATTGACACTTCAAATTATGTTGTAGGTTTACCTAGTAAAGTTTCTATCAAGAAAAAATCAATAACAAACAAAGCACATGGATAAGCTTCTCCAATCATCAACAATGCATTCATAAATAAGAGATTCACTCTGTTATACAATGATATCCACTCACTTATATATAACGTGCATTCTCTATTCCAGGTTAATTAAAAATCTGTGTAGATGCAATAAAAGGAAAAAATGTTTCTTTCAATTTAAATATTCTGAATTTGATAAAGCAACATTTTGTTTCATGCATTTATACTAATACTTGTTTGTTTTGTTTTTTTTGAAAAAATGTAAATAGTTTACAGCTACTATTAGTTGTAGGTACTTTGTTTGATATTTTACCATCAACTCAGTAAATATTTGAATACAATAAATTGCACAAAGGATATTAAGCTGATTTAAAAACAATACAATTCTTCTCTTTCACATCTACATGTTGTGTGTGTTAGAAAGTGAAACTGGAAAGGTGAACTCTCATTTTTAGCTCTCCATTACTTTCTCGGTATTACTCACAATATCCAGTTCATAATAGTTAGCTCCCTTGCCAAATACAAACCCCTTTTATATGGCTAAAAAACTACCCGCCTAGAGTTAGGTTTCCACAGAATTTTTTTTTTTTGTAATTATGTTAAGCCTAATTTCCTTACATTTAACAAACTGTTACCACATGATATTTTCTTGTTTATGAATGAATGGTTTCTCAAACAGAGGTCTATCATGAGTGTGTTAATGTCACTCGTATAGAAAACAGACAGCAGAATAGAGATATGGTAAATACTCCATGAATGAGCAGAGAGAGAGAGAGAGAGAGGACCTATCCTCCTATCTCTTACCCTAAAACAAACACATTCACTATTGCTAGATGGTGACAAATACTTAACAGTGACCAATGATTAAATGCATGAGGGTAGAATCTGCAGTGAAACTAAATCTAAAACAATCAAGATATATTAAAATAACCCAAAAGATTTTCTCTTTTTCCCTATGTCAAGTGGTAAGCTCATTCACTGACCACTTGCATTATCTTCTGCAATATACAGGCCCCTCCCTCCCCCAAGTAAAATGTCTCAGGGAGATCTCAATAGGACTAAATAAAAAATGTTTGATCAGATTTGATAGAGATTAATGTGGCTAAAGAGTACTTTTAGCAAACCAATCACTGCAAGATTATCCCTCGTCAGCTACACAGTGCAAAGGGTTAATTAAACAAGCTTAGTGCAAATTCTATAATAAAATAATATCATGTATACAAGAAATTGATTAAATAAACTTATAACAATGTTTTAAAACTCATTTATAATTGGTAGTCTGTTACTCATAATTATTTAATACTAACCCTCTAGTTCGGACATGAGAGGGGAAGGAACTCTTGTTCAAAAATTATTCTATCTTTCTGATACATTTTAAAAATTATGTAAAGAATGCTTTAAGTTTGCGAAGCAACAGTTATTTTCTGGACATTTTGATGCCTTTATTTGAAAAGATCTCAGCAACAAAACTGATCTAGGAAAGTAGTTCTAGCATAAGGATTAGGGGTCAGCTGGATAAAATCCTGAGGTGATTATCCCCAACACAATGTTTGTTTAATTCCAGGTATCACCCACCCACCCCAAAAAGCTATTCAAACACTTCCATACAAGGAAAAGGTTACTGCCAAGATATAGAGTAATTCAGATAATAAACAACTCTGAGATTACATGTTCAAACGTTTTATGGGTACCATATAGGTCACAACTTCTATCTAAACTATCATGTCTAAATGCTAATAAATTAACATGTTTTAAAAGATTCTGGTATTATAATTTTTTTTTTAAATTATTACTGCTTTAAAATATAATTTTATGCGTAGCTGTTTTAGATATGGTAATTTTTATTAAAGCAATCTATTAATTTCTGACTATAAAATTACACGGGCAAAAGGTCAGCTGATTATCGTCATTCTGAGCTTTTAGATAATAAACAGTAAGAAGGAAATAGCTTCCATGCATTACATAATCCATTCAGATATTTTAATGTTTTATATATTTTTTATTTTAAAATGTATAATTCCGCTAACAGAAGAGTTTAAACAGACATTTTGAGAGTGAGATAATATGGAATGTTCCAAACTTGTTACTTTGTGTGTGCTGATGCAGAGGTAAATCACACAACTGTATATAACCTTGGGAATAAATAGAACGTGAAATACATCAATTGTCAAATGTTTACTTTATACAGAGGGAGCTGGAGTGATATAAGATAAAGACGACAGATGACTCTAGTGAAATGCTTCAAAAAAACTGTTTCACTTGGAATTTTTTTTTTTTTTTCAAGGAAGTGAGAGGAAATAAATCTCTCACTAGGAGTGATGCTCTGAATGTAGGATCATTTACTGCTTATTACAATACAATGGTCTTCCGAACAATTTCGCAGTACAATGAAAAATTTTTACAAATTGCTTATACCATATCAAAAGTATAATGTGACATATTTTGTCTGCGTGCATCACAGAGGTGCTAATATCCAGTAGTAATTAGCGAGAGTTTTAAATAAAAAAACTTCAGACTGTATTCAAAGATTGATACATGCATACATATATAATATACACGTACACCACAAACGTACTTGGTTAATGATAAGTAGGCTTCTTGACAAGCACCGTCTTTCCTCCTTCCTTTTTGCTTCAGTAACTTACTAAAAAAACAAAAAAAAACCAAAGGTACACAGGAAATCCCGAGAGTTAAATGTGTGGAGACAAGATTTACATCCTCCCTCCCTCCCTCCCTCCTCTCTCTCTCTCTCTCCCCCTCCCCTTTGTTACACTGAAGACAGAAGCTGCCGTTGTTTTTGGTCGGCAAAACGTTAACAATGCGGAACCCGGCAGTCGGGGAGACCGGACAAAGTAGAATAGGTACGTATGTTCAGGACCAAGATAAAAGACGACGACGACGACGACGAATCCAGGTCTGCAGAGACTGCAGCTGCTGCTCCCTCTGGGGTTTGGGGTACGAGTGCAGTATTCGAGGGCACTCTTTTAGACAGCGAATGCAATGTATTGTATAACGTTGATTGATGCCTGAAACAAATTCTTATCTATTATATATATATATATATCACAAGTTATAACGGCAAAAAAATTAAAGCTGTAATTCTAAATTTTTTTGGAAAAAAAGATGAAGCCATACAAAAACACACCCCCTTATGAAAATAAACACAGGGGTAGCTAGTTTATATAATTTTATCATATCAGGGGCACTGGCATTTCGTGGAAATGGTTTAAAGCAGCGATGGAGAGAGTACACGACTGGGACCTTTTTTTAAAGGTAAACTTAAACAAAGGCAGACAGACAGACAGTTGTCTCGACTTCGATCAGTCAGGTGCACCGACCGGTCTTTCACACCAACTGTACCAAAGTATCCCCCCCCCCCCACAAGTTAGCTAATTACAGAGAAACCTTCTTTCTTCTTAAGGAGAGGATCGCGGACCTGAGTCACTTTCGGATGAATTTGGGAGACTTTCCTTGCTCTTCTTTTAGTTGATATAAACGCACGTGGGATGGATAGCTGAAGAGGAGATTGGAGTGGTGGGGGGGGTATTGTATTATCATCAAGGGAAGGCAGGACGGGTCCCTGCTGCTGCTGCTGCTGACATCTTAGGTGTCGGGAAGTTTGCGACCTGGAAGGAAAGACCGAAGAAATCGGGGGGGTAAGGAAGGTAAGAAGACGCAGATGATGGACATCTGCGGACACAGATATGAGGGTGGGGTGGGGTGGGGTGGGATTTCAGAGCGTTACACCTGTCCGGGAGGGTCGGCGCTACCTACCACAAGTCCAGGAGAGCAAGGTGAGGGGGAAGAAGGGAGGAGGTGGGGGGATTTCTTTATTATTATTATTATTATTATTATTATTATTTCTCTCTCTCTCTCTCATCATCGCCAGATCTACTCCACGGGAGGCGGAGGGAGCACCGGATCAACCGCGCGTTCCACTTCTCAAGATCCCGAGCAGCGTTCACGGTCGGGCGGCACCACCACCACCACCACCACCCGGCGTGGGGTGGTGGGGGGGGTTCTATACGTTCCGGATCGGCGCCGGGAGGGAAGCAGGGGCTCCATCTTCTTCCTCCCCGAGTCGGGTGGTGGTCGTGTTCAAAGTTACAGCAGAGGACGAGACGGGAAAACGAACTGAACCCCCACCCACACACACACACACACAAAACAACGAGAAAAGTTTCGGCTCACCTAACAATTTGTAAGTCTCCCCCGAATCCATGTACAGGTTAAGATGGGTATCCGACAGGCCGACGCATCCCAGCCAGAGGAGAAGCCTCGCAAGGGCCGCGCAGGAGGACGGCGGCGGCGGCGGCATCTTTGACAGTCGCTGCACACATCAGACGCCGCTCCGCTCTATATTGACATTGCCTCCTTGCTCCCCCCAAAAATGTTTTCGCACCAGCAGCTACTCTCGAACCCGGAGATCTTTCCACAAACTGCCTACCCCCCTCCCCTTCCCCTAACCCCCTCTCTCTCCCTCTCTCTCTCTCTCATTGCCCCCCCCCCTCCTCACGGTCGCTTCGTCCTCGTCGGGGGGGAGGAGGAGGAAGAATGGGAGGGGGAGCGGGCCGACAAAAAAAAACAAAACAAACAAACAAACAAAAAAAAAAAAAAAAGGGGGCCGACCCCCCTCCCGTTGAAAACCACTTTCGGTTTAGGTTCCCTTCGCGGTTTTTTTTTTTTTTTTTTTTTTTTTTGCGTTCGTTCAAATAAATTACCCCCGCAATTTGCCGCCGACACGGCGCGAGCGGTTCCTGCTGCGTTCGGCGCTTTGCTTCGAGAGTACGCAACATGGCGGACGCTGCCCTCCAGGTAATCCGCTAACGGGAATACTAGATCGGTGGTGGTGGTGGTGGTGGGAGGGAAGGAAGGAAAAAAGAAAAGAAAAGAAAGCGGGGGCCGGCCCTGTTTATCAAATATTGTAGGTATTTTCGTTAACGTCTGGACTCCAGGAATTCGAGAGCACTTTTCTTTTTATAAGGGGGGGGCTGCCCCCTTTTCTGTTTTCTTTTTCTTTCTCGAACGCTTTAGCAGCGACGCTCGTTCGTCCTCCTCCTCCTCCTCCTCCCCCCACCCTAGTAATATAGCGGGTAGGTAGGGGGGTTAACCTTGTTCACTCTGAACCGCCGCCTGTTCCTTTCGCATGAAAAACCAGTACTGCCGCGAAGCCGTTGTTCCCCCGATCTCTCTCTCTCCTCCCGACTTCCGCGTGAGATGCACCACAGCGGCCGCCTTCTCTCGCTCGCCCATCACCACCGCTAAAACCCAACAACTAACTTTCCCCGTCCTTCCTTCCTTCTTCCCTTTTACTCCCTATCCCCCCCGCGACCGGGGTTCGCTTTTGGTTCTCGAGTCCGAATGGTGTAACACAGAAGCTGGTTTGTTATTGCTGTGCTGCAAGTGGGAACCTCGACAGGTTCAAGCCTGAGAGTCGAAACAAAGAGATTCGGCCATACAGTTATCACATTTCGGCTAACTGACGAGAATGAGAAGCAGCAAAAAGGGGTGGGGAACATAACATAACAACGAACCTTACTTTTTAAGACCAAGAAAATGTCTGATAGACCGTGTGCCCTTGTAGACATATGCTAGTACTGAACCTAAAGGGCAAAGGGGGTTTGAGACACCGTTTTGACGTATGGGCCAAAATGCTGTGGTAAGACACTTTAAAATTGCAGCAAAGAATTTTAGAAAATATTTTTTTCTAATACTGGTAGAGATAGTAGAAATAAAACAAGACTTCCAGTTATTTACATTTAGTTTTTAAAAAAAATAATTGTATCATTCTAAGATTGTTTTGTGTGCAGTCGTAGATTTCTTCAGTTTTCCCAAGTGCAACTGCTTTAGCCTTGATCAGACTGGAATAAACAACTAGGAACTGGCTGGAAAACATTACATTGAGACTACTGGGAACTGACTGGACAACACTACATTGAGACTACTGGGAACTGACTGGACAACACTACATTGGAGACTACTGGGAACTGACTGGACAACACTACATTGAGACTACTGGGAACTGACTGGACAACACTACATTGAGACTACTGGGAACTGACTGGACAACACTACATTGAGACTACTGGGAACTGACTGGACAACACTACATTGAGACTACTGGGAACTGACTGGACAACACTACATTGAGACTACTGGGAACTGACTGGACAACACTACATTGAGACTACTGGGAACTGACTGGACAACACTACATTGAGACTACTGGGAACTGACTGGACAACATTACATTGAGACTACTGGGAACTGGCTGGACAACATTACATTGAGACTACTGGGAACTGGCTGGACAACACTACATTGAGACTACTGGGAACTGGCTGGACAACACTACATTGAGACTACTGGGAACTGGCTGGACAACACTACATTGAGACTACTGGGAACTGGCTGGACAACACTACATTGAGACTACTGGGAACTGGCTGGACAACACTACATTGAGACTACTGGGAACTGGCTGGACAACACTACATTGAGACTACTGGGAACTGGCTGGACAACACTACATTGAGACTACTGGGAACTGGCTGGACAACACTACATTGAGACTACTGGGAAACTGGCTGGACAACACTACATTGAGACTACTGGGAACTGGCTGGACAACACTACATTGAACTACTGGGAACTGGCTGGACAACACTACATTGAGACTACTGGGAACTGGCTGGACAACACTACATTGAGACTACTGGGAACTGGCTGGACAACACTACATTGAGACTACTGGGAACTGGCTGGACAACACTACATTAAGACTACTGGGAACTGGCTGGACAACACTACATTAAGACTACTGGGAACTGGCTGGACAACACTACATAAAGACTACTGGGAACTGGCTGGACAACACTACATAAAGACTACTGGGAACTGGCTGGACAACACTACATAAAGACTACTGGGAACTGGCTGGACAACACTACATAAAGACTACTGGGAACTGGCTGGACAACACTACATAAAGACTACTGGGAACTGGCTGGACAACACTACATTAAGACTACTGGGAACTGGCTGGACAACACTACATTAAGACTACTGGGAACTGGCTGGACAACACTACATAAAGACTACTGGGAACTGGCTGGACAACATTACATTAGGACTACTGGGAACTGACTGGACAACATTACATTAAGACTAGTAAAAGGAGAAAGGTATTTAGGGGACACTGTAGATAACATCTGTATCTTTTGTCATGTCTCATGCTAAATTGTAATCTATGAAGTGAAACTTCAGGTATGTTTTCATGTGTAAATCATTAGTTAGTTATCCCTGTTTGGAGTATACAGTTTAGTCATAGAAGGTGCATAATTTTGGAAGAGGTTCAAAGTAAATTTATTAGGAATATTACTAATACACAATCTGAAGAAAGGCTTTGGCTAGTTTGGCAAAGATGTTTTCTTGCTAACCTTATTAAAGTTTTTTTTTTAGTTTTGGGGGGAAAGAATGCATGAAAACGGTTTCTTTGTTAATAGTAACACATATATCACTGAAAAACAAAATGAAAAGTATAATTTTTTTTTATTTTACAAAACAGGCTTTTTATAAGTTTAAAATACTTACTGCCTTTCTGACTTTCTATACATCTATACCTACCAGTGTTTAAAAAATAAATTAGACAACTTGTTTGTGAAGGTTTTTATATTTTTCATTATTTGAAGCAAAGAAAAACAAATCACTTTTTTTTTTGTATATTACTCAAACTATTCTTCAAAATCTCTAATACCGCATCTTAGTCCCATAATCAAAGTAAAAAGTGAATTGTTTTTCAAACTTAAGTAATTTGATAGATATACAGTTTTAAGATGTAAAGATGATAGGCAGGTATGTTCACTCTGGAGTAGCCCTTTAAAAAGAAGCTAATGATTTTACATTACTGTTTTTTTTTTTTTCACTGGTGACATGGATAGCATTGGATTTTTCAAACAAAGTAAAGAAAGCCCAGTTTGTTATCAGTAAACAAACAAAATAAAATAAAAGAACAGAAAAAAAAAATTAAAGTAGTAGGATAATAATTTAAAGTGTAAATTCCCTTATGACTAAAACATTGTAATAACAAACTACAGCTTTCTCTTGGAAGGAAAAAGAAATTGATTTGAAGATGAGAAATATCTCAGTTATTATAGTATTGCTTGTTGATAAGAACAAAACTGCATTAACCAAACTTTAATAACCCAAATTATTTAATTTTTAAAAATATTTGCTTCAGTCCTCATCTCTTCATTAAAACTGCAATTATGAGAAAATTATCTAATACATAAGAGAAAAAAAAGATTTAACTTCATTTGCATTGTTGTTCATTTTAAAAGTTGAATAGATGAATACCAATCCTGTGGCTGTTCATTGAGCTGGAATGGCTTCCTTCTGCTTTCAGTTACTATTTTGTACAATATAGTACTATACTAATATTTGTAATTCTTCTGAATTGCTCCAGACAGACTACCAATTGCATATGTTACTCCATTTATAAAAAGATATGTCTAGCACAGATCAAAAAGTCTTAAATGTGTAACATGCAGACTACATTGAGTGCTGTTCTTTAAAAGAAATGTACATCTTTCAGAATCAGAAGACTTCATTTGAATATGAAACCTCAATTTCTTTCTTAGATCTAGGGAAATGAATTTTGTGCTACTGAAAACCTGACAAAATCATGCCGCCTTTATTTTAGCTGCCAACCTCCCATTTCTTTCCCCTTTATTTTTGTCAAGGAGGATTTTTTTCTTTCCAACTTGTCTACTTATTTGAAAGTCATTTCTTCACAGTTTTGATCAGTCATAACAATATAATGTTTTAGCTAGATATATTTAAATTATGTGAATCTAAGTATAATTAATGATTTTCTGAGTGTGAATAAAGGGTTAAAAAGGCAGGTACAAACAAGCACAAGTGTTTTTTTTTTTTTTAAATAAATTTTAAAGAAAAAGAGACTTTCTGATAGATATATTTGATTTGTATTATCTTTCTATTCAATATTTTGAAGACAGAATTTTTTTTCTTTTTTATTATTACTTACTCACCCAACCATGATGTGTTTGAAGAATTTCCTTGTTAGGCCAAAGTTGGTTTACTATGGTTTTCCATTTATTCACCTAATGAAGGCATTTATAATTGGGAAAATTATATCATATTTGCCTATGTTTGGCATGATGTTTCTCTCAAAATATATTTAAAAAAAAAATCTATGACAGTGTAATTGGTTCAAAAAATGTATAAAGGCTGGTGCAAAATATCTGAATATTATTTAGAAACTATCAATTAATCTTGTGGTTTTTTTTTTCTAGCCTCTAAAAGGGACTATCTTATTCCCTTTATTCTTAGACTCTACTGTTTAAAAATTCTAAGGAGAATACAATTTTTACCTTTTTTTTTACAATCTAATTTCAGATATAAGATCAAAGCCTTATAATCTGTAATACGGGCTGTTCATATTGGATAAAAAAAGTTACATCTCTGTATAAACATGAAATTCTTACATTTCATTTATGATAAAAAAACTGATGAAAGTATTTAACAGTGTATATTGGAACACCTTTTTCTTGAAAAATGTGCATATATATATGTATATATATATAGATTTTCACATGGAAGAACTATTACATTTTTATAATGTTAATCAAGAAAGAAAAATATATCTAGCTACAATTGTATATTGTGAAGATCTCTAAAATGGCTGCTGGCTAATGACAATATGGCTCATGTGGTTAGGGAAATTATTAAATAAAATTTTTTTTCCAGCTTTTAATAAGCAGTGATCATCTTTAGACAGGACAATGACAACAGCGGCAAGACCCACCTTTGAGCCAGCTCATGGTGGACGGGGAAAGGGTGAGAATGACCTTAGTGCGCTGTCCAAACAGTATTCCAGCCGTGACTTGCCCGCTCACACAAAGCTGAAGTACAGGTACAGCTAGCTACTGATATGTGTAGAGATAAATGCGTATTTGTATTTATTATTTAAACACACAAGCTAATTATTAGCAATTCAAAGGGAAATAACTCAAATCGTGTGAGAAGAAAATTTGCTATGTAATCTAATTAGCTTGTGTTACACCTAAATGCCTGAATGAGAAAACTATTTATATCATCATTAAAGTTCTGTAGTTAGCTATCCCTTCAAGTCCTTTGTGACCCTTGTAATCCAGGTTCTGCTGCTGTTTGGTATTTGAATGTTGAGTGGGGGTGTCCTCAAATGAGTATTCCAATCCTCTCTCTAAATTTCAACTACACAGCTTTACAGGATGTTTGCATGGAGATTTAACAAACTCTTCAGTCCTTGCTGGTAAGGAGTCATTATCAAGTTCACCTTTTTTGTTTACCCTGATTCTGTGCTTAAGGCAGGAGCACACACATTTAAGCTGTTTTTAACGGGTGCATTAGACTAGATGTACAAAAATACGTGTTTGTAATAAATGAGACAATTTGCCTGGCTAGATACAGCAAGTGCTTTTCAAATTGCTCTGTATTTGTATTTAGACAGAGAGGACTTTACACAGGCCAGCAGACATTTTGCCCCTAATTATGACAAACTAGGATCAATGAAGAAGACTGTTTAGCACCTAAAATGGTTGCTAATCTTATGCTCCCCTGCAAGATTAGATTAATCTGAGCTATTTTTTTTTTAAATAAACATGAACCTCCCCTCACTTCTAGAGCTGATCTTAATATTCACTTTTACCCAGGTTAATTTCCGAGCACTTTCATTCATTTATTCATAACGTGTCTTAGCAAGTGGTGGATGTGACATGTCTTCCAACAATGTGACGGACATTTCAAGCAACTTTGCTTCTGTCAAAATGTGATAGATAGAGGGAGTCAAGTACACAAAGTGGTGTGGTCTTAATGGACATGATAAAGCAGTTAGGTCTATGGATATCCAAAACCATTGCAAGGATTACATATAATATTGAAAATTGGAGCAGAAAAATTATGTAAATAAATTTAACAGTACTCTGGGGGTTTGCTTAAAGTATAACTAATTTGGCTCATGTAGAGGAGTTAAATTTTTAAATCCCACAAACTTACATTTTAATTTAAAGGAGAGAATTTCTTTTCCCCCCTGAAGTAATTTTAAAAAAAAATAATATATGGATGAAGTGCTTAAAAAATTATGGGCAAATACAGATTATTTTATTAGTATCTTTTTTAATTTTGTTAATTTCTTCACTGTTTTTTCATATTTTAAGTTTTTAATAAATTAAAACATTGCAGATTATGCTATGACTGACTTTTAAAAAAAAGAATTTCTGTATGCCACTTAGTAGTACCTGGCCTATTTATGATGTGGAATAACAATTTTACTGAAGATTTTGTTTATCCAGTAAATAGCTGACATTTTAGTCATTGAAACCCTTGTTATTTTCCTTATCTTACTGCACATGTTCTGTTTATCAAAATTAGAGATTGACAAATTACACACTTTTCGCTTGGCAGAAAGCCTTTATAAATATTATTTCATTGTTTTTAATGTGTGCTCTGAAGATAATCTCCCTTGTAATTTTGTCATTAACTACTTCAATAACGGTATAGTTTTAATTGCCCTCCATACTTCAATAGATGCCCTGTTATTTTCCTGCATAAATATTCCCATTAAATGGCAACCACCACCACCTAGGAATATTTCAGCACTAGAAGAATATCATCTATCAAAGGAGCTACTTTGTAACATGATGACCATTGATTGATCATTTTATTTACAGAAGCTAAATGAAAATCAGCCATCTCAATTTGAATTTGTTGTTGCCTACAGAGTCCTTTTCGCCAATGAAGTATTTGTGCCAGCAATAAACACTGTTTATTCGTGATATTTGCTTGTTGATACATCGCACAACATACGAACATACAGTTTCCCCTCCCCATAGGATCTATGGAAATATCATCTTGTTTATGTACTCTGCATTTAGGCATGTGATCGTGTCAGCTCATCGTTTGTTGTGCTTTTACCCTATTACATCTCTCTGCTACTACAATTCTTTTCCGCCGCATTATTACTCATTCATTTGAAATTCTCATAGCAGCTGCAGAAACGTTAGAATCAAGAGTTACAATGCCAAAGATGGCAAGCTACACAAGTTCAAGCTAGATGCTACTAACTATGCAAAATCTACAACAGATAGTGAGACAGCAAGGGAATTTGGTGTGGACAGAAAAAGAATTTGAAAGTGGAAACAAGCTGAAAAAGTGTCAGGGGTCTATGTACAATAAACCAGAAATTTGCGATCAGTTTTTCACTTGCAGCACACAGCTAAAATATCTCTTAAATGGTTTCTCCTGCTTGGGCAAGAACAAGATCTGTCCAGCCAACCAAATACTTGGTGAACATGAGGGGTTCTTCACCTAATAAAACCCTACATAGGAAAAGGTAGGAACATTACTGACGACTTTTTCACTTCATTGAAATTGCTGAAAAATTTGTTGGACAAGAGGAACAGCCTGGTCAGCACAGTAAACTGTATCAGGAGAGGATTTCTGCCATCAGCTAGGACCTAAACACTCAGTTCTCTACTCCACGAGATTTCTGAACCACACTTACACCCTAAGAGAACAAGTGTAATCAAAGAAAAATATGTAATTCCACTCAGCACATGCAAATCTTCCATTGCCATTGAGAATGATGCAAAGAAAACCCTAGAGACTGTCAAGTTTTATAACTCCACAGAATTTGGCATTGATATATTAGATCTGATGGTATGGAAGTACTTTGTGAAAGCTGGGTCTCACAGATGACCTGTTTAGATGTTTTACAACATCCTGGATCCTTTACAATGAAACTGCAGGTGAGAGGATCAGCAGTAAAAACGTTATAAGATATGCTGAGAAAAAATGAAATGCAAAACATATATCAGGGCCAACAACAGACTTTAGTGAGCTTCCTGTTAATCACAAGCTTTGCCAGTACCAGGTTGCAAAGTGTAATGGAACAAGATGCATGTGCCATGTGTAAGAAGGCAGTGTATGACAAGTGCACTACAGAAGTGTCCTGTGTTTATAGCACAAACACTTAGATTTCACAGAGTGATCATTTGAGTGATTTTAGTGTTAAAAGGTACTGAGTTTTTTGGAGAATAAGCTGATATGAGGTATAAGATGGATGGGCAAATTTTCCTCATTTTTCTTTCCTTTATTCATAGATGATTTGGAGTATAAGACAAAGTTAGGTCAACTATGGTAGTAAGCCAAACTTTCAACGTGTGAGAACAATATGTCAAATCACATCGCTGTCTACAGTACTTCCAGGCTCAAGAACATTAATGAGCTATTTTGTGCATTCATCAAACCACTTTGTGGGATGGTCTTTAGATAAATGGGGTATTGAAATAGTTTTTAAACATGTTTGTAATCATGAAGAGGTATTTGAAACTGCAAATATTGTTATCAATTTTGGTATCAAAAGCCTCATGTCTATTTTTAAGTTGTGATCATCAGGTGATCCATTGTCATTTGTTCCATGTTTAATCACCTAATTTAAGAAGCCAAATGTGTCAGTTTATCTATCTTTGACATTTTTATTTGATTTTGAGATATATCACTCAAATTCAGAAATTCAACTCTCAATTTCATTTTTGTTAGTACAAGATGATATTCAGCTTGGTTTCAAATTGCCCAACATTTGGAGTTCACAACTAGTTCAACACACTCAGCTTTTTTTGAACGGATAATTTCGTAGATTGTTTTGGATAACTACTATGGTGAATACTATACACGAGAGAGAAAACAAGTTTATTTTTCAAGATCTTTTATTATATACATGGAACACCATATAGAATTTAAACAAACAATTCCATAATGTCATATGCTTAATAATACATCATTTATAAATATGTAACAACAGAGATGTCAGTAACCATGGCAGATGTGGCTCTGATAATTACTGGCAATTATAATTCGAGTAAATAAATTTTAAACTTTCAAAGAAATTAGTGTTTATGTCACATTGTAAAAGCAAGTGATTAGTTATGAGTAAAATCCAGTCTCAACACTAAACTGAGTGGCAAAAACTTAATTTGTCAAAGAACTCATCACTGAGCACTGTCTCATAACACATTAGATCTAGGGTTAGGTTTCTAACTCTGAATGGAATATGGTGGCAAGCTCTGGGTTCAGACCAGGTGAGATGTTATCATCAGCTTTAGTGTCCATTTTCTCCTTGGACTCCTATGGCCTGTAGATGATTTCTGCTTTAAGAAAGCCATTCACAGTGATTGATTGAGACATTCTCATGCATCTTTAATCCACTGCACAACCTCAGCATAGGAGGCATGACGCATACATCCCATGTTGGTGAAACTATGTTCACCTATTGTTGTCCAATTCTCCCACATCATCTGGAAATTAATCTTGAACCAACTGACAGAAATATCCAATGGCTGCAACAACTTAGTCATTACCACAGGGATATTGCCTAACAACAGCCTGGTAGCTTTCACCTTAGGCTTAGTCTCATCACTTATGAACCTGTATATAATCCATGATTTTTTTAGTGAAATAAAAATCCACAAGACTGATGAAAGTAGCATATTTCTACCCACTTTTCCACCATCTCATTGTCCATCCATTCTTTGGGGCTAATTTCTATCATTACACCACTGAGGAATTTCTCCTTTGGCATTGTATTTTTTAATCCCCATTTAGGCAGCAGCTTCTCACTATCAGTAGAAAACCACCACACACTAAAACTATATTCTTTCACGACTTGTAGTTCTGAATGTAACAGTTGTGTTCATTGGAATGTCAGATGTCAGTGGCATTTCATCCATGTTGATCATGTTTGACATATCTAAATTGTCCTGGTTCTTGGTCTGTGCTGCTTAATGCAAAGTCTCTTCCTATGCATGAACCAAAGGCACCATGATAAATCATCTCTAAAATTGTCCACTCCCAAACTAGTTGCAATTTGTTTGGCTTTGGTCTCAGCTGTATGGTACTATGTGATTGACATACGTACGTTAGGTTACCATATATTCCTTCAACTTATCCACAATGTTAGTTCACCTGGCTCTGCAGCCATGATTTTCCGCCTTGGTTTTCTTTGTAGTTTATAATATATCCTTTGCCTTACATCAGTCTCTGACACATTTCTCACTGACACTGTGTTTCCTCTGTGTGGAAACAACTTCCAGCTTCAGAGCTGTCACCTATGGCTTAAATGACTTAATGGGAAGCATTTTGAGATGAGGTAAGGTGGAGAATTTGTTTTTGTGGGGTATTTAAATGATAGAGAGAACGTAGTTAGTGAGAGTGCCTTGTTATTGAATGGGTAATTTTAGCCAACTATTCAACAAACATTCTGGAAAATAGTTTCTGTAGTCTATTTCAGAAAAGAAAACTTTTTTTTTGTCTTATTTGTTCATTAAAACAATTTCAATAACTTGATCCATAGATGATTTGAAATATAAGTCAAAGCCGAGACTTTGTGTTTGGAGAGGAAGTAATGACTTAGATGCCAAAAAACATATATCTCAAGCCTGGAAGATTTTTTTAATTTTTCTTTTCATTCTGCGTAATCTTATGTTGATGGTTCTCGGTTTTTTAGACAAGATGGCCAAGGAACAACTGAAGAGCTCCGTGGGCGAGATTTCAGGAGAGATCTTGAAGAGCGAGAACGAGTGGTTCGTGAAAAGAAAGAAAGAACCAGAGGTATTTTGTCTCTTGCTTTCTGTTGCCTCGGGGGTGGATTGTGTGTGTGTGTGTGTTGTTTTTTTTCCTAAATCTCTATTTCTGGTGGCTGAAGTATTCAAAAAGCTTCATCAAAAAATCTTTACAACCAACAGGTATTAAGACCAGCTCAGGACATCACTTGTACCATTCAAACAAATAGGAACAGTTAACATCAGTTTACATCGTTGCTCTTTAAAACAGCTGGACTGCATCTTGATGATGCTGGAAGCAGAAGATTGCCAGAGCACTGGCTCATCAGTTTAGTTACTACTGATATGGTACTTATGAAAGATGGATTTCTTCTTAGCATTTAAAATATGAACAGTAAAGCAACCTAAAGGCATATGATGTCCACCATGACATAGTCTAGTGATGAAGAACATAAGCTATGGGTATTCTACTTATAAATGACAAAAAAATGTAAAATGTATACCATGGCTATGCAAAGGCCAGACTGTGCTTTAAGTCTGTTGGTTGTATTCATAAGTTAGATCAGGGTTTTTTTAAACTGTGTTCCATGGAACCCCAGGGTTCCACAAAAGCTTTTTGTGCTTTATATGAAAGACTGTGGGAGAGAGGAAATAACTTTGCAATTTTGTCTTGTTTTTGTTTTCATGTTTTGGATATACATTATTGTGGTTGAATCAGCCATTGAAATAGATTACTCCCCTTGACCCCTTCACCTCCCATGAGAGAGCAGCTGAAACCCACCATAAATAGAGACTGGACACTGCTCTCTCTTTTTGATTGCTGCTATCTGTAATATATACAGTCAAGCCAGCAGATTAGCATATGGCACAGACATTGCCATTGTAAAGGTAGATCACATCTAATTTTTTTTTTTGCGTCGTCATCATCTTTTTCTTATTTTTTTTTCGGATTTTACCAAGTGAAGGCCTTCCTCTTGTCACCACTATATTTAGAAATTTGTGAGGAAATAACCAGCCCTCACAGCAACATTGTTATTTAAAAAACATTATTATCCCCTACACATGGATTATTGGGTAAAAACTGGTAACCAAGGAGATAAAACTGAAAACAAAGATGAAAACGATAGGAACAAAACAAATGCTAGTGCTGCTGGTGTTTCTCCTACTTTGCCATGTCTAGAGACACAAATACAATTATATATGTCAAACTTTTGCCTTTCTGATGATTTAAACAAGTACAGTGAGAAAACAGAAGTATGATAAAAGTTTTATTAAGTTTGGTTTTACCTGAAAAAATTTATAAAAATTACAATTGGTACATATTTTGTTTTTCTACCATTTGTCTTATATCATTTAAGCTCTACTTTTTGGACTTGGTTCCATAAGCTGCTTTTCTTAACAAAAAGGTTCTGTAGCTTCAGAAAGTTTTGGAAACCCTGGGTTAGATAATCAGCCACTTTAAATGCCTATTTACTAACTTGCAAATACTCATAATTTATCAATGTTCTGTTCCTCAGAGCATATTTTGATACAACATCAGCTTTTCTATCACAGTCTATGTAGTGTTTCCATGAGGCTAAAAACAACTGGTGCTGAATTGGTTAACTCTGGTTAAAAACCAAAGTAACAGTATATACATCTTATTGTCCACCAAAACCTTAGTTAGCTTGCATTATGAGTGAAATTAAAATAAATATTCTGTGTAGCAAAATATTCTGCACTTTGTAATATGGTAGAAAATAATTCATCTAATGATATAATGTAGACTTGATTTGCCACATTCCAAATTCAGTTTGTTTTTTCAGTAAGATTTGATAATGTTTTTAAATACAGAAAATTTGGCCTTTGCAGGGTTTTCTATGTATTGTAGTAACAAATTCAAACTAACAGCATTTTCCAGCAGTATGCTGAAGCATTGTTGATGTGAGGGAGGTGGTATGTATAGCTGAAAGAGAGAGAATGCAGCAAACCAGTCAGATGCTGAATACATTGAGGTTGTTTCAGAACTACTGTATGTATGAGTTTGTAGGTCTGGATAGTTTGTTTTACCAACCCCCTGAACATTTGTTCACTAAATGTTCCCATTAAATTTCTGGTTCCTTTGTTTGTAGAATCTAGCAGCAGCAAACGTCCACGATTAGAACCTGCTTCCAACCTTGATGCTGATCTAGTGGATGATGAGGTAATTGTTTCCTGCTATTATTTTACATGGTGTTTTATCAAAGATAGAATATCCAGTGATGTGAGCCGCATCTGTTCCAAGCTCCTTGCAACACAACACTTAGTGACATCTCCGAACTACAGTAGCTTGATGGAATTAAATGTAGGATGTTGTTTTCCTTCATAGCTGATAACTTTGGCTACGTTTGCTGACTAAGCTGAAGGTGGGAAAGACATTCAAATAACAAGTTTTGTATGGTTTCTTTATTTGGGCACCATGTACAGACATTATGGTAACTAATCCGGCCAACAAGCCTAACTTCATAAGCAATTCATTAACTCTGACATGTTGTTTATAAATGCTACATATCATCTTAAGGATGATGTTAAATGTCCCATTAGCACAGAACTTAATTTGTCATCAGATGCCATTAGTAGTTTAACCTAAAAAAAGCTCTGTGGTTTAAAACAAACAACCAAACAAACATTTCTTAACAGTATTTAATAAATAACTTTTTTTTTTTTTTTTTTTTTTTTTGATTGATTCATTTTAAAATTTTTGCTAAAAAATCAGTTTTTATCACTTTATTTAACCTCCTGGAATAAGTTTTTCAAATATTTTAAATTACTTTAACAGATAAAAAAGTTATAGCAGTTTTATGTGCAGCAAGCACAGATATAATCTACACATTAAAGGCTGTTCACCTAGAACTGTTACTGAGAACAGTGTAGAAGCAGTTTTTCAAAATTAAAGATGCTTTTCTCTTTATTATTTGTAGTTAGTTTACAATATTCAAGTATAAATATTATTAGAATATTCATACTATTTACAAATCAACCTCAACATCCTAGTGCTTATGTAAAGAGGAAATTTGTTGTTGATCAGTGTTCATGATTGTCGGTCCAGGCTTCTAAGAGAACTCTTGCACATTTCCAATCCCATGCCAGTTTTCAGTTACTAATAAAACGAATCATTAAACTAAGCCAAACTGTGCTGCTGTGTAAATCCAATCCTGTCCTCCCTTTCTGAAATACTTTTTTTTTTTTAAACTAAACTATTGTGGTTTAGCTTGGTTTTGTTTTGTTATTACAATGAAACCAAAAGCCATGGTGGCTTATGCAGATGGCCCAGGGAGGGCAGACAAGATATCCTTTCGTCATAGCCCAGTATGTTTTGTCACTGTTGTGTGTGGGTGTGTGTGCATTGCAACAGACAGCTAAAACATCCATAACATTACGGAAAATCTTTTAAAATAATGACAGCTATGGTGTATTTCCTTGCTGTTGAACTGCTGCTTGTTAACATGCGACTGCAATATAAGAATTATAAAGATAAGATCAAAAATTTGCTTCACATTTCTTAGTTTTATAGTAACTCCTTACATCTTGCTGTTTTGTGTTTGTTTCAAGCCAAGGTGTGTAACTCTTCTGTATTCTTACTCAGTGGAAATGAGTTGTATCGTTTAACAACACATTATAGAGAAGTCGCCATTGAATTCTGGTAGTGATGCAAGAGGGAGTGGCTTCATTTTAAAATGTATTGAGCACCGATGTCCAAGATTATATTATTGTCTATTTTTTTATGATTACTTTTGATGAATTTGGTATTACTGTACAAAAACAATTCATGTTTGTTTCAGGATGATGAGGAGGACAGTGATGAAGAAGATGACACAGCTGAGCTGACAGCTGAGCTAATGAAGATTAAAAATGAGCGAGCAGCAGAAGCTGCTAGATATGTAAGTAGGAACCAGTGCTAGAAATACTGTTGATTTTTAATCTAATGCTTTTAGAAACAACAACAAGACTTGTTTTCATTAGAGCCAAATAACAACTTTATAATTTGTCTTTTGAATAAAGTAAACTGTTCAATATATCATTGTACAAAAGTGTATTCAAATTGCAGTGTAACTAAAGTAGATTTTATCTCCTTTTCATCAACAACTTAATAATTCAAAAACAGGATAGATCAAATTTTAATGTCTAAAAACCAAAAATATACAATTTGTTGTTGTTTAAAAATAATAGGTTTTAGGTGTTGAGAATTATGTTATACTTTTCTCACAACCTTATCATTAGCTTAACTAGCTAATAATCCTACATTTAGGCAATCATTCTCAGTTACCATCATCGGGTAAAGATGCTCCTGCAAGCTCGATAGTTTAAAGTCATCTTAGAACCTCTCTGAAAAAAAAAATTTTACATGCAAATAAAATCAACATCTGGACTAACCTTGAGGATGGTGAGAGGGAATGCTTGACAAATTGTGGGCTTTTTAGCAAGTTTTGCTTGATTTTTTTCTACAGAGTTCGTTTCCTTTCCTCCTCCTCTCCCCGCCTTTCTCCAGGGTGGAGTTGGCAGTTGTTTTGTTTTGGTATCCTTGAATTTCCAGAAATGATAACCAACATTTTGTTGTCAGTCTTTTAAACAATGCGATTTTTTATTCTGCTAGCTGACGAGTTTATTTTGAGCAGATTTATCAGTGGCAGCTTTTGTCTGTAAATAATGCTTTAAGTAACTATTATAGATGGGGCAGCAGCTGGTAACTCAGTGGTTAATCTACTGGACTGCCAAGGATGAGGACCCAAGTTAAATTCCCAGTGTTAACTAACTCAGTTTGGTGTACCTTCCCAACATGGTTTCTTCACTCGCTGGCTACATGGGTTTCCTCCCACCTTTAGATAGGAGCTCTAGGAGGCATTTCCCTTCCAAATTGTGAGGTGACAGGCTCTTTATGGTGCAGGACAGGCAGCGCGCACT
This sequence comes from Nautilus pompilius, assembly GCA_018389105.1. Lineage (NCBI taxonomy): Eukaryota > Metazoa > Mollusca > Cephalopoda > Nautilida > Nautilidae > Nautilus > Nautilus pompilius. The sequence goes on along the minus strand of JACATO010000649.1, from coordinate 91,149 downwards.
AGCAGAGAACTGCAGCACTAGACTTCCTCACCAGGATTGTGTCCGTTGCTGACACACGTACTACTAACAACAGAAACTGTTATTTTGGGTATAATCGTTTATTATTTTCTTTTTACAACCAGGAAGCAGAGAAGAAGACTGAAGAGGAAAGGATTCGAAAAGAAAACATTTTAAAAGGAAATCCACTATTAAACCAGGAAAAAATAGATTTCAAAGTCAAAAGAAGGTAGGAAAGTAGTTTTACAACCAATAAAGAAGTGGGGAATGGGGGGGGGCACCTTTGAAGCAAATGAACTCATTTTATTTGTCCTGACATCGAGAGATTGCTCACAGTTGCCATTCTTCTAAATTTCTATGGTTCACTGATGCTTAACCCCTTCCCTATAATCAGTAGGAGCATTGGAGTCATGTTTTTTGTTTTTCCCATGACTAAATATATCACCTTTACATTGCTTCATAGTTCTATTTGATTATTTGCAGCATCCTGTTAGCTTTTCTGGCAGCCAAAATATATTGATGACTACAGGTCGAGAACCCCTTATCCAAAATTCTGAAAACTGAAAAGGCTCCAAAATCTGAAATATTTTTGGAGTCACCTTCAATGGAAAATTCCAGAAGGTTCCTGGTCAACACACGGATCCCATCACGCTTGACGCGCGTGCATTACTCACCGTAATTTTTGTGCTTTGTTGTTGGCATGAACATACTCTGAAGGCCCACAAATACCCCTATGATACTGGTAGGCCTACCTACCATAGTGATAGTTTACCTTTCTAATGGTTAAATGTACATCTTTTTCTAATGGTTTCATGCACAAAATGATTTTAAAATATTGCATAAAACTACCTGTAGGCTATATGTACTAAGTGAACTTGTGCCCATTCCCCACTCCCCAGTGGATTAACTACCAAATTATGTTGGTATATCTATTTCAAAATCCGAAAAATTCTCGAATCCAAAACACATTTGGGCCCCAAGGATTTTGGATAAGAGATTCTCAACCTGTAGTGTTAAATCTTTCTCAGAGTCAGTATTGTCCATCTTAGTTTTTTCCAGCACAATAATGCTGGGAATTTTCCTCTAAGTTATGGTGCTTCTGTCCTTCCTTGTGACAACTTGCATACTTTTACTGGTTATGTACTATGTTAGCTTAGTGTCTTCTTTAGGCTTCTTTATCATTAGTTTCATTTACCATTTATGTATTTCTGTTGTTAATGTAATATTCTTTAGTTAAACAGTAGCACTGTGTGTTTGTGCATTTATTGAGGGTTCCTGCTTTATTACTCTATAGTTGCAACTTCACAAAATGTTACTACAAAAAGGTTTAGTTTAGAGACTTGGTGAGTTTCAAAACAAGACATAATTGGCTTTGTTTTGTTTAAAAAAATGTTTAACACTGTAACAATCTAAACACAATCTAACATAAGGTAATGCAATAATTTTAGCTGCTACAATTTATATATTTGGCATTCTCATAATACAAATGTTATTGCAAATACAATCAAGATTAAGCTGTTATGGATCAAAAACACTGATAACAATTTCTGCACCAGGGTAATCTCTGCCCTCTACATCACATAGATAAGCTGTCTCTCCCCTGAATTATCACATGTATTTAACTATACATTTTGTAGGCAACAACTGTTGACATTTAGATTGTTTGAGAAACAGTTCCATAAAACATTTTAAATGTATGTAGAACACAAGAATTTCATAGTAATTTCACTTGTTTCTTTAAAGATAAAAATTGATGCTGTTGTATGTATATTTCTGTTTGTTTCATCTCATACAAATATTTGTCTTCTAAAACATCACAGCATATACTTCCAGCTCAAAATCAATATCTCTGAACTTTGAAATCATTGTTTGTTTGATTTCTGTTGTTTTTTAAAAATGATATTACTATGAAGAAATAATGAAAGTTTTAATTGTGATTGAATGGAAATCTAAAAGAACTATTTCTGGTGACAGTGGCATTAGTCTCTCTTAATCAGGGGTGTGATCTTTGATTTGTCTTACATCCACTGTAGTTAACACCATCTCTTATTACTGGTGAACGTGATCTTTCTGTATCATTTGCTCTTTTTGTCTGTGTACTACATCACTTGATCTTAAGCCTCTCTCAGTGACATGGGATTTTTTTTTTAAATTTTACAACTATGGGATTTGTAATTTCATATTTGCATCAGTTTATTTTTTCTATAATATGGTATTTGAGATAAAGATGAAACGGTTACTTTCTTGTTTGTCACATTTAAATAAATATTAACCGTATTCAAATTGTGGATTATTATTATTATTGTTGTTCTTGTTATTAATAGATGGGATGATGATGTGGTATTTAAGAACTGTGCCAAGGGAGAAGAAGACAAGCGAAACCGAGGATTCATCAATGACCCTTTACGATCAGAATTCCACCGAAAGTTTATGGAAAAATATGTGAAATGATTTCAATTAAAACTAAGTTTTATTTACATCTCTGTACATTGCCATTATGTTATAAAGTCGCACTCCACATGTCACAATTGTTTTGCTCTTTTCTTTCAAAGAAGATTTTTTAAAAAGTAATTTTTTTGAATCGTTAAGTCTTCCAGAGTTGTTAATAGAAGATCCCCTGATTTCCTGTTCTTATGTTCTTTTAAAAACTTTTTATTTTAACATCATTTTTCAATTGCATTAAAGAGTAAATAACACTAAAATGGTGTCTCTCTTTAATTTGTTTTAAAAAGTTTATTCTTTCCTATTTAAAAGTTGACATTTTTGTTTTTTTTTTGTCTACTTGTGTATAACTAGTAGGAGTTTACATAAGCAAAATAACAGTCAGTCTAAAATATGTATCATTTTAAAGTATTTTTAGAGTTATATTTTATATAGAAATTCCTTTGTTGCAACATTAAATCTGGATTAACTGCAATCTTTTAATTATTACCAGAATTAAACTTTTCTGAGTCTGCATCCTTCCAACTTAGGAAAGGACATGCTTAGATATTTAATTATGTAGTTTTCTGCTGGGTATCAATATTCTCTTTCACAGTAGCTTTCTTTTTTTATTAATCCAGTATACAACACACACACTTTGGTCTACTCTGCATTTAGCTCAATAAAAATAGCATTAGTACACCTGTTAATTTAATGAAAACAATGCATTTGGTGTCTTCTTTTTTTTTTTTCTTGAAAGAAAGTATGTATGATGATAGCCTTTAAATACATGGAGCCTTTAGCAAACCCCTAACGAACTGGAACAATTACGTGATTTTTTGTACATTGGTGATGTGTATGCGTAGTTAACCTCAGCAGTGAACTAAATTTTAGGCATGATAAAACTCTAACTCTCAAGCTGAGGCAAAGCAGTTTCAACACAATGGGATTGGTGTGCAACTTTTAAGACTACAATGGCTATGATGTGTACCAATGGTAGCAGTAAATCAAGACCACTTACAGAGCACATGGAACTAGGATAGGGGATTTCTGCAGAGTGAAGGGAGAACATAACTTGGTAGAGTTATCCCCCCCCACCCCTAACAAAACAGGTAGGTACTAGAGTTGATACAGAAACAGAGAACTGCGCCCATATTGTCCTGGGGAATTTATTTCTAGTAGCTACATTGTATTGTAGAAATGCTTCCTTATCAGCAAATGGATGTGTTTTGGAATCCATATATCTCCACTTTAAAATCGGCCAACAACAACGATATTTAGAGAAATTTTAAACAAAAAAATTATATGATTTTAATTTGTGATAAGCAATTCCCTGATTGTTCCTGTCTATATTCCATAATTTGTTTTCCCCGAATTAGAGAGACAAACGTGCCTCTAATTTAATTTAAACCATGAAGACCATTTTGTTAAAAACTGCTACTTTCGGAGCTCGTTAAGAACGATAACCTAAGCACTTCCGGAAAAAAATTTCTTCAATTACTTCCCCTTAACTATTCATTATAATTATGCCGTCATTTGCTCAAGACTTTAAGACAATTTGAAATATATTGTGCGGGCGGGATTATCTATTAAAGATAGAATAGTCTCCGATAAGGAAGTACCGTTCTTTTGTTGTTCAATTAAAGTGCTTATGACATCTAAATTAAAACTAAAAATGGCTACTTCGGTCTTGTGTAATGTATAGACGCTCCACCATTTTTAATGAGAATGAAAATAGGAATTATTAAGGGGGGTCTGAGCGTAAATACATAGATGGATTAAAACCTTCGCTATTGAAGGGGAGGGGAGCCGCCTAAGGGTAGAAATCGAGACCCGCCCAGCCTCAGTTTAATTGTGGGGTTAGTTTTTGGGGGACCGAATTTCCCGATTGCGGGTCAGTTTTGTTTCTGTTGTTCAGTTTGTTCGACGCGAAGAGAGGAAATAAATGTGATAATGCGGATGGTTGGCGCATATTTTTAGCATATAGTGTGGTAGTTAATAGTACTGGTGAAAACGTACCGGGAGGGGGAGGGGCACCGCATTAGTCATACGAATAAAGGAACAGATGATGTCAGGTCTGAATCACTGGCGCTGCGATTTCATTAGCTTCATCCTTACATCTTATGCACTTGACCATTGCCACGATTAAACAGATGGAATGTTTTCGTTTTTTTAAATAATAATAATAATGATGTGAGGGAGGTTTTTTTAACTATGAATAATTCAGATGAATGTTTTTTTGGGGAAAAAAAAGAACAAAATATATTACGTTTGAGATAGAGAGATAGACGGGTGGCTCCGAGTTATCTCCCTTTATGGAATAAAAAGAAAAAGAGGGGGGAAAAAACAGATGCATAAACAAAAATGGAGGAAGATGTGTCGCACAGGTAGGTGTTTCTCTTCCCTTCTGGTGCCCGCTAAGCTTCTTCGTCCACCTGCGCGGTGCCCGCGTTGTCCGAACTTGCCGGCCTGACCTGCCAGATGCGGAGGAACTATGAAATCGGTTACTGTCCAGTAATGTAAAGCGAAATGCAGCCATTTGCTGGACCATTTGATGTTACAGCTTGGTAGTTACTAGTCACTAGTTGGGTGATTAACTCGTCATTACTATATTATTATTATTATTATTATTATTATTATTATTATTATTATTATTATTATTATTGACGTTAAAGCTAACATTAGAATTTTTTTGTTTTTAAAAAAAAAAAAAAAAACGACAACATTACCGCCACGTGATTACCTTCCAAGGGCGGCTGAGCCTTCCTTTAGTTTAGGACATCGGGTGGAGTGCAGTATCCGAGTTCCGAAGGAAGAGAAACTGTCCCCCCCGATTCCGTAGTAGCTTATTTTCAGATACTTCGATTATTGACATGGCTTTGAGCCCGACTTTTTGGTGAGGGTGTGGGCTCGTGGGTTGATCAGGGGCATGCAATTAAAGACAATCTGCGATTCGCTTTACTTTACTTCTATTTGCCTCCTGTGAGAGCACTGGTTGGATTACGGACACATTTACAATCCGAACAGGTAAATTCGTTTTTTTATTCTGATGAACCTTTCAAGACTCGGTGAGAGGGAAATCGTGAATATCACTGGCCGCCCGGTGGTGGTTGGCGGCGGCGGCAGGTATCTCTCTATCCCTTCATTCATGTTGATGTATGTATGGCAGTGGATACTCTGCCTGGACTGTTTGTCTGTCTGATCTCGGATATTACTGTAAAACACCTCTTTTTAAGCCAGCATGGGCTTTTATCTAATGTAGTGAACACGGAAAGATCGACAATTCAAGATGCTGCTAAATCTTTTCTTAATTATTTAAAATGGTTACCGTTATAAAGCCCCACATAAATGAACACTTAGCCAAATGCAGTTCTTCTGTATAGAGTTGAGTACAATTCCTGAAACTCTTTGTATTTTAGTGATAGGTAAAGTGATATAATCAGGATGGAGTCTCAATAATTTTACTCTTTGCCAATAAATTCAGAAAATTGCATCTTTAGACTTTTGACACCCACTAAAAATAGGTAAATAAGTCTTCATGTTGGTTCCCTTTTAGCAAAAGAAAACTTTTTTAATTGCTGACTGTCAGTTATTTAGTAGCAATCGATGAATAATAAGATTGCTAAAGATGTCACTTGAAGCTGCAAACAGGGTTTTTATTAAAATTTCTTTTGTCAAAATTCTTGGTCTTCTCAGATGACTCAAATGAAGTTTAAAATATTAATTCGTCCTTCAAACGTAATTTTTTCAGGTATCCAACAAGAAGAAATTTTTTTTTTTTTTACTTTTTACTTTTTGGTAAGATGACAGCAAAACAAAAACAGAATGTCATTTTGTCTTGATATATACTGTTCGTAAATTATATTATTGTTTGCAAAACAGCAGAAACTGTAGTTAGATTTTGTACAGTAATGCTGTTCAGGCATGGAATCCTTATTACCAAAGGGCTCTTGTTTGTTTGGTGAAAGCTCAGTGAAGATATATTGGTTTCCTACTCTATACCATCAAAAGCACTTAGTACATTTCTTACTTGAAATTAAGGAGTTTTCTATTTGCTTGCTTGTTTTTTAGGCATAGTTATGATATGCAGTGACACTGTTGTAACATTTTATCTAAAAGTCTAAGAAACTTCTGCTACTGACTGGTATGAAATGGGTGGGAATTAAGAATATTAAAATGTGGCATGTGCTGGGGAATAATTTTTATGGTGGAAAAGACATTAACTTAGTAACTCATTTTGAACATCAGTTCTTCCAAGACTTATGTGGAGCCTTGGTTTGTGTTTAACTGACTAATAGAATAATGATTATAATAATAAGGAAAGAAGCTGTTCTAAGTCTTTTTTATTTTTTTCCAGGTTCAAAAAGTGACTATACTAAATTATATCTGTGTGTGTGTGTGTGTACACTTGTACTAGGAGGAAGTAGTGACATGTAAAGAATAGCTGTTGTAAAATAAGAAACCTCAGAGAGAATTAGGCCATTGTTTTATCATGATAAAAACTTAATTTTAGTTGAAAAAGAGTTAGCAATAGATTTGAGTTTTTTTTTTTTTCCTTTTTGCTGTGACCCTGCCCTGCTCACTGTTAGATTACAGATTTAAAAAGATAACCATTATTTTTTCTTTATTGTCCTGTTAGATGTTCTTTCAGTGAGTGTTTTTCATCTCAAGTTTGAATATTTCTTTTCTTTTTCTTTTTTTTTTTTAATTCTGTTTTGAACAATTTTATGTTTAAGAGATGGTTAACGTTATGTATTTATGCATGGTTTCTTCCATAATTTAGCTATGTCTAACAGAAAAAAAAATGTAATTGTGTGTTTCTGGAAAATTTTTAGCAAACTAACATCAGCATGTAGGTAGTCACTTTGTTACAAAACAAGTAAGTAATAGGAAACAAATTTATCTATTATTTAAAGATTTAAAATAAGATTAATAAAAACTCTGTTTAAACCATTTGTAATAAAATTTTCTTTTAATTTTGCTCTAACCACAGGAGTCTCTAACTCTTGGGACTATATATGGCAAATTGGTTTCATTTGCATATCTTTGGAATTGGAGCATATTAGAAAAACATTGAATTCAAAAACCTTTGTATATTACTACCAGTACTGAACTGGTACATTTGGCCTGTTGATACCTTTGGCTACTGTAGTTAACTGCCTTAACTTCCATTGTTCTTGTGCTATATTTCTGTCCCTGTCTACTACATTCATCCTCATTGACAAAGTTCTGATCTAGCAGATTCTACCATCATAAATGCCATCTGGGCCTTCCCTCTCTGGTTTTCTCATATAACTTCCTATCTTTATTCACCCTCAGTTACCGTAAGTCCCAGTCCAGCACATTCTTCCATTGAATTCATGATCTCTCTAGAGTTTCTCCATTTCATACACTCCAATCATATTTCTCTTCTGCTCATAAAATGTGTCCAGTCCATCTTACTGTTGTATCTCTCATTTATCTCTCTCTTTGCATTGAAGCTGATCTTCATTATACACTGGACCACTTTTTATTTTTAGATAGGCATTTTTCAAATTTCAAAACTTTATTCTCCATTACTCTACCCCTATTCTATGTCATGTTGCATAAGCTAGTTTTAATATTTCTGTGTATCAGTATTGGAAGTAATCTTGGATACATGAAAAATTGGATATAAAATCCAAATAACATGGGATAGAATCACCTTATGTATAAAATGAAATGCTCTACAGTACTATCATGTATTGATATAATTACTCTGTGATTGATTGTGACACACCTGCAGGACTATAAAAGTATTGGCAAGTGAATGCTACTCCATGCAGCAGATTGTATCTCGAATTTATGTTTCAGAAAGAGCTGTATGCAAGGCTCTGAGGAGGATAGACAAAACTGGTGATGTCAACAATAGATTCAGTCAATGAAAGTAGCTCAGACTCTCCCAAATTGATGTTAAGTACATCATGGTATGTTCTCTGTGGGATAGAGCTAGTAGAAATCTTGTGAATGACCTAACCTCAAACACTGGTATTAACATTTATTCAAGAAAAGTGGTCTCATTGGATGTGTAGCTATCTGAAAACCTTTGCTAAGAAGAGGCAACCAAACAACAATGCTGAAGTGGGCAACAGAAATAAAACAGTGGGATGACCAAACCTAAAAGATGCTCTATACAGATGAGTCTAAGTTTGAACTGTTTGGCAATAATCAACAGCAGTTTGTTCAAAGTCAGACTAGAGAGTGATATTACAATCTCAGTGAAGCATTGAGGCTGGATCAGTACAAATGTGGAACTGTATATTAATCAAGGGTGTCAGAGATTTGCATTAAATCAAAGATATACTCACTGCAGTCAGACACAGACAGGTTCTCATCTGTTATTTCATTCCCTCATGAAAACATCGCGTTGAGTGAGCATTTATCTTCTAATATAACAATGACCTCCAAGCATACATCCATTGTGGTGAAAAACTGTCTGGAATATAAAGAGAAAGAGACTAATGGAACTCTGATAAAGATGTCTTGGCTTGATGTGAACATTACTAAGACTATATATGAGGCTATATAGCAACTGAGAAAGTCAGAAGGGAACCAAACACTTTGGATTAATTGTGGAAAGTGCTGCAGGATATTTGGAATGTCATACCTTGATAACCTGTATTTGAGCATGAAAACAAGGTGTCATGCTCTATATAAAGCAAAGGCCTCACATACCAAATGCTGATGTTTTTGTATATTTTCTGTAATAATGCATTGTGTATGTGTATATATACATCTCTCAGTTGTAAATACTCATTATTTGTGTTTCCATAATTATTTCCGGTACTGTACATATCAAACTATCCATCCATATGGGGGTTGACTCATTAAATTAGGACTGGTCAGGTTTACAAAAAAAATAAGAGGCCTACAGACTTCCTTTAGTGAGCAACTTTTAGTTCAGCCTTTGTCCATCATATAAACTCATCATTTGAAATGTTTCGGTTTATTTCCTCAATATGTTCTTTTGCATTATTCAACATGCTTTTAATTTTAGTTAAGCAACTATTATGATTAGTGACTAGTTAATGATTGAAGTTTTAAGATAGTCAAAGACCTTAAAAGCAGGAATTCTTGAAAGTGCCATGTTATTGCAGAAATAGAAATAAAATATGTCTAACAACACAATACACAAATTGCATTTGTAATAGAAATTTGGAATTCATTTTAGCCACATTCAGTTGGGCGATAGTAGATTTGGCTGGAAGATCCTGTGAAATAAAAAATATAAAGTAAATAATATTTTGTCTGCTCAATCTTCAGAACCTAAACTGATGATGGTTGAAGTCGTGGTTACCATAGGAATAAACATTTGTTTTAGAGTTTCTCTTTCCTAGTTTTTGCAGAATGAGGCATACGAGAAAAAATGTCACCGTGGTTTAGAAGATGTGGCACTACCATATACCCGTAGTGACATCATCACTACTGCTCTCAGTGGAATTTTACATGATTTTGCATTTCTGAGAGGGCAAGAATCGCTTTAATTTGGAAAAAAAAGAAAGCTTAAAAGTATCGGTATTTCAGAAATTGGCTAAACTTACGTGACAAAGCCCATGTAGATTAGTATTCTAAGTTAGCGTTGCATTTGGTTTTAATGAAATAAGCTAGGTCTAAATGAATCGGAAACCTAGTAATATTTTTAAGAAAAGAAAATTATAAAGTTTGAAGTCTCTTCCATCGTCTGATGTATATTTAGCGGTTTTTAGATTCTTTGGTGCCTGAATGAGAAGCGCAAAGATTGTAGACTTTGACCCTGGCGTTTCCATTGATTTCACTCGGTGGTCTACTTTATAGCAAAAATATAAAAGATTTAAATTCTAGCAGCAGTATTGAAAAATGACAAACATCCTATTTTCCCTTATATATAGTGATGTTTGTTTTTTTTTTCCTTTTGGTGACATTTCCAAATTTGTTACAAAATGCATTTAGTATAATGGAATTTCAGTTATTTACAGGAGGCTCTAACTGAAACTGCTGTCTTTTTAAAATCATTTTAAAATGTATTGATTGCATTACACAGGAAAGTGCACAAGGCAGACTTCTGCTCCATGTATTTACCCCCTCTGTAGCTATCTTAAATCATGAATCCTTATAAGGCATCTAAGTCCGGGCGGACAGGTTTGGTACTTTGTCAAAAGAATGAGAATTCATTCAGCATGGTTTTAAAATTGTTTGAAGATCCCCAGTCAACAGTTCTACTGAGCAGCTTGCATAGCAGGGTGGCTAAGAATCCCACTACCTAATATGTAATATTGAATTAGCCAGAGACTTTAAGTAGAATGCGGGTGCGGTCAACTAAAATGAAAAAGAAACTTGGAAATATTTGCCTGGTTCCCCCTGAGGGATTTTCTGAAATTCTGAACAAGTCACTCTGAAAATGACTGCACTATACTGGTGAATATTTTGGCAACAATGAGAAAGACAAATTAGATTTTCTTTTTACTTGCCTTTTTAAAAATGTTTACTGTGATCTTCCATACATCAGGATAAAAAGTTGAATCTGTGCTAATTGCTTACAATGGCTAAGATCCATGCATACCTACAAGTTTTCAATGTCCTTAACAAACAAGGTGAGGAAACCATGTCTGAGCTGCATACTACAGGTGAGGTCAAAAAACAAAGCTGCTTTATTTAATGGATATATGGTTGGTTTGGCTTGCTTGCTGTGCCTTAACCACCCAGTTAGGGCGGCATCACTTAGGTTGGAGTTGCTGCTGAGTGACAAAACGATGTTTGTTTAGAGCGATATATTTTTGTTTTGTTTTTGTTTGTTTTTTCAACATGCCAGAAACAGACACCATGAACTCCTGATGGGCCTGAAATGTACAGTGGAAGGTTTGCTGGCTACAAATTCAAACAATGTCTGGAGCATCTATGGTGGGTTAGATAGACTCTGTTTCCATGTTGGAAAGATCCTGTCTCATAGGTTGAAGCCCCACCAGGTTTGTAGAACTCTTGATCCTTCAACGTTGACGTTACCATGGCAGCAAGTCTAGACATGTACCATTTTGATACCATATTTGATTCTGGTACATTTTTTAACATCACAATCAGTAAACACACACAAAAAACACTAAAAGCATCTTAGTTTAATTCTTAAGAAAAGATGCTGTAGTATTTTCTATGTATGTGTGTATATAATCCCCTTTCTCACAGCACTCTCACACATCGTTATATATGTTTTTTTGGCATTAATCTTTTATTAAGCAGCCATTTTTTAAAAATTATTTTGAGTGAAAAAATCCTTTGAAAAGAAAAGAATGAAATCTTTTGACAAATTCTTCAAATAATAATACCAAATTTTGCTGGTAAATAAATTCAGTTTATCATGCTGGCTTCCCACATATAAATTAACGTCATTTATCTTAATGGTGATCAATTTGAAAAATTGCATCAGGGTTTTATGTTACTAGTGATGATTACTATAAATGAGAAGGGTAAGTCTGAATTGGTTTGTCTGAGATATCTGACAGGTGTGGACTGAACTGAGAGACCATACCTGCATAACCAGTTTGGTTGTCTACCTCTTGTCTTCCAAGCAGTACTTACTGATGAAAGAAAACATTTTGGTAAGAACATGTCTGACTGTTTCTTCTAAAATTATCTAAAGTTTCAGGTTTTAAATTTAAGTCATTTGTTGATTTTGTATATTGTTTGTATTAAGTCTTTCAGGGAAATATATATACTACATGTCTATTAAATCATTTTGGGATTCCTTATATTGTCCTTTGTGCCATGTTAATTTAGCCACCCACATAGATGAATGTATCTAACCAAAATTTACATATTCTAGATGTGATTGTTTATATATTGGATGTCCGAGTGGGTGCACTCGCCATGCCAAAAATAGGTGGTTTCTGCAATTCTTCTGTTAACACAAGCTCAGGCCATAGACTGTTCAGAGTGCGGCCAGAGAGATTTCAACATTTCTTATTGATTGATTTTCTTTTTGATTTCTTTCTTAGATTTACACAAGAAGTAAAACATTTTTCAAGTGTGGACTGCTTTATGGCAGACTTCAAAAGGCACGTGCTACCGCCCATTGTTCTGGAATACTAATCAGTAAATGGGAATACACTTATGAGTCTGAATAGTAGGTGTGCTTAGACAGAGAGCTGGAAAATAAAACAATCAGAATAAGATTTTATTGGGTTTCAATGAACATTACCAGCAATGATCATGGAGACAACTATACATGGCTGGATGCCAGAGCAAATTGTACTGGGACAGCTGGTATGGGCTTCTTACCACACCTACTGGACCAAACATAATTGATGATATTTCATTCCCCCACTGATTTCTTGCTTTTTTCCCCAAAATACCTTACTATTTAAAACAAAATAAGGGGAACACAACCTACCTGCATTATATTGGATTCCACACTAAATCTGTCTGTGTTAAATCCAGGGGCTAGTGTACTAGTATAAAGAATTCCACTCTTTTTGTCATTTATCACAACAAACCATCAGTAATAATAAAGACAGGTGACCAAATTATTATGGAACACCACTTTATACTGTTTTTTTTATAAATTAATTTAATGGATTTTAATTAATATATTGGATAAATGCCAAACTTTTTTATTATGTTGTTGTGTTATTTTTTTGTTGTTGTTACTGTCATTTTTACAAAACTAATTTACCATTACTTTTTCTAAAAGGTGTTATGCACAGTTCCTGGCAAGAGTAGATGGAAAGCTCTGTTGTTATCACTTCATGATCTTGCGGTATATACTTTGTTTTTGTTTTGCTGCAGACCAAGTTTGGGAGCTACTTCAATTATTGGATGTTTGTGCAGGGACTTAAATGGTTAAACCCTGTATTGACCCCTTTCATCAAGCGTATTGACCAACTTCCTTGCTCTCCTGATGATCTCACCCAAGGCCAAGCTTGGCTTCGTGAAAGCCTAAACAACCATAGCCTTTCTAGTCAGTTAAAAACATTGGTCCAAAATCGGCAATATCTGTTGCTGTTCTACTGTGGTGAGTCCATCCATCTTTGTCTACTTTTCTTGGTGGTGATTTTTTTAAGTAAGTCATCTGGTGATGTTACACCCCCTTGCATTAAATCATTTAGTGATCCTACGCCTTGCGTTAAACTTTTTGGTGAGTTTGTTCTTTTGCATTAAGTCATTCGGTGATTTTGTGCCCTTTTGATTAAAATTGGAGAATTAGTTTACAGCTTAAAACACAATTATTATTTGTGGTTTTACGAGCACATTTTTTTCCCTCCCAGATGATGCGTTTCTGTGTAATCCAGAGTACTTGCAGGCTCTGCTAACTTGTCTACAGGCTGTGGAACTGAACAAAGTGGCCTTGTTGGCAGATATTAACCTGTCACTGGTAAGTGCCTTGTCGTTGTGGCTGTACAAGCCTTGTACACAGTTTGTGGACAGGAAAATGGTTGTTATCAACATTCTCTCAGCCCAGTGTAGCCACTGGTTTGCATGTTATGGTAGGATTAATCAACAGCATTGTATTTCTTCATGAAATCTATGCTGTTCTTGCCCTATTTCCCTTACTTACGGGAGAAAGCTGTTGCACTTGTTTCTTTCCATCTTGATGTCTTGTACATATCAAATTTAATGCTGGTAGCAGAGACTAATGTATGTGGTGTAAGCTATAGATATGGTAGAGTAGAACTGATAACATTTACCTGTTTATAACCTGTTGATAGTTGTCTCTTGTATCAGTAAACTGTTCTGATTGCTGATTACTTCTTTCTTACTACAAGAGACTGACTGACAAGTGTTTTTTCTGCATTAATGGACACACATGCGCGCATGCGCACACGCTCTCTCTCTCTCTCACAGTTGAGGGTACTCTTATTATCCTGTGGACAAAGCAATACTAAGTAAAGTATTATATTAACATTTATTTTATTTTTGTAAGCTTAATTAGTAAAAGTCATCTTTACGGCTTAACAATAACTGTTCCTGTCTGTTATAGTTGAGTTTAAAAGGAAGCCAGCAAGTTTGTCACAACCACAGTCAGCTTTTGAGAGTCCGTGAAAGAAGGAAATCCTGCGCTGACTGTCCCGAGCTGACTCCTCCATTTTCCTCTCCAAAACGCGAAAGTTTCTTTGCCACACTATCAGAACAGGCACTTCCTTCACGTGTAGGTAAGAAGCCAACTCATTTTTTTATTATTTAAATAGAAACAGCATAGGCATGAAAAAGTACTGCAAAATCTCCATTTTCTGTTTGTTTTCTCTCCCCCCCCCTCCCAAAGTAAAGTTGTATCCGACTTACTGTCTGTAGGTGGTGGTGATGCGTGTGAACTTACGGAAAGGTTTCTCTCTGTCTTGGCTTGTTACAGTTTTGTCTTTCATGCTTTAAACAAAAACAAGAGAAATTGCCGATGTGGTTGTGAATGCAGACTGAGCCTAGTTTCTGTCTACTGCCGATTTTGAAAGAAAAAACTTCCTGCGATGTCAAGTCTACAAAAGAAGGTCCCAGTTGCCCCCAGTCACTATTTGGAAACAATCGGCGAAGACCGGAGCTCAATCGTGAGTGGCATTATGGAAAGGTGAAAGATAAGATAAACTAGGTTCAGATTGCACACGCGGCTGCTTGTAACCATTGGCTCTATCTCCATCGATCCCTCTGTTCTGATTAGTAGTACATCTTTTATGTTTTCACCTCATTGATTATTATTTGGTGGGTTTTTTTTGCTATTTTGAAGATTCTAACCCGGAGAACACAAAGGAATCTGCGAAGAACGCCCTGAAATTGGTCTTGGAAAGGTCCAGCTCCGATTCTCTGTCCGGATCCCCGACGACAGATTTTAGATTCTACGACTGCGTACATAGTGACCCGCTGATCGAATTTCCTCCTGGTTCTGGAAACGGGGCACTGGAAATTTTAGAAGACTCACAAAGGAATTTAATCTGTGATGATGATAAAAGTGCTACTGAAACCGATGGTGGTGATCGAATCCTGCAGGGGGCCAACATGGCGACTCTGAACGGTGCGCGCAGTAAAACGACATCTTCCACCAACCCAGAGACTCGTGCTGATGAGATATCAGCCCGGATAGCCTCTGCAGGTAGTGGCAATGCAAATATGGGTTTGGCTGAGAATGACTTACATAAAGGGGAGAACAACTCTTGGAGACCTGCTCATAAACGCTCCGTATCTGATATGACTTCATCAAGAGACCAAACTTCCATCAGACACTTGGAATCAAGGAACAGAATATCCAGGGAGGGTATAAGCAGCACACATTCCACACGTCCACGGGAGGAACCAGTTTCGCTGTCGGCAAAGGAGTACAGCTTTTTAGGTATGAAATTCAAGTATCCGTTTATTCCACCATACATCTCACTTTGAAAGAACTGGGCATGCTTTGGGTTTGAATGTTAAAAGAAAGTTTGCAAACTATTTAATCTCATTCCATCTGATTAGGTTTAATAAGTACACACTTCCATCTACGTGTGATTGTCTGGTTGACGTTGAAAATTCATATATTTTGATTTTGTCTAGACTTGACTGACTACCCTGGTGCAGAGTTTTACCTCACCCGTCCAGTTCAGGGACAGTCTTTGTTGAGTTTCCTTTCTTCACAGGATTTCAACACCTGCGCCAACTTAGAAAAGGTAAGTAATTTTTGCAGATGGCAGCTTTTTCTCATAATTTTTCGAAGGCAGCAGCAGCAGCAGCATCAGGCTGTTTGTTTTTGTTTTGTTTTTTTTAATTTTTTAACCAAATTAGAAAAATAAAGTTGTGTGTTTATGTAGCAAATTAATTCTTTTGTAATATCTTTGCTTGGAAGATAGGTCCGAATTTGGCTGATTAAAGGTATTAAAGGATGGCCCTTTTTATTTTTTTATTCAAAGCCCTTTCTATGATGTAGGTGGCACATCTGGTAGGGGATGGTGTTGTTAGGGAGCACCAGTTTTGGAAGATGTGGAGGATGATAAGTCTCAATGTCATGCTCAGTCATCTTTGATCCTACCCAGTTTTTCTTTCCTTTAAACTGGATACTCTTAGCTGTGTCTCCTAGAGTGCAGCATTTGATGGACTGAACCATGGAAACCCACTTTGTGGATGGGTACTCTAACCAGTCCTTCATTAAAGCTCACAACTTAGATGTGAAATTACAATTTACTTTGATGCCATGGCAGGCTGAAGTCAGGTAGTATGTACTCCTCCACCTTATTATAAGAAGTTTCTTCTTCAGCGTTACCTGTTGTCATTCATAAGGATTGAGACTTTATAATTGAAAATGTCAACATTGCTATTTGAAATCTTCTGTAGCCTTGGCAACTCTAAAAACCTAAATATTCCTCAACCCTGATGATGGCAACAGGAAGTCAGAAACATTTGCTTATAAGGTGGTACAGAGAATTTTAGTTTTGCTAAATAACATCATCATCAGCAACTTTTCATTATGTTGGTTTTGATTTTCCTTGCTGTTCTTTTCAGGGAGGAATGCTGGTACTGTAGCATGCCGTCCAAGTGTATGTTAAAACAACAACTAATACAGCATGCAGATTTTCTTGTGAATTTTTTTTTTTTTTCACCAACATACGCCTATATGCCCAACCAGTTAGAATGTGAGTTGGGCAAAATAACAGAATTTTACATTAGCCCGTTTTTTGAACATTTGAAATGAATTGGTCCTTGGTGTTTCTCAGAAGACCGATCCATGCTGCTATCAAGGACATGGCAATCATTGAGTACCACACTGAGATGAATGTCAACTGTCCGGTCCTGAGACCTACCCCTGCAGTAATTTCTTTGATCTTGCCTCTGCTGTTGTTTGAGTTCAGACCTCCTGAAGAATGTTTATTTGATGTTAAGGTCGGTTCAAGAACTGAAGACGGATATTATCTTCTAGACTTGGTCAAGCATTAAACTTCCCCAAGTAGGAGTAAAATCAGTGTGGGGTGGGTGTCATTCACTGGCTACAGACACACACACTCGACATTCGGTTATCCTGTTAAAAATAGTTTTATTGCACCACTTACATGGTTTGGAGTTTCGCTGAGGTTGCTTGAATTTTCTGTGATATTGCATTGCGCTGTCTGTTCGATTTAGGAGAATGCTCACTTCAGTATATCTGAAGCTCTGATTGCTGCCATAGAACAAATGAAATGGAACCATGTGATCTCACCGCATCGGCACTCTGACCATGAAGATGGAGACTCCGATGAAGAAATTCAGCAACTGAAACAGAGAATCAGAATAAGACGACGAGAGAGGTTGAAAGAGGTATGTTTGTGAAGAACACGGTGATGGGAGTTATAATATGAGAGATTTGTTTTAACCCTAGTCCTGCCAGTACTCGCCATATTGATCCTCAGCAGCAATTGCTTAGCACGCCATTCATCAATAAAGAGATCCCCAAAGCACATTATGCACAGCGCCAGTTGTTAGCGTGTCAACTCTGGACAGCACCGTTACAAATGGTGGTTTAAAATGAAACAATAGGAAATCTATTTCCCATGAAGCTGCTATGATGTCAGAGGTATTTTCAGGCAGGACTAGGGTTAAATCACTTTCTGGGATTGCTTCATGATGAAAATGACTCTTCTAGGGTCAAGTAAGCATCACAAAGGAAAAATAATTTATAGTCAAGCTGGTGGTTTACTGTTTTTGGCTGTAATAAAAAAATCTGATTGTGTGACAATAACTAACTTTTAAAAAACTATGACAATGGTAGGTGCATGCCTAGGGGCTCCAAGGGTTTGAGATAGAGATCACAAACTCTTCAGCAATACCATCTCACAGGTACACATCTCTTTCAATACTCTTCATAGTTAAGTTTCACACAAATTACTAATCAATAATTAAATCAGTATTATTAACAAGTAACAGCATCTATTGAAGTAGTAAGATAGTAGTCAGGAAATAAATTATAAAATATTAACAAGTAAAGTAAGAAGAATGGGATTTTGTGTTTGCAAAGTTGTCATTTAGCAGTGTGATTGATGTCCAGTTTTACAGCGGAACTTTGCATTGCACATGGATACACACTTTAGGGGCATGGGAGCTCCCTATGGAAATTTTTGCTTAGCAGCTTCCAAATATAAAGTTGCACCCTTGCTTACAATGCTCTGGATTTATAAACATTTGAAACAGAAGCATGTCATGGTCTTCAGTCCAATCATTTTTGCTGATGGTATATTGAGTTTCAGGATTGTAGTGGACCTTCCCAACACCAGCCAGTGCTACAAAGCAATTATCCATATTATCCAACTATTAAACAACAAAATTGAGTTTTTTCTAATATAATGAATTCTCCGTATCAGCTGCAATACTGTGTAAAATTAAGCACATTGTTGTCATTAATTTAAAACTGGTCATGTGGTGTCTTGTAGGAAAGATAACAGCCCTCTGAGACCCACCAGGTCCAGGTGTAAATTGGTAAACATCACAATTTTTGTCATCTTGTAGTGTATATAATGGTCAGCCTTTGGATTTTGCAACCAATTTAGCTTAAAAACTTTGAGCTAGTGTGTGTATGTATGTGTGTTATAGACAGGCAGTGTCTAAATCTTACATAAAGCTGCATTTTTGGAAGAAAGCAGAACTCGATGTGTAACAATGCTAGGAAACACCAATATTAGTTTTTGTTTTTTCTTCTTAACAGTGAAGACCTCGTTATTGGAACTACTGTAATTTTTGAGTCCACATTTTTCTTTAATTGTTCTTTAGGAGCTAGTATGTGCTGGCATATTTTCATATTTATTTACTTATTTAGTCTTTGTTTGTTTGCTTGTTCCAGAAAGCTCGAGGCTTTCCAGCATTCAGCGACGGTCGAACAGATAGTAAGTAGAGCTGCAGCATGCTGTTTCTTAAAACTCACCTTCGTGTAATAAGAAAAGCTTTCATTTTTTTTTCTATTCTAATCTCATCAGTTTTAAGCTTCTAAAGGATTACTGAAAGTTCCTAAGGATACGTGTTTCTGTGTTTTGAAGTTTTGCATCATTATTTATGTGGAAAATGCTTAATTGATAATCCCTTCCAGGAGGGTTTGATCATTTATCATTTACCTGTGTTGATTCATATACTGTGACCATTGGAACTGCAGCACATGATGGTGAAAGTCTTCTGCTCCAACTTTGATTGTTGTACAGCAGAATCCCTCTCCCTCCCATCTCTCTCTCTCTCCTCACCCTCCCATCTCTCTCTCTCTCTTATCCAGCCAACTCTCTCTCTCTCTGATCCCTACATCTCTCTCATCTTCAGCCCATCTCTCTCTCTGCATCTCCTCCCATCTCTCTCTCTCTCTCATCTCCCTCCCATCTCTCTCTCATCTCCTCTCCCTCCATCTCTCTTCTCTCAGCTCCCTCCTCTCTCTCTCTCTCATCTCCCTCCCTTCTCTCTCTCTCTCTCTCTCACTCCCTCTCATCTCCCTCCCATCTCTCTCTCTCTCTCTCATCTCCCTCCCATCTCTCTCTCTCTCTCTCTCATCTCCCTCCATCTCTCTCTCTCTCTCTCTCTCTCTCTCACACATCTGGCACAGAATTGTGATGCAGCAAGCAGTGATGTCAACTGTGAGATTAATTAGATTGTTGTTAGTCAAGAGATTAATTTTGCTGGAGATGTTTCAATGAAACTTTGCCAGATGTCATTATGGCAATGCTATTTCAGCCCAGCTTCCTTTGAATTAACCTAGTATTCTCAGGAGTAAATAAAACCAGAGATTTATGTAAAAAAAAAAAAAAAAACTAATTTCTTGCATCTGATCATCTGTTATTAGCCAAGCCTACTCCAACTTGTAAGGTAAGGATTCTTTGTGTGCAAATGAGTATTATAAGATGATTGTTTGATATTGTTGTTGTTAATATGTAGTGCCTGGCCTTAATCTTTACATTTGTCCAATGCAAAGAAAAATCTATGTAGTTCATGCATACTCCACAAATTCTGTCTTGAGGAAAACACACGTGGCTTGAATGAAGTTGTATCAATGAAATATGTAATGGAAAAAGTGCATTCATAGCTCCAGTACAAAACTGCAAACAGTTAAGTATACAAGAGAGTACAATTTACCAAAACTTGGTTTTTGGTTTCATTTAAGTGAAAGATTTTCACCAATTTCTAAATAACTTGGATGGCAATGTTCCTGTTGAATGTGAGGTTTAGAAACTGCCTCTTTCTTTGTTTTTTCAGATGTAACCAGTTCTATTACCTTTTCTAGAACTAGTTAAGTATGCAGGTTTTAGCCATTTTAAAATTGTGACTTTTTTTTTCAGAATTCATGTCTTCATCAGTCAATAGCATACATGACAGAATCTGATTTTACAATCTGACTCTCAGCGCATCAGAGATACACTTTTCTCAGGCAGGATTATAATAGCTAGTGTGAGTGATGTAGGGAAACTCGCAATGTACAGCTTAGCAGGATTTTTCAACTATGCTTAGGCAGCTGCTACTATAGCATGTGAACAATGAAGTGAAAATTAGCTCTTTTGCCATGAAAATAGAATTAAAAGATAACTGAAATTTGGTCGCTTGTTTGGAGACTGTTGACAGTAGACCTGGTAAGAAAGCCTACTTTAAGCTAATTTATATTGCTAGAAACAGTGATGTTATAGACAGAAATTTAAAAGAAGAAAAAAAACAAATGCCACTAATAATTTGATGGATTGTTCATTTTTCTGCATTTTTTAAAAATGTTCTACAATATGGAGATAGATCAATAAGTAAATTTGTGTATGAGAGATCTGGTGATTATTCAGAGTCACTTCAAAAGTTCCGTAAAGAAAATGCAGTGACTGACTGACTGACAGGCTTGACAGCTCTGTTGGAGAGAAAAGTTTTCCTTCTGCATCACTGTACAGCATCGTCACCAACAAACAAGTCTATGTCTCCACAAAAATCTTTTTTTTTTCGGTCCATAGGTGAAAGTCAGATGGCATGCGCTCAGGACTAAGGTTATTGTGTTACCAAATTTGACTATTGCCATATTACACCAATACTCTTTCATTTCAGCATTTGTGTATCACGTTTTAGTTATCTTTACAGGTCCTTAAAAATACCAGAACACATTCATAACAACCTTGCTGGCTTAAGAATTATTGTTTATATCAAACAAATAACATGTTAATAATATAACTTGTTTTTTTATACATAGTTAACAATGACAGCTGAATAACTGCTAAATGAATTATTTTCCTTAAAATCTACACTTTCATGAGATGAGTAAATATTCTTAAGAAATGCTAACATCTTGTTTATTTGTCAGTATTTCTATACTTTTGTGTGTTCTTTTTCTTCCTTGCTGATATATTTTCCAGATTTCTCCATCCTCTGTATTGTTCAGTTGCTGTTTAAATTTTCAACCATTCATGGATTGTGTTTTTTTTTTCTCTTAACTTTATTGGTATTTAACTTCTGTAGGTGATAGTGTTCATATGAGTCTAAGAATAAAATGTACATTTTATAAATAGTATTTGTAGGGAAAGAGGATGCACACAAGACAACAGGACTACATCTTTAAGCATTTATTACTCAGGAAAAGAAAATGCTATGAACATAATTCTGCTTTCCCAACCTGCTTTTGATTCATTTCTGATGCTGCTACAAAATTATATTGTGTGTTTGTTTTTATCGCATACTTTAAAAATGTCTGATACGTGTCATTTGCGCATATATGTAGTCGTGTATTGCAAATGTAGTCACAAGCAATTAAAGGAATCACCAGAACTCAGCTTATTTTACATAGTAAAGTTAGGGCTTTATGCTAGCTACTTTTATAACCATCCAACTGTCAAATGGAAATAAGAATATTTTTAAAAAAATTTTGAAAATCTAATCTAGAAAATACTCCAGTGTAGGCCGCCACGTTTTTGCAAAAAGATCTTTTGCGTGTTGACTTTACTTGTGGTTAAATAGGAATGAAAAGACCTCGAAACTTTCTGCCTTACATAGCCCTTATTCTGTACATCAATTCAAAGGTCTCAGTAAAAATCAAAATGCCTACAGGCATAGAAAATAACTGTTTAAAGAAATAATGAGTATGTGTTTTGCATAACTTGCCAGAAAACACTAAACAAGCTCTTGCCTATTGTGCGGGCATTCTGTAAACATGACAACCATCACTAACAGAAGTTTTCCTCAATTGCAGCTTATTATGGCCGCTTATTCTGTTCAGAAAATTCTTGTTTTTTTTTTGTTTTTTATTACATGTCAAAGCTGGCAGCTATCAAGAAGTAAGCTCTGACGTTGCAAGCTCAAGTTTGGTGGTCCTTCAATTGCTTTGCTGTGATATGTGCATGTGCAGAATGCTCGAAACTAAGTTGTGTCCTTACAATGTTGTTTTATTTTTACTATGTCACAGCCACGCCCAGTGTCATCTTGTCCCTATCCAGCTCATCATCCAAACCCTGTTTATCAGGTTTGTTGCTTTTTCGCTGCTCTCTCTCTCTCTCTCTCTCTCTCTCTCTCTCTACTTTAATTGCATCCACCACACTGCATTTCACTGGCTTGATTAAGAACAAGGAGGGGAGGAGACTTCAAGATCTACCATTAGTCTCTTTCCTAACTTTTAGAGACTGAAATATTGTTTCTCTCAGAAAAGGAAGTGTTAACTGGCATCTTTTCCAATCAACAGTATTGTAAGTGTTATCCAGCAGGGGTCTGCCTACCACCCAGAAGATACGTAGCCTAGGAAGCTATTGTGCTTGACCAGCCAGTGTCCAAACCTGGCATCCAAGTTCACTAACCCTGGACCCAGCCTTAAATTGAAAGGCTTTACTAGAACTCCTTTGTTCGGCTACTGTAGATTTTGGAAAAAAAATCTCTCAGTGACAATCTGGCACAGGAGGAAGAGAAACCATGTTTGGTTGATTAGTCAAACCACCAGTCTAGCTTTGGCTCTCAGCCACACCAGGTCAGTCGATACACTACTCGCTCAGACATCTGCTCGTTGAGTTTGGAGTAGCCATGGCTTCAGGGGATGGCAAATTTTGTTCCAACCAAAATCATTTTCAGAAGATATGTAAAAAAATAGGCATTCACAAACTCTATCATGAGCAACAGTAAGCAATTTTCAGAAATTTTGGTTAATTAACCAAGCTTTTCTGCTGTTTAGAAGAAAAAAGAATTCACTTGACTTTTTTATTGTGACCCTATTTTAGCTGTGAGTAGAAAATTTTGCTAGCTAGCAAATTTTTGCAGCCCTGCTACTGATGTGTAGTGGCCATTGGTTCAGAAGTACCCAAAAATAAGCTGCCAAATCTCCCCTGACTGGATTCTGATCATGTTTCAAACCATATTATTTGACTCATGGAATCTAGCCACATCTCTACTATCTCTCTCTACCATCATTGGATGCAATGCATATGTGGTAAGCATGGAGTTGTTGTCATCTTGGTGAATGTCTCAGCAGTACAGTAAGCTAGAAAGGGAAGGTTTGGGGGTATCCTTGGTGACCAAGCAAGTTACCAGGGTGCAGTTTAGGATCTCTTGAGCAGCAGCCACAGTGCAAACTTGGCAAGAGTTATTCACAAAACCTCTGCCACATGTACTTTGGAAACCCTACTATAGCTCTTCATTTTTAGATTATGAAGGAAATTGGAGAGCCTAGAAGAACGTCATATCTCTAGCTGGTAAAGAAGAGCTAGATGAAATCATGTGCAGAGGTATGCCAAACCAGCCCACTATTGATTGGGATTCGAACACTGGCTTTCCAATAGTCTACCACTGGATCATCATGCTGCCCAGCATGAAGCCAGATGATCTTAATGAAATGAGACTAGCAATGTTCAAGTTCTCCCATCTGCAGATATTGTAGGTATCAGCTTTAATGTCATTATAATACGGAAAGGAGGAAGACAGACATATTGTATGTATATAGGGGCGGATCCAGGATATTTTAAGGGGGTTTAATGAAGTTTAAAACTCTCAAACTAAGACATTTATCATGACTGAAATTGTTATTAGTTGATTAAATTATATATGGATTAGAACTGAGACTTGCCAGTTGAAGTAGTTCCAAATTGTACTGTGTTTTTCCGTAGGTGGTGATCCAGAAAATGTTGCCTTTTGCTTAGACGCTATGTCCAGGTTTTAGCAGAATAATTGAGGTTAGCTTGGCTTTGGTGTAATCAAAAGACCCACGATTTGCCCATTGTTTAATGATGTCACTGTATGATCACATGATGCCATGTTCTCTGTTATTGGATTTGTTGGAATAATGTGCATCTGAAAAATTGCAAAAAAAGAAAAGAAATTGTCAGGGGAGTTTAATAGGTATCCAGTGATCCCCCCCCCACCCCCCTCTACCTGAATCTGCCCCTGATATACACTTTTTTTTTTTATTTTTTCAAATGTGTGGATATTCATTTAGATGTGAGTTGTCAACTTTGTGTTTCTCAGTGTCCTTTTTGTTCTTATTTATGCATCATCTGAGATATTTATGTTTTAAAATAGTTCGTGAATGAAAATTTATTTTCACTTTGTAAACATTGCGTATTTGTATAGATTTAGGTTGGTTGCTTATTTTATTCTAATATAATTGGTAGCAATTTTGTTTGTTTTTAGATCATGTAAGTAAATGCTGTTTAGCTAATTGATGTATGGGAGGTACAAGAAGTCCGATTGTCCGGTTCCTTTGCTTCAGTAGTCACGAGATATTTTGGTGATGGGACATGGGCGATGTATGAGAAAAGATAGGATCTCTGTACTTTCTGACATCCTTCATTCAGTACTGCATCCATTTTTTTTTTTTAAAAAACTCAAAGAGCCAGTAGTATTTTTCAGTTTGGTCAGCTTGTATGCTTATGCGCTTTGAATTTGCTTCCTGCTTGAACAAATATGTTTGCAGAGGCTGAAAGAGCAGTAAGTAGATCTTCCTTCCTTCCTTGCATTCTGTGCACAATGTGTGCTAACTTGCATGCATACATTGCAAAAAAAACACAAAAGAAACAGCTTCATATGCACTGGATGTATTTGACTCCAAGACAGCATGAATTTTTTCGGTAAAACTGCTCTCAGGTTTTAGGCTGAGTTTTGCATTCATAACCACAGCATTAAATGAGCATACATCATCAGCAAGGTGAAATGAGTCACCTGTTTTTTTTTTTGGAGAGCTGTGCTGAATGCCAGTTGAGCCAGGCCGCAGCCACAAGACCAGAGGTGTATTTCATGTTTACTCGCCTCCCATCAGACTCTTCCTAGCGGTTACTCCGCAGATGGAGTTTTCCTTATGCTGCAACTTTTACGTAGAAAAGTCTTTCCTCAGAGAATGGCAATGACAGAGGAGTACAGCTTATAGCTTATGAATTCAGTAAATTAGTGCTAAAGTTCAGAGAACGAAAATTGAAATTTTGACAGACAAACAAAAATAAAAGAAATAAGCAGAAACACTGGTTTGTTACTGTCTTTTTTCTTTTTTTTTCTGTCAGCATCTACAGAGGTAGCCAAAATTATGGCATCACCTTTTATATTTTTAAAAAATATATTGTGTGCTTATCAACTAAAATATTGTTTTGATATTTATATGGTCTCTTTACTAAACGTTACGATAGTAATTCCTTGCGGACTAAAGAGTAATAAAGCAGAAACTTAATAGTTTGCATTATTTTTTCAACTTTAGATATACTTCAGCAAAATTAAATAAGAAACAAAACAAAACATTGCATTATTCACTGTATAATTACACATCAGGAAGCAGAAAAGTCGTCAGAATTATTTCAAGTGATGCAATAACCATATACACCATTGTTTAAATGTTTACAATTTTTCCTGCTGTTCAGAATCAATAATTTTTGCTTTTATTATTTTAATTAATATTTGGTATTGACAAAGAACTTTGAATTCAAAAGTACCATTTGGTTTTGTATTTTGTTTCTGTTAACTGTCTTTGTCACTTTCTTCATGAATTCAACATGCTTAAAGCAAAGATCCAAACAGTGATATGAACAAAGCAAAAAAACTTGGTGCTTCTGTCTTCATATAAAAGGTTGGCTGGATAGGAACCAAGAAGAAATTTTAGAGGAACTTTCAATTGGAAGTGTAGAGGAGTTAAAAGGGCAAATGCTCTTGATTGTGATTTGGAATTTAAAATGAGTAGTGTGAAGATAACTACAAAAATGGTTCAGAACAATTTGGTTTTTCTCTGCATCACAACATGAGAGTGTTATGTTACAATAATTGGATTCCAATAAGATGCTACGCCCAGTTACACTGATAAAACACCAATCATTCTTATGCCTTCGTTCACGAGGATAACAGGAGTGATGTACACTTGTTAGTGGCAGATAATTGGTAAAGGAAAATATTCCAAAAACGAAAAAAAAAAAAATATCTGCCACTCCCACTTTGGCCCTTTAAAATCATCAGCTGCTAATTGATGCATTCAAAGGTGGTCTAATTGACAAGGTTAGAAAAAGGTCTCTAGGGTTTTAGCAGATTCAAGGTCACAGCTTCTGCTAAACATTGCATCAACAGACCTTTTAGAGAAAAAAACATGTCAGCCAGAAAAGAAGATGGTCATTGCCATTAATAAATGGGTAGAAGGTGCCTGGAGAGCAGTGATAATATCTTCAAAAATAAAAAGTGCACCATCTTGAATTTTTTATCTGAAATAGAAGACATTTTGTAATGGAAATCAGTGGAAAACAAGACTAATAATGGTTATTAATATGATGCTTTTATTTCTCAATTTCAATCAGATATTCAAAAAAATACTTTGTAATTATTGCAAATTTTCTTATTTTTTATATTTAAATTCAAGCCAAAATCAACTGGGTCTGGCTGGATTATCTTGCTATGACTTTTTTTTTTAAAATTAATTAGCACTGTTAAAGAATGTGTCTTGGATTCAAATAAATATTGTATTAACACGTGTAGTTTTTCCAATCTGACTTCCTGTTGTCTCTCACTAGAAACCTTATTAACAGAAAACTGAATGGTGTTAATATACTTTTGTCCACCTGTGTAATATGCATAATAGATAATATATTTTACTAGTTCCACCATTATATTGGCAGTTGCATGAATTCTGATTGTAAGATAGATTTTAAGCAAGACTGCAAAGTGAAACTTATTTTTAAACCTTATTAAAATTTAAAATGCTTTAAATATTAGAAGTTTATTTTAGATGTATTTCACCTTTGAATATGGAATAATTTTTTCTACAGATTCATTATATTGTTGTTTTTTTGTTTTAGTATTAACATTTCTTATGCAGGCTGTATTTATTCATGGACAGGTGTTGTTGTTTTCAGACAGTTCAGAGTCCAGTGAAGGAGTAGACGACGAAGAGATTGAGCTTTCATGTAAGTTTCACTTAATTAGGAATTCATTGTAAGTTTAGATGATCTTAGAGAAGTGACAATCGAAAGTAAGAAAGATGAAGAATGACGAAAACCCCGCCATTATTTTACAAATTTTAAAACTGCATCCCTGTTTATAAAAAAGGGTAACTTTAGTATGTTTCTTAAATCAAAGATTCACTTAACTGCTGGTTGATATGATCGTGAAATAGTTTAATAATCAGTGTTAACCTCCAAAAGCATACGGTACTGATCGCTGTGTTGCAAGGAGTCTAACAAAACCAAAACCACGAACTGTTGTTTCCAACCTATGTTTTCTTTTTCCTCTCTAAAATAGAACTAGAGCATAAGAGGAAGAAAGAAAATCCAACAATCGAACCTATTAAAACAAAACCCCTTTGCAGCTTTTTGTTTGTCCTCTGCACTCACCAGAAAAGACTGTCAGCTTCCAAAACTGCTGTTTGCATTGTGGCAGTCCCGGCTTTGCTCTCACTTAATGGCGTTGATTTCAGAATGAAAGGGACCATTCATTGTCTTCCTCTCTGAGGTTTTTCTGATGTGGACTTTGGAAGAATCGTTAATCTACTCGTCCCAGGGGTCACTGGCCTGCTAAGAGCAGTTTCGACCAATCTGAGGGAGGCATCTTATTACAGAGGTGGAAGTGGGAAATCTGTGAACCGCCTGATGTCAAACTCTGAACAATGGGAGAGATCCCCGATACCACCCCCCCCCACCCCCCACCAACCAGCTCACATCCAGAGTGAGGCAGTTTGGCAACAGAGAAACAAAAAATTTTATTGGACATTCAAGAACAGCGCTAGAAAGATGTATATTAACACTGAATCATTTCAAAGTAACTTCTGCTTTAACAGACAGTTCCAGACCATTGTAAAAGTCAATTGGTCATTCTGTGGATCCCAGCCCTGGATTTCTGTTACCTGGCTACATAAAAGACTCCTGTATCTTTTCCCTTCTGGCTCTCATCACTCATTGGCTGTTTATCACTGACTATATGTATAATTAGTAGGGGGGGTTATTTTGATCATACTTTTTACTAAATTTTGACTTTTTTTTTTTTTTTACCTAACATTTTTTTTGCTTTCTAAGCATTTATGTAAAAATGTTCTAGCTTCATTTATTATCATTGAAATTGAATAAATAATAAGCACGATGGTCAAGTACTTTACTATAATTTTATTCTTTCCTTGTCGTGATCACTCAGAAGACGCCGTTCCATTTATTTGAGTCTGAAATCAACAAACAGAATTGTAGAGAGTGATTATGTATTCGTCCACTTTTGGGGGGGGCAAAAACGCAGTCTGTTGCCAATGGTTTCTTTAGCATAAGCTTCTCTCCACTGATGCAGAGGTAAGCTGCCATTGTTGCAACAAAAAAAAAATAAGCATATAACAATGGTGCAAATTCTGGGTATCGTGTTCATAATTCAATTTTGGTTTGCTGCAGATGTGTTTTGATGTACAGATGAATTCTACACCTTTCAAAACCTAAATGCAGTGAGTTCAGGTTCTCATTTGCCTGTTTAAGTGTATAGCTGCTGCTTTTCATGTTGTTTAGTAGTATGGCGAGGTTCTGATGATTGCATTTCAAAGTCAGCAAACTAGAAAGTTGCTGGCCAGTTCTGGATTTGAATCTTTCACCTTTGTCATTGGGATTCTATCACTTTCAAAGCTACTTGCAATTTCCCAAGCTTCTGTTTGATGACCTGCACAGTAAAAGACAGCATCACCCCAACTCACATCTCATAGTGACAGTTACAGGTATTGGTGGCATTCCAATTGGCTGGAATGGCTTGTTCTTTCAGCAGTGGCGGTCTTGAAATGTGCAATTAGATTGTCAGTATCTTCACACTGTGCTTTTATCTGTGGTGACCAGATGAGTAATGCAAGTAATACGAAATATGAGCGGTTACAGTTACATACTTTTTCCAGCAGATACTGTGCAGCATACTGTACCCATTACCAACAGGCAGAAGTCTTCTATTAGTGCCTAGAAACTACTTCAGATCATTGACAGCGTGGATGATGGTCTGATGTCCACCAACTTGTATAATGGTTGGAAGTCTATCTGATATGTCTTCCAAGGTTCTGGAATACACCAAACAAAATCATGCAAATATTTTGTGCCCACAGCATCACTTTTGTTGATGACAAGAAACAGAAGTTTTCCAGAGACCCAAGTCTCGATTCTTTCTTTTTATTTTTTTCCTAGTTGATTCATCTTTGCCCTGCAGGTTGTTTTCAATGGCAAGGTTCAACCAGCATTACGAAATACTTTCTCAATTTCAGGATCACGTAGCGACTTCAGTGGCATATCTGCTGACAGAAAAGCTGTTATGAGATCCTTCCGAAAAACAAGTCAGCACCAGGGAGTTTTGTTGGGGGCCCTGCTGATGTTCCCCAGTTGGTTTTTGACTTTTGGCTACCTTGCAATGACTGCTGGCATAAAACCACTTTCCCTGTTGTGCTATACAATTACACAGTTTATCTACACCAAGCAACCAGCTATAATACAAACTATTCCGGTTATTTGGTGATTATTACTTTGAATCTTCAACAAGGACGAGACAGCCATTCTGGGCATCCTTCTCTGTTAAACCGAGTGACTCAGATGTGGCTTGAATACTCAACCAATTCCTTGGAGAGAGAAAAATTTGAACAAAATAGAAAACCAAGCCAAGGAGAAGCCAACTCACAAACTGAAGATTGTATTACAGCCAAACTGTACCATTACCACTCAATTAACAACTTCAACTTAATTAATCCAAGGCTAAATGTTTTGCAAGAATTGGAATGGTTTCTTTATTTAAACAGTAAAAATCTTATTGTGTGACATTTTTATTGCGACCATTAGCCTTTAGCCACATTTTAATGTAATCTAGCAGATTAACTGAAATTCTTTCTTAATACTAAAGTTATGACTTTACTAACCTAATGAGAACAGTCCAACATTTTTTTTTACCTTATAAATTTTACCAGAATCATCAAAATGTAGTTGAAGTTTTTTATGGCTTTACTAATTATTAAAAATGTTTTATTTTTAACCCCTATAGTTGTTTGATTAATAATAATTTGATTACCTCAACTGTGTTTGTTTTGGGCCATTTGTAAAAAAGTTGCCCAGAAGCAGCAAACCAACTTTTTTCTTAGAAGTAGGACATTGAAAGTGCAAATTGATGAAGATTATCTCTTAAATGCTTTTGTTGAATTAGTTGGCAGTGAATGGAAAACCTTCCAGCTTAATGGAAGTCTCTGACTTTAGAAAAATAAATAATTCAATTCTTGAAGGTTTGTGTTCTGATGATATTTGGAAGAAAGTCTCAGGTGTTTCCAGCCCATCAGGGGGTCTGTCTTTTTAAGATTTGCAACACATTTAGTTTGCTTTGTTTTGGATATTAACGTCCAGTTTATAAAAGATGGTGAAATTGTAGTGTTTCCTATAGCTCTGAAAGAAATTAGAGAAAGACGTACATTTAAGCATCTCAAGAAGATGCTTCTTGAAGTACTTGCACATTATGATGTCAGTGTACAGAAAATATATACATGGCAACAGGTAATGCTGAAACAAAGTGTCCAACAAATGAATAATGACAATAAACAGAAGCAAGGAAAACTTGGATACTGGAGAATAAATGATGCTGACAACAAAAGATTTGGTCACAAAGGAATAGATTCGGGGGTGAGCTCCATGGACTAGAAAAAGCAACACTAGCTGAACTTGATACTGATGGTGCACTTAAAGATCAAAGTTTCTATAATTCATTCTGTCTGCAGAAACCAAGAACTCAAACATGCATGGTTATTCTTAAGAAACTGGAACTTGAAAGACCTACCTTAGACTGCACCCTGAGATAGCACAACCTTTGATATGTTTGAGCGCTTGCTTGAGATAGAGTAATTCTGGCAGGGTGCGGCAGCAGCATAAATTCTCAGCTTCATACCAGACATACCAAGAGGAGTGCCATTGTTGATAGCCACTTCCCTCAAAACACCTTCGGTCAGAACTGCTAACTATTGGGGACTTTTATGGCTGAAATGTCAGCTTAAAACCTAAAAAGTATTAAACCTTTTTTTTTCAGTGAGCCTGCTGAACTTAATGAAAAGTGGGAGGGGGATATTTCTGCATGAAAAGAATACTTTCCTTGCTGCGATCTATCTTGATCCAAGGTACCAGCTGCTGTTATCTGAGAAAGAAGATAACCAAGCTATGCACTAGCATTGAAATGTTGTGTGCCGGATCAACAGAAAACAGCCATCAAGTGAACCAGGTAGCAAGAGTGATGAGCACTGGTTGGGTGGAGGGAGATAACGAACTTGAGCTTCTACAGGAAACAGAACCAAGTAACCCTAGCCCTTGTCATGAACACACGTCAAAAAAAAACTTTGGTACAATCTTAGATTTTTTTTTTTTTACTCATGAGCCTCAACTATGCAAAAAATTAAAACGTTTGGTTCCATCAACAAAAAGCCACAGTTGAGAGAACCTTTCTTGTTCTCAAGTTCATGCTACCATCACAGCGAACAAACCTGACAGAGATCCTGGAGGATGTTGTGGTGACTTCTCGCAGCACTGTCTTTAAAGGGCGAGTCTGATTTTGTTTCCTCGGTTGGTTATGCTCACTGCTTTATAAAACAGTGATTTACGCTGTGGAATGAAAATTTGCATTTTCTGGCACAATATTGATTGGGTTGTTTTGCTTGTTGATGTATTGCTTAACATCATGGTTACAGACCAGATTGTACATGTGAACCAGTTCAGAATTCTTATTTCTCTGAAGCAACTAAACCAAAGCCCTACATACCCTGAACTGGAACAGACAACCTCATAAATCATTTTGACTCCCTGCTGTCTCATTCCTGTCACCCAGAAGTTAATCGTTGTTGCTAAACCTTTCGCAGGGGTAATGGTACCGATCGTTGTTTTGTTTTTGTCAGCAGCAGCTAAACGCTATCGTAGATCGCAGAAAGGTTGCAGTACTAAATGATTTCTTTAACTTTGTTTTCTAATGGTATGACATGTGGAGTCCCACTACTGATGGTATGCGAGTGGTTGTTAGTGTTTCTGTACCACAGCTGCCAAATATCTGTCACTACTTCCATTTTGCTTTCGAAAAAAGTAAAAAAAAAAGAAAGAAAAATGGTTTGGCACAAGTCAAATGCCAGAATATAGATTTTTTTTTTTTTTTAGTATTTCCATTTATGGAAATAGTAATCAAAGGGTTAAGTAATTTTTAATTGAATAAGTATACAGTTTTTTTAAAGTTTCACTCTATTGAAAAAACTAATCTACATTTGCGACATGAGGTTTAGGTACTGAAGGTTGTGAATTATTCATTTCTAACAGTTTGTTTGAATTCTAACTTTCACATTGCGTTGTTTTATAGTGACTGCTGAGACAGGAGAAAATCCATCAAACCTTTCCCTCATCAGAAACAGTGGACTGTCTTTGTCAATGGCGTCTCTGTATTCAGGTATCTGAAGTCTTGCTACCTTGGTTATAAAATATGTTGTTTAAATCAATGCTCATAAATTTCCATCAATATGGGCATCAATATCACTGAACCTGATAGAATTCAGAAATGTAATGTAAAAAAAAAAAAAGTGCCTAAGGTTTGTCAGGCTTGATCTAAAACTATTAATCTGATAGTAATCTCAATAATTAAAATTGTTTAAATAGGATTTTCAGTTAACTTTTCTGATGAGGTGTCTTGTCACTTTCTCAGTGTAAACCAAGTGGTGGTACATGGATTACTCACAAAATAATAAAGTTTCAGTTGTGGAAACTTGACATTGTTGCTCCAGATTTTCTGTTCTCCCGAACATCCATCGTGTGCGTGTGACAATCTGAAAATGCATCTTTTTAACACAGTAAAGCCAATTTATTATTATTTTGATTCTTGTAGCCATAGCATCACAAAGCAGCGAAACTCATTAAAATCTCACTTTGGTTGAGGGAACACACAAATGGTAAATTGGGAAACGAAAGTAAAAACTCAAGCACTGCTATCATCCTGGCCTCAAATTACACTTTAAAAAAAAAAAAAACTATTATTTTGGGGTAATGCAATAATTTTTGGCCGCCACTATAGTATAGACTGAGCTCTGGTACATCAAGCTACACACAATTTTAGACTCAAATTTCATCTCAGAAATGCAGCCAGTTTTCATACTCGTTTAACTTCGTGCAGTGAAAGAAAGGCAAAGCAAAAGAATCTAAAGTATACGTGTCTTTAATTTGGTTGGTGGGGGAGGGATCTTCTAAAATCAAAAGAGTGCTGGCATTTGTTGGTCTGTCTTTGCGTTTTCTTTCCAAAGAACAGTTCCAACAAATCAGTACATTAGTGCAGGATTGATATTGGTGCTTGTAATCATGAAAACAAAAATTCAAAGATTTTTACCTGTGGTCTTGAAGTCTTAGAAATTAGGAGTTGCATGAGAAGATTTTGCCCGTGTGCGGATGTTGGTCTGCAAAGCAACTTTGTATTATTCGTTTTGTTTTTATGGAGGTAAGCATCAGTTGAAGAAGTGAAGAGTATCAATGTAGTAATGGACGATAAAAATGAAGAAACGACACACCAGTTGCCTGTTTAAATATTAAAATACAATTAAGATGGTTCTTAGAAAAGCCTTGGGTAGGTGGGTTGGGTCGAGTTTAGTGATGAGGAGGCAGGAAGCCATCTTGACTTTTGCAAGACTCCGGTGGAAAAGAAATATTTATCAGCACAATTTTTAACTGATTTATTGCTGTCACTTTTGGTTACATTTTCCAGTAATTTATTCCTTTTTTTTTTTTTTTGATTGTATTGCTAAAAATAAGAAATTTTCAGTGCCCTGGCAGGTGTCTTCCATCATTGGAAGCTCAAATGGCATACTATATTGGAAACATTCTGCTAGTGAATCTGCACTGAACCTTTTCTAACAACTGAACATTTTTCCATAAATCATCATTTACATCAGCATCCTATCATTAGTGTTTTTTTGGTACAATAAATCATTATGCCTATTTATTTAATTTGACTTGGATCATTTCCTACCCAAAATGTATTGTATTATATTTGGAAAAACAGTACTTAGGCACAACAAATAGAGTTTATCAAACCTTTTTCTATATAATTTAGGTGTAATTTTTCTTTTTATTTATTTATTTAAAAGTTTCCTTTTGCCTTTTGCAAGTTTACCACTTAGTGACAGTTGACAGCCTCTTGTACATTGATAAATTCTAACCCTTGGCCCAGGTTAAAACCTTGCCACTGCTAGATTCATACACTGAACTTGCAATTTTCCATTTCTTAATGTCAATACATACCATGAACTCAGAACATAGGCTTAGTCAGCCTGAGTATTTTATTGTCCCTAAAACACAACTGTTTTTGGGTTGCTCTTAGCAGTGCTATAGGCAATCTCCATCAAATCACCTGTGCACTTGTAGTGAGCTTCAACCCCACATGGCCATTGGTCTGTCATTGACCTTTAGCAATTTCCATCAGCCACATTCTAAATTCAGGTCCATCATATAGAATGCATTCTTCCACAACTAAGAAGCAAAAGCAGTAAGCTAAACAATGATGTTGTAAAGTTAGTTACCTGGTAGTATTTGTTGAGCTGTTTGAAATGTCTTGATGTGGTGTTCAGCTGTGTTTAACTTGAATTTGTAGATGCAGATCTGCAGAGAAACTACCCCGTCGAGAAACAGAGGTAAGATCTAAGAAGCTTAAAACTTAATTATTTTGCCCTTCGTGCTGTAAGTGATAATTTAGGCAGATAAATCAAGGAATTGGCAACAACCCTTTTCTTCATTTGTAATCTTTCCAATGTGTAACTTAGACAGTACCTGTGACAAAATGTGTTGTAACAAGTTTATATTGCAACTTTGATTGTGTGAAGCATTTTTTGATTTTAAATGACGTGGGATATTCTGAGTGTGTCTCTAAAGCCCTGTTTATTTGTAAACAAAATGCAGAGGGTAAAACTGAACAACATTTAAATAAATTTGTAATTTTCTTGATTAATCTTGTAACTTCTTAGGTAATTGGTTTAGCTAATCACCCAAAAAAAACTGTGGTTCAACCTTCAGTCACATAGTAGAAAACAAGAGTGGGGTGTGGCAAAGCATCAAGCAACACAACAGGTGCATCGTCACTGCAGCTTAAATAATTTACGGAATGAAAAGGAGGAAAGTCCTTCATCATATCTGAAGCTCATTTCTCCCTAAACATCCTTTTTTATGGAAATCAAGTAATCGGTAATTTGCCACTAGTATGTGTCTCGAGTACATTCTCAAGAATTTTTTTTTTTTTTTTTGTTGTAAGTTAACGCCTGTGGTATCCATTTTGCCATGTCTTTTGTCTCTCTATGATCCAGCTGAGCATCCCAACTTAACTGGAGGGACACATTGCAAAATTCTTCCAGAAGCAATTTAGCGTTGGCCTGGGTAATTCCATGGGTGGGCGGGGCTGGTTCTTTTTTTTTTAACACACACAAACTCCTCTTGTGGGTGAAGGGTGGGTAGCAGTTCCGTAAGGGCAGAGAATGTAGTATTCCTGTGGAATATCAATGGCGCTTCAGTTAGGATGCATTGAGGATGATAACGTGTTCCCAACTCCGCTTTGGACAAAACAATTTTTTGACAACTTAGCGTGATGTCCCCAGTGCTTAGAGTTGGTGTTAATTGGGAAAATAATTGCTAGTAAACTTTATAAATTCCCCTATTTAAACCCTGGCTAAATTTCTTCCCCTTCCCCTTACCTCCCATTTTCTTTTCTCTGCCTTAAGCCAACCTATTATTACTCGGTCATTATATAAGAAGGTCTCCAGGCCCAACATTTGGGCATTTTTAGTTGAAACAAAGACATCTCCAATCATCATCATCTTCACCTCTTTTGGGGGGAGCCTAGAAATTTTCCTGGGAGTTCAGTGAGACCCAAAATATCGAGTTTCTCCAGAAATGTTTTGGGGTTTTGTTTTTTTGTTTGTTTTTTTTTGCCTTAGTACAGTCCCTGGGTCTGCTGGATCTGTTCCACCAAGAATGTCCTTCTGCTTATCAGGGTTGGAAAACTGAGGGAAACCCACAGATAGAGGAGTCCAAGAGAGTGAGAGAAACCAAACCAAACCTCCAACCCTTCATTTTTAGGGTCACCTCTATTCTCAGAAACAAGATGGTGATCTCCATAGATGCGTCAGCCAACGGAGGAGCAAAATTAGTCATTTTTTTCCTGCATGCACTTACCAATTCCAGTATTGAGATGAAATCATTACATAACTTTGGCTTACCAAACAAGCAGCTTTTCTTTCAGCTATAATTTGAATACAGGTTTTGATTATTTTTGTACTAACATTTGTTCCCCTGAAGTGATATTACTGCTGGACACATTTTTAATGAATAGATGTATGTTGGGTGTCTTAGAATTACTGCGACCCACTTGCTTAAGGAGATGGGCAAAAAAAGGCACAGGTAGGAATTATTGCAAAGACATGACAGAAGTGGTAAATAGACTAAGTAGATACTGTACATGATGGCAAACAGAGAACTTCATAAACTACAACAGAACGGTGACAGGATCATTTTATCTAAACCAAGACCACTACCTCTTATAAATCCACAATTGTCCTTTCCCTATAAAATTTTAATTTTAATGGGGCTGAATGCCCTGCTCTGTTCTGTTCAGTAAGCTGTCATTATACATATTGAATTGATTTGTATATTTATGATAAATTGGAAGGTGTGTGTGTGTAATTTATTACTCTCTCTCTCTTTAAAGTTTTACGTCTACAATGGAAAGTTGTAGCAGCTCTCAAGTCTCAGCTGAGTCAGTGGCCATATCCTTACTGAAAAAGTTTTCTGAGAAACAGCTTCCAAAAGCTTCGGACTTGCAGTGGCTGGTGTCGGAGAAAGACGCCCCGCAGGCAGTAGGTGGATGAATTTCTTTCTCTTCTCTTCTCTTCTTTTTTTTTTTTTTGCCTGTAGATTGACCAGGCTGGGGGCACAGTTGTTGTTGTTTTCTTCTCTTCGTCTACTTTAAAAATAATTCTATGCACTTTTCATAGTAGATTTTTCATTATGTAGCACAACACTGATGACACGACACTAGAGCATCACCTAATCTCATTTTCATCTGTACTCACTAACATTTTTTTTGTTGTTGATTTTTGACAACGACTATAATACAAAATAATTTCCATTTTGTCAATACACAATGAAGTATTTTATTTTGTAATTAAGTTATGGATTACACACGTAATAAATTCGCTGAAGTTCTGTCTTGTCCCTATAGTATTTATAATTATCCTTCAGTGTAGCTGTTTTATTTTTGTTTTAATTTATCCTGCTACTTTTCTTGTTTATTTTTGTTTTATTTTTCAAGTTACTTCCTTTGCCCAACTCCTATCCTGTCTCTCCTGATGACGGTGAGTTTGCTGACCTGATGCAAGCTAGAGTGAGTATAAAATGCTGTTATTGGTTCTCTTGCTGCTTTGTGAACACTTGTGAAGGGAGGCTTAGGGAAAAAAATCCCTGCTGTTATGAAGGGGCCCTGATTGGGTAGGTTAACCTGTGCAATTGATGTCTGACTCAGAAGTAGGGGGAGGAGAAGGTTGTAGTGCCAGCTTTCAGGACCATAATATCCAGAATCACCTCCTACATGAAATATTCTGATTAATAGTTGGAGGAAACTGACATGGAATGGGCTGATACAGAGACAGCAAACATAGCCCAAATCCCATTGGAGCAAAACTATGACCACTACACAAGCTTTCCATTCTTTTCTGTAGTTTAAACACATGAAATGTCTTGCCTGTCTTCTTACGTATCATCTGTTTGCTGTTTGTTGTTTATTTACTGCTGGCAGGTTTCTGCAATCATTTCTCTATTCTCTCAGGAAAGACTGTTTCATAGATGTAAAAGTACCCGGTAGCTTAATCAGTTACTCGTCAGATACTCTGTCATGCTCTTCGCCAATATGAAACTACAGCACAGAAATGTTTTATTACCTATTTTCATACTTAAATATTTATCTTTTGGGCTGGTAGCATTCAAATGAAGTTCAGGCTGTTGATGATCATTTTAACAGAGGTAATCTACATCATAGTCAGTCGGTGTCTTCTGATCATGGTGAAAGCAACTCACTCGTTTTATAATAACAAAAAAAATGCAGCTGAAAATTAAAGCTCAGATTTCTCCTCTTTTCTTATTTAGAAATTACATCACTGTCCGTCATGGATGTAAGGATTTTTTCATTGTGTAAACTTCTCAGAATTAACATTACTATTCCAAAGAGAGACATTAAGTATAAAATTATGGCATATGATTTATGGATATTAAAAAAATAATATAGGACTTATTTTTTTACATTGATCATTTTTCAGAAGCTGCTTTCTTTCTTTTCTTTTTTTAATCTTTGATGAAGTTATGCTTTTCTTTTTTCCTGTCCTTCATATACACCTTGTCTGATTTGCTTTAGACGCGGTTGCGAGGGAATCTAGAATGGGCTCCTCCACGTCCCCAGATCGTTTTCAGCATCCATGCGGCTCCAAAGTAAGTAGTAATCTTTGTCTGGTTGTTTCACCTCTTTATTCCTCTACCTGTCTCTTTTTTTTTCCCCAGCCACAAATTTACAACAAATTTGCTTCTGTGAATTTCAACAGCACATCTCTTTCTGAAAGATAGTTACCTGTGACTGCATTCTGACCCAAACACCATTTCCTGCCATAGTATATAAATCATATTAATTCAGAATAAAATAAGATAATAGTATCTCTGTGCGTATCTAACAGGAATAACTAGAAAGCAGTGACAGTCAGCCGTTTATGTTAATATTGTTCAAGAAAACTCCAACCAAAATACAGTTGGTGGAAGACTTCATTGTTGAGTAGTATCTAAACTGAATTGCAACTATTTTCATAAATGTCGAAAATCTGTTTGTTTGACTTCATTTTCTGATTTTTCCAAAATTGTCGACTGTTTTCCAGGCGTCATGTGATATTGCCCAAACAGAATTACAGGTGTGCCGGTTGTGGAGCAAAAGTTGAACCAGGTAAAGTGTCTGTAGGTTTAGATTTTTTCCACCACCAAGATGTCTGTATAGTGTCAGGCTTTGATTTTTGTTCTTCAGGCTGCAACAATAACTTGCCATGTGTGTTTAACTGGTACATGTTCAACTTCAAAATCAAACACGTTTTTGTTTTTGTTTTTCCTATAGCCTAGCAAGCAAAAATGTACTGTTAGATAGAATATTTTCTTCAAAACATAATACATAACAATAGGCATTCAAAATATTCACCTTTGGCATCCACACAGACACTGAAGTATCTGACAACAGAGCAACTTGCAGCAGCTGCAGCATATTTTCACAGGAATAACTGATGAAGCGTCATTGATTCTCTGCTTGAGTTTTGTGGATGGTAACTGGTTTTGTGGCGTACAGCTTATCCTTCAACACCGCCCGCCCCACCACAAGAAAACATCTGGTGGAAACTATTCAACTGGTCAGCATCGTGTCTCATCCTACCTACTACAGTGTTCATCCAGAAGTGTTCGCATGTTTTTTCCGCACACTGAGAACACAATGCCTTGGGTCTACTGTTACATTGCACGATATCATCATCATCTGTGAGCTTCCAATTTAAACAATATTTAGAGAGAAAACACCTTTGTGTGATGGCTTCCAAAGGAGTTTAATAATCAATACTTTTTTCTTTTTTTTTAATTTAAACAATGTGATAAAATTAATCAAATCATTTGGATTCTTCTTCTTTTTTTATTTTTAATGCATTTACTCAAGTATTATATTCCTTTCCAAAGGTGCCCGGTTCATGGTCCCTGTTTAACGAACGTGTACAAACAAAAATAGGAGACGTTGCTTTTCCCTCAGACCCCCTATTTGTTCACTGGAACATCTGCAGTTTGCGTTGGTCCGGAAGATATTTATTAATTAAAACTAAGAAACTTTTTGTTGCTGCTTTCCTCCTTTTCCTTCTTTCTTGTGAGCAGATGAAGTTGTCATTTCATTTTTCACAAGCTTGAAAGATTCTTCTATCAAAGACTTTACCCAGGTTGGGGGGGGGGGGGGCTGTGATTTTCAGTGTCTTGGGAAAGTTAAGGAATGAGGCCTCATCTTCTAACCGCTTGTGAGATGGCGGTTGTGTTTGTTGCATCTTCTAGCCACGCGTGACAATGGTGCTTTCAGATTTACCCATCACTTGTGCATAAAGATAGTACTGCCACCCACTTTGTGGATACATTTTTCATAGAGACAGTAGGGGGGGAATCCATTGTGAACAACTCCTGTGTATTTCCTTGTGACTGTTCCATTAAATCACCTAGTTATGCAGCATTAATTAGATGCACTGATCGATTCAGTAAACGTAAAGTTTCTCGTTTACTTTGTTTGGCATGTGCACCTTTGAATGTAAATTACAATATTGTTCATTATATATTATTTTGTTTGTTTAGCCTTCATGAAGAGATTCCGGCACTGTGAATACTTGGGGAAGTTCTTCTGTCAGTGTTGCCATAGCAACGCAACTGCATTCATTCCAGGGAGAATTCTGAAGAAGTGGGACTTCACTAAATATTGTGTGTCAAACTTTTCGCATGACCTGTTGGAGAAGATCCACAGGGATCCCCTGTTTAGCATTGCAGACATAAACTGGAGCCTTTACCAGAAGGTGAGAGCC
The DNA here is from genome assembly GCA_018389105.1 of Nautilus pompilius. Lineage (NCBI taxonomy): Eukaryota > Metazoa > Mollusca > Cephalopoda > Nautilida > Nautilidae > Nautilus > Nautilus pompilius. The sequence goes on along the minus strand of JACATO010000649.1, from coordinate 49,799 downwards.
CTGGACCAGGTTAAAAACTACAGGCAACAGCTGGTTCACCTGGCAACTTTGTTAAATATATGTAAATATGGCACAAGGTGAGTAGTTGTTTCAGTGCAGGAATTTTCTCTCTCAGTGCGCAGATCAAAACGTTTTTATTCGATTGAAGTTTTCCATGATGAAAGGAATTATTGAAGACTAAGCATTTCGACAGTCCGTTTTTGAGGATCAGGATGGTTCATCTTCAGCAGAGCATAAAGAAACTATCAGGTTTTTACAGTACTGGAATGGCACAGGTTAATGGAGATAGGGGAAAGTCATTGTTGCTCTGTTATCTACAGAATGTAGGTGGTTGGTAGGTTCATTAGTTGGTCTAGTTACCAATGGGATGATGGGAAAAGCCCAAATGTTAGCGTGAGGTCTGTCCAAAAAGAAACCAAACTTTTAAAACAGCGCGCCAAGCAGCCGATGCAGCATGCTCACAACGTGCATTGCTGTGTATCAGTGACCTTGACCTTTAGTCTAATAATAGCCACATCACGCCACGTCGGTTAGTCATCGATCTACACGCGCTAGAGTGAACGTACGTTTAGTGCACTTGGCGAATTGTCACAAGTTGAACAATGAAGAATCTTGAAGAGCAACGTGTTTGTGAGAAATTCTGTTTCAAATTGGGAAGAACATCCACCAAAGACAATCCCAAATCTGGACGACCTTCCATGACAACGGGTGACGATCACATTGAGAAAGCGCGTGCTGTGATCCGTGGAAATCGTCGCCTGACTGTCTGTGAAGTTTCCGAAGAAGTAGGCATCTGTAAAAGTTCGTGCCACATGATTTTAAAAGAAAAATTGAACATGCATCGTGCAGCCGCAAGCGTCTGCTGACAGATGAACCAAGTCACAGTCAGCCAGGAGCTCTTTGATCGCTTGAATACTGGTGAAAGCTTTCTGAAAAGTGTCATAACAGGTGACGAAATGTGGGCGTACGGCCACGATGTCGAAACAAAAAGCCAGTCGTCGCAGTGGGTTGGATCATCGTTGCCGCGACCAAAAAAAAAAACATGTCAGAGTCACTCAAATGTGAAGGTGATGTTGATCGTCTTTTTTTGATTTGAAGGGCATCGTTCATCATGAGTTTGTTCCACGCGGTCAGACGATCAATAAAGAGTTTTACTTGGATGTCCTGAGGCGGTTGAGAGAGGCGGTGCAAAGGAGGAGGCCTGAGGCACAGAGAAACAAAACCTGGATGCTGCACCATGACAACGCAGCTGCTCACGCGTCACTCCTTATCCGTGACTTTTTGGCAAAGCACAAGACGACTCTCGTCCCCCCAGCCACCCTACTCTCCGGATTTGGCCCCTGCAGACTTTTTTTTTTGTTCCCAAAGTTGAAATCCACCCTGAAAGGTCACCGATTTCAGATAATAGAAGAGATCGAAGAAAATTCTCTATGAGAACTTCGCACTATCCTGAAACTGGAAAAAGAATGTTTGGAGCAGTGTATCAACAGTGGAGGGAACTATTTTGAAGGAGACAAGAAGGCTGATTAAATTGTAAGTAAAGCAATAAATTTGTGTTTTAAAAAGTTCGGTTTCTTTTTGGACAGACCTATATATATATATATATATATAACAGTGAAAAAAAAATTTTAAAAAGTTATGTATTCAATCAATTTCATTGAGGAAAGTTCTCTTTCCTTGCAAGATATCTTTGTTGGCTGGCCAGAGAGTACTAATTTACTATTATTGTACACTGGCAAAGAATGCCCAGCTCTCTCCCCCAACAATATTCACTATATCCCTCAGCTGATGGGTTTGTGGTATCCAAATGTTGATCAAAACCATAACATCATAATATGTGAGAGAGAGAGAGAGAGAGAGAGCTTATTGTAAAAGGTGTTGTTTGTTTTTTTTTGAAGAGTTTGCTGTGTTCTGATTTTTCCTCCTCATCTTTTTTCCGTCTCTATTTCAGTATTTATGGGGAGATAAGTAAGCTTCCAGGCCACTGGGTTAGCGATGTCCATATCTATTCAATCGCTGACTTGATCATGGTACGTGCTCCTGTAGTAACCACCAAGACCGTGTGTCATTCCTGACCCCTTTGTCAGCCTGTCACAGTTCACAAGCACTCTACGCAGGCCACGAAAACCAACCCCATTATCTCTGGATAGCTTTTCTGTCTGTTTAAATTTTCATTTTGAGAAATATTTTTTAAAAAATTTTTAAAAACCTATTGTTGATTGGTCACTATTTTACTGAAGTGGGCTTTTAGATAGTTTTTGGACAACCATTACAAGCAATGCTGTTTTGGCCAAGTTTCATTTGACGATCCCTTGATTACTTCCTGTAGCAACCTGCTGCATTTTTTTTTAAGGAGATGATGATGATGCTAAAGTAAGCTACACGATCTGGGTCTCTCTTTAAGATGACCAGATAAACTTATTGGGGTGATGATGAGGAGTAATAACTTGAAGGAGCTGAAATGCATAAAATTAGAATCAAATACTAGGATGACGATAGACAGGAGAGTAGGTATATTCTAGTAACAAGACAAGAGTGTGTTTTGAATTGTTGTAAGTTTAATAAATTAGGAGACTCAATTTGTTTGTTTTTTTGGTTTAAAGATGTTATAATAACGTTGATGGACTATAAAAATGTCCTTGTTTTTTGAAACAGTCGTCGTCAGTTTAGGAATGTCCATTCTTCATTGAAGGAGAAGAGAGGCTGCTCAGATCAGTTGGGATGAAACTTTATGGAAAGTTCAAGATTTATCTGCCCTTTTGAAATTTCACTTTTGATTTCTACTGCAGGCTTAACTGATGTTTGCGTAACATCCTGTGGAAGAAAAATTTCAGACAAAGTGAGTGTGGTGAAAAAGCCTGATTCAGGACCCCCTCACAGAAAAAAATGTTGAATTTTGCACCTTAAGGAGCCAATTTTAGACAGTTGGGAATAAAAGACGAAGAGGGGCTTGATGTGGAATCACTGCCATTGGCCTGGATGAGCTGGGCTCATTATCAGCAGCCAACACAAAATGAAAAGACCAAAATATTAGAAAACAGACTTTGAGTTTAAAGAAATGAGTGGGAAAAAAAAATAACTAGAAAATATTATTTAGTAGATGGTAGATCAGCTGAAAACTTGTGGGGGGTCTTGCACCTAAATGAGTAGAGTTGACAGTTTGGGTAGTTTAACCAGTAAATAGCCTGCTGGATCATCTTTGTTCATTCCACACTTAACAAAAAAAACATCATCTTCATCACTCTAGATTTTAGAAAAGCTCACTAAATTATACTTTGTGTTCTTTGGACTTAGTATCTGTTGATAAAGCAGCAGTCTAAACATTATCACTAATACGAAAGTTAAAAGTTGCAAAAAGTATAGCATCATATTCTTAAGATGTCTCAGTGAGCTAAATGATACTGACAGCGGAAGTGGACGAGGAGTTAGCTTGGAAATTTTCTCTTATTAATTTTCAGTTTTGTTAACTTACAGGTTAAAAATGGTGAGATGCTGCAAGAGCTGAAGCATGTGGTCAACAATGCAATATCACACGTGAAAGAATGCCTGGTGAGTTTCCACAGAGTAGTAAAGTCCACAATTTAGCATGACTATTGCATTTGTTAGCTTATTCACTATCACAAACAAATAGATTAGTAATTCAGCTGATTTTCATCTGAACATCTCTAGCAAATAGTAAAGCTGTTCTCTCAGTCTTACAATAATTTCATTCTGATGTTTAGTATAAGATTTTTTTTTCTTTTTCTTTCTGTATCATTTAATTTAAGCTGCTTGCTAGGTGCATTATTGCACTAAATTTAAAATTCTACATCCGAAATGATAAACATGCTAGTGATTGATCTCCTGTAAAGGTCAATATTGTTTTGAAGGGATTACTGCCCTATTTGTTCAGCAGAAAGGCCACATGGTGGGATATTTTTCAGTTTTTCAAGGGAGATCATCAATGATTTTGAGGAGTGGACTTTTTTAAATATCTGCTCAGCTTGTTGGGGGAGTAATTTTTATTTTCTTTTCAAGTTACCTGGGTTAACTTCTACTTCATTGTGTTTTCTTTCTTTTGAATTGTCATTGCTGATTTCTTTTTAAGGTAGGTACCTAAGAGAGCATTGAAGTCTGTCAATAAAGTTGATTTCTGACATAAGTTACCTAAAGCAACAGATTTTAGGGAGTTGCAGTAAATGGATTTTTTATGCTCTGTAAATATGTGTGAGTGAAGCCACAGCTCTCCAGTCAAGAAAACCACAAACATCTTTTGTGTAAGTCATAGATGTGCAAGATAGTGGACTCTGATGCATAAATATGTATGGGTGAAGCCACGGCTCTCTTGTCAAGAAAACCACACATCTTTTGTGTAAGTCATAGACGTGCAAGATAGTGGATTCTGATGCATAAATATGCAAATATTTAATCAGTTACTCGTATGCATTTATTATTTGTGGTTAGTAACTTTTGTCATTGAAAGTAATTTATAAATAGTTAAATCTTGAAAATGTTTATTATCCCTCAATGTTGTTCTTGTGTACATGATTGCCTTCCTTGCCAAATTACTATTAGTTGTTATTAAGGGTACATTATTTCAGTAAACAAAGAACAAACAGCAGACAGAGTCTGTTTGGTTTAAAAATAGGAAATACTTAAAGCCTTCAGACTGCACCTACTTCCTTCTAACATAGTGTATTTGTTTTTTTTTCTTTCTGTCTCTAGCTTTGTCACTGCCTGGGGTTCATCTGTGAATTGTGTAACAATGCCCAGGATATTATTTTTCCATTCCAGCTCAGACAGGTGGTATTGTGTCAAGGTGAGTAATTCAGCTCTTCCTGTGTGTTTATAATAGTACTGAAATCTGCCTGCCTTCTCTTCAGTAAACTGTAATAGCTGTAGACAGAATTACAGTCAAGTAGCCTGAAAGTGCTTGATCACAAAGGAAGCCACTTAACTTTAACACGCAAATTGTTCACGTTAAGGCAAGTTAAAACACCACATGTTGTATTGTTAATCTACATTTATGGTTTCCATTAGTACGTTTTGATAACAGTAAACTATTTTTAAATATATTTTTTTTTTAATGTAATGTTGGTAAATCTTAAGAATAGTAACCCACCTGTATGTGACAGATGGTTGTCAGTTGCCCTTTGTTACTGAAGATCATTCACAAGTTACTCCTTAACACCTGGGTGCTTGAGTTTGTCAGCAGTGTTGGTGGGAACTAATACTTCACACAGCAGTTGCTCTCTTACCTAGTGCAACCTGGTGCTGGGAAATATCTAAGAAGACCAAGCAACTTACCACATGTGATCTACCAATCAGCTAAAAATAATTTACTTACTTGCTGTTAGTAAACAAAGGCATTTGGGGTAAGGAAACTTACTTTAAAACAGTTATGGATTGGTGGTGACAGTAAGTGCAGTAAACAGTTCATTTGTGAAGTTTCAAGTAAATAACGCCATTGTGGGTTACACATACTAGTCTCTTTTTTTTTAATCATCAAAATAAAGTTTTTAAAAAATTATAAAAAAAAAAAACGTTCACAGGAAAGCTACAAAATGTCATCCGCATCTAATGAATGGTAACCGAGAGACTGAGTCACCTCCCAGGTTTGAGCAGCTGTCAGATTGGAAAATGTTTTGTGAACTGTTTTATATAACAAGGAGAGAGAGAGAGAGAGGAGTATAATGAGAATTTTTATTTATTCAAGAAATAGATTTATATTTACGGAATTTGTTTTAGCTTTATGGTACTCTTGATTTTGTTTAAGTGTATTCAGTTAGTATCCTCACCAGGTAACAAACTGTTAGCATGCCTGGAAGTTAATTAGTCTGCTTGGACAAACAAAGGTGACACAGGTAAAGACACTGTGTATTTGGATTTTATTCTTCACTTTAAGTGCAGGTGTTTGTTTGTTTGTTTATTATTATTGACTTCTTTTTTTTATTTATATCCTATCTATGAACCAGCCAGTTTCCTTTTAAATAAGTAAATAATGTAATAATGTATTCCAAAACTGAAAATGGATCTTAAATCTGATTGTTTGACAAAACAGGAAAGGTGGTGGTTCAGCAGGGGGGGGGAGGGGGGGTGTCTTTGGTGAGATTAATAAAAGTTTTAAAATTTAAAGTTAACATCTGGAATCTTTAGTTCAGAAACAAAAAAAAAAAAAGAACGAAAAATACACAAAAATGGAAAAGCCTTTAAAATGCCAAGAAATTTTAAAAGTTGTTTGGAAAACTCTAGAAAGACAGACGAACTTTTCAAAATGTGTATTTACCATGAATGTTGGCAGCAAAGAATGGACTGTCAGGCTGTAAAGGCCCACCTTGCCACTAGCTTACAGTCTTTTATTCCCGAACGCCCTGGTACTTTTTTCTTTTTTTTTTTTTTTTAGTGCGGGCAAATACCTGGAGATATCAAATGATGCTTCGCTGGATAGAGGTTTTAATTAAGGACTCTCTCCCTCCCTCTGATTGCAATGGGCTTTTAGTAAATGCTTTTTTTATGAATCTACATCAACCTTTGTCTCTGTGGAGTATCATGCTTTAGGTATGGTAAATAGGAACACTAGCTGGTATAGCAAGAATGTCAGGTAATTAGATTTTTTTTTAAAAAGCAGCTTATCATGCTGAATGTATTTGGTTTGGAGCTACAATTTGGTAGACAGGTTTGTGAACTTCTCAACGCCCAAAGTCTTTAATGTTTATTTGCATGACATGTTTCTTCTGGATGAATTAACTAAGATTTTCTGTCCTTTGACAGATTGCAAAGCTTGTTACCACAGAAGTTGCTTTGTTCCTGGCAAGTGTCCTAAGTGTGCAAGAATTACTCTCAGGTGAGATTACGCCATTATTTAGCTTTTATCTGTTGGGGTGTGGCTACTGCAGTTGTGACAAAGCTTCAGTTTCCTGGAACTGCTTAGCCACTAGTGTGTGTTTTTGGCAGGCTCCAACTTTCATCTCAAGCATTGCGACCTTGTTCTGTTTGGGAGCAATGTATTAAACATTGTAGATTTTAACATTGAACAGCCAAAACTTGGATTTTATGTAAAATATTGGTTAGAATCTACAACAAGAGCATTTTCACTTGTTTGTCTTAATGCAGCTTTTACCTAAGTTACAAAAAAATTAGCCAACAGCATACTTGATTGTTTCCGCCCCTGTCCCCTAAACATTCTGATGCTTACTGTGACTTTTTTTTTTTATCTACAATCGTTTACATATGAATTGTTTTTCAGAAGGTATTCATGGAGTGGAATGGTTTGTAGCTTAAAATGTGATTTATATAATTGTTGCTGCAGTTTTTGGAATTCCAGGTGAACAGAAGATAATAGCTATGTGATTCAATTGACCCAACATATCCAATTACCTTGTGTGTGGATAACCTGGTAAATGCTGCTGAGATATATGGTGATGAATACAAACAGCTTCTTACCTTCCTAATCTACCTTTGGTTATGAAGATGCAACCATGTAGCATGAAGTTGGTGATCAGTTGTAGGTTGTGATGGACTTATGATGCGTCTTGTTGTTTGTCAAGTCCAGAATAAAGTTGTTGTGTCATAACCAAGATAAGATCTTTAGTTTAAAGGTGTTTAACTACATCTCTATCACCATCATTGGGAAAGCATTTTCTGATACTGAGTCTGGCTCTCTGACAAGCTGACAAAATAGTTAAAACAGCAGATAGTTAAGTTGTAACTGCATCATGCATAACTTGATAGTTTAATAATCTATACTTTGTTGTTTTTGTTTTGTAGGAGACAAAGATTGCAACAGATTTCTCTGGAGCAAGAAGATGAGAATGTATGATAACCAAGCATGTAGATCATACAATAAGAAAATAACTGTCTATGAGCAATTGTGATTTGAGAAAATATTTCATGTGTCATCTGTATGTTTAGCACTTTGCTCCAAAAAAAATGAGATAACTTGGTGTGATTCCAGCTAACTTAGCTCACCTTCAACTGCATGTTTATGCCTTAAAAAAAGAAAGAAAATGTTTGTGTGTATTCATTGCTGATATTAATCCAGTAATCCTATGTGATCAGCATCTGAATGCTGTAAGAAGTTGTGCCCCTGTCCATATATTATTCTATACCGGGGCAGTAAAATTCTTTTACAAGAGAACTTGGGGAAATAACGGCTTTCTCTTTGCAAGCCATCTTCTATTTATGCTCTTTATAACAAAGTAATACAATAGATGACTGACACAAAATTAAATTAAATTTATGAATTGTTGTTAAGTTTTAACTAAAAACAGTTATTGAAATCCCCTCGACATGAGGTGATTTGGTGTCTTGTTCTGTTTTTGTTTGCTCTTGATAATGAGAACTAATCATCACCATTGTTATCTTTTATTTTTTTTTCTGGGTTCCAAGAAATTCCTGCATCTGGTAAAAGTGATTAAATGACTTTAATTAACTCTCTCCAAACAGTCTGTTGGCCCAGCCAATCTGCGACTCAAACTTCTAACACTTTGGATGTGTATCGTAATTTTCGGAGAATAATTGGATGTGGAGTATAAATCAAATGGTCTGATTTTCCCAATTTTTCTTTCCTTCATTCACAAATGGGTTGGTGTAAAGTATAGGACAAGGCCAGATCAACCACAGTGCTTGACTAAACCTTTCAACTGGTCAGAAAAATATGTCGAATTTTTCATAAGACTACCACATCACATTTCTGTCTGTGGTGCTTCCACACTCAAGAAAATTAATGAGCTGTTTTCTGCATATCATTGAACTACTATGTGGGATGGTCTCTTCCAGATAAATGGAGTGTTGAAATCATTTTTTTTTAACAAGTTTGTTATCATGAAGAGATGTCTGAAACAAACTGCAAATATTGTCATCGATTCTGGTACTGAAAACCCGGTGTTTATATTTAGTTACTGCATGACATCACTGATCGTCAGGTGATCCCATGTCATTTGCATTGTGTCGAATCTCCTACTTTAAAAAGTCAGTTCTATCTATCTTTGCCACTTTTTTTTTTGTTTGTTTTTATGATGATATAACTTACTCAAATTCAGGAATTCAACTCTCGGTTTCATTTTTGATAGCACAAGGTGATATTTGGTCAGTTTCAAGTTCTAAATTTGGTGTTTGCAACTAGACCAACACAGAGGGCAATACACACAGCTGTTCTCTTATTGGATAATATAGTACACACCAGTGAAACTACCATGGTGAATACTGTACACTAGCGAAAGAAAGATAGCAAGCAAGAAACATAAAGGCAGCAATCATCACTTGCAGTTTGTTTGGCCTTTAGTCTCTTTCTCCAACTTATCCTCAATGTATCTCCACCTAATTTTGTAGCTGTAATTTTCCCCCTCCCCCACCTTGAGTTTTCTTTGTACTCCGTAATATATCTTCGCTTTTCGCCAGTCCATAACACATCTCTTGCTGACTCCACATTTCCTCCTATGCACAACCATATTACTCTCTTCAGCAAAACCTAGCAACTTCCAACTTAAAGGTTCCTGCGTAATGACTCGCATCACTTTAAGGGAGGCTTTTTTGAGATGAGTTAGGATTTGCTGGGTGGATTTATACATGTAATCAGGTCTTAAATGGATGGATGTAGACCATAATCGGTGAGGTGCACTTGTTACTGATTGGATAATTTCTCATGCTTCAGTTAGCGCATTAACGGTGAATTGCTCACTCAGTCGGCAAATGCTTCAGCCGGTATTCTCTGTGATTTGTTCCAAACGAACAATTTTAATTTATTTCATAAAAAAAACACTGTCATCTTTTTAATTTTTTTTCATTAAAGCAAAATTTCATTGATTCTATCCATAAGTAAGTCGAAGCCTGGACTTTCAGTGGGAAAAGTACCGACTTATGTGCCGAAAAATAATATTGTGTCCAAAAACGCAGTTGGTCAGCATCATGAATGGCAGCTATAAGTTGTGTCCACAGTGTAAATTAGCTAACCTGGACCATGTGGACATTGTGTAAGCATCAGTGGCAGCCAGTCAGTCATCAGTCAATTTATGTTGGTTGTTTCTCTCTCCGGATGTGAAAGATCCCTTTTGTAGATCTTCATATCAAGAAATAAAATTATTTAAAAATGTACTGCCGTTGTTTGTTTAATTACTGCTTCTGGAATTATAAGAGGCAATATGTAGGTTGGGGGGGGGGGTTGTGTGTTTCTTTTTTATTTAAACATTTTTACACGTGGTAATCATGCACCTAGTTACTTCCCTTGTCGTGTTAAAACAAAAATCCCTGCGTTCTCATGCATGTTGAAGGACCAGCAGATGTTCCCCAATGCCATCATACCCAGGGGTAGTGCCACTTTGCTATTGCGAATGCTGTGTCAGCAGGTAGGAAAACGTTGCTTTGTTTGTAACTGTACAGACTTGGTTTCCCGAAAAGATGTGTGAGAATCGTCAAGATCACACCATCCAGGCTTCCCGTGACAAAGTTGTTCTGATTCTTTATCACTGGAAAGTCTGCAGAACTATCCCACGGAATGGTCTGCTGAGAAAGATGGAAGATGATGACAGCCACTGAGAACCAGATGATCGCAGTAGTAAGCATATGCTGAGTGAGAATCTCCGGGGAATTCTGTTTTCCAGAGAACTTCATTGCAGTCACGGCATTTAGTACCTTTTTTTCTTTTTTTTTTTTAAGGATTTTAAAAACATTTTATTTGGAAACTCAACTCTGGCCAGATTTCCGTTCAGTTTTAACTGGATAGAGGGAGGGATTGAAATGAAAGGCTCCTTATTCTGATGGTGGTTTTCCATATATTAACATGTTCTATAGAATAGCATGTAATGGGGCAGGAAGTCACGTCTGCATGACTGAGGACACACTGGTTACTAAAACAAACATGATTTTCATTGTGCCAAAAATAAAACAAATGTTCAATACATGAGGCTAATGATTGCATCTGTGGTGCTCAGAAAAACTTACCAATTATGAATTTTTTTTAATTCTAGATGCTTAATTTGTTATATACACTTGCCTTTTTCTTCTCATCATTGAGTTTATGTTGAAGAACCACGATTAAACACTCTTACGTTTGATTAGCTGGGGTTGCCTTCTGTCAGAGTGGCTGTTTGACAAATTTCCCTGGCATAGTTTCTTCTCGCTACTCTTCTCTGCCAGGCTACGTTTCCTCCCACATAAAAAAAAGAAGCTTCAGTAGAGATTTCTCTCTGCCAAAGTTAGAAATGCCAAGTCTCTCTCAGTGCAGAATTAATTGCAGCACTACACTTCCCTGGGGATTGCTTACTTTGTCATATATATGTAGAAAATCAGATGAAATATTTAAATCAAACTATTTTACTCAACCAAGAAGCATCAAGAATGCGCCCATATCTGGGCCTGGTTCTCTGCTAATGGTAAAGGCTACTTGATGATCCTCCCAAAAGGAACATCAGTGAAATAAATACAAATCAGTTGAATCTTTCAAAAACAGATTCTGTAGAATCCACCAAGCTCCATCTTGATGACAACGAGTACAATGCATTGGTTTAAAGATTGGTCTGGGAATTCTCAGTTAATTCCTATACATCTCCCAAGGAATAGAGAAGATTTGGCAAAAGTCATTAAGGAAACTTGGGAAAAACATCATCATCATCATCATAAAAGCACTAGTTGGAACAATGTCAGGTAGGATGAAAGCATTCATTAAAAACTAAGGTTTCTGGTCAGATTAACAAAAAAAAGACTTTGTAGTTTTAATTGTTTTGTTATAATTTTGGTTTTTAAAGAAAAAAAAGTTTTCCTTATGTTCTTCATAAAACCAAAACAGTTTCCTGGCTTTAAAAAAAAATGCATGAAACATTGAAAATTAGTAAGTGGGGCCAAATTTGTGTGCATGCGTGACATCACATCACCCCCTGAAACAACTAGGAAGAAGAACGACCATTCAGGGGTGTGTCCTGAAAGGTACTCATCATTGAGCAGGCAGGGTCTTTCTGGATGTCATGTTTATAGAGAACCAGCTATTAATCTCTGTCTGTATATATTTGAACACTGATTTCCAGGTGATTTTTCTCCTGTTGCATTGTATGACTGGGTCGCCATGCTGCCTCCTTCCAGGTCCCTTCTGTGAGATATCCTAGTTAGAAGAGGGACCTGCAAGGTGAAAAATGTGTGCCTTAGCTTCTGTGGCTGGATAGGGAATTGAAAGAGATGAAATCTATGGGCCCTCAACAGAAAGTGCTTTGTTTTTCCAAATGTTACAGCACTACAAAGTGTCTGTCACTTTGATGCATTTGATTGTAAATATTGAATGTGCTTATAATCTTTCTCCAGCTATCTGTGGGAATATAGGATAATCCACAATGTGCATTTGGAGATTGTTTATATTGCTTAACAAGAGACTGGCTAGAATGTGTGTGTGTTATGCTACTGAATATTTTACTTACTGGCCGAAGTGTTAAATTAAAAAATTAACAGAACTCAATTTTGATAACTGTGCGGTGGATGAGTAAAATTAATAAACTTAATAGCTTTACATACTGATCCTTATTTTAATCAATTGTAGGACAGTATGAGAGAGAGAACAATTTTAACAGGAATTTCTGCAATAAATATACTTTGGGAATTCAAGTGAAATTGCGTCACAAGCCGGTTTCATCCGAATGTCACTAGTACATATTCTTTAAGTTGAAACATTTAGTAGGATGTTGCTTTCGTAGAAAAATTTTACCCGGTTTGTGAGATTTGCATGGCAAACCTCCATCTGGTTTGGTTTTGTTGCTGCAAGGAGGTAGGGAGAAGCCATTATAGCTCATGTAAGACTCCCCAGGGTGTTGGAGGGGATTAGATGCCCATCAGTTTGCTTTTTAAAATGGCTTACATCATTACCATCAGCTGCCACTGGTTAGCGATTTCACTCGTTCGCAATTCTACCTTCAAATTTATTTTTTTTATTTCTCTTTATAATACTGAGTCATTTAAGTCAGTTTAAAGTTAGGAAGTCTATTTCTGCTAGGTCAGTGACTGTCCATGCACCTAGAACATTTTGTTGTTTTCTTTTAAAAAAAAAGAAAGAAAATTTTATCCTCTTTTCAAACTAAATTTGAAACTTTTAATTGTTTGGCATATTCCGATGCCTAACATCTTGGTGAAACTCTGTAGCACTCTCCCTGATGCTTCAGCATCCCTAAATACGGATTCCACAACTGCACAGAATATTTAAGGTGAAGGCAACGATAATAAAACTCCCTTGATTGCAGGGGTTGAGTTTGTGTGTGTGTGTGTGGGTCAGTACTCTCTTACTCTAAATTTATTTTAATTCTACCAACTGGTAAATTTCTGACAAAAACATTACTTTTTGTATACTGATTAAAAGTAAAATTATAATAAACTATGCTTACATGTTTGTTTTAAAAAAAAAAAGCCTATTTAGTAACATTAAGGTAATTATCGTGCATGTGAGTTATATTGTTTGAATATAGCTGTTTATTATTTGGAGTGACTACAGAACTTTCAACCATTAGCCTTTCCTAGTCTGCACATAAAACTTTACAGAAATGGAAGAAATGTAGAACGTCAATTATTGATTACTACCATAGATTTAAGGAAATGCTTTTAATTCAATAAAACAGTTTTTTGTGTATCATTCCGCAAAAATAAAAGAAAAACAAAAAAGTAATTAAAGATTTTTCTTTAAGATGTATTTTTTGTTACTTTATTTTTTAAAAAAAAAACCAGTCTTCAGTGTGCTTTTTTTGTTTTTAATGCAGAATTCCCGATAACTCGCTTGGTTGGGGTTTTTTGTCGACTTGGAATTACCTGAGTGCTTTCCTTTGTTCAATAGAAACGCTTTACGCAGCCTGTTTTGTTCTTCACATTAAATTGGCATTAATAAGCAACGACTGTAAATATAGTGCTTCGTTTGTTGTCCCTTGAAAAATAGGCCATAGTGGCATCCTGTCTCCCCCACCCACCCACCTTTCATAGTTCATCGTTTTTGTGTGCAAGATCAAAGCGAACTGAGGCAGTACATCATCCGCAGCGCAAAACAGGAGACAACTCTAAGATTTTAGAGTACTGCGAAGTTACAACTGAGCGATCTTTGTCCGAAGAAAGATTTTCTTTTTTTTTTTTCAAAAGCAAAAACTCTTAAAGAATTCTCCCCAAAATGAGCTTTTTAAAAAGCGTTGCAACAATAATACGGATGGCAATTCTCCTTATAAGTGGCTTCGCAGAGTTACCAACATACTGCAGAATGATTACTTGTGGGAGTAGTGTAAAATATTTTTTTTTTGTTGTTGGTTTTTTTTTTTGTGTTTTTACCCTTTAAATTTCTGCTGCTGTTTGTTTTATCCAGAGTAAAACTTAACTTTTGCTATATCTCTCTTTGGAGTTTTTCTCTACTCTCAATGTTTGACATCATTATTTAGGTGAGCAGAGAGAGAGAGAGGAGTTATCATATAGTTATGCACTTACTGGGATTTTCGAAAAATGAGTAATGATATCAGAGAAGGATAATATATATATATATATACTTATTAATGCTTGTATTAATCCGGTATCCTGATATGACTTCACTTCCGGCGCTGTGACGTCACAACGGATTTGTGACCTCTGGAGCCGTGTTGTTTTCTTTTGTTTCGATGTCAACTTAAAAATTTCCCTGGCACAAAAGGAAAGAAGTGCACCTAATGGCCATGTCCTGCCTCAGTTCCATAGATAAGTAAATTAGCGATTTAGTCAATTGTTCCGAGAAATCTCACTGGCAAACTCGAAATATTCAATTAACAATGACAGGATAAAAGAAGATAAATTCGAGAGATAATATAATTACCACCTTAGAATTTTCTAATTTTGTTTGATTAAGTTTAATTAAACCTGCTAAATTTGCATAACTGCTGAATTAATTATATATATAAATTGCAACTTCTAACACCCAGACACTTGGAAAACGTGTGAATATTTATGAATAAGGAAATGAATTTGAAACAGCTTTTGTTCTGATTCGATGTTTTGTGTACCTTCGTAGCTCTACTAGGTGTGTGCCGGGGGGGGGGGAGATGGTGCGAACCTGGATCCCTGCGAAGGGGGTGGTGGACTGTTTCCGTTCGCCAGCCGGTAAAGTGGGATTAAACCTGGCACTCCGACTTATTCCTCCCAAATCTAAAACAAACTAAAAAAAAAAAAACTTTAGCAAAGATTGCACCCTTGTGGCACAGGACAGACAACGCCGTCTATCGGGCAGCCGCGGCACTAGACGCCGGTGCGCGACACAACCAGAAAGATGAGAGCAGGAAAAGCATTTTGAAAAGTCGGCTCTCCGAAGCCAAACTTGTCACGTGGTACGTTAAAATATCAAGGGAGAGCACTCAAAGACTGAGCGGAAAGTATATATGCGGCACATTAATTATTTTAAGTCAGCTCTCAAAGACTTGTGGAATTTTAATTATGAAATTCAGCACTCAAACAGGTGACAATAGAATTTTCGACTTGGCTGTGTATTATAAATTTAATTATTTTTTTTATTTTTTTTTTTTACAAAACAGATTTTTTTTTATTTTTTTTTTTACAAAACAGATTTTTGACACAATAAGTTTTACTTATATTATTTCTCTTTATTGTTCAATTTTAATTACTAATCAAAAAGCAGCGATTTCTACAAATCTCCTTTCAGTATGATCTGGTCTAGAAGCCTTTTTATTATTATTAAATGACGATAATGCAAGCATAGAATCGAACTGAATTAATTTTAAAGTATAAATGCAGGAAGGAGTTTAAGATGGTTCGGCCAAGACCGGCTTAAGGATTTTAGGCGCTCTTAAGACTCACCGTTTTAATTTTTTTTTTTTTTCACTTATTAAGTTTCTTTATTTCTACATTATTTATTTATTTTTTTTTTTTGTGGCGCCCCAGGCGACCCGTCCAGTTAGCCGGGGCCTTGAGCGCGGCCCCGCAGTTCGTGTCCCGTTCTCTTGACATGGCGGGATTACCATTTCGTCAGTTAATAGGTGGCCTGACGAAGGCGAGAAATCGAATGAAGGAAATAATATAGGCGTAAAATTAACGCATTTATAAAAGAATTTCCTGTACATTTTTCCCACGTTTGCTCAAACCCATCTTTTAGACGTGAAATAAAATCTTCTTAAAAATGGGCAATGCGTCTTTAAATATCGTTCATTGCTATGATGGGGTAGTGTTGTTGTATTCAGCCCTTCCTCCGGGTGTCATTTGAAAGTCTCTAGTATGCGTTCTTGTTGTTGCCATGGCGCACTAAACTAAACTTTATACAGTACAGGTGTGTAGGCGGTGTGTGCGTGCGCGTGTCGCATGTGTGTGTGTGTGTGTGTGTGGTATTTTATCCAAATGCAAGTTCGGCATGATAGCAGTAAATTATCGTTCATTTGTACAAATGCCAACAGCAGTTCTCATACCACCCATCAATAATAATAATAATATTCATGTATACAACAACAAAACAAATGATAAACAAACCAGAAGGGCGAGTAAGTAAAGTGTTCAAACGATTTATTTCTCTCCCAAGAAAGCACCGAAGAAAGAATCGTTTCGTTTATCGAACAAATGGATACGGAACGAAGGAAAAGATTAATGTACATCACCAACAAAGGTACTCTATTCGCATGAAACAAACAAATGCGGGTCAAGATTTCCAAGCTTGCTAAAGGGTTAAAAAAATTTTTGAGATATTCCACGTAACAAATTAAAGAATTAATTAATTAATTAATTAATGTGATTATCATTTTTTATTTTATGCTAAAAAACTCGAGAGAGATGGAGAGAAAGGAGGGAGAGAGAGATGGAGAGAGAGAGAGAGAGAGAGACACTCCTAGAGATGAAAGAGGAATGACGTCACCTTTTATAAAGATATAACTCAGTGGGCGGCAGCCATTTTGCAAATTTTTTATAATTAATGCGCGCGGAAATCCTCGGTGGGGGGGGACCTCAAACCGTGCTAAGAAAAACCGCTCCCGCAAAATTCAGAGAGGAAGACAATGGGTCGCGAATGCGATTATAAATTCACGCCGGACACGACCGGGGGCACTTCCCCCCCGACCGGACTATGTTGTCGGCGCAGTGACTATCGGTGTCGGGTGTGAGGCGGCCCATCCTTTCTTCGCGGCACTGTGAACGAGAACATGTCTTTTGATTCATTCGAAAAGCATCGGTAAGAATTCGCTGGTAACCCCCGTCCCCCGCCTGCTCGCTGGTAACGTGCAGGTGTGGTGCGGAAGGCGCGGTTTCGGCTTCTGGCGGTGCGCGCGCGGGGGGGAGAACGGGGGCGCTGGAGTTTCTGGGAGGCGCATCAAAAAAAATTTTTTTCCCCCCCTTCTCTCTCCTCGGGAGCCGCCGCCGCCGCCATCTTTCTTTCGCCGGCCCAACATGGCGGCCATTTGCACGTGTGGGCCCCATATGGGTTTTTTACCCCCACTCCTCCCCGACCGACCCGTGTTTTCGAATATTCTCCGAGTTTCGAAATCCGCATTCCCTCTCGGCAGTGGGCCCCGCCTGGGGTTGGGTGGGGGGGGCAGCTCTTAGGGATCATTCCGTCGGATACCAGTTCGAGAGTTTGGCTGGAATTTGTTGTTCTTTTTTCTTTTCTCTCTCTCTCTCTCTCTAATATATTTCGTGTTGTTAATCTTTAGACCGGTTTTCTCTGTTCTCTCTCTTCTCTCTCCCCTCACCACCCCCTTTCCCTCTCTCCCTCCCCTCCCTCTCTCTCTCTTTTTTTTTTCATTTAGTAGTTTTTTTTTACAAAAAAAACCAAAAAAAAAAAAAAAACCAACTAAATCGGCGTCGCGAAATAATAATGAACGACTGTTTCCGAGATCCGCCCGGAGGGGACCAGGAGGGGGTGGGGGCTTCTATTTCAGACCCGATGGGAGTCGGTGTTACACTTCTAACCTCTCCCCCCCCCCTCTTGACTGCCAGGAATTCTACCCATTTTTTACTATTGTTCTCGTCGACGCGATACCTTTTTGTTTCGCCCCCCTCCCTCTTTTCCCCCCCTCTCCTCCTCCCCTCCTCCTCCTCAGAATGTAATGTTTCATACTTTCTAAATCGACAGCTAGGCCCTGGTGGTGGTGATGGTTGGTGGGGGGGGTCATGGAGTACGTTAGGAATTACGCAGATTGCAGAGAGGGGGGTCATGGGGCTGATATGTACCCTGACTGAATTGTACTTATATATATATTTTATTTTTTTTTTTTTTTAATTTACTTTCGCTATCTTATAGCTGATCTCGGAAGTCGTCGTTCTGAGAATCCGTCTACGCAGAATCATGGTGGTTAAGTGCAAAAAAAAAAAAAAAAAACCATAAGTGATAATAGAAAAGCTAAGTGCAAAAGTTTCGCAATCTCTAATGATGTGCCTCGGGTATAAACCAACCAACAAACCAGGCCAGATTGTTTAGTACAATTTTTTTTTTTTTTTTAAAGCTGTAGATTTATTTCATTCCATCCGGAGGGCTAAGTCATCGTCCATGAGTTGTTAGCTTCTCCTTTTAACCCGCCGCTGCTGTTGCTGGATCTCTGCCCAGGTCTGCATTTAACACTTATTAACTAGCTGCGTGTTAGTGTGGGGTGGGGGGGTGTGTGTTTGGGTTATCAGTCACTTGTGTATTAAGCATGGTTTATGTTTGGGTGATTTTTGTATCACTAAGATCCTTCTAATTTGTTTGATCAAATGTAGAAAAGAAATTAACCTGTTATGGAAATCTACAAATGTTGAAGTGGTAAACCAGTAACATTGCCCATCTATCCATATCTCTCTGCTTAGGCCAGTTTAACTTTGCAAACCTTTAGCAGAAAGTTGCTGATTTAAAGTGGGGGAGTCGGAATGCTCGCCATTACTCGCTGGTGTTTGTTCAGTTCCATCTTGACTTCTCAGTTCTGCTTATATTTTCTACAGTCCAGCATGACTTACACTGGTCAATAACAGACCAATTTATAAAGCTTTTACGTGTTAAAGTTTCTTTCTAAAATGAACATTTCTTAAACCTTACCCAGTAAAATACCACTACCTTTGATTATATTTCTTCTAAGCTTGCATTAGCACTGTTTTATTAATAAGAATTTTATTGGAGGGCATATAAATATTACATCTTTGTTTATCAAGATAAGTATGGGTGTCATTGGTTGAAGGGGAATAACTCAACATATGTTAAAGCAACTTTAAAATGCTTAATGGAACTAGTTTTCTGAAGTCTATTTTATTTTTACACTGCTTTGAATAATGATGCAAATACAGAAGGTTAAGATAGTGGCACACTTGCACTCTATTTAGCTGGTAAACTTGCTTTTTCTGCTTGTTGCATAGCAATGAAATACAAATCTCTTTTTTAAATTTTTTTTTTCTAATTTATTCCAAATGACAATCTTTCTAACTGGTGTTGTGTGTGTGTCTAAGATTGTATTTTGAAAAAGTATCCACATTTATAAACAAGTAAAAGAAGTCCTTGTAAATTGTAGCACTTGACTCCTGTCTTGAGAATTAAGTTCTAAGGCAGAAGATTTGTGTGAATACATTAGAAATTAAAACATTTATGTATTGGTTATGAAATTCTTGTTCTTGTAAAGATATGAATAAATAAAGGGTAACAATTTTTGTAACTCTCTAGTGCTTGTCCTAATTTTGTGAGAATCTGTTGTACAAATTTTGCTTTCTGGTTGAAATCTTGACAGTTGCAAGGCATGACTTTTTAAAGAAATGATTATTCAGATTATATAATTTTGTAGCTTAACAAGGGGCAATATTTGTGGTTCCTGAATAAAAGGCTGATTCTTTTAGTCTTAGAACTCAGTTGCTTACACTAGTGGTTATGAAACTAAGGGAATGGGATCAGTTTGTGAACCTGACCAATATTGTGATTAGGTGTTATCCATGTATCCTGTGATATTTTTTTTTTATATATAAAAAAATTGTTTTTACCCATTGTTGCATGATTAGGTCTGGCTTGGCTAACACCTATGGATCGCATGATTAGCCACCAAAGTATGTCTGAAAATGTTACTGCTGTACTATTGTGTAATGTCTTATGTGGGGTACCTCCCTTCCCTTTGACTGACACAAATGTGAAATCAGCAATATGGAAAAGGAGTTGCATGATACATTTTCTATTGGGCAAATAATTTTGCAGCAATCAGTGCATAAGTTGGAAATTTTTTAATGATCACAATATATAGATGGCCCTTTATTTTCATGCATAGTCTTATGATTGTTGATGTGTGTGTGTGTTTAGGTATATACATCCACTGTTTTCCATGGAAAAAAAGTCTAGTGCATTGCCTGCACTCTCCTATACCAAGCACCACCAACATTCCAGCTCCCAAATCTCAAATTATTGTTCTGTGGCCTGGAATGCAGGAATTACTTTTATCCTATAAAAGTCACAGAATGGTTCTGCATAAATAACTTTGCACCTGGTTCAGTTAGCCAAATGAAAAGGAAATGTTCTGAAATAAAAGGAAAATCATTCACTCCCATGAGGTAGTTGGTGAAACTTCATCCTGTGCAGGCACAAATAATAGTAGAAGCAGGGGGATCCACTCCACAACCAAAAGGAGTTTTGCAGCTGTTCCTAGAGAGTAGTACACAGAGGGGGGGGGATCTTTCTTGCCAGAATGTGATGTCTTTGGTTGCTGGGGATATGCCTGACACTTTTCTCTTGGTGGGCTACCCTATATATTCAGCATAAAATTTTTACGTGATGTTGGTCTTTTGATCAACTAGTCTCTTTTAGGATCAACACCAGATTTGTTGCAGATGTTGCTGGTACCAATTCAAATTTTTGAATCTCTAATGTCATGACATTTTGACACTTCCCCATGGTGGTTTACTACTATGAAAGCCTTTATCTCAATGTCCAGTGTGGTTGCATGCCTCTGCATTTGTGCAGCATACTAGTTGGTCTCTGCATGTGGTGGAAAAAAATTTCTTTGGGACTAGTCAAGCTGGGGAAACACTGGTACATTAGCTGGCTGGAGACAATCTGAACTCCACCAAAACTTCTTGCCATCTTTGTGGTATGCACTCTCAAAGCCTCTATATTATAGGTGAAATGTGATCACTACAGCGGACCTGGCACAGGTAGGTACACTTCTGCGGTAAAAGAAAGTGATAATGTGGTAGCTTTCATCAAATGACTTATTACAGCCAGCTTGCTGGCCGGTTTAGTTCTGAGTTTCCATGGAAACGATTAATGGATGTCAGAGAAAAAGATTTGGAACTGTTGGTTTACACCTAAGAAGAATTGTTTTTGGGGGGGGGGCTTTTTTTTTAAAAATTACTTAAGCGCAAGTTAATATTGCATTCTGCTTGTAAAGAAGATAGATTTTTTTTGTCTAATTTAAAAATTGTATTTTTCTAAAATTAATTTTATTGCTCTTAAATGATCTGGTGAGAAAGTAAGGTAATGGTGGTTTTGTGAATGAAGGGAGCTCAAAAGGTGGTGTGATTTGATGTCAACACCAAAACCGGTCTCTGGCTTGGTGAATGGCACTTTAAAGTTTTAAATAAATTATCCAGATGATGGCCATAAGCCAGTGAATCAACGGTGCTTTGTTTCTAATAAAGTGTGATTTGATCATGTGACTAGAAAAATTACATCTAGTTTGATATGTGAGACTTGGCGCTTAACCATTCAGAGTTTATTTTAATTCACTGGGGCATCACAGCAATTGCTAATGTGCTGTGTCTAGGGATTTCGTAGCAACTGTGCAAGACTTAATGCACTGACATTTGATTACAGAGCTGTGAATTGTTTTGCAGATCTAGTGGTAATAAAGATGACAAGCCAGTTGATCAATACTCGTCTGATGACTTCATCGAAGTAAGTGTTTCCTAAGTTTGGCTGAACCAAGATGTCTGTGGTTAAATGTTTTTGGCTATCAGCATAAAAGTTGAGTCAGTCCTTTAAATTGTTTATTTTTGTTTGTAAATTTGCAGGAATTTAGATTGTATAACTGGATGAAACAGTATTTAGGTAAAGCGGGATGAGTTTGTGATGAGGTTTTTCAAATCTCGAGTAATAAAGTAGTATAAAACTACACTGCATATACGAAAATGTCCATTTGCTTCTGAACACTGGGAATAACAATGCATACCTACACTAATAATTTTTGCAAGTATCCTTAGTTGTCAGCATTCTTAGTAATTCAATGACTAGTGTAGCTGGCAACTGCTCTACTGCTCTTACAGGTATTTATTTTAATCCAATTTTTATAAAAATTGTATTGTACTAATTTTTCGAATACCCAGAGGATTTTATTCATACACTAAATTTATTAGGATATGTAGATAAACATGTCTAAAGAATGTTTTGCAATGTGATTGATAAGGAATTGCTTTAAGTTCATGATATAATGAGGTGAGGAGCCATTTCCTTCCTTTGTCCACCAGTAGTCCCTAGTTTGCAGAAGCTGTTCGTAATGCGGACTGATTTCAGCCCATGCGCCATGGTAAGGAACAAGTGCCATAACTACTAGACTAACTTATGGATAGTCATAATAATTGCTTTAATGAAAAAAATTGGAAGCAGACTACAGAAGTTGACTGCTGGAACGTTTGCTGATTGGGTGAGCAATTTACTGTTAATGCATTCAGTAATTATTTTTATTCTTTTCAATCCTCCCCATTTCAAAATGCCTCCTGTAAAGTCATGCCAGTTGTGCATGACAGCTTTTAAGCTGAAAGAAGTTGAGTTATCTTGCACAGGAAATATGGTGTTGGTGAGAGAAAGGAAGAATACATAACGGACTACAAAAAAGTTTCAGAAAATCAACTTGGTGCCTTTGTGCTTTTTTTTTTTACTCTAGAATAGTTTACTGAGGAAATACTAGATTAAAGAAAATGCATACAGGCATCCCCTGTGTTACGAGTTGCGGAATTTTGCTCTTATAGAATTTGTAAATTATGACCAATAATTTCGTCGGCCTTAAGGAAATTTGGGTAAATTTTAACAATTTTTTTTTTTGTTAAAAATTATAATTTTGGTGTTTGCTACTGCCAAGCGTGACGTCACTCCCAGGCCTTTCGTTTGACACGAGCAATCATGTAGACACTTGTGTGGTTTATCAAATTTTACCGAATTGCTCTGATTTCCTCCATTAATTGACATGTGCCAAGTACTTAAGAACAGTGTAAAGAGAACACCCAGTTAAAACCAACAAAAAAGCAAAATCTACTTCAGGGCTATGAAACCCATTTGGCGGCGGTGGAATTATGTTTCAAGTTCGAATAGGTGTCGTCAGTTCTTTTGTGTTTCGATTTAGCTGATAACAACCGATACTACACTTTGATCTTTTCTCCTATTGTCAGTCCCAATTCAGTTGGTCCTAAATTGTGTTGCGATCTTATTACACTGAGAAGCTTACACTTTTGTTATCGCTGCAAAAGGAAACAAAATATTTTTTCCTGAGTGATCAAACCGAATCATGTTTGTCCACTCACGCGGCGGTGTTTTCTCTATGAAAAGTCCTGCACTCCATTGTTTACATCTGGTGTACGCACATGTTTCTTGCCCCAATAGTTGCATTTAATACACCATAATGCAGGCTAACTACTCATTAAATACTGTTAGTTGCATTGGCGATTTTCAATGTACAGTACAGTGCATCACCCTTATTCAAGGTGACTGGAAAGAGGCCATCAAGTGGAAGTGACTGCAGTAGTGCCAAAAAAAAGCCACAAGGGCATTACATTGGATATTAAACTTGATGTTTTTAAGGTTTGATGCTGGAGAAAAGCTTAACCAGATTGCTACTTAAACAGTGGAAACAATCCGTGATGATAAGGACAAAATTAGATCAAGTGCTCAAGCGATTACTCCATTAACTGCTTGAACCTTGTATTTTCATAGAAGTGATGTGATGGTTAATATGGAACGACTCCTGAGAGAGTTTAGTCTGATCTTCAATCCAGACAATGTACCACTAAACACTATGGCCATTCAACAGAAAAGTTTGTATAATGATTTGCAGGAAGAGGAAGGTGCGTCTTCTGAGGCAAAACCTTTTCTGGCTGGTTTGAAAGGTTTGAGGCCTTAATTTACACAACAAAAAAATGACAGGTGATGCTGCCAGTGCTGATACAGATTCTGCTCAAAAATATCCTGATGAGCTGAAGAAAATTATTGATGAAGGCTACACACCAGAACAAGTGTACAATGTTGATGAAACTGCTTTTCTGGAAGCACATTCCTGCTAGAACTTTTATTTCCATTGAAGAAAAATCAGCAGCAGGCTTTAAAGCATCCAAAGATCGCTAACATTTCTTGTGGGAGGAAATGCTTCAGGTGACATGAAATTAAAGCCACTACTTGTGTATCACTGAAAGTCCAAGAGCTATCAAAGGCTCTGCCAAGTCTAATCTACCTGTGATTTGGCATTCCAATAAGAAGACTTGGATGACTCACCCTTTTCCAAGACTGGTTCACTAACTGTTTTTGTCCTGCTGTAGAAAAATATAGTGCCAGGTGTAACATATCTAATAAAGCGTTGCTCTTAGACAATGCACCAAGCCACCTAGTAAATTTAAATGATCTTTCTGATAATGTGAGAGTTGAGTACATCCCCAAAAAAACAACTTCCTTTTTACAGCCAGTGGATCACTGTGATAGCTAACTTTAAGGCATACTATCTAAGAAGAACTTTTAAGCAGCTCATAAAAGCAATTGATGGGGAGGATAAATCTACAATTAGGGACTTCCGGAAAACGTTCAACATCTTGGATGCTGTGGATAATATAGCCGAGTCATGGGATGAAGTGAAAACCTCAGCTATGAATGGTTCTTGGAAAAAGGTGACCAGAGTGTGTCCATGAATTTAATGGTTTTTAATAAGCTGAAAGTCTACAGCAAGTTCAACAAGACATTGTGACACTTTCAAATAATGTAGGCTTTGAAGTCAGAAAATGATGTGGCTGAGTTGCTAGAGTCCCATAGAGAAGATTTGACTAATGAAGATCTGATGATGGAACAAGAGGATATAGAATCTCCACCCACCCCACTTCAGTTGACAACAAAGGATATGGCTAAAGGGTTTGCACTAATAGTGGAAGGTCTGCAAATCTTTGCTGATAATGACCCCAACCGTGAAAGGAACATCAAGGTTGCAACTCAGTTCCTACACTGAGCTGTACAAGGTGTGCCTTAAACATCAAACAACTTTGGATGAGTTATTCACCCCCCCCCCCCAGAGCAAAGCCTAAAGCAAATGATGATTTACAGGGTAGAGCAGAAGAGAGTAGTGCCCCTCCCTCTCCCTTCCAATAACTCCCTTTGCACCACCACCACCACGTGCAGCAGTCAACAACTTTTGTGGTGAGTACAGTACAATATTTTTATTTATTCCAACTATTTTATGTACTGTTTTGTATGTGCTTATAAATGTTTATTTTCATTTTGCCTGAAAAAAAATTCCTTAGGAATGTTTCTCCAGTTTCATAATGGAAGTCAATGGGGAAAATAGGTTTTGCATTAAGGAATTTCACAATACGGTCAATTTTCCAGGGACACAACCCTTCCGTAACGTGGGGGATGCCTATATTGACATTCTCAGATTTGCATTGATCTGCAGTAAATACTGCATCTTGAAAATTGGCATGCCTTCTTTTTTTCCTTAGAGCAACTGGGATGAAGTTGTTGAGACTTTTGATGAGATGAATTTGCGTGAAGATCTACTAAGAGGAATATATGCTTATGGTTTTGAGAAACCTTCACTCATCCAACAAAGAGCTATTGTACCGTGTATTAAAGGTAAGCTATTTGATCTTATTACATCACGTTTTTGTTCCTTGTGGTGTTTGGAAAATGTGCATTTAATAAGCATCACAATAGATTTTCGAAGAGTGGTTTGGCAGAGAATTATTTAAGGCTGGGCAAGCAAACACCTCTAATGAAATTTTACTTTATTCTGTTTTTCTGCTATTAGATCTTACCTGTCAGTCAGATTGAGATGTGTTTAAGTTTTTTTGTTTTTTAAATTATTTTTTAAAAGGACGAGATGTAATAGCTCAAGCTCAGTCAGGAACTGGCAAGACAGCCACTTTCTCCATATCCATTTTGCAGAATCTGGATGTAAATCTGAAAGAATGTCAGGCTTTGGTTTTGGCCCCAACTAGAGAATTGGCTCAGCAGGTAACTTTTTCATTTTTTTTTTTTTTTCCTATTACTGATGTTTCATTAATTCATACTGTCTTGAGAAATCTATCAGCAAGTTTATTAGGTGTGGCATAATCACTGTCATTTTTTACACTATCCACATTTAATACAGTGTTAATAGTCACTTAGTTTGCACATCACAGGAGTCGTTTTCTTGCAAATCTCTCAAAATTGTTGATTAAACCTTTGGCATAGTATAAGAGAATTACCACCTGCAAGTTTTTGGGAGGAAACACTGAAACCTTCAAACTCCTGAATAACTAGAAAACCTTAGCCACTTTTTAAGGGATGTGGCTGTACACTTTTGCTTATCACAAGCAATTTACTACAGCACTTGCATGGGTAACCACTGTGACACACAAGGCAGACATTTTCAAAATAAACACATTTCGTATGCATTGTGTATCTGTTGGGAGTTAGATTTTCATTTTTTACCAAGTTGGAAAACTTGCTGAAGGTTAAACTTAAGTGAACGGCCATCAAGTTCTCACAAGTTTCACCAATCTTCAAATCTATGTGAAACTTATATTTTCAACCAAAATTGGCTTAGAAATAAACACTGTTGCTATGGCTTTCCTGGAACCGTTTTTAGTTTAAATATTTAAGAGCAGCTTTTAAAACTGGATGCAGGTTTGGTTTCAAATTAGTTTAGTCAGTGTGGGTGCTGATAACTTGATTTTGATAACTGATGATACTTTCTGTTTCTAGATACAAAAGGTAGTTCTTGCCCTTGGTGATTATTTGACTGCCCATTGCCATGCCTGCATAGGAGGCACAAATGTTCACGAGGATCGGGTCATCCTTCTAGCTGGCGTTCACATTGTTGTTGG
Organism: Nautilus pompilius; assembly: GCA_018389105.1. Taxonomy (NCBI): domain Eukaryota; kingdom Metazoa; phylum Mollusca; class Cephalopoda; order Nautilida; family Nautilidae; genus Nautilus; species Nautilus pompilius. The sequence continues at coordinate 22,862 of JACATO010000649.1, read as the reverse complement.
AACTCCAGGGCGAGTATATGACATGATCAACAGACGAAGTCTAAGTAAGTATTTATGCAGTGGCACAACTAATCTAGCGAGACTGAAAGTTGCTGTTTAATTTTTAAAAACTAGTCTTTTTTGCCTTTTGTATTAATTCACAATGTTTAAAGGGTTTCAACTTAAGAATTTTTCCAGAAAAGAATTTAATGCTAACTGACACCAAAGGTCATTTTTAGTTTATTTGGTAGGATCAGCTTGTAGATGTCTTGGCAGGAAATCATCAGATTATTAATGTTTGATTCAGGTTCTTTTCCAACTGCAGTCTATTTCAATTCTTGAGTATTCTTGCATGTGACATATTGATCTTTACTGCAGATATGGTAGTTTTGACAATAACCATCATCAAAAATATAGGCAGAGATGGGTAAAAAGGAAAGATCATCAATATTAAAGAAACTTTCCATGACAGTCAGTTGTAAACACTTGCAAACTTTTTCCAGTGTGTGGCCAGGTGGTGTGAGAGTTTTGACTAGTTGATGAAAGCTAGGGATTGCCAATATGCACATTCCTCCAGGCATGGCAATAATAATAGCCTTTATTATGGCTTTTGTCAAACCAGTCATCTAGTACTTATATCTGAAAAATATTTTGCATGCAGTGTTAACTTGTTGATGCTAAATGTATTCCAGTTGTAGTCGAGGGCATGAGTTCGATTCCCTTAGATGGGTGACGGGACCAGTTTTTGTATTTTAAGTCAACGTGATCAACTAAATTCTTTGGAGGTTTCAACACTTTTCATTTCCTGAACACTCAAATTATTTGATGGAAATTTACAACTGTGGGATTGTTGGAATTGATACAATAAGCAGACGTTAATTTTAGATCATAGGTGCTCTTAACATTTTAATGAATATTCAAGAAATGCCAGGGATCAGTAATGTTCAAAGGTTCTTTTATCTGAGATGTTTGTTATAGCAGAACTTAATGTACCATTAAATCTTTTAGGATAATTACAACGTGCTTTCTGTGTGTTTACAATGACAGTTTTTGGTTTTATTATGAAGTGCCACTTTGTTGAAGAATTTTATTTCATATCTTTCTCTCTCTCTCTCTCTTTTGTTAGAAACAAATAATATTAAGATATTTGTTCTTGATGAAGCTGATGAAATGTTGTCCAGGGGATTCAAAGACCAGATATACAATGTTTTCAAACACATGCCAGAAAGTATTCAGGTAGGTAGGTATTGCTACCATTAAATAAAATGGTGCACTACTGTGTGTATAGCTTATAAGTATTTATTCTAAGATAATGCTGTACAAGACTATTACATTTTTATTATCTTAATGAAATTCTATTAAAATTGCATCAATTTAGGTGCACATGCACCTAAGAAATTCCTGTTTTGGGGGGGTGACAAAGTTTTAAACTAGTTTTGCTAATAAACAAAAATTCTACAGTTTTAATAGTTACACATCTAGACCTTGATTACAGTGATATAATACAAACCTATGTAAACCCTGTTTGTAACCAGTTCAATGTATGTAACAGTTTCTCTCTTTTTTTTTTTTTTTTTTGGTTTACTGTTGGTGGTAGCTTTTTTGGTCCAAACCATTTCTTGTACTCATCTGAATGGTTATGATTTCTGAGACAGTTATAGTCTCAGTTAACTTCTTAAAGCACTGAGCTGTAGTCTGCTTGCTCTAGTCAAGGAATGAGGGGGCGTCTGGTTTATTGGAAGTGCAAAAGGCTGTTTATGGAAGATGGAGGTACACAAATAATTTGATTTTAACAAATCCTGGTCAGTACTGATAAGAGTAAGAATAAATGACAGAAAATAGTGCAGAGGCTTTCTATATTGTGAAAAATCAGACTTTAATGTTATACTGGTTGCTCACATTTTTAATGTGAAATGTGTATTCCATAATCAAAAAAATTCTAGATTTATTTTTCAGTTCTTTTATCTGTAAGTTATTCTGGGTGTTTTTTTTTTAATTTTTAGATTCTGGGCAAATGAATAATATGTAGACACTGTTTCATGTGCACATCAGTCCCTGTAGTAAATAGAACAAACAAATACTTCTATTTATTTTTTTGCCTGTGGTGATATTCTCAAACTCTTGGCTTCCCATTAGGAATGTGTCAAAAAACTGATTTTATTAATAAACTGATTATCAAAGTGGTTAATTACCAATTAATCAGCAGGCCTTTATTTTAGAGGCAATAGATTGCATGGTATTTGAAACTTACTGGGCTTGACAGCATTAGGGATCAGTTGAAGGTATGGTCTGCAAGCATTGACAGTATTAGTCAGGTGATGCTTCATTTTGAATTTTCTGTGTTGGGAATGTTATACCAGGGTTCTGTTCCACCCAGATGGTAAACTGAAACAAAAATTATGGAGTTGATCACAGTTAATAACTAAGTTTTCTGAACATTTAGACTGCTTTAAAGTTGCAGCTGTCAAAATCTTGTATTAGCAGACAAACTGTTATTTTGATATCCACTTGCATGTTGGCTTGCTGTGTGTTTCTTTGTAAATTTCTTCAGCAAGCATTGGCTTATTTGACTAACATTGTATAGTTTGCTGAGAATTACAGCAGTAGGCAAAACAGTCCTTATATAAGGAACTATTGGCTTTGCTGCTGCTGTTTTTAAGGAAACATTTCATTACAGGTAATTCTTCTGTCGGCTACCATGCCCAAAGAAGTGCTTGATGTCACAACTCGGTTTATGAGAGAACCTGTCAAGATTTTAGTGAAAAAAGAGGAACTGACATTGGAAGGTATCAAGCAGTTCTACATTCAAGTTGAAAGAGAGGTTAGTCTTTCTTTTGGTGTTTCTCTTAACTGGATTTGGACATTTTGGTATGGGTCTCCTTTAAAATTCATTGCTGTTTTCATTGCAGCTATGATATTGGAGGGAGGAAAATAAAAATGGTGGTCTTTTGGGTGAAATTTGAACATTATAATGGTTCCAGTTTCAATTGGACCAGCTACAAGTCCAGCAAATTAGAAGGTTCTGGGCCTGACAGTAGTTGACTCAAATCTCAGAATTGAAAGTAATTTACTGCATAGCTCTGATCTGGGTTAATTGTTTTGTTGTTTTTATGCAGGAATGGAAACTAGATACACTATGTGATCTCTATGAGACTCTAACTATAACACAAGCTGTCATCTTCAGTAACACGAGAAGAAAAGTGGACTGGCTCACTGACAAAATGTTGGGGAGAGACTTCACTGTTTCAGCTTTGGTGAGTAAAACCTGGCTTACGTTGAAAACTTTCTAAAGTATTCGGTGTTCAGAAAATGCTAAACTTTTTTTTTTTTTTTATTAATGCTAATTGTTTGTTTCTTTTGTTTTTTTTTTTTTTTTTTTTAAATAGCATGGTGACTTGGACCAGAAAGAAAGAGACGTGATAATGCGCGAGTTTCGTTCTGGATCTAGCCGGGTGCTGATTACCACAGATCTGTTGGCTAGAGGGATTGATGTTCAGCAGGTTTCTCTTGTAATCAACTATGACTTGCCAACTAACAGAGAGAGCTACATTCACAGGTAAGTTGGTGAGGACAGTTGTAAACAGGTGACATCTTATGCCGAAATTTTTTTGCTACACTATTTTAATACCGTCTGTGCAGTAGGTATTTGTTATCTTCTGTAAATAAGTTATCTGACTGCTAGAAGCAATTATTTAATTTGACTGGATTTTAATGTAATTTTTTTCAAATTAAAACTTTTTGAAAGGGTAGATTATTGGATTGAAAACATGGTATCCATTTGATTTGTGATAGTCATCCGGTAGCTTTTTGGGTGGGGGGGGGGGTTTGCCAGAAATCCATAATTGTTTTAATCACTGAATTGTATTTTTGCACCACTTGCATTTAGATTACTGCTAAGTGTGTAATCAGATTTCTTTTTAGCAGTTACATGCAATATTAGATCTGTCAGAATAGCATTCAGAAAGGCAAATCGTTTGATATCTGTTCTGACAAGTGTCTAACTTCTGGTCTGTCTGCATTGGTGGGTGCTTGTGCTTGATTTCTGATGTTTCTCTTACAGGATTGGCCGTGGTGGTCGATTTGGCCGGAAAGGAGTTGCTATAAACTTTATCACTCAGGATGATGTGCGCACACTTCGTGATATCGAACAGTTTTACAACACATCAGTGGAAGAGATGCCCATGAATGTTGCTGACTTGATATAAACTTTCTTCAGCAGATGAATAAAAAAAATTTTTTTGGCATGGAGATAAAAGAAAAGAAAAAAAAAGATTTATTTGGTACTTTGTCTCTTATAGTGATATTTAATTTTCATATTTTCCATGCAAGACAAAATGATCATAAAATCACAAAGTAAAAAGAAGAAATGAGAAAAAATTTACTTGGGGAGAAGTTTGTAGATGTTTGACTGTAACCTCAACATCTCAACTGTACATTAACATTTCAGTGCGTTTTCTAAACGTACACATTGCAAGTTTAAATTACACGCAGCCTAGTAATATCCCACTCCATTGTTAGAAATGTCATTTTTGCCAAAAACTGTAATCGCTTGTTTTTGTCACTTGCTGTAACATGTGCTGCTCTGAATGCCATCTGCCACTGATTTTCATTGGTTGTGGAGTCTGTCATGACTTTTCATGTAAATCTATGCTATAGCCATTAAAATGATACAGCTGAGATAGTTTGTGGTGTGTTTCTCCTAAAAAGAAAAATAGGGTGGTTGAGAAGGTACATTATAGTATCTATTTGTATTACCTAAAAGCGAGAGTAGTAAGTCTGTTATGTGGCATGGACAATTTGTATTATTATTATTTTAGGATGGAGTACGAAGACTTGTGACTGACTTGACCTGTATGTATTTGAAATAGAATTATTGTATCTTTCTCCGATTTCCGTATATTTTACATTTTGTAACTCTTGTTTATTGTCTGTAGAATTCTAAAATTCATATTTTAAAATTAATGTTACACTGTTGAATCATTTAAGAAAGTAAATTTAAAAAGTCATTCCTATTTTTTCCTTTGGTATGAACTTTAATTTCTCTCTCAATTGCATGGGCAAGGCAAAATTGAAGGGCTGATCCCCATAAGAGTACACCTTTTCTAATATAAATTTTTTTTTATGCATCTCACTTTTGGCTGGTAGTCCAAGTTTAAAAGAAAAGTATTATTCTTTACTGGTAATAAAGAAGTAGATAAACTGAAAATAGAGTAAATTGGCTAAATGGAGTGGTTACCAGCAGGCTGGTGTTAAACGTTTTTTAATGTATTTGTTGGTAGATTGTACTAACTTCATGATAAAGTTGTTGCAATTTGTTCAGATTTTTTCCTTTCACAGACTAAAGCTCTGAAAAATGGATTCTAATAACAATAATAATAAATACTGGCTGTAAACTTAATATTTAATAGGATAATTAGCTTGATACTTTTTATTGTAATTTTCTGTATATTGAAATTGCCTTTCCTATTTTTGCTGGTGGTTGTGTTCTGTTTCCATGTATTATTCCACATCTAGTAATGGTATTTGTATTAAGTATTTCTATTAAACACTAACTACAACCTTAAAGGATGGTATCAGCTAACCCTTCAGTAATTATGCTGCTAGGCTGAGAACCAAATCTAGGGTCGACGACCTTTTATAGATTGTGCTTAGTTTTCTCCCTTAGAACTTTTTGTCTCAAATTAAAGCTTTAACTTTACTTTAGGGTTGATTGTTTTGAAATTTGGCGGATAATGAAGTTTGCTTCAGTAAATTGTGACTTTTAGTAATTTAATTTCCAAAATTGTTTTTTGCTTTTCCTAATGTTAATTACAGTACATTTTTTTCCCCCGTAACCTTCGCAGATTATTGCTCTACCTCTTTACACTGCACAGTTTTTACCTAAGTTGATGATTTTTTTTTTTTTAACACCGTATATACTGAGGTGATAAATCCGACGACAGCCTCTCTAGGAATTGCTAGAGTTGGAAACGTTCAGCTCGCATCTTTGTCGTCGTGCAAGGGCGATAACCCACCCGGTGGGGGCGGGGGGAGGGAGAAACTTCTTTTTTGTGCGATAGGGAGCGCTACCTGGACTCTGCAGAAAAACTTAAGAAATTTTTGTTTTTTTCCGGGTGGAAGCCTGCGTCGCTTCAGTGCCACGGAAATCTGATGTGGATGTTAGCAAGCTTTCGGACAGATAGGGCACTAACCATTCTTCCTCTGGCTGCTCTCTGTAAAGTTGGGGGGGGGTTGCCATTATTAGGTTCTTTCACCCAGCTTTTTACACTGTTATTTCCTTGTCACATCTGAAAGGTTACACGGGTGAACCGGGAAGATTGATTATATTTTCCTACATCACGATATTGCATCTCGTAGTTTTTTTTGGGGGGAGGGGGAGTTCTTTTTTTTTATAAGTGAAAGACTGCGAAATTAGATCATAAGTCCCTTCCTCTAATGAACTATGATTGGGATCCTTCCGAATACACTAAACATGATTCTCCTACGTCCTGTACAGTTCTTTTTATCGAAATAATAATAATACATTTTTTTAACTTTAAAGATCTCTGTAGAGACGCGAAAGAAAAGATCTTGTACAAAATATAGGTGGCGTGTTTAGATAAGAGGCGTGGGCACATTATCCGCGCCATTTTGTTGGTTTTTTGATGGTAAAATTAGATTTTGAATGAGTCGGAAACTTAACTCCGAGTCCGCCTGCGTTTATCGCCAAGAGTCGGGTGTCTTTGAAAGGGGGCGTGGGGGGGCCCAGAGTCCGGAAGTTAGACTCTGGGTCGGAATTACTCCACCCAGTAACCGGTTTGGTTGCGAAGATTGACTCCACGGCTTGGTTTTCGGCAGTCTCTTCTCCACATCCAAAAAAAAACTGACTGGATGACCGCGGGGTCGGGCTATTATTCCCCGTTCAGGGAGAGATCGACACTTGCTAGACGGTTCTCGGCCATACAGGTGGGCGCCAGGACCCGTCCGTCCCCCTTGAGGTGGCGAGACTGATCTTACTTAGCCGGTGGACAGTTCGAGCGATGGCGAGAAAAAGCTTAAGGTGAGTACAGCATTTCATCTTTCGGGATGCGCTTCCTGGTCGAGTCCCGCGGGAGCCTTACAGGTAACCACCCACCCACCGATAACCCGTCAGGAGGACTAAGGGCCCAAACGACCGGGATTAGCAGATGGGGAGGGTACACGTTAGAAAGCTGAAGCGGTCGGTCTACTATGAATTTGGGATAAATGGTTCTGCGGTTACGTCGAGGGGGCCGCATACCTCCTTCGCAAGGACGACCCGTCGTCGTCGTCATATCCGTATTAGTTTTCCCAACAGCCGCCAAGTAACGAAAGCTTGGCGAGGATTCGCTCCCTGGGGGACCCCACCCCCTCAACTCGGAGAAGTTTGGGGGGGGGACCCCGCTAAATACGGATTAGAAAACCATTTGGCGAGGGTATGTGGGGGCTCCGGCGGTAGTGGGCCGCAGAAATTCGTCATCAGCCCGCCTCGCTTCCGCGGATCGACAAGGGAGGTAAATCCGTATATAATCGCATCTTGACGGTCGCTGAAGGAGAAGTTTATCACTGATAAATTGACAGCTACTCCTCCTATGCAGGCAACGCGATACTCGGCGCAGGGGATGGGTAGGGAAGCGTTCGGAGGAAATCTTGGCATCCCATCTTTTCTATTGCTATCCGTCGGTAAGTTGCCTCGGTGCACTGCCCCGGCACGTCGTCTGTTTTGAGACCCGGGAACCGCCCGATTATTTCCATCACGTGACCTATGGTGGAGAGTTTTCCGCCGACATCGCCGACCTTGAAATGCAGACGTCTCAAGAAAAGTGTCTCGCAGACCCTTCCGAGGAAGGAGACGGAAAACAAAACAAAAATTTGTCCATCTACGATCACTAACTGGCACCAGGGGTCGTAATTACCACTTGGTAATTAATTATAAGGATAATTAATGAGGTTGTGTGTGGGGGGGGGGACAAAATACCCTTAGGTTTAGATGAGTGATGGAATTATATCAGTTTACGAATCGCATCGGTTAGGGGGGCTTCACTACCAGAGCCGTGATGTGACTGCTGCTGCTGGTTAAGGGAACGTCTCCCTCGGACAGACTCCTCATGGGGACCAGAGGGGGCCGGTCGGGTAAAGAAAAGAAGAAAGAAAGGGAGATGGCTAAGAATGTTGGCGGCTGAATTTCGCCGCCGTCAGCCGTTATAGCGATCAGCTGGGTCTCACCGCCCACCTACTCAGAGGCGAAGAAGAAGGAGGGGGATCCATAAAGGCGAAACAAAAGAAAACAGATGAGGTTCAAAGAAAGGCCCGCTCGATCCGTCTCTGTAGCCGACTCGCATGTGGCCTGCACGAGTCTGGGATCAGTGAGCTTTCCGCACGCGTCATTAAGAAAACTAGTGAAGAGGAAGCAAGAAGATTACAACAACAGAAATCACTTACATCCCTGGTTTCTATATGTATACGTATATATATATTTTTTTTCTCTCTCTCTTTCGCCATATCCTTGAATGATGAGTACGTTTTCACTATAGGCGAGTATTGCTATCTCGTGGTCCCCATATGGATATTTGTGGGAGAAGTGATTTTTTTGTTTGTTTTTTTCATCGAACTTCCTGCCGTTCGTATCAGTGGTAAAAGCTGTTTCTCCACCCCACCCAATTTCCTTACAATTTTTGTTCCCGAGACTTTCCGGTGAATGTTTGTGGCTCTCCGAAATGTCACTTAGCCCAAGAGAGGATGGAGCTGAGTATGTATGTATGAAGACTTTGCCGTCGTCGAGAATTATGAAGCAAGCTAGGCAACAAAAAAGAGAGCGCCCCTCTTTTGTCTTTTATTATTATTATTATTATATTATTATTATTATTATTATTATTATTATTATTACATTTTTGTTTTACAAATAAATTTATGCTTGGGGGGGGAAAGGGGGATTTATTATGAACTTCGTGTCTTTCCACTCACTGTTGGCCCTCCTTTTCTCAATACTAGCGATCAGTTTAACCGATATCTTCCTCGTAAGTGATAGATTACTCTTCTAACAGCTTACCACTTAAGTGCCGAATTTATTTAAAACAGCTGCTTGCCTTAGTTTTCAAACTTTATCTTAAGGGTCGGTACGGGGTTTCGTGCGCCGACGTCTACAGAAGGGAGACCACTCTGGTAAGGAAGCGTAGTGCAGTGGCTGTCCGATAGGAAGCGCTGCCCGTTCTGCGCCATGCGTTGGGGGGGGGGGAGACCCGGAACCATCAGACGTCAGCAGAGAAAAAAAATCTTTCCCTCCAAGTTGGTCGGAAATGCCCCGCCCCCGATGTCCGTGAGGGGCCCGTCTTCACCATGGTAACTCCGGTAAACGCAAGCAGCTGCTGGGATGCGATAGGCGCTTTCAGTTATGTAGAGACGTAGACAGTATAAATTAGCCGCGTTGTTCTTGCTCCCTCCCTCCCTCCCCTTTCCAGTCCTCTACTTTCTGTTTATAATAAACTCTAAAATAAAGTTCCCCCGTAATTTACAGCGGTGGGGTCTGGCCGAGTGGACCGTTTATGGCTGGACATACAAAAGCGAGTTACGACAATAATAAATCTAACTGGAGTATACAGTTGTTAGTTCTCCAGGAATTGGCGAGTTGCGAAAGTTGTGTAGGGAGAGTAAACATCCGGCCTGCATGAGAACTGTTTCTTTCCGTGGCACGGAAAGCGCTGCTACCTGAAACAGCTGGCCCACTTTCGAGGAGTTATTATATACATACACTGGCGGTCATAACTGTGAACACCCCCACAATAAAACACTAATCCACCTACGCTGAAGAGGATGTATTGGTAAAATAAATTATTTTGTTACGTTTTGTGTGACAAACCTCTTTTCATGTGTATAAATTATTGGCGAATTCAGACGGACGGTCGACGGGGCGCGTGTATTCTAAGGGGAGCTAATTGTTTGCCTACGCATAACGCCCGCACGCGCAATTTCGCTTTTGTTTTATTGTTATTGTTTTGTTTTTTTTTGTACGCAGAAATTTACAAGGGAGACAATCCTGGAAAAGCGGTGTAGTACTACAGGAAAGAGACGCTCGGCACTTCCGACTTCGCCATGGAAATCTTTAACGGAAACTCTTCGTCGCTTTAGAAGCGGAACCGGCTGATGATGAAGGACGAGAAGAAACGGCGTTTGAGATGAGATGTGGAACATCGACCCCGACCGGGAATCGAACTCTACCCCCCCCCTTCTCGACCTTTGCACTTTACCGTCGCCTCGCCTTTAGTTTCCAATTTCGAACGGCTAACTCCATATTTGTTTTGGTATCACATTTTAATTTTCAGGAATAAATTGTACTCCTCCTGGACACTTTGCGGAAAGAAGAATCTGAATATCGGCCGCGACTGTAAACTCACTCGCCAGTGAAAACTGTGTTAAGCATAAAGGAGAAGATTGCGATGTCCTCTGCGAGTTTGTTATTGTTCACGTGTGTGGATTTTCTAACAAACACTGTGAAATATGGCGTAAGAGGTACCCACAATTCCCGCAGGATCGCTGCTCATCCGTTACGCCATTGTACGTGAATCTGGTGAGAAGGGGCAACGACGCATGAACACCGGTCAGACGAGAAACCGGGGACTCCTAAGGCTGATCACGTTTTACTGTCAAGCCATCGATGTAGAGTCAATCCGTCAGGACGCGACGGGACTCTGGTGCCTCTGCGGGGCTCCCTTCAGGAAGCCATATCTCTCGCACAGTCGGTTCTCCGTCCGTTACAACGAAAGAAACTGGTATGGAGGAAGCCATCGGAAGCTACTTTTTTTTTTCTTTCTCGCAAGCTCTTTAAAATTGTAAAATTATTTTAATTATTTATTTACATTTTTTTTTGTAGCTTCTCAGGGTTAGTACGCCTTTTGTTACCTGGCTGAATTTCATGTCCGATGTTCGGTAGCAGTCATTCTTCGTCACCCTCGAACAATGGGCGAGTGATGTCTAGTATCTTAAAGCCCGCAGTTTTATTCCGTTCGTCAAAACGAAATTTCCCCTTTTTCCAGTTAACTCCGTCTCGAGCAGCCCTGCTGCTGCCAGCTGGAGAGAGAGAGAGAGAGAGAGAGAGAGAAGGGGGTGGACCTTCTGATTGTTGGAGCGAGGAGATATTTTATGGTATATTTTCCATGATACCCTTTAGTGGAAGAAAGCCGTCTGCAATATTTTGAGGTTTGGAGGTAAATCGTCCGGCTTAAGAGGTAAATTTTAATGTTTCATTTAAGTTTTTTTTAAAAGAAAATGCAGAAACTTTCCGTAACTCGCCAAAACATCCTGTTGGCAGCCTGAAAATGGGATACTGTATGTCATCAGAACATTGAGAAGGACCATGCTGCGGTGATTAATTCTGAAACGTGTTTAATGTCTAAAAGATGAATTGAAAAACTATAACATAAACAAATACAAACCCCGAATATCTGCAAAAAAATAGTAGAATATACATCTATTACAGACAGTAGGCAATTAACAACTATTATATAATCAAGTAATTAACAAGCAGTAGGCAATTAACAACTATTACATAATCAAGTAATTAACAAGCAGTAGGCAATTAACAACTATTACATAATCGAGTAATTAACAAGCAGTAGGCAATTAACAACTATTACATAATCGAGTAATTAACAAGCAGTAGGCAATTAACAACTATTACATAATCGAGTAATTAACAAGCAGTAGGCAATTAACAACTATTACATAATCGAGTAATTAACAAGCAGTAGGCAATTAACAACTATTACATAATCGAGTAATTAACAAGCAGTAGGCAATTAACAACTATTACATAATCGAGTAATTAACAAGCAGTAGGCAATTAACAACATAATCGAGTAATTAACAGGCAGTAGGCAATTAACAACATAATCGAGTAATTAACAACTATTGCAGACATTAGGTGATTAAATGCTATTACAGAATTAACTGCAGGAATGCATCTACTACTGGAACTCAAGATTTACGTAAGAAAAAAAACTTACTCAAACAGGTAGAAAGAAAAAGAACAATGCAATCGCACCTATCAAGGCCTAGGAACACCGGGAGGCGTAGTTCGAAATCTCTTGAAAATAATTCAATGCATTCAAAAAAGAAATAAAACTAAATATGCTTTTCTCTGATGCTGTCTTGTGCTTTTAAGTTATATCTTCCCAACCAAGTGATTTGTAACTGCAACCGATGAAATCCTTGATTCTACTAAGATCGTATCTATTATAAAACATCTCCACGTTGGGGTTTGTGTGTGTGTGTGTGTGTGTGTGTGAGAACAGTATTAGTATTATTCGTTGGCTGCAGGTTTTAGACTATGGTCCGATCTCGCTGATACCTGTCTGGTGTTTCCAGGGTCCTCTGTCTGTGTGCGCAGAGCTGAGATTTCCTTGCGGCTTCAGTCGGTGGCGATATTGCAGTAGAACCGACGGCTCGTATCCGAGTCAGGGGCAGCCTCGAGATCCTCTCTCCTGTCGATATTTTCCCTGTGGGAAACGATCCCTATCTCGGAATGTCTAATTTCGGATGTCTTCTAGAGACAAAAAAAAAAAAGAAAGAAAGACCGTAGTAGGAATGGAGACTGTTTATGGGAGAGAACGCCAGGGGCCGTCAGGGAATCAGATACGTGAATTATTGTCTGAAGCGGCCTTACTCACCGCCTTGGTTTTTAGTACGCATAAATTGTGTAAGGTCGCTTATGCACTCCTTCACTATCAATCATATTCTCTCCCCCCCTCCCCTGCCGAAAAATAAAGTTTCTCCAAGTTTTTGTTGTTGTTGTTGTTGTTGTTTTATTATATTATATATATATATATATATATGGCGAATTGCGCTTCATTGTTGTCCGGCGACTCGGCCTCGGTGTATATCGCAGTTATATCTGTGTATTTGTTGTCACGGTTTTGTACCCCGCAGTTGTAGGTATTTTGCCAATTCACAACGAGACATATAGATAAATAACTGCCGTGCGGGAGGCGTTTTACCCCTCCAACAAAACACTTTTATTGGAGTTCTGCACGCGGCAAAGATGCTGTTCTTTGTTCCATTATCTTGTTATTTATTTACGACCCCGGGGACGGGCGATGGGAGGGGGAGGGGGCGGAGAATGGAATGACAAGGGAACCGTTTGTATTGGTTTAAAACAAAAATAATAAAAAGAAAACGGTCAGGAGGGATAAAAGTCCGCGAGTGAAGAGGTCCGTGGAGAACGTAGATATTTTCCGTGGTGACCGATTGTACATAAATGTTTGCCGGGTGGGTGGGACATTAAAACGGCCGCCGGTGACACCCGGAGACCGACTAGGTGGCGGGTATCGGGTGCTCTCCATGTTATGACGACCCGCAGGTACTTGCCAGAGAGTACCTGGGACGGGGCACCGCCACCCCTACCTCATTGAGTGGCCGGCAAAGTTCTCGAGATGAGATAGAATAACAACAACAACAACAAAGACGAGGAAGTATGTCGATGCTGCTTTCTCCTAACTCTCCCTCCCTTCCTCCCAATCCTCATCCGTTGCCCGAGGGACGACGGAAAAGGGGTAGCCCGCGAGGAGGGGTCAGTTATACGGTCTCTCTCTCTCTTCCCCCCTCCTCGTCGAGTGAAGGGACGGCAAGCTTTTCGAGTGTCCCGACTGGGAGGCGAAAGAACGGGTCGGCGGTGAAAGAAGACGACAAACGAAGTTCGTTAAGGGGCCAGTCGAGGGGAGAAGAAGAGGGGCCACTCACTGGCTACTTCGGCGCTGTTCGTGGCGCTAACAACAGAAAAGGAAGCCTGGTCGGGCAGTCAATCAAAAATAAAAAAGTGGTGGTGGGGGGAGGAGCCGCGACTCCGTCTGGGATATTGTGAGATTAATGGCTACTCTATCGATTACCGGCCCTTTCGGCTGTTAGGTTTTAGAAAAGGAGCGACAACAGAAACCAGACAAAAGAAAACGCTTAAAAGACAACCTTTTTTAAACGTTTTGAAAAGAAAAACAAGCAAACGAAAATAAAAAGGTCGTTTTTCTTCTTTTATCGTCCTGTCCCATCTTTTCAGTAACCTTGTACATGTTCGGCTTGGTTAGGGAGTTATAGGGGAGCGGGGGCAGGAAGCCACCATGGCTCACGCAAGCCCAGCTTCAATTGCCGGTAATTTACTCTATTTACTAAAAATTCTTTTACTAAATAGATAAATGATTCTGATAACTAATCGCCTAAAAAGTTAAAGTAGCAGAAATCAAAGAGATACAAAGACTTTGGCTGCCAGCTCACACGCTTCCACCGTCTCTCTTCATCCGCTTTTACTCGACACCGAGTTTAGAGTAAATCAGAACTTTAGATCGCATCCAAGAGAATGAAACTCGACATTTAATGTTAACTTACTATCGAACAATAGTCCCTTAAAAAAGAATTATTTTTTGCTTAAATTTTGTTTTTTTCTTTGAATAAATCGCAGATAATTCGAAATTTATGTCAAGTCGAATTCAAGGTGAACGGAATTTTTCCAGCGATTTTCGGCGAAGTCAGATTTGAGTTGAATCCAAGCTCTATGGTTTTGCAATTACCATTACGTCTTAAGCTTGTCTTTCTTTTTAAGGTTCGTTGGGGCATTCTTTTTCACACGATGCCATCAAACGGTAATCTCCGCAGAACCGAAATGCTAACAAGCAAACAGACAGCTCGGATTTACCTCTGTAGATTATCTTTTTGACTTGTGGTTTGCGTCGGCAAAGCCGTCCCAGAATCATTTGCGAATAGGACGGTATAGTCAGAAGAGAATTGCAGAAGAAATATATATATATGTGTATCATCAAGCACCTGGCAAAGATGGAATAAAACTGATCTCGCAGAATTAAGCGGGGGTGAGTGCACGCTTCGCCTCCTCTCGTGAAAGGCTCGTGCAGTCCCGTGATTTTTCTGGGCTTGGAGCGAAGGGGCAGCAGTGCCCGGAAGCGTCCTAGGATCGCGCTGCACTCCGACTCGGGATCCATTACGTTTGATGTTATTTTATCTAGAGTGAACAGGGCTCACTTGGGTCTTTTGTGAATTGCTCTTTCCAGCGCTGCCATCTTGAGCACAAAGCATGAACTTTTCTGGTGGATGCCTTTACCGAGTGACGTTTATCGAAACCGAGTAGCAGGCGCCGGGCGGAATCTGCAGAAAAGTTCTTGGACTTGGGTTTGAGACAAACTTCTTGTTCAAACATCGGTTTTAAATTACGGTAGCGAGTGGTTATAGGAAACCATTTGCTTGCATTTGAGACTCCAGATGTTATTTTTCGTGAGCTGCTCTGTTAGGCGCAGTTTCCGTCTTTATTAAAAAATAAATTGCCAGGTGTCGTCTACGTATTTCGTGTTTGCACCAAGAACGATTTAATTAGCCGAGGTATGTAAAAGTATCGGCCGCGTGGAATCGATTACATCAGAAACATCCCCAGACTTCATCCAGGTATCAGAAGAGCAGCAGTTAATCTTTTCACTTTCCCCGTTTCCCTTTAATTATTCAGTTGATTCAGAAGTCCATAAACAGGAAGTGCACACTTTAGACTGTAGAATTGGTGATGCCACTCGCAGTAATTAACGCGGTGTTATTTTTGTGGGCGTCCATATTTTGAATTAACGTTTAAATAATATTCTTAATTTTCGAAATAATCTTGGAATGCCAGTTAACTCAAAGCATAATATTGTCAAATGTCAAAGATAGCGTCATAACTAACTGTTCTTGGATGCCTCGTAAAAAAAACTAAGATTTTTCGTTATCCAAACACAGATGCAAATTTGACATTTTTGCTCCAGAGGGAAAGATATACCCTGGCACGGTTGACAGCTTGGCACTGACGTCTCGTGGTCCTGACGAATCGGTGAATGTCATCTGTGCCAAGTCGCCTTGGTTCTCTACGAGGGCGTCACCAAGTTCCTGCAGGGTCCTGCAATGGCAGCCTGAAGCGTGTCCAGAAAGTGTTCGATTGGATAAAAGTCCAGAGCTTGCCACTCCATGTGTGACATTAGTGTGCTGGTCCAAGTACTGGTCGGCGGCGATCTGGACACGATGTGGATGAGGTCATCTTCCGTAAGAATGAAGTTATAGCTCCAGTTTATGGCCTCGCGAAAACAAAAAAAAAAATAATCTCGTGCCTCTCCCCGCATCATCAGTGATCCCCCTTTATAGCGGTCATGCCTAGCAACGGTGACATCTGGAAACCTTTCCTCTGGCCTTCAGTACGGAGATCCAGCCTCCCACGGTCCGTGCCGCACGACAATCTGCAGCTCGGTTCCGCTGCTCCCTCTGGTGGTCCATGTAAATGGGTTGGGGTGAATTACGTACAGTTGTCCAGAAACGTTTCTCTCTTCTTTCCTTTATCACCAGGACTAGCAAGCGATCCCTGGCGGTGCGTTGTCGACTTAAATCGGCCCCACCATGTCGTCTACGGCCACAGGTTGGATCCACTCTCCAGCGCGCCAACCCCACCCCATCCCTGGAGGACTCTGTGTCCGTCTCTGTCGCCGTTGCGCCCATTCTGTATTAACCAGCTTCAAGAAATAATCAAACCGGAGACAAAGCTCTTCTTAAATGCCAAAACGACAGCAAAGCACAACACGCTGACATTTACTTGAAAACCGGAGAGCAGTCTGCATCTCAAACGCTGGAAGAAATCCGGTCTGAAGGTCACGAGAACGGAGTTAGCGTTAGATGTAGCGTCAAGGTCGAAGCACATGACGTCAACTGCTCTTGCACTTAAGAAATCACTGGTACTGCAACATCTTACTCCTGTAACATCCGGGCCCCCTGTTTCCCCTGTAGATGGCGCTGTTAGAAATTTGCGGAAACCGCTTTTGAAGATGTTTCTGCCGATCCATTTAACGCGCGGAATTTCACGTAAAACCACCACGGACTGAGTGAGTGCTTCTCGTTGACTGCGGACTTTAAAACGAGCAGACAGGCTTCTGCTTCAAAGAAAAGTTCTACCTGGGCATTAATAAGATTTCAAGTCGCGCCAGTTGACAGTGTGTGAGTAGGTGGCTAAGTCAGCGGTCCGGTGAGGTCTCTAAGGCGCAGTAGCCCCGTCGGGGGGCTGTAACAAAGCAAAACGAGGGTTGGGAGTGAGTCGGGTTCGGTGGAGCGGGGAAAGGGAACCGAAAGCCGGATTTCCCGGAAAGATGGGACCGGCCTCGGTTACCCGCCCCTGGCCCCCCGGGGGGGATAACGTTTCAAGCCAGACGCCCTCGGCTGGAGACGGTATACATTTAATACGAGTAGTAATATCTGATCAAACGGGGCCCTGCTGTGCGCCCCGGCACCACACCCAACAACCTGTTTTGTTGTTGTTGTGTTGTTGTTTTTTTTTTCCCTATTACAGCAGCCCCTTGTTTGATATATAAACTTCTTCCACTACAAGATTCTCGAGGTCCCCGAATGTAGATTGGCGAAGTAACCCTCCCTCCTCGCACTAAAAAAAGGAGGGGGGGGACGACAATAACAGCAGCTAAATAACATCTGCTTTGTGGTAGATAAGATGGGGAGAGTCAGAACGGATTTCTTCCGTTCGCGTTTTCCTTTTTTTCCCCTATTATTACCCATCCCCCCTTTTTTTAAATCATTATTAATATTTTTTTAAACTTTCCCTTCAGTTCGCCCGGCGTCTGCTTCGGACTCTAGAATTTCATGGATGAAGATGAGGGTATCTCGTTTCTACGGTTGCTGGGTGGGTGGCGACTAGCGGGAAGTTCGCTTCGAAGTCTCGGGTGTCGCGTTGGCACGTGGGGAAACAAACGAGACTTGCATTTTCGGTAAACTGTCTCCCTGACAAAACAAACAAACATTCGGTTGTTTTAATTAGTCCCCTCTCGCCACTAGCGGCGTGCGCGCGATTCTCCGGGAAGGAAGGAAGGTGACTGGGTGAGCGAAGATTCCCCGAATAGGTCTAAACCGGTAAAAACTGCTTCCGAAGGATTCTATAGTCTCGCGTTACTATCGATACCGCTACTGCATCCGCATTAGCGATCAATAACAACCGGCGTCGTTTTCCTATGGTCCCGCGACCGACCGCAACCGGTTACACAAACATACACGAGAGAGAGAGAGAGATGGAGACAGAGATGACGTCAGTACTAGAGAGAGAGAAAGATGGAGACAGAGATGACGTCAGTACTAGAGAGAGAGAGAGATGGAGACAGAGATGACGTCAGTACTAGAGAGAGAAAGATGGAGACAGAGATGACGTCAATACTAGAGAGAGAAAGATGGAGACAGAGATGACGTCAATACTAGAGAGAGAAAGATGGAGACAGAGATGACGTCAATACTAGAGAGAGAGAAAGATGGAGACAGAGATGACGTCAGTACTAGAGAGAGAGAGAGATGGAGACAGAGATGACGTCAGTACTAGAGAGAGAAAGATGGAGACAGAGATGACGTCAGTACTAGAGAGAGAAAGATGGAGACAGAGATGACGTCAATACTAGAGAGAGAAATATGGAGACAGAGATGACGTCAATACTAGAGAGAGAGAAAGATGGAGACAGAGATGACGTCAGTACTAGAGAGAGAAAGATGGAGACAGAGATGACGTCAATACTAGAGAGAGATGGAGACAGAGATGACGTCAATACTAGAGAGAAAGATGGAGACAGAGATGACGCCAGTACTAGAGAGAGAGAGAGATGGAGACAGAGATGACGTCAGTACTAGAGAGAGAGAAAGATGGAGACAGAGATGACGTCAGTACTAGAGAGAGAGAGATGGAGACAGAGATGACGTCAGTACTAGAGAGAGAGAAAGATGGAGACAGAGATGACGTCAGTACTAGAGAGAGAGAGAGATGGAGACAGAGATGACGCCAGTACTAGAGAGAGAGAAAGATGGAGACAGAAATGACGTCAGTACTAGAGAGAGAGAAAGATGGAGACAGAGATGACGTCAGTACTAGAGAGAGAGAGATGGAGACAGAGATGACGTCAGCACTAGAGAGAGAGAGATGGAGACAGAGATGACGTCAGTACTAGAGAGAGAGAAAGATGGAGACAGAGATGACGTCAGTACTAGAGAGAGAGAGAGAGACTTCAAACAATTACTTGAGTGCTCTCGACGCGGAGCTACCTTTATTCATATTCCCTTTGTGGAATGTGTTAAAACCATCGGACAGAACTAAAAATAATTTTAAGAAAAGAAATACCAACATTTAAATAACGCCTCTCCCCGAAATAAATTTTCTCTTGTTTTCTGAAATGCATACAATAGTTACAAACAATGCATAAAATACTGGAGGATGGAAATTTTATTACGTAATAATGTCCGAGCGATATCTCCTTTGGAATCTTGGAAAGCATATTTTTAAAGCCAGGCGCATGCGTGATGTCGTCAGGTGATCGTAGGCCCAAAATTTTGTCCAGTTACAGTCAAGCGGAACAACGGGCCTTTTGTTTTTCTTTCTTGTGTCCGGGAGACAAATTAAAAGTACTATCTTGGGGTCATCATTAAACCGGCTTACCAGTCACGGCTGGCATCGGCCTACTTCGGTCCTTGTCGTGTTTCTACTACTTAATCAAGAGTTGCTTTCCTTTCATCGTTAAACAAGACAGGGAAACAGTCATTCAATTCTAACCGCAAACTTACCTCTCTGTCTCGAAGATCCGGCCCGAGTTGGTGGGGGAGTCGGGACCGAATACTCTATCACTTCCGGCGGAAGATGTTCGAATGTTTTCCGCGTAAGCCTCCTCTGTCACGGATTTTTTTTTTTTTTTTACCACAAAGGTCCAGTGTAGGAATGAAGATGACTTCGTCGGCGTAAGTGTCAACTGAAGGTTTTTACGTCTGTAGACCATGAGATTTCCACATCTGATCTAGTTATCAAATCTGTGGCCACACGAGCACCGAGCTCTCTGCACCAGCTGATATCTCTGAGACTCGGCCTCGGAATAATGGTGTCGTCGTGCGTCACGATTTAACGACGAAGAGCAGCAACTGTCTCAGATTCCCTTGGGGGGGAGGGATATTACGAAAGAAAAACGGGTCCGTTTTTTTTTCTTTTTTCCCCAAAAATGCGTGAGCGAAAAAAAGGGGATTTTTCGTCTCCCTTTGAGTTCCAGCTTCCCAAAACGTTTGCGACTGGAATGCTTACTGTGACTTTTTGTATTTTTAGGTTTGTTTTATTAAAAAATGATCCGATAAGAAATCAGTTAAACTTTCGGTGCGAGCTCCGAGAAGGAAATGTCTATGTTTACGATACATGTGACGGAAGAGAGTGTATGTTTAGCAGACACCGGGAGCTGTTCGATAACCGAGCTAGAAACGCTCCACAGGCGTTTGGGAGGAGCTGAGGTCAGGCCGAAAGTGAAAGCCAATCAAGAGCGCTAAGACAAACGTCTCTGGCGGAGCGCGAACCACCCGTCGCTCTTTCCGAGATGGTGGCGGACGCGAAGAAGAGCTCGGGCTAAAGATGTCGATTTCCTCCTCTCTCTCTCTCTCTCTCTGGCCCCGGGTTCGAATCTCGGTCAGGACCGGTTCGGTTACCACCTTGGCCCGAGTTTTTTTTTCTTTCTTTCTTTCTTTCTCGCTCTTCTTCACCAGCCCCGAGTTTCCTCTGGCATCTGAAAATTAAAGAGTTTTAGTGTAAGCACACGATCTGCAAACCCCGTAACCGACGGGGCGAGCTACAGCGGCGACTGCATTGGGCCGCAGATGTTGTTGGTGCCATGATATTTCGTCTTCCCAGTCACGTGATGTTTGTATCCGGCCCTACGGCCATCGGCCTTACCCAGCGTTCTACATAAACTCTGCGAGTGAAAAGGAAGCCTGCTTCTGGCTGTAGCGGGAAGTCTATAGATTCTAGCCCTTTAACCATTCCCTCCTTTAGCCTGGATGAAATTTTAAAGATACCGCCGGCCGTTATTCGATACGTTTACGTCACAGGGCGATAACAGTAGAACACGCCTCGTGCTGTTCTTTCTTGTAAACAGGACCTTGTCGCACGCTCTTCCAACGTAGATAAACACCGACCCCCCACTGAAGTCCTAGAAATTCACATCTCTCCCTCCTAAAATTTTACACACGCACACAGGAAACAAAACTCGCGGAAATAGCTGAAAAGGAAGCCCCGCTGCGCTTGAATAGATCTAGTTGGCAGCTCTCGGTTGTTATCACGGCTGGCCACTGGTCTCACAACGCAACTGGGCCGCCAGATTGTTGCCTTTCCTCACAAGCAGCAGCTTTGTTTAATGAGGCTATTTTAAACCCATCGAATATAAACTAGCCCTTGTTAAATTCGTTATCACGTGGGAACGAGAGCGAGCACCTAGCGGAAAGTTTCGGACAGAGTAATCAATGACAGAAGGAAGGAGGAGCTGGATGATGGCAGACGTCTTCTGACCACTTCCAACTGTTGTTGTTGAGATACCTGTAATAACTACTTCTTGCGAAGAAAACTCTGCCGGTTGGCGAGTTTTTGAAAAGCTTTTGGCGTGTTCGCTGGAGCGAGGATGGGGATAAACGTTTTCCTTAATCGCTCCGTGGGAAGCATGGTTTGGGGGGGGTCGAGTCACCTCAGACCACTGATGCAGAATCATTTGTCCACCATTGGTAGCCATTTAAAAATCTCTTTGCTTCTTACGCTTCTTCACTATTTTTTTTTCAATTTTTCCGAGTTAAAATCTAATGCGTTATTTTTTTTATTTGCTTAAAGATCGCACGAGATGCTACTAATCTAATCAGATTTTCGAAGTCAACAACAATAAGAACAACATTATTATTATAAGTTACTTTTCGTTTTTTATTTTCTCCAGCCTACTTTTTATTGGTCAGCTTCTCCTCCTCCTCCCGTTTTACGTTATATTATTATATTATATTCTGGTAAATAATTTTAAAAGAACATAGCAAATTTGAAACAATTTACAAAGACGACAACGTTCTCTGTCTGTACTGACGTCATTTCTCTCTGTCTGTACTGACGTCATCTCTCTCTGTACTGACGTCATTTCTCTCTGTCTGTACTGACGTCATCTCTCTCTGTACTGACGTCATTTCTCTGTCTCTCTCTCTCTCTCTCTCTCTCTCTCTCTCTCCAGTAGAAATCGTGCGAATGTACAGCCCATTATCGCCTGGGCTGTTATACCAATGTGTTTGTTATATGACATTTAGCTTCAAAACAACCTCCCCCACATAGAATAGCCTTAGAAAGGCTTTAACAAAGGAAAGCGACGGTTTGTACGTGTAGACTGTCATTACATTAATATGATGAAGTATGAATCAGTGAGCCGTGAAATGTAATAATCTTTGCGTGCAACAGTGGAGACGGCAACATACCCCTCGTGGGGGTGTGTGCATCCCATATATCGTTCCGTCAGGTGGGTAGATAGGTACACGACTGTGAAAAGAAGACGTAAATTGTACTTAATTAGAAGGACGGCACAGCCAGACCGCTCGGTTTCAACAGTAGAATAATTTCACGCCGACCAAGAACACCGCCCCGCCATATCCCAAGCGGCCGGCCATAAAAAGGAAATAAACAAAAGCCGGTTAGATTTAGAAGCCCTGACCGGCTCCTGGATTACAGTAGATGAAGGAGCTCCGCCATGATGTTGTAGCAAAAACGTAAACGGTATTTTGACAGCAGCGACAAATACGAACAACGCCACCACCTCACAAACTACAGGAAATCTTATACAACCAATAGTTTCACGGCCAGGTAAATAACAGATCAACCGTAGACGACGGTGCATAGAAATTAAAGCAAAGAAGCACATAATAATATCGTGAAGACTCGAGCCGAGGGGGGTGTCTGTGCGCCGTTCGCCTATTCGCCTCCTTCAGGGGCGAGCGGTGCTCTTCACCCGCAGCTAAATCTTTCATCGGGGCCTGTTTGTTTGTTCGTTTAATTAATAAAATAAAAATAGCACTTTGCGACCTGA